>CM021766.1:125136085-125186126 GCA_011076525.1 Nettapus auritus | reverse complement strand
GACTTCCGTTGCGTTCCCTTTCTTTGCGTTTCGTTCCGTTTCGTTAATTTTCCCTCAAGTGTTTTTTGCTTTTCTTTTTTTTTTTTTTTTTTTTTTTTTTTTTTTTTTAATTATCCCCAGAAGGCTTGGAGTTTGTGTCTAGCAGTTTTCCAGTATGTCTCCAGTAAGTCTTCCAACACATGCTGATTGAATGACTAATAAAGTGGGAGAGGAATTAGCCAAAATCATTAAAATCATTTCACCTTTTCTATTACCAGTAGCTGTATTAGTACTGGTAAATCAAACTCTGCCAAGGAACAAAGAATAATGTTCAACCCTGAGACTTGGAGGCATGATCTAGTACATCCATACTCCTGAGCTTTTTTTTCCCACCAAAGCAAGGGATAGACATATTCACTCTACCTAACAAGTCTGGCCCCTGGCCTCTGCCATCTCCTGACATATACAGGGAAGATTTTAGGTGAATGATAGCTGGCGTTAGCCAGAACTGTGGCAGGGACTCTTCCAACCATATGACAACATAAACATGTTTCAGTGCCTGGGAACATTCTTTGGTACTATTTAATTTACTATATTAAAATAGCCAGCATATCTGGAACAGATCTCATTTTATTCTTTCCATTATATTATTCAGGAAACTTGAGCACTTTTCACCTCCTTCCCAATCTAAGAACTTCTAGATTCAAGATGTAATTGCTCAGGGACAATAATTCCCATCTGGTAAAAAAATACTTCTGGACTGTGGGCATTTATGTTAACAGCACTTGGTCTCATGCATATGCACGGAAAATGACCATACATGAGAAAGAATTTGCAGAGTATTTGAGTGACAGCACACAGATTTTTGATTGTTTTTCAGGGTGCATCTAGCAATTGGTGATATGGCTGGAAGTCATGGCATTCTGCTCATGTTTGGAAGCCTATGGGACAGGAATTGCTGGTCTTGCCTCCTTTCATACTTTTCAGCTATTCATGGCATAGTAATTGTCACTGGGTGTTGGCAGACTTATGGAGAAGGTAGGGTGAAACATACGTGTAGATGAATGTGTCTTTTATTCCAGGATATTATTACACCAGATAGGTTCATAAAAGCTGGTTGGGTCTAGGAATCTGAATTTGATGTCATGCTGCCTATATAATTTCTACTGTTATCTGTGAGTCCATTGGTTAATTTGTATCTTTAACATGCCTTAAAAAAAATAAATAGCTTAAATGTTTTCAAGTGAGCGTGTTGAAGCCTTGCTGGTGTAAGCACTGCAGGGTAGTGCAAACTATTTCATTCTTTGACAGTGGCAGAAAATTCTTGATTCTAAAGAGAATCCATGAATACTAAAGGAGGTGTTGCCTGGTGCCTCTTCTTTATCAAAATTAGTAGGATATCTACAAACTAAGGTTTTTCTACTTCTCCCACTCCAATTATTGCCCGGTATCAAGTATCTGAATAATTTATTAATTGCTGAAGAATTTCATATCACTTTCCTTAGTAGATCTCAAATCCCATACAAGGCCCTTGTTCACAGTTCTGCATGCAAATATAAGAGCGCATTCCAGCTGGGACTGGGAAACAAAAGAACATTAACATTAGTTTATTTCCAACCAGTTTATATAGTGCATTTCCTCCACTAGCATTCCACCACCCACCATTCCAGATGACTTCAAATTTGTCTGATCAACACCCAATTGAATATACAGCACATGCAACAACCAGAATGCACCTACATGTGATAAAATTCCCTTCTTATCACCATGTCAAAGGGTCCCAGGTTGCAGATCACAAATGTAAATGAGTGCAGCTGAATGCTTTTCCATTTTTGCTTTTGTTTTTACCATGGGGGCTGAAGTGTCACATTCTGTAATATAACTTCCCTTTTCTAGTCACAAATAAATGACATCTGGCCACTTTCAGTAATAAACTTGAAGAGAGGGAACATTTCCTTTTAGCTGGTTGGGCCCCTTCTTAACCCTCAGATTCCTAGCAGGGCTGGGGAAAAGGAAAACTTTAAAAAATAAAAATAAAAAAATCCCCTAATGATTAAACTCACCAAAGAAAAAGCCTTTCCTTTGAGCCTCTGAGTACTGTTTGCTTCGCACAATCTCAAGCGTCCTGATACAGTTAATGTTTGAGGAGCTGTTTGCTTCTCCCTCTCTCGTTCTTACATCATACAGGAAACCCTTTCAGGAAATGAATACTCAGTCTTCTTCTCCCTCAACACCTTGGGTATACTGGTCTAAGACAGAAAGCACACAAGGAAGAATTAAGGTGGGGTAAGAGCACCAGAGAGGCAGGCCAGACACTGAAATATCTCACATCTTGATTTTCCTGTTTGGTACAGAGTTCCATTTCTTTCTGGAGGTGCTTCTGTCAAATAATCTGGGTTTCACTGAGCAGGAAAGTTTTGCCACCTGTCTCACACTGGGTCTCTCATTTGGAGTTGTGTAGGCTGAGTCTGCTTTGTGTCTGTATAGTCTAAATCACATTTTCAAAGGAATAAAAAGAAAATACCTCTCATCCATTTCATGTGAAATAATGGGCTCCCAGCCCTTCATGTGTCCCAAGCCTATATCTTCTTGTCATCGTAGCAATGAGGTGCAGCCTATTGTTGGAGTGACAAGAGCTACATTTTGACTAGACTCACCCAACTCTTTTTTCACCCAGGAGCAGAGAATGACTGAGGTTATCAAGATGAATAAAAACTGGGCAATGCATTGTGAGCAGTGGTAATGAAAAGCTCATTTCTTCTTTGGTTCTTAGTCACCATGAATACCAGACACCTAATTTTAAAGATCAGATTGTTCAGGGCAAGCCACTGCAACTGACGCAATGCTTGGTAAGTCCAGAAGCAGAAATCCAGTGACTCTGTGAGGACCCACATGTCCTCCTCCTGAAGATTTACAGAGCTTCTTTTAGAGGACAATGGAAGGATTTCTTCTGGCATCCCCAAGCTGTGTCTGAGGCCTAGAGAGTGGCACCTTCCCTGACACCAGAGCTAGTTAAATGTTTTCTAGATAAATGTTTTTTTTCTTTCTCCTGAAAATATAGATATACTGAAATGTAAATGTTAAATGGAAATGTAACAGTTCTGACTCTTTCATGGATGACTGTTTCCTGGCTTCTGGGCTTCTGTGGCCTGCCCAGCCAGTTGCCTTGACAGGCTCAGGACTTCTGTCTTGCAAAGTGCTCAGAAAAACACCTTTAGTTTTCAAAACACAAGGAAGTCCCACAGCAAGATGGTCTTGTTTTTCTCAAAGCCAATGAGCAACTATTACCAAAGTAAAGATTGCATGGACAGTGGGAGCCACTTAGAGGTCTATCCTTCTGGACTGTCATCATCACAGTCGGAGACAAGATTTTTTTTAAGGTTTTATACTTTCCTATGAACCCATGGATCAGTTATTTGCTGTTTGTTTTGTAGAAGGCCCTCAAAATTTCTCTCTTTTTTTTTTTTTTTAAAAAAAAAAAAAGCTGGTTTGTGCCTTTCCTACTAAAGAGCATTGCTAGGCCATGCTGCCAGCCTGGGGTGAATTCACCACTATGCATTTGCTTCTTCCTCAGGCTGTAACAGGCACATCAGCTTTGCCATGATGTTGTGGGGTGCAGCATCTTCCAGCTCTCTTTAAACATAGGCTTTTCCTTTAACTGTAGCATCCCCTAAGTAGCATTCCCCCTGAACTCTCTAGGAACATATTCCACTCAGGAAAATGCAGCTGAACCTCTTGCAGCACATGAAGGAATTAGTAGAATCACAAAATAGTCAGCTTATTAAGGTTGGAAAAGACCTCCAAGATCACCTGGTCCAACCATCCCCTTACTACCAATGTCACCCACTAAAGCATGTCCCTAAGCACCACATCCAACCTTTCCTTAAACACCCCCAGGGAGAGTGAATTTGTATGTATTGATCCTTCCTTGTCCAACAAAGATGGTGAGCTTTTAGCTGTTGCCAGCACATGGCTCCTGGGGCCATACTTGGCTGGAAAGCCATTACAGGTTCTCCTGTGTTGTGTGGCAATGTGAGTTTGGGAATTACTTAAATAATCTGAAACGCCCACAATAGAAGGCAATGAGCTGACTGGTATGCTGATGCTAACATCACCAGGTCACATTTCAGCTACCTTCCACACCCATCCCTATCTTGTAATGGTCCATTAGGAAGGGAAACTCACTCTTAAAAAAAAAAAAAAAAAAAAAAAAAAAAAAGGCAACAAAACCAAAGAGTAACAGGAACTAACAGGAACAGAACTATATGCTGCAGCAGGTGGGGTGTTTAAGTAACACATAAACTATGGCATGAATCACAATGGTATCATGTGTGATAGTGACACTGGGGACAGGTTTACACACAGCTCAGCACAACCCTCTAAAATGATTAGTTGTGAAGCTTGTGAATTGTTAGTGTTATTAAACAGTCAGCAGTGTATTGGAGAATTACTTGATAAGGTGAAAGGAAAAATCTAATGAAGAGGTTGTAACTCCTTGGCTCCCCTTGCTTCCAAGGTTTGTCCAGAAGCCTCTCAGCATGTAACCAGCCATCTGTCATTCTGTCAAAGAGCAGTCAGAGCATCTTAGCATCAGCCCTGCAAATGCCATCATCATCCTCTGATGATGTTCACATGGTATTTGGAAATGAAGCAAATAAATTGTTAGCAAATATCCATGCCCAGCTACAGAAAGACACACTAAGGAAACAAACAACAAGGCTGGTGTGCCTACTACTACTACAGGGCTCACAAAAACACACTTAAAAAGCAACAACAACAAAACCAAACAAAGCAGCAAACAAAAAACAGCCAACTAACCAACCAAACAAACAAACAAAACACAACATGAGATTTAAATAATTGTTGTAATGGGGTGATCTCTTTCTCTGTGTCTTTCTGAAGTTCTGATCCTTCAAGGCCTGTGCTTCTCACAGCTTCTCTCTGCTGCAGGTCTTTCTAGGAAAAAGTAGCATCAGATCCCCAGTATGACTCACAGCACTTGGCCACACTAAATTCTGTTTTGAGGTGAAGGAAAACACTGCTACACTGGTTAGAGATAGTTAATTCTAGCCCTTGCCTCTGAGTGGGGACATGAGATCTTGGGCCATGTCACTGGAAGTGGGTCACTGACTTCAGAGCCTGCAGTTGCATACTGTTCCCATCTATAGTTCAGAGGAGATGCTCTGGGAGTCAGCTTAAATTTTTAGCCCATGAGAAGTTCACTCATAGTTTATATTTTCCAATATTTTCATGGTGACTAACAGTGTTATTGAACTCCAATGAGGACAACCTCTCTCATCCTGGGTGACCAGCTTATTTTACAGGTCTCGGCCTCACCTCTGGATGTCCCCACTTACAGCCTGTTGTCTGAACCCAGGCCCACCGTGTTCCTTGTCTCTGAAACCCTGTGGTCTGAAGCTCTACAGGCTGTCCTACATCTCCCTGACCTGCTGCAAAATCGTTCTCGTTCTCCAGTTTGCTCCTGATGAGAGTAGCTGCTCAAAGCAGATATGTGGCTTGCCACTCTTCCTATTATCAGAGAACCTCACAGCACATCTGACGTGAGCACTCACCTTCATGGCAGCTGAACTAACTGGAATCATGTCTTGTGCCTCCAAAACAGGGCTTAGCTGGGGCTAGCAAGTTAGCTGGGGTGCCTACAAATGGGAGAGACGAGTTTGTGGGGAGAGTGAATGACCACAGAACTGCCACCAGCACTTCAGGCTCAGAAAGTCACCGTAGTGGTGCCATGCCTGACCTGGCAAGTTTAGAAAAGTTTCTGTTTTTGGAAAAATGAACAAAAGCAAAACCTGAGAGAATTATTTTACAACTAAGATCATTTTATATCCCACAGGCAGGAAAGAAGAGGGCTATTGCAAGAGTGGGAGATTTTGCTAAGCAGATTAACACAATAACTAAAAATAAATATTTGACATATTTGGAATTCTAGGGTAATCCCATTTTTCTTAGCCACTCAAGCACTTCTCCCATGCTTGCTGTAGATCTCAAATTCAAACTACCCAGTTAATTCATGAATCCACCTAGACTGCACATGAGAAAGATATGTTTATATCTAGAGCACATGCTGACATTTGGGTCCAGATGATCTGGTGACTGGCAAACTGGTGATACATCAAATACATGCTGTAGAGTTAACAATATGAATTATTTTTCAATTCAGAGTTGGTCTTTTTATTTTGATTTAGTTACTTCATGTTTGTTTCCCATACTGCATCTCCCTTTCTTTATGCCCATCCAATCTTATGAGTCTGATCAGGTAGGAGATTTTCAGAAACTTTCTATAGTCTCATCTTAGCCTGAAGTGTCAAACCTCTATGTCCTAATGCTGTACATGAGCCAGTCCAGAGTTCGAAGCAGTCTAAGCCATGGGGATGTCCCCTGGGAATAATGGTGGCCACTCTGAGCTCTGTGTGCTGTGTCCACTCTGTGTGCTGTGGCTTGTGTGGCCTTCACTGTACAATGCGCCAGCACATGCAAGCTTTTGCCTTTCCTCATGACCATGGTTCCTGCTTTGCATATACATGTTTGGCTAAGTAAGCTGATACACTGACATCCAGCAGCTTTGGATTCCTTAGTGTGGCCCCATGCCTTGCATCAAAGGCATCACACCTGTTGGAGGCTCACCTGGGAAATTATCAATGGTGTCTGGGAGACACCATTGATAATGGTGACACCATTATCAATTGGTCTGGGAGATTATCAATGATGTCCTCTGAGGAGGGGAGGGTGCCCAGAAAGCCAACAGCTCCACAGGGGTACTGGGATTTGTTGCCTCTGCTGCCTATGTTATCTCCAAGTTGTGCTAATGAAGCTAACTGATCTGTTTTCTCATCAGCCCTGAGGGGAGCCTCTTGGTACATACATTCAGCATTGCCTTGGTGAACAACTCAAAGCTGTGGGGCTTTTATATGATTCTATCCACTGGAAAGGACAGGGAACCCCATGGGAAATTATTTTTGTTACCCACCAGTGGCACAGCCATGGGTACAGTATGCCTGCTAGCCAGCAAGTGGCCTTTTATGTTTGTATTTGGGCAGATCGATCTCACGACTCTTATCTACCCAACTTTCTTGTAACTTAAAATGATTTACTCTTTCTGAGCTGTAAAGACAGATGAAATCTCTCAAGAATTAATGAAAAAAATAAATGCCACAGCATTCTTCTGTAGGAAATTTCCAGTGGGTTTATATGCATACATGTACGTGTATTTATGTACATATACACACATACACAGACTGCACATTTTCAGCAGGGGACTTTCTATTTTACATTCTACTTGGACTAACACTTGGACTTTAATACCAGATATCACTGTGAGACATAATGAGGGTCATTAAAAGTATTTATTAGCTTATTAAACTGAACTGCCTTCACTGTTGCAGCTGGACTGTGTTTTATAGAAAACCCAGCAAATCCCCAAAGTCACACAACAGGAGCCCAATGCACTTTAGCTGATGACAGTGTAAATATCAAATTTACTAGGGCTAGCAAGTGGCAAACACAGCTCTGGTATGTTATTTAAAAACCTGCCATGAGGCATAGTACGTAATTCTCAACTCATAAGAGTAGAGTTGCTCTGTAAGGAAATATGAGAAGAATTTGATAGGACTTAGTGATAATTTCAGGGATACAGTTGAATTACAGACATTCAGAAAGCTCTTAGATACTATCCAATGACCACTAAGGTAAGAGGAAAGACTTCATTATATGTGTCAGTCTAACATACGTTTTAATCATAACATATGGGATACACTGGGATTGCCCACATCTTTATCAAAATCTATGTGCAAAATAAGTTTATATTTTTAGCTAAGTTCATGCAGGAAGAGAGAGGACCATCAGGCTCTGGCTGTGTAAATGGTGTGTCTGTGTGTGTAGGTGGGTGTTCAGTAGGCAATATCCCCTTCTGCTCATTGCAGCTCAGTTTCCCCCCTGATATTCGAGAGGTGACAGTGCCAGTTGCCTTTCAATGTGAATGTTTCTTCTTTCACACCAGGTGTCCTCATTTCGAACATCTGGGGGACTTCTGGGTTTCCACCATTCTCTGTGCCCTAGACATGAGAGGGGGCAAGAGCAATGCAAACACAGGACTTCATTCAACTGCTCGCAGCCCCCTGGCTGGGGGAAATACGTTTAAGGAGCCCAGCTGCTGCCAAACCCCCAGCTGTGGGGATGGGTGGGCTGAGTGAGCACAGGGCTCTGCCCTCAGCAAAACACTGGGCTCGCGTCTCCCAGCCCTGCAGATGTTGCGAGGGTCAGGATCCTGGAATCACGCCAGGGTCATGCAGCCCTTTAACCCTCACTTTCCGGTAGTCCCACACGTGCAAGGATGATGGGAAAGGCTACAACCCTCTCAGACATTACTTGAGCTGTTCCTCCAGGGCAAAGATGAATGGGCAAGTCCCTGGAGCGACTGGTAGATGTAGTATCAGTCACACTTTCAGCAGTAGATAGCTTTGCATCACCCAAAAGAAATCAGAAAGGGATTAGTCACAAGGACATGTGCTTTGTTCTTAAAACATCCTCTCAGCCAAACTCTTCTTTCGAACCTGCTCAGGAGAAGAGTCTGCCATGGCACTGGATGAGCAATGTGGCCAGATGGAGGTAGAAAAGCTGCTCAGTCACTTTGAGATAACCGTGTCTAAGACTGATGACCTCACAAATCCGTGGTCTGTATTAATTGAAATAAATAAATAAATAAATCCCATGCCCCTTTACACTGCCATTACAAGGAACTGATGAATAGTTTTGCATAATTTTCCATAAAGTAAAAGGAAAACCCCTGCTGAGGTATTTTTACTCTCACTCTATCTCACTGTCCTGCTCCAACACCCACAGTTCTCCTGAAGATACAGTCACTGCTTATTCAAAGTTCAAGTGTAGGGGGACCTTGAGCTGTTCTGCCAAAAGCTTTCCCCTTCCCCCACCACCCCTGCCTGAATCACTGGCAGCAAACATAATGGCAAAGGGTGTCACATTCTTTTTACTGTAATCCTGTAAAGCAGACTGGGATATTTTCCGAGATTTCTTGTAAAGCTGGACTCAAGCAACTGTGCATGTACATGTGCGCACGCCCAGTTGCCAGTAAATCATCTTGAACTCACACATTTGGAAAATTAATGGTTGATTTGGCTCCTTTCTTATAATTAAGAGTGTGTATTCAAATTATAATTGAAGATTTATTTCTTCAGGCTTCGTTCTTCCAAATGCTTTGTTAAATTTCCTACGCTAACAGCATAGAAGTGTATCCCAGATAGCTGAAAGGCAAGAGTTATAAGTACCCACACCCCTATACACACATTTTAAAAAAGGCTTAGACTGACACAAGCCAGGAAATTCAGAGTTCGGTCTCACATGGCCTTAAGTCATACCTTTGAACACACAAACTCGTCTCTCTATAGGGCTATATTTTAAAAATAGCCAGTGGGACTTAACACCAAAATTATATGTAGCCCTGATTATATTGGCTCTTCCTTTCTCAGCTTTATCTTTTACAGCCTCTTTTTTTGCTAATTTTTTAAAAGATAACACTTAGAAAAAGAGTCTTGGAAAGATTTGATTGGTTTTCTGTAAGACTGGTGCTATTTTGGAAACACTAGGGCATTTTTTTTTTTTTCATTTTAATGTATCTTAAGCATGTATATGTTTTATATGTTCATATGAACACAGTGAAAAATATTGTAATTAATTGATCCAAGGACTCAACTGTTAAGAAATGCCAAAATAAATTGAACAACATTGTTCCCTTCTCTTACGTTTGTGTACAGGGAGATGGCTCCTACTTTGGGTTGATCCCAGTTTACTCTGGCCCTTGCCCTTATCATCTCCCTCTTCCCTCCCTGTCCTCGTGTGTCCCTCTCACCCTGGCCAGACAACCTCAGTCCACCAAACCACTCATCATGGCCTCTCACACCTCTAACCCTGCTTAAGCCTGGACATACAAGACACCCTATACATGCAGGGTGTATCGGCGCTGCAAGCCACTCTTCCAAGACACTTCATCCCACAGGCATCAAAATGCACTAGGCCCCGCCCAGCTTGCTTTAAATGTTCATTTGGCCCCTACGCCAAATGCTCTGCAAAAGTCCAAGCCTCTGCAGCAATGTATTAGTCTCTGCCTGCAGCCTTTGGCACCCATGGGTCAGAAGAAGGGTGTTGTGATGGCCTGGGGGGGCTGATCAGGTGGTGGAAGAGGCATCTGCAGGAAAAACTGGGTCCCAGACAAAGGATGGGTCTTTCTTTTAGGAAACAAACCTGAAACATTTCACAGAATCAGAGAACCACAGTATCACAGAATGGCTGAGGTGGGAAGGAACCTCAGGAGGCCACCTAGTTCAACCCCCTGCTCAAGCAGGGCCACTCAGAGCAAGTTGCCCAGGACCGCGTCCAGGCAGCTTCTGAAGATCTCCAAGGAGGAAGACTCCTCAACCTCTCTGGGAAACCTGTGCCATTTCAAATGAAGGAGAAAGCAGTGGTAGAAGCTATGCCTGCCCAGCACAAAAAGGGGCCTTTCCAACATGCAGCTTCCCAAAGCCTTCCTGGGCTGAAGCTGGGCCAGAACAGAACAAGGCTCTTGGGCCAGCAAGGTGGCATGGACAGGACCATGCCTCTGCAGCCAAATGTTGTGGATCTTGTCTGGAAAGCAGCTGAATTCTCCTCTCTTTTCCTTTTGAAATCAGTGATTAGACAGCTTAAAAAATGCATGACCAAGGCTCCCCCAGAATGGGCTGCAGTGTCATGCCCCTTCCTGTGCTGTCTGTGCAGTTCCTGCATTGCTAAACTTGTTCAGAAACGTGATCCTGAGAAAAGTCTGGGGAGAGGCAGCATACTGAGCAGAGTGCTGGCTGACAGCACTGTGAAACAGGGAGCAACACGACTGTCACCTGCAGCCTGAGACCTCCAGGGAAAGCATAGTTTCTGACTTTTTTTGTAAGCAAACAGGATTGCCTCACAGAGGCAGCTGACTCCATCTTTGGTTTCCCGTGCAACACCTGCAGCTCCACAAGCTTGGCTAAAGTTTGGGTCAAAAAAAGGGTAACATTAATATAATCAAAAGTAATGTAATGAATTTAACTGAGTGAATGGTTTCTAAACAGCCCAAGGTCTTCTGGGCTGTGGACTGCTGGGATCCTGAACCTGAATGCTTGTCAGTCTTTTCCAGAAATACCAGCGGGCATTAGAAAAGATATTGAGCATATCCTCACCGATAGTTCGACTGACCCTTTGTTCCCAGGTGCCTACAACAGCTTCCTTCCATGTGGAGACCTTCTGACTGCCCTCAAAAGAAGTGCGTTAGGGCTTCAGCTCTAGTTGCCTCCCTCTCCCCCATTTCCCACTGAGAAATATGGGGCCAGTGCTGAAGGCCATAGTCTGGGCATTGACCACTGTACAGCTGAACATGAAGAACATGCAGGATTCACACCCTGAAATAAGCATGTCCTGATCATATCCTGACTATTCCCCCAACTCTGTATCATCTTTCTTACTTTGTCTAGCTCCTTAGGATGGACTTATATTCCCAGCTTTGCTCACGGCCTCCTCCAGAGATCTGCCAATTCCTTCCCACCAGTCTGCTCCTTAGTTTACATTTCTCAATAAAGATATTCTCCTTGGCTGAAAGGATGTCCCCTCCTCCCTCAACCCCAAACCTTCTCATAAATCTTTAAAAAACTGATGATAAAGAACAGCTTGTTGGTTATTCTCGCTGTGTTGGCAGGTGAATCAGCCTACAGGAACAGGGAGTTTTCTGCCCTCATGCCAATGGAGGCTCAGCCTTGCCTCCACTAGAGCCAGCAGTCTCCAAGACTACAAAATAACAACATAAGTTCATATAAAAAGCCTAGCAAATGAGACACTGTGCAAATTGGATATGAGGCTTCTTTACACCGTTTGCTTTGTGTGGTCGGAATGCTGATGGGGTAGAGAGGCTGGGGAAGCTGTTTTCTTGCCTTTTGCCAGAGGCAGCATCAATTGGCTGGGTTTAATATGGTATCACGTATGGCAAATACATGCAAAACTGATGTGAGCAGTAAAAGAATTGTTTGCCATGTGGAGAAATTTGACACAGAGTAAGCTGCATGGTTTGGATGTGGATTCAGGGTACCAAATAAGCTGAAAGCTTTGTGGTGTGCGTGTCCATACCCAGTCCCTCTCTCTACATACCAAACGCTGTTAGCTGTATCACTTCAAAGTAAAGAAACTCAAGAAAATATTGTCAGAAGCAAATGGTATGTGCAGGAAATAACAGATTTAAAAACTAAAATCTCTTTTTCATTCTATACTTCTAGTCCTTTCCAATTTCAGCAGTCACAAAGGCCTTTCCTGACGAAAAGAAAGAAAAAAGCTTGAGCAGCAATTAGAGTGTAGTCTTTGTGTAAGTCTCAAGCCTGAGCTCAAAAAATCTTTTCCTCTATCTTTGATTCAAGACACAAGCCTCTCAGTTCACTAACATAGCTCAGATCCTACAGGCTGTCACGTGGTTGGCTCCATTACCCTGGCAATTAGCTGAAGGATTTTTATTATCCTGCCTTTTTTTGTTGTTGTTTTGTTTATCTCCCAGTGGAGGAGCTTGCCAAACTCATTGATATACTTTTTGTGAATAAGCCACTGGGACACTGAGAGCACAGGTGCTCTGAAAGGTGTGCAGTGTTCGGTTACAGAATAGTTCTGATCTGATCTTTTGACTTTTGGGGCTGATTGTTAAAAAAAAAAAAAAAAAAAAAAAAAAAAAAAGAAAAGGAAAGAAGAGGAAGAAGCAGGAATTGACTACATTTCATTAGAGCTTTCAGTGCAGCAAAAAAGCCAGAAGAATTTCTTAAGCCTATACACTAAAATTTGGAAATTTATGTGTAATATCAAACATTAAATGAGTTGCATCACTCCCTGATTCAGCATATGCAGACCCTTGCAGTTGAAGTTTCCCAGTCGATCCATCCTCTTCCCCCCAGTCGTAAATAAAGCCAGGAGTGGAAGATTCCCTTCAAGTAAATTTATCTCTTTGACAGTCAAACAGGTGGCGAAGTTAATGCTAAGTCTCAGGAGAACTTGGTTGGTAAGAATGGCCCTGCAATAACTAACCACAATGATTTACAAGGGACTAAATTGCCAGATTAGGCCTTGATAATTTTTCAACTCTTGACTTCATTATTACCTTGTGGATCTGGATCTTACATCACCTCTAGGAATGCTGGGGATCAAATTAAAGTGGAAACACCTGGTTGAAAGTCAGTTCAAAATACAGATTTAAGAACGAGGGGGCTATTTTTGTGTGCTGGATCTGCTTTTTATGTGTGGTAGACAGCTATAAAATTATGTTACTCTGTGTTTGAACTTAATTTTCAAATGCCAGTCTGCCTTGTGTATGCGCTTGCTAATAATCACTGCTCTTTGTAAACACACTCACTGCTTAGACATCCACAAATATGATCTGCGAGGCTGATTTAGTAGTTGAATGAAGTGTCCAAGTGAGGTAAATTGCAAACTCAAAGACCTAGACCACAATGAAAACCTGTGGTTTGATCTAACACAGCACGACTATCTCAGGAAGAAGGCAAAGGTACTCACACAGCAAGAATTTGTGAAGAAGCAAGATGATACTGTGGTTAAAATGACATGCAAACCATTTTTAAGCAGCATGTGAGATCTAAATAACATTTTTTACTAGGAATTTGTAGCCTTGAACAATACAGTGAAGCATTCAGACCCAGTACTGTGATTTAATGACTGGAGACACGGTAATGCTTCACAGCACTGTTTGTGGGCACTCTTTTGCAAGCCCTTATGCCTTCCTTCCGTTTGTATCTCAGCTCTTTTGCTGGGCCAGGGAGGCTGCAGCTGCAGTCTGGGCTCTAGGCTGGCTTGCAGTGAGGCAGTGTGCCAGCAGTTAATGCTGGCACAGGACACACAAAGCTGTAAAGCAGAACAGCAGTAGGACCCTTCTGCAGGACACGAGGTGGAAAGCCAACAATTTGTCTAGTTCAGACTGCTGCCAGGCCATCTAGGAAGGTGGCTATTTAGAGTAAATAAAATAAAATAAATAAATTAATTAAAGATAAATAAATAAATAAATAAATAAATAAATAAATAAATAAAAGGAGGCACACAGATGGTGGCTGTTTCAATAGAGAAAGCCTTCACCCTCCCAAGGAGTTCCACGGATTTTAATGGGAGCCTGCCGGGATGGCTTGGAGGGACAGAACTTGCCTAACAACCTCAATCCTTGAAAAGCAATCAGTTCAGTCCTGGTGGCAATCTGGAGCAGCTGAACTTGGTCTGGAGCCATTCCTCGAGGGCAAGCATGGCTGAGAGCAGAGAAGGGCACAGCATGCCATTCAGAAACCGGGGTACCTGTGAGGCTGGCAAGGACTCATCTTGGTGTTTCACCAGCTGACGAAAGGCTTGTCCCCTTTAGAGGTGGGAGATGAGGTTCCCCCACCTGTGGTTGCTTTCAGCTCAAAAAGGCCGCACATGAGGCTTGCTCCCACCTCGGGACAGATCAAGGATTTTAGGAGCTTTTCGCCACATCTCTCATTAAGGACACGTGGCACTTCCCCCACCCCACCCCTGCCATCTGACTCATCTGTGTGAGTGCAAAATGCCAGCCTGGGTGTTTATTGTGTGCTGGGTGTGTCAGGAATATTTTTCTTGGCTCTTGCAAGGAAAGAAGGAGCCAAAGCAGACTCAGCCCACACAGCAGCACAGCCAGCCCTACCAAAGGTCTCAGCTCCACTCCAGGTTTGTAATGAAGTGGGAAACGGCTGTCCTTTGTCTTTCAGGGCAGAAGAAGACAATAGATATATCTGCTGCTGGAAAATTAAATACCAGAAATTGGGTTGCTTAGTAGCATAATCATCTATGTAGACTCCTGTTCACACATCTAGATCACCCCCCCCTCCCCCCACTTTTTTTGTGGGTGCTTGAAAGTTCCCTATATTGGAAGGGAGAGAAACAAGAGCATGAAGAAAACAGTAATAAATAGCTTCCTTTTCTCCTCTCAGGACTGACGTGGTTGCCCAGGTGGGTCAGCTCCTGGCCTCTTTGGGTCAGACCCCAGCGCCCCAGCAGGCAGAGGGGGCAAGTCTTCGGCACCTCAGCAGGTGAGAAACCTTAGAGTCCTGACCATGACACTGGGATTATCTTCAGGGAGTGGGTCTTGAGGAAAAACTCCAGACAGTGACAGAACAGGAAGTTACAGCAGCTGTAGGAGCTGCGGTTAATGAATTTCCCTGTGGGGCTTTAGCTTTTGCTCTGCCTCGTTCCCTCTGGCCCAGAGTGCCGTATTAGTTTCTCCGCTTCCCAGCCATCCCAGTCCCACAAGCTGTTCTGTGTAAGAATTTTCAAGGCAGCAGATTGTGTTATGAGTCCCCAGTGAGGGAATAATTTTAGGTCCAATTCCAAATACTTAGTAACAAAGGCTCAGCTTCCCAAGGTGAATCCCAGGAACACTGACAGCATCTCCACATCTGATCATTCAAGCATCAGGAGGAAGACAAAATTGAAAATATGCATTTTTGAGAAAACAAGAAACTTGGGTCTCACAAGCTCAAGGGTCATGGAATTTCATGTGCAGTTCTGCCCCTTCAGTAAAAAGGGGCTGCCTTGGCTGACCTGACTGTTCATATTAGATGCTCTAGGTCTTCAGAGAAGAACCTTCACAGGGGACTGCAAATATATAAAATACCAAAAAGCCAGGGAAAGTTAAAAGCTGCATCTTGGAGACTCTAGGAACATGTACCTCCAGATCTATTGTAGTTGCTCATTTCAGCTATAATCTTCATTTCCAGGAATGGAGAATCTGGGCAGAACTTTTCCTCCAGTCCCTGTCCCAGACCCAGCTCCAACACAAGATGGACAGTGACTTGACCAAAGTTATTACTGTTATCTTTCAATGAAGGTGAAATAAGTTATTTTCTTGAAAAAACACCATCTCACCAACAGCTGTGGCTTGTACGTTCTCTGCCCATTCATAAGGATTGCATACTAAAACAGATTTCAAATTATTTTTAAAGCTTACTTGCAAAGCTTATAACCTTTTCATACACCTGGCATTACTGTAGAGAGCTTAGTTTGTTCCCCATTTAGTAAAGACGCTTGCATATCTTGTAATTGTTCTCATTGTTTTTGTTTGCTATACAAAATAAGGATGTGAAAGAAAGCTGTTCCCAAACAAATAGGCTGAGCTATCACTTGATCAATCTGAATTTTCATAATCATCCAAGTATTCCTCAGAAATTACAAGTTTAGCCCTAGGAGTAACGAACTGCCTTATTTTGCACATGCTAGAGGATGATGTATTATGTGAGCCACACATTGTTTTTACATGTCAGAACTGTTAGTTAAACAACCAGAGAAATGGTCACTTCTGTAAGTTCAGAAATAAAATATAGAGAGCAATTGTTTAAATGATTTTTATTTTGAGTCACTGCAAACAGAGAAAAGCTGGCATTTCTTATCAGGTTGTTTGGATTGTGGATACAAGTGAAAGATGAGAAAATCCATGTATCCATGTTTTTTCTGGACCATTCTAGTTTGTGATCCCTCCACTGGAAGCCTTGGTCTCATCTGCCTCGTGCTTATTTCCCACAACTGCAAGCACTTGTTAGACAAGAAGCTGGTAATCCTCAGCATTTCCAGCACTGCTGTTCACAGGCCAGCCCTGGGAAAGCTGAGGCCCTGAGGAAACACCGGTCCCTGGGAGATGTGTCCGCGTTAGGGCTCCCACTGCTGCTACCAGAAGCAAGGTTGAATGAGGAGGAGCAACACGGCAAGAGCTGGTAATGAAACCTCTGTGCAGACACCCACAAAAGGAAGGGCACTGGCACTAGGTTGATCTGAGATACTTCTGAGACCTTAATTCCACCCTCACCTCCGATCTTGCTGTTGACATGACACTCCTCACCTTACATGCCAGAGGTTTAACTAGCCAGGTGTGCCTTTCCAACAAACAAACAAACAAACAAAAACAAACAAACAAACAAAAAAACTGGAAAGCTTGGTATTCCTGGCTCTCAGAGCGGTAGGGACACACTCTGAAAACCTAACATCCTAATTACCCTGACACATGTCTGCCTGGCCATTAGCTGCTGACGTACGTAAAGATCTAACTTGTGCAGAGAAACGTTTCTTCTAAACAGTGGCTGTAAATGCTCTTGCCTGGTAGGGAAATAGAACAAGTTCAAGCTAACTCTGCTTATCCACAGCTTAAGTGGCCGTGTCCCAATGGAAGTTTGTAATTATCTTCTAAGGGCTTGTTTAGATGTGACATTTAATGTAGGGGAGAGCATGATAGGCATTCAACATGCACTGGATGGTCCTGAATAATTCCCAGCACACGGACCTTCTTACCCCAGAGCCTTGTTCTTGTTTAAATTAAGCTGGAACAGTTTATGCTGGTTGCAAAATAGAAGGGTACACACACACACACACGCTTAGGCGGAGTCAGTCCAGAATAACTTCTGAGCTAGGATGTGTGTGGATGAGCCCTGGTAAATGAGCTCAGGGCTATGGCTGGCTGCAGCTGCCAGCAGAAGAGGGCTTGGTGTCAGCACACGGCTGGGATGTTGTGCATGTGCACACAATGCAACAGGAGCTGCTAATGTAGGGTACAGAGGAGATATCCCTAAAGCTATCTTAGCACCCCATTCCTCCTCCCGACTAAAAACCTGGCCCTGGACACTGCCTGGCTTTGCTAATGGCTCAGCTGGATCTGTGCCTCAGTGCCACAGCAGCTGTATCGATAATGGGATTAGAAAAGAAAGTCTCCAGTTATCCGAGTGCCACAGACACTGGAACAGGCGTATTGCCTGATGAAAAGTTTTCAGTCAGAACATGCTAACGTTTTGAAGGCAGTTTGGTCAGGCTGTATGTGCAGGGCTGTGCTTAAAAGTTTGTTTCTGAAAAAATGTTGCATCTTGGTAAAAAGCTACAGACGCCCAGTTTAGGGAGAGGGAAACAAACATCCTGCTGATCTAACATATGCACACACACACAAACACTTGATCATGACTTCTGCGCATTCAACATTTAGCTCAAAAGCTTTTATTTTTTCTTTTTTCTTTCTTTTTTTTTTTTTCCTTGTGGACGAAATGAATTGTTTGTGTACTGCCAGCATTAAGCAGCTAGATAAGTATGCAAGCCGGAATGTTATTTCTGAAGTTATTTTAAATATTTGGTTTGTCCACTTAAACTATGTTTAAATAAAGTTAGTAAGAATTTCTTCATTTCTTTGATGGCATGATAAAGCCATACTCTCTACTACTATATCAGCATTTAATGGTCAGGCTGGAGCATGGCAGGCTACTTAGGATACCAGGTTTTGGGGTTTCCTGTAACTACATTTCTAACTTTGTCAGGAGCTGTCCCTAGACTTCCCAGCTTTTTATTTATTTTTTATTTTAAAGGAAGAGGAGCAGCTCTGTGACTGAACACCTGGCACTTAGGGTTAGGAGCTTCCTGACAAAGTCATCCTTAAATCAGCTGCCCTCATCAACCATTTCTGCCTGTTTTGTGGGCTGTAAGGAAAGCTTCTCTCTGTGATAGATGATTTTATTTCCTGCTTGTGGCGTATGAACTTGGCAGCAATGGAAAAGTGAGTGGAGCCCCAAGTTTCTGTACTCAGAAAACTTAGGTTTAAAGCACTGCTGACAGAAACAGACTCTGAGGCTAAGTACTTAATGGATTACCCTTTATGTTATGATCATCTGGTTTGGTTGAATAGATGCTTAGAACTTGTTTACTCAGAGACACTGAGAAATATTAGGAATCATATTGAGAGGTTACGTTAACGCTTTTATAGGCATTACACTCTTGTGCAGATGCATGCTTTCAGAACCATAATGGTCCACAATGTAATCCTTTTATTTATGTGCATTAGCTATACAGCTGTGGTTCCTCTGAATTTTCTCCCGTTCCTTGTGAAGACGTGGCTTTTCAGAGTTCGTCTACACATTAAAGCTATGACGGGCTGTGGCAGTGTTTGAAAGTAGATAACAATGGTTGCTCCTGAATTATTTATTCATTATGAAGTGAAAGGATATTGTTCCTGATTAGCTTACCTCACTGAGAGATCCTCTGCACAAGTTACATGATGTAAGCTAAGGTACACACTTACTGTGTGTTAACAATTCACCACCTGAATAGGCCTAACAGGGTGTGGGGGAATGAACAATTTATCCTACATTAGACACCCAACTGTGGTGATCTGAGCTGCAACTAAATTAATATATAAAATAACCAACATGTACCTGGTATGAGAAATTACCAACACTGAAAGTAAAGATATTTAAAGCCCAAAATTGTCTTATCTCACTCCAATTACTTAATGGATACACCCAGTTTTAGAAGCCTGGTGGCCCCATATTTCCCTTAAAGCCTAGGGAATAGAAGAGAATGAAGACTCACTCTGAGAACAGCTCAGATTTTACAGACAAACTTGCTCCCCCAGACATCTCTGTCACAGGAACAGAGGGAAAGTTGACATTTACAGGCTCTTACTTAGCTATATAAGGTTACGAAATTAATCCAGGTTCTATTGCCCACTGGGACTGTCCATATAGGAGTTTGGTGCACTAAGATGTGAATTCAGATTACTGTAAATTTTCTTCCTGCATGGCCAAGACCTTAAGAGATGCTAGCTCATTTTCATGTCATGTTTACTAACCAGAGCTAAGGCTCCTTTTTGTCTGAAAGAATCACAGCATCACAGAAGGGCTGAGGCTGGAAGGGACCCCTGGAGGTCATCTGGTCCAACTCCTCTGCTCAGGCAGGGACACCTGGAGCTGGTTGCCCAGTGATTTTTGAGTATTTCCAAGGAAGGAGACCCTACAACCTCTCTGGGCAACCTGTGCCAGCACCCCATCACCCACACAGTGAAGAAGTGCTTCCTGGTGTTCAGAGGGATCCTCCTGTGTTCCTGTTTGTGCCCACAGCCTGTTGTCCTGGCACTGGGCACCACTGAACAGAGCCTGGCTCTAAGGAACTATTTGTGTAGACACTTCCATGGGAAATACATGGATAAATTCTCACAGTGTAAGCCCAGGAGTAAGCTACCACAACATAAGCCTGGTTATGAACACATTTTTGACTTAGAGTTATGCTGCAGCAACTGCCTGTACACATATATTTACCATGGGGCAAACATGAGGAAGTTTACTCCTTAGAGGGAAAAGGATTATCTCATACCTTCTGAGGTCTGGTTTAAACAGAACAACACATGTAAACCCTTAAGGTACCATTCCTCTGACCAAACCCAGATGAGAATATCTGAAGTAGTCATAGAGACATCCTCTATAGTGAGAAAGAGGTAGCCATCTCCTGCATAGTGAAAGTGCCTGATCCCCAGGTAGGCACACAAACAGGCCAGCCCCTCTCCCGCCACCCAAGTTCCTAGCTCAGGTGGTGCCTTTTTCTCTCCACTGACTGTTAAGCCTGGAGTGCCCCTGTAATTGTGCTGCTAAGTGAAGGGTGTCCTGCTTACTAGGAAACACAATGCTATAGAGTGATCTTCAAAAAATGATTTACAAGGCTTGGCATCATTAAGATAGGTGCTTTTCGTGAAAATTTCAATGAGCTGCCTATTCTACCTGGTTGTTACAGCAAGACAAAGACAGATAAACACTAAGAGACATGACATATTTGCTCATCTAGGCTTAACAGTAAACTTTTGTGGCACTGTACTACAGAATGAAGGAAAATGTTCCTGTGTCGTCACTTGTTATTTGTTTATTGTTACTTGTATTAACTTAAAACTTAAACTTAACTTAAAACTTTTACCTGAACTATCTAAACTACATTGGCTTTGTGCTGAAGTAATAGTTTTATCGGTTGATTTGTGCATAGGCAGAACCCTGAAGAGACACAATAATTCTCGTAATTTCTGATCCTAGCTTTAAAGGAAGCTCTCAGCATCACGTGGTATTTGCAGCAATTTAGGGCAATCCAAATGGGGGAAATCCCAGTTCCTACTCCATGCTCAGTCACAAGTCTTCACTTCCTGCTCTGTCTAAGGCACCCATGCAACTGGAAAGCCACCAAGTCAAAACACATCTTAGATGGGTGACTATCGTTCTTATTGCTATTTCTTTTAAGGCGTGGCTAGACTTGTCAGAAATTCCAGGACTGTTTCTAAATCAGCTTCTCCATTTCAGGAAGAAGTAACATTTTGAATTTGTTTCTTTTGAGGCTTGAGTTGAATTTAAGCTCAGTCTACCATTCTGCAAGACATACCATCCATTTTGTTAAGTTCGTAGTCATGGCTGTCTCCAAGATATGATTAGTCTCAGAGAACCTCCTGAAAAGCACTTAATCAATTCTTACCATATCTACAAGGCATTTGTTACCTCCTTTCTCTACACGTCTAATTAACTTTTGAATAGGAAATTCAAAGTTAAGGGTCTGAACCTTTTTAGAAACATGGTCACAGAGGGCTCCAGTCAAACAGTTCAAGAACAGAGATGAACCATATGTTCAGGAATGGTATTGAATTCACAGAAACATATTTGCTAGTAAAACAGAACCTTACAAGCCCTAAAATTTGCTTTTTAAGTCAGTCTATTACCATCATAAAATGTCGTGTTGCTTTACAGAAACTTGATATTACTGGTCAGCTTTTCATTTCTCCATTTCCATCAGGCTAGTGTCTTGGGTATCAATATGTGAATTAGAAAAGCTGCTTCTTAGTCTGAGACAGCAATATAGATTAAGACATCTTAGATGGAAAAAAAGTGTATTAAAATGATGCTGTGTAATAGAATGAAATTTGCTGTACTTGCTCTTAGTGACTTTGCTGTAAGAACATGAAGTTAATGACTTCCCCAGGGTCAAATTAAGAATCTTTTTCAAAAGAGCATGGAATTTGGAATAAGGGCTAATGTAAACAGTTTCTTCTACTTCGGACTATTCTCTAAATAGGCTTACAGTAGGTAACAACACTATTCTCCATACAGATATTGGATTTTTTTTTTTTTTTATTTGCATGTTACATATACGCAGTAATAACTGCAGTTGTACTGAAACTACATTTACTTTTTAAGGCATTCAAACTGCATCTACACCAGACTATTTTTATGTAGATCTCAGTGAAACTCTATAGAAAACCAAAATGGGTACTCTTCAGAAGCTCTTTGACCAGCTACTTCATTGATAAGTTTAGAGATGACAGAAAAATGTCAGCTCCTAAAGCCTTATTTCACAGTGCTTACTGATCAACTTAAGAGATTAGATTGTAAACCATGTAGCTGACAAAGTGGATACAGGAATTGAGCAATAAATACGTGAACTGTGTTGAAACTAAAGAGCTGGAGCAGGCAGAAGTAGTTTGAAGTAGTCTTTCAAGGAAGCATTCCAATCACTGCTTTAAGGAAAAGGTGGCTCACTTTAATAACCACAGGCATTGGTCACTATTTAACAAGACATTCTAAAAAAGTAATCACAAATTGTCCAATAGTAGTTTACAAGTGGATGGTATACATTAAGATACAGAGGTAGAAGTTCACTTTTACAATGCTTCACTAATACAGATTACCAAATTCAAGGCACAAAATTGTTCGCTTTACAAAAAATACTGTAAAAATGTCATTTGCTGTTCTACAATGTGAGTACAACTCAAAAAAATCTTTACACCCTTCTATACTCCACATGTAAAGTTGCATCAGGCGTTATTCTATTCTTCCTTTGCTAATAGTTGGCATATGACCAGCAGTTACATAAACAGTTTGTATCTCAGCTGAGTTGCTTTGTCTTTTAGGCACAAGTCCAGTTACAGAAACTTAATACAACAGCTTCCTCAGGGGGTGGGAAAACTCTGTCGGAAGTATGAATAAGTAGGAAGAAAACAAACGTATAGTCCGTAACAACAGGTTGGATTCTGACATATGCAGAGGGAAACAGAACAGAACATATTTCAAATCAAGCAACTTGAAAAAAGTCAGTTTAAATCACTGACTGAACTCGTAGAAAACCAGATGCCCAGTACAGGTTTGCTCAGAGTATTTCTGAGACATTCACTTGCCTTTGAATCGGCAGAGATTTACAAATTTATTTTTATCTTTGTTTAAATAGAACACACACAATTGCTACAAAAGAGAATTACACCACACTTTGGCCATGTGTCCTTTAGAGAGCTTGGGATAATATAGGAAGAGATGCATTCAGAAACCAAGAAACCGTCCTTCGATTTGCTAAAAGGTCATACGTACAAGATTTCCCTCCCTTCCCAAATACCATAGGGAAGAATGAACAGCTTCTGAAACATTGCATCTTCTAGTTGTAGACAGCTCTTATAAACCTTGGCAGGCTGAGGAAGAGATATCACACAGTGCATCCCTACAAGTAGTAGTATGACTAGTTTGCTGTACATACAGTGATATTCTAAAGGACAATGGTGACAGCTACACTGTAAATTCACTTTACCTATCACATTTTCCAAGTACTCTAGTCAGTTTTATTTAAATTATATTAAAAAAAAAAAAAAAAAAAGATTTTTAGAGTTCAATACACAGGTTTAGGACCCAAGAGAATGCCACAGTAAGATGTTGACATTTGCATCTCATAGATGCAAGTGTGCTTCACAATTTACTTATGTAACATTATCATATTCACCTATAAATCTTAGTCCATCCAAACCAGTATTAAATTCCATTTTTTGCTTCATTGTTGTTTGTAGCCTGTTTCCTTTGAGCAATGAAAGGGTACATACACTTGTCTGCTCCCAAAAACCGATACATGCATACAACTGCTTCAAAGGGCAGAATACTGCAAAGAAAAGTTATAAAGTTGTTAGAAGACAGTATAAAACAAAAGCTCAACATATTATGTACTTGGTCTTCTTAAAAGCAACATAATAGTTGTTGTGGGGGCTTCCTAAGACACTTAAAGGATTTTTATTTGCCAGGAATACTTACTGAGAAAACTGAAATTCCAGAGTCTGAGCCACAGAGGCAGTCAGAAAAGGAGGAAGAAAGTATTTATTCATGTGCCTCCAGCTTAGACTGGATGTTCTGCTGCTTCTTTACAAGCTTGTTTTAAAGAGGTGGGGGCAACTGCACTGCAGAAAGCCTACTAAAACCAAAGTTTCTGCTCAAAACAGCATCAACAGAAGTCACCGGACATTTAGGAAACTCTGCTTTGGGATTAGTATTAGTTAATGCAATTCTTTGGTCATCAGATGTCTAACAAGCTTTACACATGTTCTAAACTCAATCATCCATCCTCAAAAAGAGGTCTGAAGCAAAGAAAGCAACTTCCTTTTTGCCCCCATCAGATAAAATTCCAAGAGTACATGATGAATACCTGGCTATGGACCCTCCCCTCTTTCCTGCATCCACAAAATATTCTTTTTATTTCAAGGGTGGTACTCAGGAGCTCTAGTGAAGGACTAAGATGGGCTTTCCTCAGCCCCTGGAAACAGAGTGACAAACACTCATTCAGTGGAAAGCAATACATAGAATCTAGGCATTAGGAGAAAGAATCACTGAAGCACAGAAGTAGATGTCACTGGTACAGGTGTCTTCGCTGCCAGTAGTACTGCTTCTGCAGTAGCCACCGGAGGGCCTTTGATCTAAGTGCTGCTGCCTGGGGCATGGATTATGCAGAAACTTTGATCCCCCTGTTGGAAGCTAAAGTGTTGAATGCAAGACAACCCAAAGGGCCTTTGATGTCACTGCTGCTGCAGGAGGTGCTGCTTGTAGCACTGAAGCACCCTCAGCACCTCGATGAAGCTAGCTCTTAAAGACAGTAATAGTGATCTCAATTCACTGACAGAAGAGACACATACATACTCTCTTGAAAGAAAGAGGTGAGCAGTCAAGGTCTCTAGTCTTTGGTGATCCTGTCCACTAGGAGGAACTTAAAGCAGAGGAGAACAACTTCTTTGTAAGTAGAATAAAAATCACCAAGACTCTCGGTTTCAACCATCCCTTGCAGAAGGCCAGTAAGAAGACAACACTATATTTTAAAGGTTCCTCCTACACACTACAGATTAAAACCAAAACGCAACAAAAACAACAACACAAAAACAAAACAGAAAAACCTGTGCAGTTGTGAAACTGTTCTCTGTGAACTAGTAAGTTATGTTGAATCAGTGGAATTGAGCAAACACCTGTATTACCCTGAATCATTGAAATGGAAGCCTAGTTACAGATTAAGTAGAGTTCCCATCCAAAACCTGTACTGTGTTAGGACAAAGGAGATAATTCTATTAATTATCCTTTCCTACAGCTCTGCAAATTGGTTCAGAATGTGCAGATTTGCAACTTGTCTACCATATCAATGCAAGTCCTAGGGGATCTGCAGGCAGGGCCTCCTACATACTGATCCTGGAGACAGCTACAGGATCCTTTACTGTAAGCTTCCTCATTCCCCATTCCTAAAGAGGAGTCCACAAAATGGAAGAAAAGTCTGTTGAGGAGAAAAGGAATCTAAGGAGGATGGAAGGCAACAGAAAGGCAAAGCCAGGATGCATAATAACACATAGGATCTCAGTTTTCTGGAGCTTTCCATTAAAGAAACCTACCCTTGTGCAAGCCAAGAAAGAGACAGGAATTATGACAAAACAGCATCTATGGCCCCTGTGCGGGTAGGAGGGTGTTTATATCTAGAAAGTGGACATGCTTACATATTCCACTAGCATTCTGTTGCTTGTATTACCAACTAATTGGCATTTCATATATTACCTTTTCATGAAGGTGACCATATACATTAGGCGAGGCGTGCAAATCATTGGCTGGTCTGTAAGGATAGCTCTCATAGCCTGCTTCACACAGTATTCTGGCTTCAAGGGTGGAAGGAAAGGCTCAATCTCTTTTCTGAAATATATGATCAAGATTGATTAAGAAGATATGTAAAGGACTGCCAACCTCAGAGAAGTCCATTAACCCACTTTCTTTTGGAATGCCTCAACAATGTCAAAGGCTTCAATTTTTGTGTTCACTATTCAGTTACAACTTGCCAAAAGGCAAAACTTGTGCTGTCTAAGAACAACAGGACAAAAGAAATTCACTGAATTCAGAAAGTCCTTTTCTGGAGTCAGGATTACAAATCCCATTAATATATATTAAAGCAGACATAATATTTATTTTAATATTTTTATGGTACCAAAGTTAAATTACCTTCAAGTATATTTTGCAACACTACATATTCTGGGCAGAAAAATTTTACACTCACCTGATCCTGCACCCCCTGAACATTCCTGTATCAACAAGATAAGGGCAGACTAAAGTTGTTTTGATTCCATCCTTTTCGGCAGCCTTCAATTCATGGCTCAAAGACTCGTGAAAACCTACAGCTCCAAATTTGCTGGCACAATAATCCTGTGTTGGCAATGATTGAGGCAAAAAAGGCAACTTAAAAAGGACAGATATGAATCGTGTTTAAAGCCAAAACATATTTGATGTGATTCTTCACAGATTTACAAAGCAACAACAAAAAACACCCACTGAATATAGCATAACATAAACTCATTTATCACTTCACTTTTAAGGCAATTAGCACAGAACTATGAAAGCAGGAAAGCTGAATGTAGGAGGAGATTACCTGGGATTCAAGTCTTTGAATCAGGCAGGCTCATATGGCAAGTTGCTCTGATTACCAGTTTGCTTAATATTAAATGCTGGAACAAAGGACTAAGAAACTTAATATTACCTAGGGTCAGATTTGAAAAAGCTTGGATATTTGGCAGGGCGTAGGTGTAGAAATCTAAAATGCTTTATTTTTTATGTTAGTTTCAACAAGAGGTATAATGGAGATTTGAATGTGTCATATGTTTAATTTTCAGAAAATTATATAGCTTGCTTATCTCATAAAAACAATAAAAACTAAAAAATAACTTCAGAGACAGCAGTAACATTTAATTTTCCAGTTGGATGTGTCCACCTCTGCTGGTCATCACACCCACAGTCTAGGAAATTCTCTCGAGAATTCTCAAGATAACAAATACTCTAAAAAAGCTTTTACTTACACCAGCTTAATTCATTTCTGTTAAGAAACACTGAAGGTTAAGATCCTGGACTGAGCCTAAGCCATGTGCAAAGACGCCTACCCTACATCTTATGGGGTAGTATGACCGTCATTCCATTAAACTCATTAACTTGTTTTCACTAATTGAATACTTTTTGTTCCCATTTGCATTTGTGCTAATGACCACAAATGCAAGCTAATATGCTCTAATCCTTACCTAGTTTTATCTACCAAACAAGTCACAGAAACTGGTGTCCTCGAATGGCTGCTAGCAACTAGATGACCTAACACATAACTTGGAGCCTAATTAAGCAGGTGAACCATATAGTCTGGAAGGAAGGCTGGCAACCATTTCCTCACAGAAACAGGAAACAAGAAACATTACTTTTGAAAATCCTAGTTTTTGGCTTCAGGCTTTGCACTAAAGTTCTTGTCAGGAATAAGTAGGTGGACACCTTTCAGGTTACTAAAAAACACCAGGTTTTTTAAAGACTGGTCAGCGTTCTGAAGTCCTTAGCTGTCCTAGGCTTCCATTGAGCCTTGTGCTGTTTGGGGATATGGTATTTGGGGATATGGTAGTGAGCACCATAACTCCCAAATATCTTTAGAAGATCTGACTTTTTTTTCTGCTGCTAATACCAAATAAATAAATAAATAAATAGTCTAACACACCTCCACTCCAGCAGTACTGAACAGTCCCAAGGAACTTGCAACTGTCACGATGTGCCCATGATTCATTTCCAGCATCTTGGGAAGGAATGCTTTAGTTGTCTACAAAGTAAAAAACAAAAAACAAAAAACAAAAAGAAAAACAAAGAAACACCATGAACATACTACATTAGCTGCAGGTGTTCAAAACCTTTATCTCAGTTTTGATAACAAGAATTTAAAAGATCACTGTACAGGTTTTGAACTTCTAAGTTTTTCAAAAACGGCAACTGAGTATCTACAGCATGTTTGTGAATTCAGACAGCAAGGCAGCAAGGATTGTATCTCCAGAAATTCTAAGGGTAAAGGATCAATTGGGCTCAGACATGTTTATTTTTCTGCAAGAGACTAGTTATCAGAAAGAGATAATTTGCCCCTAAAATTGAAGTCACATTTTTTTTTAAGACAGAAAAAGGAATGCAAACTGTTTAATTATGTCATCCAGTATATCTATGTTAAGATCAGTGCCAATTACCAGTTCTAATTATGGATAGCACGTTTTGTCAGTTAGATATGGTTGGTTTTATCCACTTACCAACTTTTACAGTAAAGAAGTACTTATATTTTACAATAAAGAAGTACTGGAGACAGAAGTTTTGCTGATGTTACCTTTTCCATATAAAATACACTAAAGATCTAGTAGTTTAAACTGCTTTCCATCTCTATTAGTATCCATAAACATTGCTCTAACTAAAACAAGATGTATGCTTCTATTATTAATTCCATATTTTAAAAGGGTTTCAAAGATAAAACAAAATCAAGTGTCAAGATGAAATTATAAATGATTTTAACCACCAATCTTTATGCTTTGATTATCTCAAAGTTTTTGTTTAAACAACCAAATGAGAGCTAACACCTTTAAAAAATTAAGTTTTAAGTGATAAATTGAAGGCAGTTGCTAGAAGATCACCTTTCTTAGAATACCTAGCTGTCATCTGTTTTCTGAAGCTGACTCAATCCTTTATTTTTTTTAAATATCAAACAGAGCAACATAGATGCTAGAAATCAATTAACTAGTAAAATGATTTGTTTAGTTACGATTTACTTTGGCTTGTAGATTATCAGCATACTACACTAGATTACTTTTAAACTGCCAAAGAACTTCAAACAATGCTTGTTAATCACAAATGTGTCTAGTTAATACATAAATCTTCTCGTGGCAGAGCTATTATTCTAACTCACTCAGAACCACAAATGCTTCATCCTTCCAGAAACCAGGTCTTCCCATCTAATTTGGATCCAAACCCAAAGCATGCAAATGCCCCTGAAGTATTTGCTGCTTGCTTAATTGTTGCTCTGAATTGTGTCAGCTGCATTGTTAAAAAGACGTGTGAGTTACAGCTGAATCCATCTAATTCCATTCTTATGCTGTCTGCATTTTCCAATCACAGACGTCAGGACAGTTTTGCTCTAATGATTTTCACATGTTCTTGTACAACGTTTTTGCCTGCAGGTGTTAAATGACTAATCCAGACCTCCTAACACCACACAAAAGACTGTTTTCACTGGACAGCTGGCAGATGATAGAAGATTAACAGACCTCCTGACTCCTTGCCTTTTCTACTGTTGATTCATATAACTCCTAGATTCTGTCATAACCGCATAATGAAGCTAATTATAAAAAATAATCTGAAAGCAAACCGCCTTGCATTTGTTTCTTTCCCCGTGGCAGGGATCATTAAACCTCTTATACAGAGCCTCGGAAAAGAATTTAGTTCACTTGTTAAACTAATCTGTGCCAGGCACATGAAGTTTCAGCCTCTCTTCCCAGGTTGCATGGCAACGCAGCTTAGCCATCCTGGGGCAGCGCAGTCTGAAAAGGTAAGAGCAAAGCAGCAAAACTTCGCTTTGCTCAACTTTTACAGCACGTTGTTCCTCTGCAGCCTGCGTTACACCCCCCGACGCCAACCAACGTACGTTGGCCCAGATCTTCTGCACCATCCTCATTAGAGAGCTGTGCTCCCAGCTCAGTCCTGCTAACAATTTACTCCCCTCCAGAGCATTAGTCAGCTCCCTCGGCAGTTTCCACTTACGTCTCAGTTATCTGTCCACATCACATTGGAATGACTGATTGCCACCCCACACTGCCAGAAAGCTTGATAATGCAGGCTGAAGCTCTGCCTGCAAAGCACAGTAAGTACAGAAAGGAAGGGCCACTTGCCTTGGAGTTTGTCTCTTTAGAAGGTGGGGGGGGGGGGGGAGGAAAAGAAGCAGTAACAGGTTTTTTCCTACCACTTCCAAAGCATGGATCATTGTTTTCTTCCATAAGGTAAACAACAGGAAACTACATGAAGCTTCTTTGGGCTGGTTTTCTATCATCTTCACTGTAACACTGCCTTTTTTCCTTCCCCCCCCCACTTCTTTTTTTTGGAGGGAGGGAGAGGAAATATGTTGTACTATAACTGTGTCCATAATTGCCTGTAGTTACCTATGACTAAAGATGACCAGAACTTTCACAGACATGCACATAGACATGGGAAAAAATCAGAACAACTGCAGAGCAGTAAATCTCAAAAAGCATATTCTTAACTGTGCGATGCTCCTTCAAAACATAATGATTACGAAGACTGAGTTTTCAGAGGTTGTGACTAAAGTAACCCATTTTCAGTCAAGAGCAAACTGGCACATGACGAATGAACTCTGTTAAGGACCTTCGGGGTGATGTCTTCAGCACTGAATAACTTCCAGGAGCAGAACTATGGTCACTTCATGCAAGTCATCTCTTCAGAGGCCCTTTACAGCTGCAAAGGAAAAAATGCAGCCACTCTGCTCTGAGGACAACTAGCAATTCATGGAAATCTTCACATGAGACCTCCGTGTTCTGAAACAGCCCATTCAGAACAGGGCCCTGTACTTTGTCATGGGACATTATCCTGCTAATCCAGTTAAAACCTGAAGCTAAGGCGGTCTATAAAGATAGTGCAACTATCTTACGTACAAAACTTAGCAGCCAACTATCAATGTCTCAGCTAAATGGATGACAGAGAAAGTCATCTCAGTTGCTGCCATCCTCCAGCCATCTGCTACAGCTGGGAGCCAGTGCTTAAAAACAAGCTCTTTAAGAGGCAGACACGCCCTATGGGGGGACACATTTCCAGTCTCAGAGTAAAGGCTTGCCCATTGCTCCTCCCAGCCTGCTCTGGCTGGGAAAAACAATCCCAAAGTGAAGTTATTCTCTTTCGTGGTATAAGCAATCCCCAAATAAATCAGTGTTCTTACTAAGCTTCTGGCACAGCCCACTTCCTTGATCAAAGCAGCTTCCTCCATACTCTGGTCCCCAGTTTTTCTGCCTGTTACATAAACCAGACCAACCTAGTTTCTTGTTTCTAGTTTCTTTCAGCTTCAGCTACATCTGCCTACCAGACCTGGAGTCTTCTGCGTGCTTGCTGTGCTGCTCAGAAACTAGTTAAGAGTTCGACTGGTTCAGGGGCAAGATGCCTCCTGGGTGGCCTTCCCATCTGGCGTTTGTCAGAACAGGTAGCACGGCCCACATTAGTCTTCTGAGGTGATGCATGGACGTGCTAATCCTCCACAAAAAAAAGTATTATAAGATGCCAAGCAAGAAATGTGGTATTGTCCATGGTATTAGAGGTCAAGAACCAGGCTCCTGAATAATTCAAATCGACTCAAGTGATTTAATCAAGCTATCTGCCTTCTGGTTTGATCCCTTAATTTTGGTTTTACCTCTCACAGCAGCAGAGGAAGACATTTAACTAAAACATTTAAGTACTTAAAGTCAGTACTTAGGTCTTTCATTAATGACAAACGTCACACTTTAACACTGAGGAGAAACCAGAGAGTATAGTAAATGAAAGGAATTGTGAAGATTCAGAAATGGTATGAGTGTTTAACACCAAGAAATTTAAGTTAAGCATCCTCTTTATTCAGAATTAGCTCTTTATTCTCTCCTTCCCCCCCCCCCCCCCCCCCCCCCAAAAAAAAAAAAAAAGGCTTAGTACAAATATGTTTTATCTAACCTGCATTTCAGGTTAGATAAAGCAGGTAGGTAGGATAGATAGGACATACAAAGCTGCTCTGAATAGAGGGCAGAGCTATTTTTTTGAGGTCTAATCTTTAAGTTTTTTGGAGCCTAAAGACCAATTCCAAACCTTCTAAGCAATTTCCTCCATGGCTCTGAATATACCAGTAAGAACAAACAGTTCCCAGTAGCTGTAACCAAACATGTATTTCATATGCACACAGCGTTAATGACTTATTTCTCATAAGTGTGAAACTGAACAAGCGTTTACATGTCACTTCATAGCTTTCATAATCTGTTCTCAACATTTTAGTTTACGGCAAATTAACTTCTAACAGTCTAGCACTTCTTCCCTCCCCTTCCCCAAATTCTTCAGTTCCATTCTTAATGAAACAAAACTCAAAAGATTGTGCAACACAAAGAACAGCACAGCTGCAATGTCAAGACAAATTAGTCTAAACACAGCAAACAAGAATATGAAGAAATACTGTGTTTGGGAAAGTGATTTTTTTAATTAAATTTTGGAGTAATTATTCTTCAAGTAGAAAGCAAGCATCCACAGAAAACAATGTTAGATGTAATGCAGCTCAAGACAATGAATTCTGAATGTAGAAAGCACACCAAAGTGGAAAAGTACATGCTGCCTCATGTTTATAGACTTGTCTTTATATCAAAGACACAAACAAAGCAGGTACCAACATGTAAGGTCCTTTAAGTTTCTATTTTTCAATATAGTATTTTTTTTCACACTTTCTGCCTTCTGTCAATGCCCAACAGCCATTTAAAACTATTTTGATGGCATAAACACGCTGCTTTACTGTAAAGCAGAAATTCCTTTATGCCAAAGGAATAGCTCATTTTCCATATGGCCCCTTCATGTACGGTGGATGGAGCACAGTTGTTTTTCGGGGGCTGATCAAAAGAGCTGGGATTTTACATCACTGTTATTCCACAAGAGTGGCATGCTGGTATAACAGATATGACATTTCCCCCCAAGCCAAAGCTATTCCTGACTGCCAGAACAGCCAGATGCATAAACATGTAAAAGTGTGCAATGCATGCGTAGCTGCATTGTTTTATCTTCATGTTAAGACCCTTCAGCCAGACCCATGAGGCAAAATTGGTGTGATTAGTCAAGGACTCATCCAGACAGCTCTGGTTAAACCTGGAATTAAGGTACCAGAAATCATAACGGCCTGCTATCATGTGTGTTGGCTAATGCCATGATAGTATTATCATGAAACAGTGGAGCCGGTGACAAGAAAATGTTGTTTCAGTTTCCGTCTAAAGTGCACATTACATCCTCTCTCTACCCCACATGGACATTCACTTTCCCTTTCTTCCCATTCCTCATGGATCACAGAAGGACACTGCAGGTTCTCCTGCTTCCACGTTCGACAGTGCATGGTCACTCACTCCACCACGTGCCGAAATTCAGAGATTGCACATGCCTTGACTTCCCTTTCCATGCCTCTAACTGGGAAATAAGGCACAGAAGTCTGACAAAAGAACACTTCTAACTCTTCTGCATACTGGCTGTGCAGCATAACCCTTAAAGAAGGTTTCTCCTAACTGGGTAGAATAGCACTAATACACTCCTACATGTTAAAAAAAAAAAAACAAGAGAGAGGTGCCTGAAAGGCAGGAAAAAAAAAACACGGCAAGCTTATTGGTAAATATACTAAAGTTATTTTCAGCTACAGTCACACAGCTCATCTTATTTCAGAAGATAACCACTTTACATACACTTTAAAAACACTGGGTAAAACTTCATTTACAGGATTACAGCAAAAGTCACTGCCAAATACTTTTAGAATAGGTCTTGAAAGTATACCCTAGAACTGTGCAGCTCTCAAAGGAGAATTTAATCACGCTGGAGGTTATAATATCCAAAATGCCTTCTCAGACACCAAAGCATGCCATTACAAGCCTGGATTTAACTGTTTATTTTCCTTTCAGTATTTTATTTGGTTCCAATGAGAACTGAGCATAATAATTGGATGTTTGCACTATCATCTCAGTTACTTTTTCCATATTATCTGCAGAACCTTCTTAAATTCCATTATAGAAGCATCTCTGAAATCTCTGTTTAAGGTGAGATTAGTAACTGCAAAGACTACACTCAAATACCAAGTATTGTGTTGGACACTAGAGAGGCTGCACAGCACACTGGACAGGGCTCTGTCAATAACATGCTGAATACAAAAAGTAGACAGAGGTCTACAACTGCTGTTGACCTTGCAAAGGTAAGGGACCAAAGTTGTGCCTTGACATTAAAAACATCTTTTGGCTGGCTGTTTTCAAGAAGGGCTGGGTCCCCTCTAGATAATTAGTCACTGTCTAGGTAAATATTTAAAGAGCCATGGAAATCAGTACTATTTTTGATCTTCAGTTTCTATTCTCAAAAAGCTGTAATGAAAAATAGGCCAGAATTTTGCAGTTTTCATAAAGTAATTAATCAAAAAAAGAAAGCCATGCATTTCTCTGGACTGTTCATGGGTCTACCCAGATCCTTCTGTAGTAAAAAGGATCAAGAGGCACATATGACTTCTGCAAGCCAAGCTTCCATAGACAGCTGTACTAAAAGCATGAAAACAAACTATCTAAGGATTGCCCTCAAGTGTGCATTGAACAGGTCTTGCGTTCAAAACAAAAAGCTAGAGCTTCCAATATTTCATTTTGAAAGGAATCCCTTAGTTATATAGCTCCTGGCAGGCAATACAACCTTCAATTTCTCACTAAAGCTTTGCTTGTCCTTCACATAAAAACCCACTGTTTTGGGGCCATGGGGATTCCTTTAATATTGAACTGCTACAGCAGTTAATGCTTAACATACATGCACAGTAATAATGTTCCAGTTGCCTTGCAACCAGAAGCTCATGAAAGAACAAGATAGACTTAAACAGAAGCCTATAACGATGACGAGTAACAAGGAAGCAAAGCCACACATACGCACACACCAAAACTTCGTATGCCCTACATTTGCAGATAGACTGAAACTACAGATAAGATCTATCCAGGTTAAGAGGTGAAGGTAACAAAATAAAGTAAATACCCCGAAGAACTAAGTCACAATGAAAGGCAACACCAGTTAATTTAAAACTATTTGATTTACAGTGAAATAACCATCTTTTTTTCCTCTCTCCAACTCTGCATGAAATACTGCTTTGAAGTACATGGAGTCTTCACTTACTAAAAACATAAGCTATTACTTGAATCACTTGTTTGGTTTTTAATTCATTATTAATTCATGTGAGTAATTAATGTTCCTGTTCTCTCCTCCCTCATGACTGATCCATACACACAAAATCCCCTGCTTCTCAAGGGACGCACTTAGCCAGCTGAGAAGCATTAAAGTTGTACAAAAGTAGGTTAAACTTTATTTATTGAAGTTTATAAGTAGGTTACATCTGCCATGCCATTTGCTAAAGAAAAAGTATGTTACAGACAAAATTTACATTTCTACATTGCTTAGCATTTGTAGTATTTACAGTCCAGTTATAAAATTTCTTCAATTTTCAGTAATAATGGCTACCATTGATTGTTTCCTGGGAATGTTTCAGTTTTTGTAGTGGTTCCTCTTACACTGAGTAAGTAAACTCACATTGAGTGTATCAGAAGAAAGCTGAAACTGAATTAAGTAGTTTCCTTAATCAGAACTTAGTGCCACAAAGCTGTTTACAATGCGTAGACAGTAAAGATAAGATAAGTAACGCTATTCAAAAAAAAAAAAAAAAAAAAAAAAAAAAAAGTCACAGGAAACTAATACCACTAGTTATCTCCCAAACATTAATCATTGTTTCCACTCTTTACTACCAGAACTAATTACGCCATGCCTACGGCAACTGAACCTACCCTGGCTAAATTGTCTTTTGTATAGTTTGTTAACAGGGCTTAGCTGAAAAAGGGGTTGTGTCTACAGAGAGTGGACTATGAAAAGTGATTAGGAAAGGACATTGCAACATTGCAACAGAAACTTTTGGTACTATTGTCTTATCATGTCACTACATTGTCTCCCCCTCCCCTTTCGTTTAAGGCCTTCATTTCCTGTGATCCTACCCCAAACTGTGCAACTAGGACTAGAGCAGCAAACAGCTTTGTTCTTCCCCTCCTCTTAAGTGTAGGTAAGTACTCAAGCATGATACCTAAACAATTCCTGCTGAAGAAATTTTCTGCTTGAGTCAAGATGGAAAACGTATCATTACCTAAGGCTTACGGTGATCTACTGCTAATCAAACTCCCAGTCGCCTCACATTCACCACCACAGCAACAGTTTAGATTTTCAGTGCATCTAACGCAGGGATGTAGGTACAAGTACCACAGCTAAAGGCGGTCCTGATTTCTCCTTAAGAATATTTCACTTTTGTTTAGAGAGGCCACTGCTCTATATGCTTTCTGGGCATGAAGAAGTTCAGGCATTCAAACTGAACTGCCCTTGTTAATTCTATAACAGCAAATGGAAATCAGAGCATTTATGGTTCTGGTATACAGCGTCCACTTTTCTGCTCCTGAGGTCTTTCTTGTGTTCTCTCCTCCTGATAACAAACAGATTGTAGATTTAGATTTTCAAAATTTTAAAATTATTTTCACGCACAGATGTCAGATCCATCCTTGAAAGTGTCTGATCCTGCTAATAAGTATATACCACCAATAATTCCTGTGGAAGCATCTAGCTACCTTTAATGGACATACTTTTATATATACTACCATACATGCACGTAAACTTAGCTACTTTGATCTGTACTTCGCAGATATGGCTTGGATAACTTCATATTATGCATCAGTATATACCATTGTTTAAATCACTGTTTGTGTATTTAGGGCTCTTCCCTCCACGTGGTTAGATACCACGCTAAGTGGGCTGTTGGAGGCTCAGCTATGTGTTTAGTCTGCCTTGTGTTGCAAAACAAGCATGATACAAGCCTAGACTGAAGTGGGACTTGGGAATAAATGCATAAAAGCAAACTTCTCTAGCCAGCACAAATTTAAGGCATAACTAAGCATGAGAACAGAAGCTTCTAGACAAAGTAATCATGCTCTAAAGCTGAACTCCTCCCTCCTGCCCAAAGATATCTTATTATGTGAGCTGATGTTTATCTTCTACAAACATTATCTCATTATACCCTCAGACTATCAGAGCTACCAAACCACAATTACTATTCAGTTTAAAGTAAGTACTATACAGTTGGCAGCAGCCACTGCAAAGTAACATGCAGTTTAAAGAAATCAAATCCTTCTGACTTGGATCATGTCAGCATTTGAGCTTTCCATATACTCAAGACTAATGTAGACCTCCAACACCACTGTGACAGCCCAAGTATACTCCTGGAAGTTAAGGGACTTAAGTTACAATCCCAATAGGCAGCATTTCCAACCTTGTATTCTTCCACAGGCAGATCTGTCAGTAAAGACCTAATCTGCATTTATTCAAACGTCAAATTTGTAATTACTTAAGAGTTTGCTCATCAAGTGATATAAAAAGTTAACAGTTGGCCAGTCCTTCCCGCAGAAGTTGGTTTTAAGTCCCGTTGAAGTCAAGTGACTAGAAATTCTACTTTGTTTATATACTGACAAATGGGCGAGTCAAAGCATTTGTGGTGTTTTAGAGCAATGTTGACATTAGTGTAACAAACACATTAGTCCCTCACCTTCATTAGCACAAGTTTGTAGCAAATGTCCAACCATTTGGAGAGAAGTTATTTATTGCCAGTTATTTGATAATCTTGACAAAAAAATGAAAACATGCCTCTATGAGTCAGTGAAAAATCTACATAAATTCATTTTAGAACAACTATTAGATAAGAGCTCAGAATATTCTGTTCAGTGAACAAGAACACAATCCAACTTACAAATACACATTTTTCTCCAGCTTGCCATAAGCTTAGTCATCTTCTGGAATATTTAGTAAAGCTTAGTATTTTAGTCTGCATGTTTCCAAGGAATTACTAGAGAACAGTACTGTCAGAACTACTTATGGAAAATATGAAGTCATCACTCATGTTTTACAATTTATGTAACAGGAGTTTCAAGAACTGGCTAAACAGAAAAAAAATTTCTTGAATTTTACAGACACATCAAGGCAGTACCTCCGTAGTTCTGCTATCGCTAAGCAGTATCTGCATGCACGTGAAGGCTGAGTCACTTCACTCACCCTTCCCAACGCAGTAACTAAGTCATCGTTTCAAATCAATTACTTTATGAAAAGGAAAGTGATTATGCCATAACAATATCTCATAAGAGGAACAAGATTAGAAGGAGAGCTTTCCTTTTCACTTAATAGTCTTACTTATAGGGACCAGAAAAATAAAGAAGCATTTACAATGGAATGAAAATTTAGCTTTCAAGTTCGTTTAGGAACCAGTAAGACCCTAGTAGAAGGCTCCAACTTACTGTGAAGCAACTCATCAAATGAGGAGTAATATTTTTAAAACATATAGAGCTAGGAGGTTTTTAAAATACAGAGAGTAGAAATACTTCTCCCTGCTATCCCAAAAAAAAAGGGGTTGGGGAAAAAAAAATATCTTAGGTTAATTTTTGCTTCATAAGCCAATAAATGCTAAAAAGACAAAAAAATGCAGCTAATACAGTGACCGAAACAGTGGCTAATACAGCTTTCCAAGATTCCACTTGCACAGGTGTTACACGAAACACCAGCAAACTACTCGCTTTCTAAGGGAGTAGATACTCACTTTCTAAGCAGAGATTTACTTCCTTTCTTCTCCTTTCCTTGGAAACTAAGCTCATTTCCCACAAGCTGAAATATAGCTATGGCCTGTCTTTCCTACATTGAAACAGTAGTAGCACAACTGATTTCCACAGAAGACAAACAGTGCAGCAGGCATAGAGATCATTGCTTTCTATGGTACACAACAGCAATGACAGTACCAGTGCAAGGCAATAAGCTAGAGCTATTAGTACAACTGAAAACTAACCTACTTTATCTAAGGGTTTTAAATGGTAGTTAAAATACTGCTCTCTCTCTACAAATGAAGTTGTAACATTCAAACTTATGACAGTGACAGATTTAATATAGCTTGGAAACATGTATGCCTATTTAAATACTGTAAGCCTGTAAATCCTATTCTAAAAAATCTCTTTAAGAATGAGGTTTCATTAGACAGCTGTAGAGATCCTGTCCACTGCCAACAATTTTATTCTCTTCCTCCCTACCCTTTCCCCAACACCTAAACATAAACCAGCTCCTGTAACTCTGAAATTCTGATGAAGTGATTCTAGTCTCTAAATAGAAATACTAATCAATTTGGCCAAGCAAACAAATAGCTTTCCCCTGCACCCTCTAGACAGGTTAGTGAGCCTTGGCTCACCCAAGGATCAGACAAATACCAAAACCAGGGCAAGGTAAGATGAAGATTTAAGGGATGGTCCTATGTGTCAGCTTGCCACCACTAAGCTGCCTTGAAGTTTCATCATAAATCAACACAAATTTTGGACAAGTTACAAGCATATGCTCAAGTGCTTTTACAAACTAATGATGTGAGGGGAGTGCTTGAGAAGCTGTCACACAAGTTCAAACAGATGGCAGGAGTGACCAGGGCACATTTAGGTGCAGAATTCAACAGCCAAACAAACTTGAATTTCAAAAGGCTCACACCACAGCAGTCACCTCTGCTCCACAGCTGTTCCTGCATTCCTTGGCCTATAACGCCCTCCCCTCGCAATCGTGATAACTCACTTGTGTCAAGTGTTAATTTGACTGGCATATAAATCATTATCCTAATACAATTATTTACAAGAACAAAGTGCTCATTCAGAAGTTTAAGCACCGATGTAAATCTCTTCCCCATTTGTGGCGTATCTTCTTTCAAACTAAACTCTGAGGAACTGAGATTCTACCAGTCTATGCCCACTCACTGACATTGTAACTAGATTTTGAGATACTTTTTTTCTTTCCTTTAATGAGCAGGCTAAGAAGACCACAGGTATGAGCACACAACATCGTATGTAATTCACCAGCTTCCCTATGCAGAAAGACTTCTACCATTTTTCACAAAAAACAGACAGGTCTCAATGACTCAATTTTACCATTAGAGTGAATAGCTAGAAAACCCTGAAGGCTGGGGAGCATGTTTTATCACATAAAGGAGCACTGTATTAAGATTTAGTATTACAGATGCATAACAAAGGCTCCCCCCCCCAACAAACAAACAAACAAACAAACAAAAACCCACCAAAACAAAACAAAAAACACAGAAGTGAAATCAAAGCATGAGAAGCATTGGGAAACAATAACACCTTCCAGCTGATAAAGATAAAAGTAGAGAAGATTTTAAAAGTATGGTGCTAAACATGGCAGGGATGGTGCTAGAAAACACAACATTCATCTTTCCTCGGCCTGTCTAGTCAGGGTAACTGATGACACTCGGAACTACCAAAAAGGATTGCTAATCCACACAGTTCATTTAAGACAGGGCTGAGGCAATGATGAAAATACTGGGTAAGCAAGACACTTGGGCACATCATAATTAAAATTGCTTTTCTCTATATTTGAGCACACAAACTCATCTGTCTTCTAGAAGCGTTCTGTAATCACTTGGTTATTACAGAAAGGTAATAACATACTAAGATCTCATTAACATTAGCTGCTTTTTGTGAAATTAAAGATGTTCTTTGTAGCTAGAGGACTCTGGAACTTTAAACTCTTTTGTACCTGATCACCCCATTGCTGTCCTAACCTTCACAGGAAAAGGAAGGCATATACATCATCTTTTATACTGGGTATTTCTTTGGAACAGCGAAGAGGCACCTCTCCACTTCTAGCTAGGTTAGGCACCATCGTGGCAAACACTACTGCTCCATTCAAGGTTTCCCACCTCCCCAGACTCTTCACATGTAACACTATAATATCAGATCAAAGTCAGCGCAGAGGTTTTTGCTTATTCAGCTGATTTAACTCATTCCATAAGAAGCAGGAATTTAATCACCACACTGATTGCTCATCCAGGACTGTTTCTTCAGAGCAGATCAGCAATCCTGGAAGCACTGATATGCTTTGCTGACAAGTCTTTAACCCTCAGAAAAAGTCACAGGAGACAAGTTGTGAGATTATCCCAAGTGCCTGACCTCTGGCAAGCTATATTGCACTTCCATCTTTATTTTAGAAGACTGTAGAATTGCAAGCCACTAATAATTGACTAATACTTGGAGTATGTCTCAAATAGTTTGAGAAGTCTTGGCACATTCTCTTGAGAACAAGTCTCCCCTTACTTAATGGGACTTTTACATGGCTTTTCTGTGAAATCTATTAATGCTTTCATGTTAACTCTACAACCTTCGGCCAGTTAAGCACCTGGAAGCAACTGGCTGACCGCACTGTATTCTACCGTCACAGGCACTCACCTACAGGCAACAAACAATCCAAAGGCTGCAACGTGAGAATCTTTATTTCCTGTTGAGTCCAAGTTCCATGTACCTTTCAACTGATGCAGCAAATTCATTTCCAGAGTGTGCCTGAGTGCAACCACCATAAGAGCTCAGGTGCAACTGAAGCATTTTAAGGAAGACCTGGTCATTTCAGATTTGTGTCTAATTTTTGTCCCAGTTGTTTCACTTTACACCATTACAGAGAAGGGAAATGCATGAATTCAACTGCTGTTTGAACAACAGAGGTTTGTGTTCTCTACCATGCAAGTAAGATTGCCTAGCACAGAATGTATTTGTAGGAAAGCTGATTTTGTAATACGTTCAGAGAATCTTTGATACACTTTTCCCACTACCCAGATGGAAGTGTTGATAATAAAACACAGTTCAAGAGCTCTGTAACCTGTTTCACTTGGAATCCTTGACATGCATCTACTCATTTACCATCAAGATACTGTAGACAATGGAAAGCCATGACTGAATAGGCTCAGTAGACTTCAGGGAGAACACTTCAGTAATTTGTGGAACAGCTACAGTTCAGCTGACAGCACTCTGGATTTTCAATTGTCTGTGCTTGAGTTCACACAGTTCCCACAGATGGCAAACTAAGGGTTGTTTCTTCACTGCATGACTTAAGAGCCACCTACCTATCCATCCCAATGTGCTTAATTATGCTTGCTGACTCTGCAGATGACTACACTGTCTCAAGACTCATTTTTATCCTTACTTGTGTCTACTCTGGAAGTGATGCAAAATCTTTTCCAAATCTTACATATCTAGGTGCCTTAATCAGATGTGCTTTCTTTGTTGCTGTTTTCCCCAAAATGATCAGAAAAATGCAAAACCTTCAGTAAAACAGGCTAATTTTTAAAAAATGATCACTGTAATTTAAATGTTACAAGGCTATATTACAGATGTGATATACAGGTAATCAATTATTACAAAACAGAAGATTTCAAGTTGGTAACAACTGTGCTTGTCTACCTGGAGGGTGTCCATTACATAAATCCATGAGGAAAGCTTCAAGCCAGTCTCATGCCCACTGAAACTTCAGAAATATTATTTCTTCCCATTTATTTTCTAAAACTTAAGTACATTGCCGCATAAGAATGGAAAATGTAGTTTTCTAGAGCGTGAATCTGGAAGACAGTATTTTCCTCAACTGATAAAAATTTCCTCTATTTCCTTGAGAAATAAGCCCAAGAATGTATGAATTACAGAACCATACTGAAGTTGCAAGTTGTAAGTATGGTCAATAGCCCTGTTTCTGTAGCTAAGACTGACTGCTTTTGGTTCATATTTGTTACCCAGCATGCTACCACATCATATGAAACATGTGCTGTCTAGGGTAATTTACTGGTGGCATGTAATTGGAATCATTATGCAAGTGAAGAGTTAGTTTTGATGACACTTTTTGGATCACATACACATGGTTTGGCTTGAACTTGATCCAATTCATTTTTCAGAGAAAAAGTCAAGAGCTCAAACTCTGTAAGTAAACTTATGCTTCTTTGGATATGTTACAATGAAATTAAAACAAATTAAGACAGCTAATTCAGCTCAACCAAGATGTTAAGTACAGCTAGCTGGCATGTTAGTAGAGTACTGTGTGCACCTTTGATCGTAAACACTAGAATTCTCAAAGTGAAGACAAACCAAACTGCTGTGCCAATGGTCTACAAATGATTTGTCCTGGTATAGTTTCAGATAACAACTTGATCTAATTGTCTCTTCTGTAGAAGTGACAGTGTGCACACAATGTGCAACGTTTCCACATTTAAGCTAAACAAAAACTACACATATAAGTGAGCTTTATTGAAGACCAGGGAACTTGGAGAGATTAGAACACCACTACTTACAGAATAAGCCACTTATTTTTCCACGGTTTTAGCAGGTCTTTCAGTCTAATTACACTGACAACTACAGTAGTTGCATGAATATGTATTTGATTTAGTTAATCCTCCAACTTCCGTTAACTTTTTCTTTCCAAGGTATGCTTAAGTTCAGGGGATTACATAGTCCAAAATATCTAAGTTACTCTAGCAATATTCCCCTTTTTATTCAATATTTATCTCTTCCTGTTGTCAGTGTTAGACCGCCAAAGAGACTTGTTACATCCCTGCAAAGATAAATGTATAGGCATAACTTCAAAAATAGAGTAGCTTGTAAGTGAATGAACACTGAGTAAGGCAGCAGTACACAAGTCTGGGCCGTAGTCTTTCACTATGCCTTTTTTTTTTTTTTTTAAATATGACAGAGTTAGAGCTAAATGCTTTTGCTTCCCCCTTTTGGTAAGTTGAAGAGAACTCATCTAGGAAGAGAGCTTCATGTTGAGAATTTTAGAGGCTTCACATGACAGGGAAACACAGAAGTGATACCACTGTTCTCTCAGAGCTGGATACCGAAGATCTGCTGTACAGAAGGGCCTTCATATCACAGAACTTTTTGGTGCCCGACCTGAATTGCCTTGCCCCTAATTCCCCACAAGTCAAATTCAACATTTGACTCTAGAAGAATTTCCCAAGAACTATGCTGATGTATAATATTATATCTACTTATTTGACAGTTATAACCTTTATAACCTTATGTTCAGGAAGAATAATAGGTACAAAATCTCAATCTGTTCTGAAATAATTTGTACAATAGTTTTTCTGTTCTGTGATCTAAAACACAGTATGTTGGTATTTCACTTAAAGCTTTATTTTAAAAACTGTAAGAAAAAAAACTTATTCTTTTTTTTTTTTTTTGCTTAAAAATCATTAAGCAACAATTTAATCTTGCACTAACTTAACATTCTTAACATTTTTTTTTTAGATCTGGATCCCAACATTTAGGAAGAGAACTCCCTCCTCTGCAGAAAGTTCAGTTCCAGTAATTGACAAGTGCAACCAAGTAAGTTATTCTCACAACAGACTGGCAGGAAAGATACTGTTACATTACAGCTACAGTTTTATGCATCTGCAAATTATAGTAAACCAGAGCTGGCTTGTTTCAAACTGAGAATGGATTTTGTCCCTGTGTTTTCAATATCAGAAGCATTTGAGTTATCACAGCATGAAATAACAGGTTTTTAATACTGCAATGGATTTTATGCTGTGGAAATTGCTACATGATGCAGTGGCGACATGTTTATACAGAACACACATAGGAAGGCTTATACAAATCATGGATGTCAGCAAAATGGAAAGCATCTGTTTAGGCTGGGGCATGCTGCTAAAGCTCTCCTTACTGCCAGTTTGTGATACGGTACACAGCCCAGTCAGAGCCCCAATAGCAAGCCGGTGAGACTTTCGTCTTGCTGCCTACTGAAGAGGTTGGGCAGCCTTTGGATCACAGCTCTTAACACAGAGCAAGTTTGGTTCACCTGCATTCTGCACAGAGAGCAGGCAACCAGCCTCGTTTCAGAGAAGAAAATACCATAGTCTCATTTGCCATTTTTAATATAGAAGCAGATGGAGGCTTGATTAGTGATCAAGGTATGAGGGAAAAAAAATCCTGTATTGTACAGGAGAAGAAAAACGAGACCCAGGAAGCACAGATACTGAAATACAGAGCAATGTTACAAGGAAGATCCATGTCTTTATGCAATCCATTCACAGCTTTTTGGATGAAACACCCTCCAAGAATAGTTAAAAGTGTACATAATACTCCAGAGCATTCACTTTGCTCTTGGACCACCAATTTAGCTGACACAGAAAAGTCTAGCTGCACAAGACTTCACACATCTAGACACATTGTTTTATTTAAGTCAGCATTGACTTGCATCAAAAAAAATTGGCTTCAAATCAGCTGATTCAGATGATACCTTATGAATTAAGTATTTTTTTAATAGAAGTCCACCCACTGTTGGTCAAGCCAACCTTTTCTGGTATCAGGAAGGATAAGACTAGGAAAAGAGTTCTGCCAGCAGCAAAAAAATAAATAAAAGGAAAAAGCAAAGCAGGACACAGGATCTGCAGGAAGCATACGTATGAACAGATCCTCAAGTAAATATAAAGGGTGTTGACTGCTCCTTAGAAGCTTATGCCAAGACCACAGTTTTCACAGTTCAGATTTAACTGTACCATTTTGGATTAAAAAAAAAAAATTAAAGTCACTATACACTAACATTTAGAGACAAATTAAACTTATGGAAAGACAGTCACAGTGATCCTAGACTAAGCTTAGTTTTATATTACTGTAAAAAGACAGAACACACAGGGTGCTTTATAAAGGTCTCTGAAACAATGTTATAAATAAGTGTATGACTTGGGACTGAAGGAAGAACAGCTGGAAAGTTTAGGATCCTCCCATATTTTAATTCATGGTGATGTCATAATTTAGAGTTCTTGGAATCTGTCAATTCTGCTTTTAAACCACATCAATAACAGTCATTAAATCTAGTGTACATCTCTGTTTGCTTAAGCATCAGTTTAACTTTTATAAAGGGGAACATGCAGAACTTCTAGCTGTTGTAGGAAGTCCTATGAGCATTTTCATCACTTTCTAAATTGCCTTAAAACATACTTTAAGGTTTAAGAGTTTCTAAACACAATCTCATGTGCATTGTAGTTTAAGCACTTTCTCAGCAAGCTTTACAATACATTGGAAAAAGACTGCTCTGCCACTAAGTGTTTCACAGAACAGATTTGAAGGGGCTCCTTTAGGGTTATGAAACAGCATGTAGCCTCCACATTAGAAACACAGGTTTGATAGGTCCTTCTAAGTTTTGAAGATGAGAAATTTTACAGAATTTTATTATCAAGAAGGTAAGAACAGACCAAGAAAGCTTGAGTTGAAGTATATTTCAGATTGCTTAATCCTTTGATTGTTATGCAAGTGTATTTCATAACCTTATTTGAAGGACCAAAGAACAGTTCTAATACTAACAATGGGCTCAATCTGACAGTTAATGCTAACCCAAGTGTGCATCGTGCCCTCCTTCGACATACTAATTTATATAACTCCACACTACAGTGAGCTTAAAAATAAAACACACAGGAAAACAGGACTTAGGTAGAAAAGAAGAATGAGATCAGATAGCTTCTCCTCAATTATAAACTGCTACTTACAAAGACAGTATCACCTCAGAATCCACTTTAAAGGTTTTTCTTACTTCTACTGGCAGCCCCAGGAGAAAGCTATGAGGACAAATACGCAGGATTCCTGAAAGAGTGTTTTTGGCTTGATTTCTTGAGAGATCTTTTGCCTTTCCTCTGAGCCTTCAAAAGGAAGGGTTTGCCTCCAAGGCAATTTAAGCAAGATTTCCAACAGATTTTTTAATAACTTTTTTTTTTCCTAGAAATGTTTAAGTTCACTACTGTAACCATTATTAAAACAGCATTTTAAAGCTGCTAACATACTAGTGTGAAGCTACAGGAGGAGGAGGGAGAAGTCATTCATTAACAGTAACAACCTTTAAGCAGATTCAGAAGTTACAGTTGCAAAAGACTTCATGCCCAGGACTATACAAGGCATGAGATTTTTAACTCCAAATTCTAAGAGAACATAGTTGATTTAAAGCTATTTATTAATAATTTTAATACCCACCATTCCTGTTAGACAGAAAGTTAAATTAAAGAATAAGAAACCTTCAAAGTAGCCAGCTTGCAGATTAAAGGGAACAAGTGCAAAAGCCAAGAAGACAGGAATTAGGCAACAACAGTTAATTTCCTAAAATTAAGTGACAAAAAGGGCAGCATAAACAAGTTTATAGTTACCCAGAAATGCGCGTGACAGTTGACCATCATGGTCCTCTCGATAAGTTCATCAGGACACTCCAGGAGATGGTGCCCAGAGACCACACCGGCATTGTTAACCAGAACGGACACCTCGCCGACCTCTTTGCGGACCCTCTCCGCTGTTGAGTAGACATTTTCTCTCTTGCCCACATCGCAGGTGTATGTGTAAACCTGCAAGTTGCAATGGGGCAGCGCATCCTTTTCTCCATCTACTAAGGAACACAGACAAGAGAACACGAGCCTTACTTGGGTTCCAACATGCAAATCGAGAGTTGAGCGGAAAGCGCAAGGCGGTTTCCATTGGGCTAAACTTGCAGGGAAGAACTCATTGCTTTACTGTCGCTGCCAGGTTTAAAGGACACTCCGTGCCCTCCTGCCCGGCCGGGGAGAGCCGCCCCATGCCCGGGGGGGACCTCGGGCACGGCGGCTCCGGGAAGGGGAAGGCAAATGGAAGGAAAGGGGCATAGGTGAGCTCCGGGGGAACATCGCGGGGAACCCCCCGCTTACCTTTGGGTGCGCTGGCGGCCTCGGCGAGCTCGCGGTAGATGTGGCGCACCATGCCCGCCGTCTCCTCGTTGCTTTGCGTGTTGATGTCCCACAGCACCAGCAGCGCCCGGCGCCGGGCGAACTCGAGGGCGAAGAGGCGGCCCAGGCCGCTGCCTGCCCCGGTGATGAGGCACACCTGCCCGGCCACGCTCTTCTCCTTGGGCCGCACCAGCCACTTGGCGGCGGCCAGCACGAAAGCCCACAGCACCCGGAAGGTCACCACGAAGAGCTCCAGCAGGATGTTCATGCTGCCGGCCCCGAGCCCCCGCCGCGCGGCTCCGACACCCGGGGCCGCCCCCGCTGACCCCCGGCGGCAGGCGGGCGGCCAGAGCCCGCCGCGATCAGCCCCCGCAGCCGGGACGAGCCGCCCCGCACGGAGCCCAGCACCGCCGCCCTAACCCCGCACGCCAGCCCAGGGAACGAGCCCCAGCACGGCTCCAGCCGCCCGCCCCGACCGCCCGCGGCCCCGCTGCTGGCAGTGAGCATCTTGCTCGCTCGGCGCCCTATATAGGGCGGGCCGGGCGGGCGGGCGGGCTCCTCCTCCCCGGCTCCCCGGCCCTCCCCCGGGCCGCTCCGCCTTCCCGGGATCCCCACACCCCGCCGAGCCGAGCCGAGCCCCGCCGCTCGGGGGCCGGCGGCCGCGAGGCGGAGCGGAGCCGGTGTCCCCCTGCGGACTACATGTCCCGGCGTGCACCGCGCCGCCCGCCGCAGCGCCATCTTGAGGCGGCTCCCAGCGGGACGAAGCGTCGGGGCTGCGTTCGCGTCGCCCCTCGGCCCCGGCAGAAATCCGGGGTGCCGAGTTCTGGGGGAGCCGGCGGGGAAACGGAGATGCGATGGCGTGAATTTGGTTTCTCCTAGAGAGATTCTGGGTGCCTGCGTTGTGTTCCGTTTTTCTCCCCGCTGGAGAAAGTGAAATCTCTTCAGTAAAAATAAAAAATAAATGCAAAGTCTTTTCAGTACTTAAAGGTGACTTATACAGAAGATGAAGGTTGACTCTGCTCAAACAGATAACGGCAGGACAAGGTGGAACTGTTCAAAACTAAAAGAGGGGAGGTTTAGATGGGATGTTAGGAGGAAATTTTTCACTCAGAGGGTAGTGAGGCACTGGCACAAGCTGCCCAGAGAAACTGGATGCCCCATCCCTGGGGGTGTTCAAGGCCAGGCTGGATGGGTTTTTGGGCAGCCTGTCCTGGTGGGAGGTGTCCCTGCCCATGGCAGGGGGGCTGGAACTGGGTGGGCTTTTAGGTCCCTTCCAACCCAAGCCATTCTATGAATCTATAATTTCTTCTACTCGAGATATTTTAAGTCTTTTATTACGTGTTTGTGAACTGATAGGTTTTAATTACCCCGTTCGTTACAGTTTTCATGAGATCAAGTGACATAAGCTGCTATATTAGAATAAAACAATGCTATTTTCAAAAAAAAAAAAAAAAATCATTGATAGAGCTGCTACCTAGCACCTCTGTGTGCAGGCAACAGATAACCCCGACAAATGCCGGACACCCTCAGCCCAGCCGCCTGCTCTTCTTTCACACCGAGTAACTTCATTACTCCAAGTTCTGCCACTTTCTTTTCTCCTGCATGCGTACGTCACGACTGGTTCCTCCAAGGGCGATTTTAACAAGGTATGTAGGCATTCGCAGGATCAAGGCCCAGGAGATACCAGACAGAAGCGCTAAGCAACTTTCTAAATTAAAAAATAATAATTAAAAAAAAAGCGACGTACCCTGCCGAGCCACTCAGGCACTCCCTGGCCACCCCGCCCTCCGCTCCGCGATCAGGCTGCGCCGCGGCCACCCCGAAGCCGCGGTCCTTCCAGCGCTTAAAGCCCTGCCGCGCAGGCGGGCGGCTTTAGGCGGCCCTGCGCATGCGCACGCCCTCTCTCTTCCGGCGCTGAAGATGGCGGACAAGGAGTAAGTACCCGTGGCGCTTCGCCGCCATCCGTTGCCATCTGCCGCCATCCGCGGCTGCGGCGTCCCTTGGGCTGATGGGGGGATGCTGCCCGGCCGCGGGGCTTCTGCCGGTGCCCCGCAGGAGGAGCAGGAGGATGGGGAGCGGCGGGGATGCGGCCGCAGCCCGCCCCGTCCCTTCCGTAGGCGGTGGTGGCTGCCTTGGCGGCCCGTGTTGAGGTAGGGAGGGAGGGAGTCATTATTACGGTATAAATGCCGGTGTTTTGAGTTTCGAAGCATTTAATAATTTTATATTCCAGTAAGTTGAAAAACTACGAAACCCAACTCTTAATTACAGCCATGTTTTTTTTTCATTTTAAAGCATTTGTTGGAGCGTTAGTTAGTCGTAATCGGCGTTCAGAGAGCACTTGGGAATGTCAGACTTAGTTGTTTTAATTCAAAAGGTGATCTTTTCAGGCTGTTCTACAGCTTGGTAATAGTGGGACAAAGTTAGATAATGAGCTGTGTGGAGACAGTGGGGCCTGCATGTACATCCTCCTGCCTGTTTGCATCGGTGTTTGTAATGTGCTGCTTTTTGCTGCTTTGAAGGATTTTAGCTTTTAAGACTGGTCTTCCTTGTCATTTAGAGCAAAGAAGGTGCCTTCTGTACCGGAAAGCCTCCTGAAGAGGCGGCAGGCTTATGCAGCTGCAAAAGCCAAACGTCTGAAGAGGCTCTTGGCTCAAAAAAAGGTGAATATGTTACAATTGACGGCTTGAATTACTGTTGTTTGGGCAGGTCAGAGGAACACTTCCACTGGTGATATTAAAGTAACGAATAACTTCACAGTATTAGCTTTAGCACTTCAATATAT
>CM021766.1:125077772-125135685 GCA_011076525.1 Nettapus auritus | reverse complement strand
AAGGTAGCATATAATAAACCGGATCTCAGCAGAGCAAAGGTGAAGTGTTTGTGACTGCATAAGACTAAGGTTAGTCAACAGTCTCAGAAGCATAGGATATCTGGAGTTGGAAGGGACCCACAGGATCATTGAGTTAAGCCTCTGGCTCTTCACAGGACCACCCAGAAATCAAACTGTTGCAGAGCATTGTTCAAATTTTCCTTGAACTCAAAAGGGTCTTTGTAAAAATAAGTATGGTGTATGATAATATTTATAAATATATAATAAATATAAATATAATAAAGCATTATATAATAAATATCATAAAGCATTATTACCATATGACAGAACTGATGGTTATTTTAAAGTCCATGTTGCAGATGTTCCTGTAATCTGTGGTAACTGTTGGGCATTTGAGAAAAGACTGTGTTATTTGAATCTGTTTTTCATGTATTAAAAGGCATTATATAATTTTAAGCTATGTTTGATTAATTGCAGTTTCGTAAGGCACAAAGAAAAGTCATCTATGAAAAAGCCAAAGCGTACCACAAGGAGTACAGGCACATGTACAGGCAGGAGATCCGTATGGCCAGGATGGCCCGAAAAGCCGGCAATTACTATGTTCCAGCTGAACCCAAGCTTGCCTTTGTGATCAGGATAAGAGGGTAAGAATTAAAATACAGATGTAAAAGAACATGCTTATATTTTCAGAAGCACTGAAAATACGATTTTTTTGTCACTTGTATGTTTTGAGGGATTAAATTTTTGTAAATAAATCCAAGCCTTCAGCTGGTTGCTCGAAAGTTACTGGCAGTAACTTTTTGGATGCACTACAGGCTTAAGTGCAAAATCATTAATTCTAAGCACGTCTGCTGCCTTTAGGAATCTTTTTTTTTTTTTTTTTTAAGGCAAGACTGCAAATACATGCAGAATGTTCTGCTTCACTGAACTTTGATGAAATTATATGCAGCTATTCTGTACTGACTGTTGTCAGAAGTACTTGTTTAACTGTGCTTTGGTGAAAGTGTTAGAGAAAACTAATAACTGTATGCAGGAAAGCACAAGGATATTTAGTTCTAAGTTGTGTATTCTTTGTTTCAGTGTGTTTCATGGTGTTAGATCTGCCTTAATATTGAAGTATGTAGAGATAATAACGTTAATCTTGATTTGTGGAATTGGTGAAATAGTAATACCTTTAAGATGGGACAATAATATTGTTTTATTTTTACCTGTTAATGCTTTGGTTACACCTGTGTTTTCTGGGATGCAGATAATTGAGTCTCTTTCTGTGTTCCCCAGTATCAATGGTGTCAGCCCCAAGGTCCGTAAGGTGTTGCAGCTTCTTCGCCTGCGTCAGATTTTTAATGGCACATTCGTCAAGCTCAACAAAGCTTCTATCAACATGCTGCGGATTGTTGAACCCTATATTGCATGGGGGTGAGTGAAATCATCAACTTTATCAAGTTGGGGAACAACAATTGTCTTTTGCATTTTGCTACACCAGATGTGCAGGTTTTTCTGTGTTCCAAGTGTTCTTAGTTCAAAGCAGGGAAAGTACAAAGACACAAAAGCATGGTTAAGGCAGTGACTGTTATATATGATTCCATTCTCACAGTAGGCTTTTGGGAGCTCAGCATGAGTAAAGTTTGCTTCTGTGATGCTTTTATATTTATGTTTGGGACCTGGTGAAATGATTGTAAATTATTTGTTACTAAAATTTCATTTGGAGTGCAGGTAGTGAAGTTTAAGGATTCTAATTTTTACTTGACTGTTGTTCCAGTTATCCAAACCTTAAATCTGTGCATGAGTTGATCTACAAGCGTGGTTATGGCAAGATCAACAAGAAGCGCATTGCTTTGACTGATAATTCCCTGATTCGGAAATGCCTTGGTAAGTAGAACTCCACTTAAAAACAAACCCATCTTGTTGCATTTGTATGATTAGTGCTAAGCTGTACAGCTGTCCTTACCTGTCTCTGGAGAATAGTAGCGATTAGTTAATTAAGTCTATCTCTGTCTTAATACAAAGCACACTGGCAATAACTTCCATTTCAAAAGTATTAAAACTCAAATATAAAATCCTAAAATTTGATTCTTGACATTTTCAAATGCTTACTATAAACTTGACCTTTAATAGGACAGTAGTTGCTTCAGTAAGGAGAAGGTGCTGCTGCAGGAAAGAAGCCTATTATATGTGGCTGTGAAGTTTCAAATTTAATAGTGGATTTTGCTTGTATTGAAGACATTCATACTTGCTAAACAGCTTTTTTTAACTTGCTGTGAGAAGATCTAGGTAGTAAAAGCTGTTAATGTACTTTATAAAAGCAAAACACAGCAGTCATTTGTCAGGAAACAGACTGATCTAGGAGGCTCCTCCTTGCCCAGCCATGCTAGGAATAGAAGTAAACACAGATCTTGTTTAAATCTCAGAGTAGACTGACATGTTTTTTTCAGATTGTAGAGGTGCAAGTATTATGCTATAAGGATGTACCTTTCTAGCATCATATTTTACAAACAGTTCACTTGTAACATGTCAGTGAAGAATCTGGGAAGGCATTAAGAAAATTACTGAACAGCATAAATAGTTGAGTGAATTTCCCTGAGCTACATGTAGCTAGTGTTTAAGTATGTTTAACCTGCTCTGTTCTTTGAAGAAAAGTTCTGTTTTCCTGAGGTCCACTAGATGGTCGTTTCCTTGTTCTTCTTGCTGCCTCAAATACAAACTGTCAAATAGTGTTGAATTAGCTGCAGCTGATTAATTTTAATTTGAAAAGTTGGTCTTGGGATGTGTTGATGAGGTGGATACTTCCTGACTTGAAGTTTTATCAAGCAAAATAGGTATAACATATTTAGCTTGTCATTAGTAGTGACTGTGTAGCTCTTCTGAAAACAACTTTTCTGAATTTTAGGAAGACTTGGCATCATCTGCATGGAAGATGTGATCCATGAGATTTACACTGTTGGCAAGAACTTCAAAGTTGTGAACAACTTCCTTTGGCCCTTCAAGCTATCCTCTCCTCGGGGTGGAATGAAGAAGAAAACAATCCACTTTGTGGAGGGTGGAGATGCTGGTAACAGAGAAGATCAGATAAACAGACTCATCAGGAGAATGAACTAAAGGTAAGATCTTACTTGCTGGTTAATAGCATCCCCTCTTGTATCTCTGGTATATAAGCTTGAGCTGTTAGTGGTTGATGATTCATGTGTAGTATATATTCACTCATGCTTGAGTGGTACCTACAGTAGCCTAAATACTTGTGAAGGAGTTAAATCTTGTTTATAGATGATGCTTTCATGACCTGTAAGCATTCTTGGTAATCTACTTTCCATTTACTGATAAATTGTTTCAAAACAATTATTTGGGTTTTATGATAGTAAGCCTTGAGCGTACAATTTACAGTCACTTATGAATTCTTCATATAATTGAAGTCTTTATGTCTGTAAGGTCAATATTTCTCCAGATTGTCTGATTTCTGAAAAAAACAGGTTTGGGATAAACTAAATTCTCAGCTTATGGTGTTTTAATGGTCTGAGGTTTCAGCTTTCTCAATCTTCATTCAAAAGGATTTAATTGAAGCTTTTATGTTAAATAAGATTAATCAAATGGGCAAATCTGTCTTTCAAAATGACAAACTGTCCTTTAGAAATGGGAAGATGAAGTTCACACTTGACCTAAAGCAGTTTGAGAGTGACAACTGACTCCTGAAATTAGTTAGTATCTGCTTCAAACAATGTCGTGTCTTCTATTGTCACTACTGCTGTTCCTGTTTTGAGAATTCTGTTCTAGTCAATGACAAAACTAAAACTGTTCTTTTAACTTCAGTACCTCAGTTCTCAGACTTCCCAATAACTTTTTTTTTTTCCAACATTCTCACGCACTAAACTAGCTTCAGTGTTGCCCATACCAATTTTCCATCAAGGATAAATGTCTTTTTGGTATGACAAATATGCTGGAATTTAAGGCAGCTTTGTTTTAGGATGCTTGGAAAAAACTATGGGCAAAAGCAATTTTTCTCAAAGTGATTCCTCCAAAGGTGGAAGAAGCTTTTCTGCAAAAATCAGACGTTCAGTTTAGTTAAGAATTATTAACTTCCAGAGGGTTGGTTAATGAAATAGCAGGTAGCAATGAGACTTCAGAGCTTAAACTATGAATAGAAGCTGTTTGGATGAGCTGTTCTCAGAAACTTAGCCTTCTGAAGGGAAGGAAGCCTCTGCTTTTTTTCCTTAAGCCTTTTCTTAGTGGCTTTGTTGAGCTCTGTCATGTCCAAAGAGCTAAAGATCACCTATGAAATAACCTTGTATTTGACTGACTGAGCTGTTTTATTGCAGCAGAAATATAAGGCAGGCTCTGTTTCCAGAGCTTCTTACCTGTTCCATTTGGTCTCTGTGGGTGAAGCAGTGGAGTTTTAAAGCACTGATTACATGGCATGTGGAAAGTTGGTGCTTGAAAATAGTTGCTTACTGGTGACAGTGTTCCCATAAAGCTATTTAGCTCATCTGTGGGAGGAAATGGGTAACTTTGAGAAGCAAAGTTTCTCAAATGGTTAATGGCCAGGGTGATGTTATGTTACTCATGCTAGCATTCTGCAGGAAAATTTGCTGCTGCTGGTATAAACTACTGTGCGTTCAGCACTGGCAGATGCTTCCCTTAAGTTAATTCAGGTGTCTTGATAAAGATTGAGCACAGCTACTTTCACTTCCTATTTCTATGTGGTTCTTGAGCACAAGATGAAAGCTATTGTATTCAATTGAAAGCTGGCAACTCTTCTGACAGCATAGATCCTTTTCCTTCTATCTTCATTGATAAGAATCTGAAGTATTCTAGTGGTCTTGAGTTTTTGTGAGCCTTGCTGTAGGAGGCCAGCTTCTAGTTCACTGTTGTGGTGGTTATAAACTGTGACAAGTAGTATATTGGCAGAAAAGCTAGGGATACTCATGGCTGTTCGTGTTTTTAACTGGACTTCTAGCTCATAACCCTGTCTAAGTAGCAGATAACACATGTAGTTAGGCCCTGCTAACTTCTAAGAAGTGACCTTGCAGTTCCTTGTTTCTGGCTTGGACTGCAAACACCTCTGGTGTAAAGCTGGGATACTGATCATTCTGTCTCCTGTACTTCCACTCTTGTTTTCCTGCTGTTCAGAGTTGAGTATGCTTGAAACATAAAGACCCTGTATGTAGAGAATAGAAGAATGTTACAGCTTCTGCTGAGGGAATGAAAACTAGAGCAGTAGGCTCAGATGAGGTATTGGCAGTGTTCTAAGCACTGTCTTTCTGAAGGACCATACATCTGAAGGCAAGTTTGTTTATTCTTCTCAGTATGTAGATGGTTTCCTGCTATTTGTCTTTTTGTTAGTAGTAATTTCAAATAAATTAAACTGATTCCTTCATCTAGCTTGGGAAAAAATTAGGGCATAGTTCTTGATTTTTATTTTTGGACAACTCGTGATTGGCAATATAATGAATTTCATTAGCCCTCAAGCAAACTTTAAAAGGAATTACAGACAAGTTTGCTTTTTGTTCGTGTACATAAACAGTCCCTGAAACTTGCTGAAAATATGGTTACTGCAGAAGAAGTTACAGTATGTGTAGTGCCTCAGATGTCTTTAGATACCAAGTTCCTTCCTGCTAAGCTTTTGTACAAATAGGAAAGTAGGTACCAATAATTAACAGAACTGTTTTATTCTGTTAGTTCTGGCACTGGAGATCAGTGTTTTGAGTAAAGAAATGTCAGTATAGAGGTTATTGTGTGCAAGACTAGTGAAGTTTAAATATGATGAAATAGTCAATATTTTCAGCCCACATTATAAACTGTAGAAGTGTATGAACTCTTTGGGTGGCCAAAGTAGTTTCAGATCTTCATGTGTCTAATGATGTATATATATATTTTTTTTTCTTTCAGATTCGGATGCCCAGCTGCAGTCTTTCAAAATCTGGTCTGTTAATAAAATCATCTTGCACAAAACAGTCTCATCTCAGTAGTTCTTTTTGTGATCCCTTCACACAGTGGCTTTAGTTGCAAAGTTAGCTTTGGGGTAACCTCTTTCAAATTCTAAATGCCTTTGAATTCACATTATACAGGCAATACTGTTTCAGCTTCATTTGGAGGGTGAAGATCCTAGGCAGGCAAGGGATTAGTTTTTGAGTGGCAACAGGTATTTAATATTGTTGTCTTAAAAGTAGAGTGAATGACAAACACAGCTATCTGAGCTGTATGCTGTGGGTGTCAGGATTCAGTGCCCTAGAAACCTATGTGAGATTCTTCTATGTAAAGAAGAGTCAAAATTAAATCAGTTCTTAAGATTTTAAGATCCTGATTTTAACATCATAGTAATTCCTTCAAGCTGTGAACAACTTCAGATTTTTTTTTTAACCAATAGTCAAAGGCTACTTTTTTTTTTTTTTAATAACTTAGGAAATAAAGGGTAGTGGCTTCATTGAAAATGATTGAGTGCTTTCATTTCTTACTGTAAAGACACTGGTAAAACAATGGAATGTCAGGTAAGAGCGTAAGTTAGTATGCATGAGTAACTAGGTTAGGAAACCCAAAGATTGGTTACAGTCCCCTGTTGTGACTGTGGAGCTCTAAGTCTAACACAGCTTGTGACTAAATGTAAAAAAAAAAAAAAAAAAAAAAGTAACACCTGTGCCCATTTAAGCTAATCACTGTACTAAGTCAGAAGAAATTAGCAGTTCTTTACAGATGTTCAGTGCAAGTAATTAGATGTTATGGATGAATGAGTTTATAAGTGAGTTGAAAACCACTGAAGTATTTCATTTGTTAGGTATCTTCTTAATGTGTTTGTTAAAGGAAAAAACATTTTCATAAAGTTGCTGGATGAAGGGGGGAAAAAAAAACATAGTTGGAGAATTATACACATGGCACTGTTATGTTCCTGGGAGAGGAGTTTTTGTGTTGAGCTTGTAAGGGTACTATCTTAATTCTATGAGCTTAGAGCTGCACAAAGAGGCAATAAGATGCAGACGGGAGTGATGTACCTGGAAAAAAAATGGTGAGTTAAAAACACAGTCCCTATGTTAGTTTAGTTGGCAGAGTTGTTACTTTGCTAGTAGGGTTTTGGTTATTTCCCCTTACACATTCTGCTATACTAGCCTCTTAGCAAAGGAGCATTGCACACACATAGTGAAACAACAGAAATGGATAGCAAATGTGGTATGTACAAGCAGAGAACAAAAGATTTGCTTGTGAAGTTACAGTCCAGTCACACCTGTCAGTTGTCTGACATTGCATGTTAATGTCCCAAATCTTATTTAAAGAATATGCATTAGTGAGGAGGAAGTTGACTTTGTTTTCATGGTACTTGAGCAACTCCTTTTTCTTAACCTGCTTCTGAAACCCACTTTCAGATAATTTCAAAATGTTAATATATGGTGTGGAAACTAGTATTAAAAACCTAGCTACGTTAAAAGTCTAATAATCCTCTGTGGTTAGAGGAGTTGGTCACCTTTTATACTAGCACAACCGAGGATTTTAGTTTTGCTCTTCAGGCATGTCCCATAGTGTTCAATTATAGAAGCAGCTCATGATTGGATAGTTGAGAACAGAATATACACTGGAAATGAGGCATGATCCACTTACACAATGCATGAAGAATACGTTTTGGAGCGTTTACAGAGTAATATGAGTTAAAAGTGTAGCTGTTGAAGAAAATCGCTTGGTCCCTAAACAATAAATAATGCAAATCCTCTATCAACATTTTATGATAAAGTTCAAGTTCTTGCAAACATGCTGTTATTTTTTTCACTCTTCCTAACTGCCAGAGACTGACATGTTCTGGAATAAAACTTCTGTGAACTCTTATCCTCTTTCAGAATGGCAATCATCTTGCTCTTTTCCTCAGAACTGAAGCCAGAAGCTTTACCTAATAGCTATTGGAAAAGCAACAGGAGGCAGTTTTGAAATGCTAACAACTCGCTTATAAAGTTTTCAGGCATGCTAGGGTTTATAGGCTTTACAGTTAATTGGTATTCCTTTGCTGGTGTCCAGCTTGGGCAGCCTGTTTCACTATCACCAAATGTAAAGTCATACATCTGGGAACAGAATGGGAGTCCATCCTAGGAATCAGTGTTTAGAGAGAAAGTTAGGAGATGTGATGGATGGTCAGCTGAACGTAAGCTCCCACTTGGCCAAATGCAATTCTTGGATGCATTAAAAAGGGAATATCAAATGGTATGGGGGAGATAATATTACTTTTGTTCCAGTAGTGCTTACGCTAGTGCCAAATGTAGTATCCAGTTCTTGTGCCAAGAATCAAGAACATGCCCTATAATACTAAGAGACCTTAATTTATTCATTTAAAGACAGACATCGTTACGAAATGATTATCTACCTATTATTACCTTTATGGAGAAAAGTAGTTTGATAAAAGCATTCTTTGATCTAGCAAAGTTATAATAGGATGAAATGTCTTGCAATTGAAGCCAGATAATTTCTGGCTTCAAGTAGGCAATTTTAATAGAAGATAATTAGCCACTGGAACGCTTAACCAGTCATGTGCCAAGTTCTTTGTCAGCGGTCATTTCTAAATTGAGGTTTATTTTTTTTTTCTTCCCTTAAAACATATGCATTACTTTCAAGAGATCTGTAGACAGCAGTCACAGAGCCTCCCTTACTCAGCAGAAGTTACTAAGTGCAGGCTCTTTAGGTACTCAAAAGATACTAGAGCCCTGCTTTCAGATGTCTGGCCACCCACAGTGGGACTCAGAACTGTAGCAGTGGATGTTCTGTTCTTCACAAGGCGATTTGGAGTAACACAGCACACACACTGGGAAGTCACTTATCTACATCTTAACAGTAAATAGTGCGTAGGAGAGGGATGGTAGGCTTTCATGTACCTCTTATGAGCTTTGCTGCCTCTGCCCATTTCCATTTCTGCTGCTGGCTCCCAGTTTCCAGAAGACTCATTTCTACAGAATTGCAGGTGAGAAAATCTGCACATTGCTCCTTCTTGAAAAGTTATAGCAGGGAGAAGATCATGATTTTAGCTTAGATTTGGGAACTAGAGTGGACAGAGATGTGAATCTAAAAGTCAAGCTTAGAAGCGAACAAAATCTTAAGTCTCACAAATCCTGGGAAAAATGTTCTGCTCAACTGGTTTCATTAGATGTAAGCTGAAGTGGGAATTTCTCTTCAGGGATGTTTAAATTGATCATTCCAGTTGTTTTTTGTGTAGTTCTCATTCTTCTTCACATATTTGTTTCTTCTAAAAGCTTTTGTACCACAGCAAGTTACCAGAGGCATCTAGGATCCCCAAAGTATCTGCCCTACCTAAATACAGCTTTTGATGTAAGCAGGCTCATATATGGTGGAGTTTTTCATGACAGAAGAGCCTGAAAAATCAGGTGCTAAACTCATGAACTGCAGGTGCTAAGAACAAAGATGTTCAGAAACAATTTTCCACACAAAGCTTCCATCATTTTTTAGCCTGTCTTTAGATTAGCCATTTCTAGTCCCATTTATTCATGAAAACCAGAAGTACCAGAAGTGACCTTGGGTCATATTGCAAGCAAGCAAATTTTCGTAGTTCACAGTTGTAAGCAATTTTCCCTGAATTATTTTTCTAAAGATAACAAACTCCACAAAAGCAGTTTTTTATCTGGTGTTTCTTTATATAAACTGCTCGTTGCACCAAACGTCTTTCACTATGAAATAACAACTCACTTAGAGGAAAACTGAGAAATAAGGGAGTGTGCTGCCTCATGGGGCCACATGGTGGATATGGAGAAGAAACTACATGCAAACTAGAAGCTAGGGTACAGGAGGAAAAAGGAGCCTATGGAGGGAGGTATAAGCAGCAGTATTACCCTTTACTTGTGTAGCACTGCTTTGGCAGTGCAGAGAGGCTGTAAATCTCTTTTAACAAATCAGCACACCACATGCTTTACATGCTTCCCATCCTGGGCTGCTCTGGAGGTACCAAGCAGAGATGGTTGTTGGTACACAGCCTTGGAGTCTGCCTAGGGCACTCACCATCTCGTGGCAAACGAGTGCCCAACACCACTGCAGCAGTGCTCTGAGCTCTACCTGTGTCACGTGTCTCCACTTCGTTAGGAGCTCTGTGGGGATTACCATACTGCCATGTCTGAGGGCATCTGTTATCAAAAATACTATGCTCTTGGCTTAACAGTAAAATTCAACTGAAGTTTTCAAGTCTTGATCACCCTGAATATCTAATATATAGAATACCACAGTAGTATCTAATAGCTTCATCACAATTAAAGTTAAAAATTTTGGTAATAATATTGCATATCACGTCATTATAATAAGGCCTCCAAGGTAAAAACAAATACATTCTAGTGAGTCAAGAAAAGAAGCAAAATGATTCAAGCAAGGCTCCAAGCATCTCTAATTTTAGTTTGCTCTTTTTTTTTTTTTTTTTTTTTTTTTTTTTTCTTCTTTTTCCAGGTATTATTTAACACAACCAAATTGTAGAACAATTCTAGCTTGCTAAATCATGATGCTGGCACTATATTTGTGTGTGTGTGTGTGTGCCCCGATCTATTCAATCTATTATAATCTTAACTTTATTACTATTTTGCTGTTATCTTCTGCTACTGGAATATGCTTTAGTGAAGGGAGAAAGGAAAATTGGGTGAGGCTTTTCTTTATATAGATAGTCTACCAATATATCCCCCTTTGTGGGAGAAGGCAGCAGGATTGAAATCAGCATAAGTAGTGAGTGACAGTTTGGTTGGATTTAGTTAGGCATAGGAAGTGTTAATTAGCCATTAAGAAGAAATTAACCAAATTATTTGGTAGTGCCTAGCTCTACAGCATTCTTTACTCTAGAAGACTAGAGGAGTCAGAACGTAAACATTGCATTTATTTGTACCCCAAAGTGTTGAAGTTGAGGGGGTCTTAGCTCTGACTTGGGTACAATATTAGCCAGTAGATTGCATTACTTTTCTTATTATTCTGTTTTAATGATCACTTTGGTAGGTTGGAGCGTCATGGTTTTGGGGGCTTCTGCATGGTCTTTGCTATTTTACTTCTCATGACCCCCTCTGAAACTACTGATCTCCAGTAAGTTTTTTGGTAGAGAAAAGTTCTAAAACAAAACAAAACCTTCAATCCTTTTATTTATTTTTTATTTTTTTATATATATTTTTTATTTTTTACCATAAATAATACAAATTATGTGGCTCAGTGTGGAACTCAGTGAATGACTCCTGAGGCATGTATTTTGAATAGTGCTTCCAGGCTACCTTGTTTCCAATACCTGGAAGGACTGACTGAACTGTCTCCTAGCCTGTCTGCCCTAACATCTGGCTTTCTACTGTTTCGGTGCTCATTTCTACACCTGAATTACAGTCACTGGCTTTCCAAAATGAAAAGGTGTTTCTAACTATGGTTCTGCATCTTCCATTGCTAAAGCCTTTCTGTGACCGTACTTTTCTTAGCAGACTTTGACGTACTTCACCACTGACAACCATACTACCATCTTTTTTCCACTAAAAGACAAACACAGAAAGCACAACTTGCCATGTTTAACCTGGCAGACTAGTAGCTGAGCCAGGACTCATCCCAAAGGAACAGGAGGGGAATCTACAGCCTAGAATTAAGGAATTAAGCCTCTGTGTGATGCCAGGGAGCAGGTGGCTCTGACAGTGAAAGGGATTCATGTCAGCTAATGCAGTGGCCTGGGAGGGATCTGAAGCCAGGTTACTACAATCTCAAATAAGGGGAGGTGTACCTGAAAACCTATAAAAATATAAACCTGTGGTTGCTTTCTCCCTCCCCACAGCTTCTCATCTGTTTTTGCAGGCAGGGTTGGGACTCACCATCCAAAACTCTGTCCCAGATTTAGCCTTCTTGAACATGAAAGCCTGACTTAGGTTTTCAAAAGAATCTGGAAAGGATTGTGCTTTTTAAAACAGATTAGTCTAGTGTATTTACCTGGAAAGAGCTTGCCTGTATGTATGTAATCTTCTGTGATAGAGATAGGTTCAATTTCACATTTATCAGTTTGCAGCATAAATGGCTTCTTAGAAAAGTGAGTATTTCTGAGTAATACTCAGAATAATAGTGGTTATGCTTTCTTTTGAACTTAGCATTACATATGGTTTAAGTTAACTTACTGGCTTGAATAGCTTTTGGTGTATAGACATCTATTGTGGACATTAAGTAAATTCAAACTTTATATAAACATTGAGTTTCTTTGTCCTGCCAAAATGTTTATTATTTGGGACAAGCACAGTAGGAGAATTTTAGGAGATGATTTTGGCTACTGTTCTACAGGACTAAACTTATAGGTATGTGAGTCCCATTAAATACCAGTTCAGGCACCTAGGCACACTAGGTCTGAGTCAGCAAAGTTTTCAGCTGGAGTGAGGTTTGGGCTGGAATGGCAGACGAGCACTATCCTTGGAGAACTCCCTCTTAGCTCCTCTGCTCTTCTTACATATATTCAAATGAGCAAGACCCTCTCTTGAAAGTTGCTAGTTGATTATTTTTATTTAAATTGGCTTTCTTACAGGCTTTTCCTCTGTGTTCCATGAAACTGGAGTTGTGAAAAAGCAGGAAGAGAAAATGCAATAATTTCTATTCCTCCCTTTATATATATATATATATATATATATTTCACCAAGCCCATTGATTCCCCACTACACAAGTAATCTAGATTAGCAATCAGTTTTGTGGGAGTAGCAAGCCAGAACCTCAGACAAATTTGCAGTTTTTGCTCTGAATGCTGTACTAACACTTTATTGGAAGAGTGTTGTACCGAGGAAACGATAAACTAAAATGAATGGGGGTTGTAAATCAAGTGATGGCACATACATTTGATCTTTAAAATACAACCTTAGTGAACCACATTACATTAAAAACCTTTATGTATAATTACGTTTAAATGCAGTTTTTGTTAAATGCCTAGATTATTATTGATTTCATTCATTCCCTGGTCTCTTTCTCTTAGAAATTAGATTCCACAAAACATGCATGCTTGAGCAAAAGGGGCTATTTCTGCCAGAATTATGCTTTTCAGAATGTAAATCTTGATTCTACTACTTAGTTTCTTATCATGTTTTTAATCTGTGTTTCTGAACTAAAATTTTGCAATGGGAATATTTTTTCTCTAAACTGCTGCTCAGAAGCTGAGCTTTTGAGGTGAATATAGATTTATTTTTATTTATTTATTTATTTTCCCAACGGTAAGCTGTCAGTTCTGGGAAAACAGAGAGATTTTTTTTTTTCCTCTTTGTTTACATGATGTGGCTTTCAACAGTATAGATAGATATGTGCAGGTAACAGTTGCTATACATGGGAAATTTAGGGAGATCTGTAGGAAAAGTCTGTGTGTTCCTGAGGAAAAGCAGGACTTTTCTCCATCTGGGAACCAGGATAATGAACTTATATCTCAACAGATTCTTTTTTGAGTTTGAGTTCAGCTTGGACAGTCAGGGACTCCTGTTGCTTAAACATCTGCAATGTCTTCTCTTGAAGTGCTGAATTTCTACCTGTACTTATGGCACTGCTGTACTATATGAGTTGTTCCTTGGTCTTTAAGAACTTCAGGATCCTATCAAGTTGCCAAAGATCATGGTACTGATAGTTCTGGCTGATTTCCTCCTTCTGCACTAACATGCTGTGGGAATGTTCCTCCCAGTTAACAGCTCTGTACAAATCGCCAGATGGCTGAAGGCTTCAAAGAGGCAACTGCTGTAGTATGTTGAAACTGTTTTGTTTCAAACAATTGTGCCTTGACCAAGACCCAGCAATACTACTAGCTTTGTGGCTGTACAGTAGAACTACATCCATAGAAGACTTTGGATGGGAAGAGAAAATAGTCCCCGTCTGAAAACTACCCATTATCCATCCAAGCCTTCAAAAGTGAAGTAGGGTTCTGGTAATTTACAGTGTAGGCTGCTGCTGAGTACCTATGAAGTAGGATGTTTCAGAGAATGTCAATCTATAACCTGGGCAGAAAGTTTTAGTCACTTTCTAAAAGTTCTCCCGGACAAAAAGTCTACCTTTTAAGACTGTGTGTTTTGTTGAGTCTGAAGGGCATGTGTTGTTGAATCAGCCGTAATCTAAGCATAAAAAATAGTTGTGTGTGTGTACTCAACTTCATGTACTTTTTTGGTGTTTTACACAAAGCCTACATGGATATGGCAGATGACTGTACCACTGTCAATTTGTAAACAAATCTCTAGATGGAGCCAAAACAGATCTAATGTGTGAGTTTTGCAGACAAAAAAAAAAAAATGACCTTAAGATTTTTTACTGAAAGGCCTACAGCTATGAAAAAAACATCTAGTTTCACAATGATCTTTTGAAAGCCGCTTAGGTTTCTTTCTGATTTTTAAGCCGTTAAACCCAAGAGGGTTGTAGTGCTTATAGTCTAAACAGTTTCATATCACAGCACTTTACTGCACATTAACTGTTAGTGGAATGATAGAATCCCTCATCTCAGACTAAGTCTGCACCTTTGCATCCATTGCATATACAAAACCAGGGTGATAATCTCCTAGTGTTCCTCAAAGACCTTCTTGAACATTAATGATTTTCTGAATTTTCAGCATTGACAAGTGCCAGTCATACCTGCTGCATTTTGGTCCTGTGTTTATGGTGTCATGTCTGGTTTTCCAGACATTTACCTGCACACTGTTTTAGGAAAGCACTTACCAGCTATGTTATACATACAGGTTTAAGAATCCCAACACTGCTGTTGCCACAGGTGTTATTGGTAGTTTATGATAGAACAATACTTGAAACCCTTCTTGTCCTTGAGAAGAGAAATTGTTGATCATAAATATAACACTCTGTAAAATAACCCTTGATTATTTGTATATGCTATTGTTAGTTATTTCCATAATATAGACCATACTGTAATAAAGAGACTGTTTGAAATTGCTTTCCTTTCCATTTTTCCTCACACAACCTTATAGAAATGTGTGGTTTTACAGATTCACAACGGTAAGTGCTCCATCTGGAAAAGTAGAGAAGCATCTATATTAAAACTTACTGAAATAAATAAATAAATAAATAAATAAATAAATTCTTAGCTGTCATCTTTTTGGCAAAGAACCTCTTCTGTCCTCCTGTTCCACTGGAGTTGAAGGTGGCTGCACTATAGACCAGGGTCATTTGAGCCAATTCTGTATCAAAACACAGTGACCTTGTGCCATGTTGTGTAAGACTAAGAAAAAGCTATAGCTTACATAGTTTTCTGCACTGATCTTGACTATCTGACTGCCTAGACTGCATGGTTTCCAATGGATGCTCCTGGTCTTGCTATTGCTTTCTATCTTGACAAAAAAGATAAGATCCCATCAGTGACTATGCTCACAGGTACTGCAGAATCTAGTTAAGCAAGCTGAGCCTCATGAGTATCGCCTTGCATGGAACCAAGCTGTCACTAACTCTGCTAAGTGCCCCTGTGATGTTGCAACCAATCCTCAGCAACAGCTGTGGCAGAAACTGCAAGTAACCCTTAGTTGCTCAGCCAGAAGTCCTCATGTTATTTATGCCTTTATTGCATGAGATAACTCCTTTCAGACAACAGCATTCACATTCAGATTGTCCCAGAAACTTCTTGCTCAGCTTAGCAGATGATCCTTGCTCTTAGCCTGTGATAGAAGGAAAACAGCAAGCATGTACACTCTGCACACTCAGTTGCAGGGCAGAACTATCTTTGCTCAGGCTGCTGCTGATGAAAGGTGTCAATTCAGCACAAAATGTGAAAGAAATTATAGGAACTTTGTCAAGCTAGTAAAGCCATGTTCTGTTTCAGTGATTTATTGCCATCATAGAGAGCTGAGAAGAGAGAATGGGGTAGGTGTGGTAAATGTATACAGAGAGCGTCTTTGCCATTATCTGCTGTTCAATGTGAATAACTGCACTAGGTGTTAAGGCAGCTCTAGTTCTACCACAGCATTCCTCTATGATCCCTGGCAAAGCACCGAGGCAGATAAACATTCATAGTGCAACGTCAAATAGTAGGACATTATCTCTGGCTTGAAAGCAACAGTGAAACATGATTTATGAGAGCAGAAAAGAGTGTGCTCTGTAGTGACAAGGAGCTAATTTTAAAGTAAATGAGACTTTGGATAGATAATAGAGATGAAAAAGAATAGTCTGGACAAGAGCTCTTGAAGTCAATCACCTTCTCAAAGTATGATAATCACAAAATTAGCTCAGGCTGCTTAGAGCCTTGTCCATCGGGTTATGAAATTCTCCAGGGATGGTGGTGCTACAGCCTCTCTCCATGTTACCCAGTTACTCTCATGTAAAGAATTTTCCCTCTTGCACCTTATGGCAGTTTCTTCTTTGCTTTTGTTGTGTGCCTCTGTGAAGATAGAATATGGTTCTATCTTCTCTCTGATGTCCACACATTTAGATAGTTTCTAGCTAGAGACAGTTAGAGTCACAGAATCACAGAATAGTAGGGGTTGGAAGGTACCTCAAGAAATCATCAGGTCCAACCCCCAAAGGGAATCCCCTCTCCCTTTTCCTTTAGCATCTCCTCCAGGCAAAACAAACTCAGTTCCTCCAGTCTCTCGGCATGTATGCCATCTTCTTAAATATCTCAGTGGATCTCCTGTAAATTTTCTCCAGTTTGTTGACATACCTTTTGGAAGGCCCAAAACAATAGAGAACTCCCTATGTATCCTCACCAGTAGAAGGGAATAATCCCTTTCTTCATCCTACTGGACATGCCCTTGCTAACACAGGTGAATACACAGTTAACTTTCACCACTGAAGTGGTACACTTATGGGCTCAAGTCCCCCTCACATCTTTTTCTGAAGTAATGCTTCTTAAACGTAGTTTAAAGCCCTCATCACTAGGTTAGCAGGTCTGTTGTCAAATATGCCCTTGCCCCTCTTTTTCTGGGGCAAGGATCTTATCTTTCATTGGCAGTTCTCATTCTTCATAGTCCCAAGGTCATAGATGCCAAAGCTCTTTTGACACCAGACAGATATGAAGCTGTGTTTCCATTTTTGCTCAAACTGTTTCTCCTGACCAGCAGGGCTGAGGAGAATGCCACCTGAAGCTCCACACCTTTCAACCTTGCCCCCAGAGGACTTCTCAAAATCTGCACTAGCAGTATAGTGTCATTACTGCCCATGTAGATATGGATGAGAAGCAAAGCACAGTAGACCAAAACTAAGATTATTCAGCCAGGTCTCTTCACAGTACCCCAAATGCAGGCCTCAGGCAAGCAGCAACCTTCTGGAGACAGCAGCTTGGTGCAACAGATGAGTACTTCTGTCTCCCACAGAAGGCTTTATTTTTTTTTTTATTATTTTTTTATTTTTTATTATTATTATTTATATATTTTTTTTTCTATTTGCACTGGTTTCCATCTGTCAGGCATGGCTGGCCCAGTTGCCTCTCCTGGCAGAGCTCAGCCTGCTCTTGTCTCGGGGTCCTGTAATTGCTCTCCAACCAAACCACTGCAGCTGGAAAAAGAACTCTGCCTTGCGCCAGGAGTCGCATGATCCCAGTATCCATCTTGTCTTCTGCTAGAAGCAGAGCTTCTGTCTCTTCCTCCCTCTTCACAACATGGGGCTTGAGCTCTCGACTCTGTTAAGGTCCTGTCTTTTTTATCCTCTCAGGATACAGTCTGCTCAGCTCCTTGCTTTCTTCTTCACCTGATGGCTTCCTCAGTGACTTGACCAGGGCACATTTGTAGCAGATAACAGTGCTGTCGCCTCAGCCCTGGTCTTGGCATGGAGCACCCAGCACTCGCTGCCAGCTGGGACCTGTATGGCTGTGTCCTCCCACGTTCTGCCCTGGGGTGGGCCTCTCAACTGCACCTCCTAGCCTCAGCTTCCCATACTAGGGAGACAGATCACATCACTTTACCTTAGGTGGTCACCTCACAAATATAACTCGATTTCAAAGCCTTTTTAATTCTTTTTGTCTTAATTACATGATCACATGAAGGTGACTAACGTGTGTTGAAGGGATCCGAGAGATTTCTGTTGTGTGGTCTCTTCCCCATTTTCCCTGTGAATTCTCTTTTAACCCCTTAGTTCGTTCGTACCCCTTGGCTCTAAGAATGAACCAAGTTGGTGTTGGGAAGTTCATTTTTGTTTATAGAATGACTATCTGTTTTACTGCTGAAGGTTAACAACAGTAAATTAGATATGGGGGTGCTGGGAGAGAAAAGAACCCGCAGTTCATTCCACCTTAAAGAATTTAGTTCCACTGCATTTATATGGTTGCAACCACATGCTTTCTGATTTTCTGTGTGCCTGGCTAGAGATCTCAGCCTATAACTTGTAAAGCCTTGAGAACTCACAGTAAGAGCAATGGGATTTATATTTTAGCATATGAAGGGCTATTCATTGGAAATACTTTGAAGAAACCAAATCCAGAATGCTTCAGATTAGGCAAGCAAAACCAGCAAATAATTTTGAATGTAATCTCTCTGTGGTGTAGCCCCTCATCTATAACAACAGTAAAATAACTTGCTTTGTGAGACACATGTGTGCACCCTAGCATGGAAAATTCCTGAGAGAATTCATAGCTCTGTCCTCAAAACAATATACAATAAATCAGTTTGAGGGCCACACACTGCGTAACCAAGGGAAAACTGTACTGAATTGTTGTTTATTAAGTGAGCATTGTTCATCTACTGCTCCAAATGAGGCAAGAGTGCTGCTGAATAAAAAGCTTGTGAATGCATAATGATATGACAGCTTAATAACTTATTCGAAGGGTCAGTGAAGGAAGAACCGGACTTCCATGATATAAACTCTAGTGGAAGTATGTTATGGAGACATTAAACTAGACAGAAGCTTCCCACCACAAGTATCGTCAGGAAAACTTTTGCCTTTTTGCTAAATGCAGACCAATCCCAGAATGTCTCATACCACTTCCTCAGTATGCATCACAGCAACACCCTGCACTGTTGCTTTTTCAGCTGTTGTTTCTGAGCTTCATTGCTAATAGTTTAACAGCCTTCCCTGCTAACCTCCATTTCCCATTTCCATCCTTCACACTTTATTGACCTTAATTCATCTGAGGAAGAGGACAGTGATGAAAGCATAACTTTTCAAAAGAAGGCAGTAAGATCATCAGGCCTGTCATCTGGAGGAGATGCTGGCTGGTGTTCATGTCTCAGCTCTTTTGGAACATTAGCATCTGTCAAACATTGTCACTTTATGAGGCCAAAATCCTGACCTAAATGATTTCTGCCTTCTTGCTGCCTATTTCTGAATGGTTACATTTTCATCATAGTCATCATCTTCCTCCAACTTGAGTGAATTTTCTATCAAGGATGAAAGATGAAAAAACAGAGTGATATGCACAGGAGTACAATAGTATTATAATATTAATTGCTTAATACAAGCTATGTGACAGATCATTCTGAAACATCTCAGCTTCCCCAAAACCAACATCTCCTCCAGTTGTTCCTGCTTCTGCCTCTTCCAACTACACCATATACACTATCCTCATGTATTTAAATTATACTTAAGTCCCTGTATGCATCTCCCTTCTATTGCAGGCATTCTTATGGGAAAAAAATGCTTTGCTATCTGTTGGCTTCCTAATAAGTGCAATTTTTAGGAACACAGTCTTCATGGATGGAGGGGAAAGACTGCATCATAATTACCCACAGGGATAGCTGCTGTGTGAAGCTGGGATAGATGAAATTTTGTTACAATAGGATTTGTCAGCACCCTCTGAAACCTGCTGATACAAGGAAGTAAGTAATCCTTAATCATCTCAGGCAAAGTGGACCAGCTCAGTTTAATTCACAGTGAAGATAGTTTCAGCTAACCTCTTTGACTTTGGCAAGGCTGTAGGGAGCACTCTCACACACGCTTTTGCAGAACCTGTAGAGGTGGTGACCTCCAAATGGTAGGCAGTGATAACCAGCTAGAGTACAGCTAGAGTTGAAAGTGGACACTTTCTTAAGGATTTATAGCAATGATAGCTTAAAGTTGGCCTTTTCTAACAGTAGGAAGCAGAACACAGTATAGAGGCAGTATAGAGGGAATACAAGCCTAGTTTATTTTGTTGCTTTTTTGTCCTTTTTCTTTTTCTTTTATTTTTATTTTTATTTTTCTCCATAATGGATTCATAACAGTTCAAATGCAGGGACTGAAAGCACTTACCTGCTGATGTAGGGTACCCAGTTACTATAATGAGCATTACAAAGACTCGTGAATCCAGGTTTCCCTTAGCACACTAGATCAGTGTTGCAGGGTCTCTGATGGCTCCTGCTCCTATGTGATGAAGGAAGAATACCAATTGTAAATGTCTCTTTTGACAACAGAGGAATACTTTATTTCTGGGACACACAAATACAAGTAGAAGAGGCCACTTCTCATCATCTTCATACCACATGTTCCTGGAGAACTCGGTGGTTTTTAAAGATTTTTTTTCTCCTATCTGTATTTACTCAGGATAAATGTAATTAGAGGCTAGGATAAAGAAGACTTTAAGTAAACAAAATAATGCAGCAAAGAATTAGAGCTAGCTTTAGCAATTCTTGCTGCATTTCGTGTTCCAGGAAAGAAGCAGCCCAGTTTGTAATGCTGTCACACCGCAAGAGGGGTGGAATCACAACTACAGCAAAGCTGGGCTGATGTCAGTGTTTTCCATAACAACAGTTTGCTTGAGGTAGCTGTTTTAACAATCAGGTCTTATTGCAAGATTTCATCTCTAGTACTCGTGAGAAAGAAGAGAGAACACCCACAGATGCTCTTTTCTAGGAAGTGGGCAAAGGATGGTCTGGTTTTCTTCCAGCAAATAAACTACCAGCAGCTAGATTTCAGTCTGCTGTAGAGATTTCTCACAGGCAGATTCTCCCTCAGTGGAATCAGGTTAACTCCTTTTGCTTGTTCAGTGTTTTCTTTTACAAACTGCATTGCTTTACACAGGAAATGTTAAATGTTTACAACATAGTTAAATACTCCTCCAAAACTGCAAATTTGCAAATTTTTGTACTGAGATATACAATGACCTCTGCGTATATACAGTAATAGGGTCCACTTTATCTCCAATTATGGAGATAAAAACTTTGAAAACAGGGAATCTAAGAGAGAGAGAGTGATGCAGGAGCCCTTGAGTAGCAGTGCAAGGAAGTGGTCTGAGGTGAGCTTGATCTTTTTTGTGTTAATTCTGGCTTAAGTTGGTACTTGGAAGTAGGTGTTGTACAGTGACTCTAATGGCTCTTCCTTGTGTTCCCCGGTACTCTGGGGAATATTTATTTATTTATTTATTTATGCAGAATCCCAGACAAGCTTCGCTCAGTAATTTGTACAGTGTCAGGAACATGCAAATAAGCCTTCTGGGAACCTGAAGGCCAGAGGAGAAGAGCCCAGAGGCATCTGGTTAACTCCTACCTGGGAGTCCAGCAAGTTGATGCTGAGACTGACCTACTAAAATGCAGTGCACCAAACTGGACTCATGCAGAACCCTTTTGCATTAATCAAACCTGCCTTTGCAGTATCGTTCTCCAGCTGTGCATGAAACCAGCTAAGGAAAAGCTATGCTAAATGTGTAAACAAGAAAGTAATGAAAGACGGACACCTCTATTAGATCATGTGAGTGCTGCAGCAGCTAGCACAGCCAGAAATAGGTTATCTTTTAGTGAAGCCATTTCTGCATCTGGGGCATGGTTAAAATGCCCACCATAAATAAACTCAATAACGGAAGGGTGAGTGATGAATATTGCCTATTTTTGTTATCAGCTGATATTACTGATGTTTCACTGAAATCCCTGTGTGAAAAAACTACAAATCCCAATAAACTAAAGACTTGCATTATCTAGGAGAGACCACCATGTGTCATCTGCAAAAGCAAGACACAGCAAAGTCAACTTTTTGTAGATTTGGCAAGAAAGAATGAACATAGATGTGAACTAACCTCTTAATTATCTTTGAGTAGTCTCTCTGGTTTGCAGATTAAATGTACCATAGACAAATGCACAGCTGGCTGAAACTACCAGGTTTTATTAACTAAGGACAGAACTGTGCGGGTATGAATATGCTTCTGTTAGGGCAAGCTATCAACAGGTTAATCTTTCAGGTCTCATTTCCAGAGACCCACCTACAATATTCTGCTATTGCTCCATACTATTCTTTGGAAGAAGAGTTTATAAATACAAACTGTGTCTAGCTATCGTATAGCAAGAATGCATATCAATACATGGTGAGGAAAAAAAAAAACAAAAACAAAAAACAACAATCTTGACAGAAAGATTGTGATGTAAGTGAAAGACAAGGCAACAAGGGATAACCAGGTCGAGGTGTGTTATTTTGTTGATTAAAAAAAAAAAAAAGAAAAAAAAAAAAAAGCAGGGAGAGAAAACTTATGAAACAAGGAGAAAGGAATTTAACAGTTTTTATTTTATTTTATTTTTTTCATGTAAGGTTCAAAATATTTCATGTAATGTTTGATTCAAATGTCAAAATGGAAGGCCAACAGTTTTTTACTTTTTTTTTTTTTTTTTTTTTTTTTTTTTTTTTTTTTTTTAAGGTCTGATATAATGAGACAATGAGATGATTTTTATTTCAAGCAAACTGAAATCTAATCTTTGACAGAAGACCCTGACTAGGGAGGCACAACCTGATGTTCCTCTCTACCCCCATGAAGGCCAAACAAAAGCAGTTCAGGATGGTTTGTCAGGAGACTGTCTTCTAAATACATGTTCCCTGAAGGTCCTCCATCTCCAGTATTATTTCCTTCACATTCTAAACGTGAGAGTGAAAAATTCTGATTTTTTTTTTTTTTTCCTCTCTTCCTACCTTTCCTCCTTTTACACACATTGTTCTCTCTTTAGTGAGTCGCAAGACTTAAACTGAGCTTTGAAAATTGAAGTATTGGTGACTTTCTAAAATACTTTGCTGTCTTACCCAACTAAATCTAAATGTTGTTGCCAGTTATTTATTTGGGAATAGCTCAAAATAGAAACATTCAGTTCATGCATCTGGCACAGAGTCAGGGAAACTGATAGGATGAACTTGACCAGGTTTTCACCAGTTGAAATGTATTAAGCATTTTAAAACATTTTTTAAAAACAATTTGCCTAATATAGGTCAATGCAAAAGTTAATGTAATGACAAGGAAAAGTTATTTTGGGATGTCGTCTATCAATTCTAGATTGTCCTTGTTTAGCTAAAAAAAAAAAAAAAAAAAAAGAAGAGACATACCACAGCACTTATGCATGAAGCTAGAGTGAATGTTCTTTAAACAAAAGAATCAGCATGAGAGCTGAGAGCATATTATAAAACTAAAATCATTAAATTTTTGAGGGGGAGTCTTACATATTTATTTTAAGGCTGAACCTAATTCCAGCTTTTACATACTCATGACTGTTTACCAAATAAGGTAGCAGATTGCTTAGTTTCTTGAGATAAGCCATTTATTTCAATGTTCTTGAACATAAACTTAATCAACTAGAACCTGACATATTGAAAAACAGCTATTCAGAACTGAACAGTTTTCTGTACTCCAGCAAGAAAGGTAGGAAAATATTCTTTTTTTTTTTTTTTTTCTCTTTTTTTTTTTTTTTTTTTCCTTTCCATTGGTCTATATGGATATGCTGTAGCATAACAACTATTTAAAAAGAAATCAGCTTTTAATTATGCCAACACAGATAACATATAGCATTTAAAACACCTTTTTAAGAATTAAATTCAGCCTAAAAATCAAAAATACACTCTACAATTGTTTGGCTAAGTCAAATCCTTAAACATAGATAATTTAAGGTTAGTTGTACAATAATACCTACTTATCTATGTACTAGAAATTCTAGGAATTATTCCTAGAAGAAAGTTCTCCTGTGTCATAGGGAAACAGCTGAAGTGTCCAGCCCAGGTCAGAACATTAAGTGCAAACTGTGGCATTCCCTGATTCAAAGAGCTCTGACACAGACACAAGAATTGCTGGACTGATATTGTCAAAGCGAAGGCACACAAGTGTGGAAATCAGTCTAATGGGTGGAAGAGAGTGCAGAAGCTGGGGAGCACTGATATCTTGGCTGACTGTAATAATTCAGATTTAGATTTATATGCTGGACATGAGGAGTAGCTTTTAGAATAAATGATTTCTGCACTTCCATTTGGTAAAGATGATCATGTCAACTAGTAAGAAAGTTTTTCAGGAAGGAGATTGTCTTGAGTATTCATCCATAAAATGACCAGCTCATGGATCAAATTTTTGAGAAGAATGAGGGATGTTTCTGTCGGACAGCTTGAGGAGGATGAGGATGACTAGATGAGTATCTGAAATTCAGAAGAACCAGAGCAAAATGATAATTCAACTACAGGAAAGAATAGTTATTCCTCTCAGCATGAAATATATGAGGAGCATCCTTTTATTGCTGCAATTAAATGATATCATGGGCCATGTGTTCAGAGGTTGATTACATATTCAAAAGTTTTCTGAACCAGGTCTTCAAAGTCATACACTCAAAGTCCAAAGAAACATTATTGGAAAACATTAAACAGAGAATGTATTTGACTTGAACTGGAGCATAACCTAATGCAACTATCTGTATTTCAATTGGTGGTTTGGATTTTAGCCAACAGAAATATGTCAACATCCAACGCTGTTAAATGTAAGAAAGAGTTCCCTGTGAAAAGAAAAAAGGAAAGCGAGAGAAGAATATGTCTTTCAATTTTAAGGCCTGAGGAGCACCAGTTAAGCAGCTCTTCTCAAGCCCTTGGATCCAGACAGACATGCTCTTCAACTACAATTGTACAAGTTAAAAAAATTTTGGTAAGGCCTCTGAAAACACAGACCTGACCAGATGACGTTGTGATGAACTGTCACAAAATTAGTGTTTTTCTCATTTTAAATTAACTAAACAGAAGAATTAGTTATTGAGTCTCTGTGAAAACAGAAGAGATGCATACTATGCATTGGCAAGATATGAAAATTAAAATGTCAGGAAAACTTACAGCAAGTAGAAATATTTTTTGTCAAAGACTGATGCAAGTAAAAATTCAATGTTAGAGAATGACTACATCAATTTGGAAGATTCACACTCTTTGAAAAAAAACCAACTGCAAATATGTGAAAATGAGATGCATGAAGAAGTTGATAAAAAAAAATAAAACAAACAAACAAAAATATAGGGTTTTCAAATTATAAAACCCACGACTGGTTAGGCAGTCAATTCTCTTTATTGGCAAAACTTTCCTAAGGCTAATTTTGAATATAATCCATAAGTATTCTGTTTATCTACATTGCAAGAGGAAAGAAAAATACATAGAAAGAAAACCCCCACAGCTTTAACAGCTGAGTCATCAAGATACTCTCTCAGAGAAAGACTGGAGGTTCATAGTGTGACTCATTGCTATGTTTTATTGTAATACTGAGATACAAAGAATAGATCATATATAAATTTATATAATAGATGGCAAGGTATCACAGTGTGACTTTTACCTGTTCTGTTCTCTTCTATGACCCATAGATGATGGCTTGAAATGGAATAAGTGTATACTTTCTAACTGCCCAGCAAAACACTACTTTGCAAGCAAAACCTAACTTCTGTGCGTGTCAAGACCTAATGATTTGTTCACCACACTTGCTTCTTTTGATAGTAGTTGGCTTCCAGTACTTAAGAGAAAATCAAAGATTTATCTACCCAAAACTAAATTAACAAACTGCAGGCCTTTTTAATCAGCACATTATTAAGTCACTTTAAAAATTCACTATGTAAACATCCCAGCTTCGGGATGTCCTTCAGATACACACTCCACTAAATAAATATTTAATTTTGTACTAATGTGTTAAAAATCATCTAACTATTTTCTGGTGGGAACCCTTCTTCTAACCTTGTGCCACTATAATATTATATATGAATGAAAAATGGAATAATTTACTACGATTTTTCATATTCTTTATGTGTCACCTCAGTGGTCATTCCTGGGTTCTAAAATGTAGAGTTTACTGTCCTCAGAAATACCACCAAATTTCTAAATCATTCATTCACTAAAAATGCATAGCAAACATGTTTATCATCCATCGATTTGTTACATAGACTTGTCTTAATTTTAAAAGTGGTAAGCACTTGCAGCTCCTACAGAATGCTACAGAAATCAGAAACAATCTTCTTTTTTCTTCCCCCAAAGACTGCCATCCACACAGTGAGAATTGGCATCTTTATGTCCTCACATTTTGGCACTGTGTATTAGGAAAAAAAAAAAAAAAAAAAAAAAAAAAAAAAAAAAAAGATGAGTGTTATCTTCCTAAGAGAGCTAAATTTAGAGTGAAACATCTGACAGTGGTTATAAGATCTGAATGGCTCTCAAGGCAACCATCGCACTAGGCAAGGTTCAGAGTTGGTTTGCAGGTCATGGTATTTTTCTGTAGAAAGTTAGGGATGTAGTTAGGATCAATGTTTAACAATCAGATCAGGAATATTCATAGAAGCTGGCTTTAGGGATAGAAGTCACTGTTAAAGAGACAGATTATCAGAGTTCAAAGTTCTACAGACAATTCACAGAGCTGCAGAGTCACAGAATGGCTGAGGTTGGCAGGGACCTCTGAAGGTCATCTGGTCCAACACCCTGCTCAAACAGGGCCACCTAAAGCAGGCTGTCCAAGTGGGTTTTGAACATCTCCAGAGAAGGAGACTCCACAACCTCTCAGGGCAACCTCTTCCATTGTCCATCACCCTCATAATAAATAAATGTTTTCCCATATTCAGCTGGAACTTGCTGTGTTTCACTTTGTGCCTGTTGCCTCTTATCCTGTTGCTGGGCACCACTGAGAAGAGTCTGGCCCCATCTTATTGATACCCTCCTTTCAGATACTTATACACATTGATAAGATGCCCTCTCAGTCTTCTCTTCTCTATGAGAAACAGTCCTGGCTTTCTCAGCCTCTCCTCACAGGAGAGGTGCTCCTGTCCCTTTTTAATTTTGGCGGCTCTCTGCTGGCCTCTCTCTGGTAGCTCCATGTCTCGTACTGGGGAGCCCAGAAGTGGACACAGAACTCCAGGTGCAGCCTCACCAGGGATGAGTAGATGGGGAGGAGCTTCAAGACAGGAGCTTCTTCCTACACCCTTAGTTCAATTTAAGTTTGCTTGTTTTTTGTTTTGTTCTTGTGTGCGGGGGGGCCCCGGCCGCGGGCTTTTTTTGTGTGTGTGTGTGTGATGATTAAAGTCATTATTTCATCTTTGATATTTCTTCTAACATGGTTGCAGGCTTCATCTATTGAGGTTTTGGGTACCTGCGATATGGAGCTATTAGAAAGAAAGTCAAATGTCTATTGACTGCTCTTTGTACAGTAGAGTTCTTAGATTTTTTTTTATTTTTTATTTTTTTTTCCTGCTAAGATTTTTTCATTTCTATTTCACTAATACTATTATCTCAAGATACAGCTTTGTAAAATTCAGCCTCTCTTAGAGATAAATTTATGTCAAGTTATGCTGTTTTCTGCAGATACCTGAGATAGAAAAGAAGAAATCAAAAAACAAACAAACAAACAAAAACACCTAGTAACGCTTCTCTTTTCATTAGTCTTGAAAACCTCAAGTCAAAGATTTTCTGCAGATTTACAAAGACAGACAGAAGAAACATATTCCAGAGGGAGCATTTTCTTACGATCTATGCCACCAGTGTGATAACCATAATTGTGCAAAACACTGGAAAGCTCAAATCTCCAAGTTTACTGGAGGATTACATTTACTGTATTTTATACGGGAGAAACTATGCCACCCAGTGGAAGTTTAAATTAAAGAAGAAAAATTACTAGGGGTGAAGAGATGGAAAAGGATTTCCCTGATATTTCGAAATCAGAAATGAAACTCATTAAAAAACTATCTAAACAATCATAAAGCTATTACAGAGTAAATTTACCAGCAAAGGATAAAATTATATGAGACTATTTTGATAATCATAGCTTTTTTTCTTAGAATTAATGCAATCCATACACTTTATTACTTAAAGATAAGGAGTCCAATTGATACTAGACAAAATAAATAGCTAAATAACTGACTAAATTAATAACTCTTCATGTTAATTGACTTCCCAATGACATATAAATGGAACTTTGGTTGAAGTTTGGTTAGTCCAGAGCAGACTGGATTGAACGCGGTACAGATATATATGTGTAGATAGCTATAAAATGTATAACACCAAATTGTGATATTTGTGAATTACTTACATTGATAGAGTTCTAAGGAAAAAAAGCTGAGTATCATACTACATATGAAGGTAATTTTAGGATTTCAATGGCAATGAACTCTAAGTTCACACAATAAAAAAAAATCCTAGAAATTTGTTTCTTTCCTATCAGCTTGTCCACATTTCTCTTTTCTTTTTCTTTTGGATTTTTGCTGTTGTTGTTGATTTCCTCATACACAGTTCCTCATTCTAATTAAGCCATTTTGGAAAGCCTCCACAGGTATTCAGGTGGGCTCCAATTAAAGGATCTGTGAAATGTAAAAGGGAACCCCCCCCCCAAGCAAAGGCTTTTTATTACATCATGCAAAACCAAGTCTTTTGCAAAATAATTATTTCATATAAGTATTACCTGGAAATTTATTTTGTTCTTTTAATAAATGACTAATCTAACACTGAACTGTGGTATTATTTTTTCAAACTAAATCTTAATGCTGGAAAATGAAGAGATACAAAAACTGAAAGGAGATAGCTATTTCATAAATGAGGCAGCCTACCTAATTCTCATCTCAACAGAGTAACTCTCCAGAACATTGAAGTACAGACAGAGGACAAGCAAATGTTTTGGAAAATGCACTTGTATGAAAATGTAGTTAAAATATTTTTTGCTGACAAAACAGAACTAAGTTTGAAGCCTCTCTATTTCATTTTTTTCTTATCTCTGTTGATTTGCAATCACCTATGATCACATATAGAAAGCTTAGTTTGCATGTAAAAAAAAAAAACAAACACAAACACAACACTTTACATTTTATGTTTTCATTTATGTGTCACATTCACTACTATCATTTAAAACACTATTGTCAGTGGCACTTGTCACCCATACAGTTAACAGGACTGTTATTTGGACAACATGCATCATCAAAAAACATTTATTGCATAAGTTAGAATTTAACAAATTTTAGTGATTTTATTTGGTCTAGTCATTTAAGGAATAAGATCTTTCAGAGAAATTTCTAATAAAGAACGATAAAGCAACCATTCTAGGTTCTTGAGGTTTTTGCTAGTATTTATTTTCTCCTTCATATTCTGAAATAAATGTATTCCTCCAATCCTGTATAAAATGCATGGTATAGTGGTATACTTATTAAAGCATTGCAGAGAGTAACCGATAACTTTTGTATTTTAATACAACTACCTACACACTCTTCCAAATTTTGCCTAGCTCATCTGCAAAATGTGAAAGATTAAGTCATGTACAGAACCAGATGGCATTCTGCGTGCTAAACATCCTATGTTACAGTTATCATATCTTGTATTCAGTATCTTTCCACTCCAGCTACAAATAAACACTGTAATTTCCTATACCATTTGTTACAGACTATCATTTTGATTTTTCATATAGACAATCTCATGAAGAGACAATTGGAAAAGCTCAAAAATAATACAAAAACTCTTTTAAAAAAGAAATTTCTATTTATGCATTTCAGCCTTCTCTTTCTCTTAAACATTGTGGTTTAACCAGCAGGCATGTAAGCAACATATTTGCTCACTCCTCCCACCCCCATAGTGGGTTGGGAGAGAAAACTGGAAAAAAAAAAAAAAAAAAAAAAAAGAAAAGAAAAGAAAACATAAAATTTGTGGATTGAGCAAAAGACAGTTTAATAGGTGAGCAATTGCTTACTACTCACTGACTGAAAATAATAAATAATAATAATAAATAATAATGTACAAAACAAGTGATGTGCAATGTGGTTGCTTACCACCTATCAACTGATGCCCATCCTATCCCTGAGCAGTGGCTGCCTCTCCAGCCAGCCCTCCCCCAGTTTCAGTGTTCAACATGATGCCCTGTGGTAAGGGATATCCATTTGGTCAGGTTGTCACCTGTTCTGATTCTGTCCCCTCCCAGATCCCTGTGCACCCCCAGCCTCCTCCCTGGCAGGGCAGTACAAGAAGCTGAAAAGTCCTTGGCTCTGTGTGAGCACTGCTCTGCAACATCTAAAACATCAGTGTGTTATCACCACTGTTTTCCTCCTAAATCCAAAACACAGCTCATACCAGCTGCTTTGAAGAAAATTAACTCTGTCCCAGCCAAAACCAGGACAATACATTAAATTATATTTAAAGTGAACTTCAAAGTACTGTCTCTTTAGCTTAATTTTATTCACTAAAAAAAAATATTTTCAGAGCTTATTAAAAATAATATCCTTTAAATGAATATATTTGAATTAGATTCTAATACAAATTATTAGAATCAGGGAAATAAAGTTAAAATAAGGGAGGAAATAATGTCCAAAAAACCCCCAACATATCACAAATTAATGGCTATGGTAGTTATTACAGATTTATTGTTTTAAATAAGGATCTGATTAAAATAAGAGATTTTTAAAAACACAAGTATTATACATGCTTTTCTTATCAAGACAGAGTTCTTATAGAAGTGTGTATAATCTAGAAATTTTGTTATTTTCTTGGACCCATGGTTGTGTTAAAACAAGAAGTCTTAAAGTTAATTTAATGTGTTAATATCATAGTTAATATAAAGTACAGAGAGGGATGCCTGGAGACCGTGGGTGTAGCTCCAGTATTTCCTCCAGTGCCTATGGCAACATAAGAAGTTCCTGTAAGGAACTTCCTTTCTAGTTAAGGGATTTCACTCCTGTACAGTACTCCTGTGATATGTCTCTAGAGTATGTGCTGAATCTCTAGGCCAGTGTTAATTAAGCCTGGTGTTAATTAATTTATCATGATTTGGAAAATGTCCCCATCAGTTCTGGACTATTGCTTCATCAATGTGTGTCCATGCCATAAATCAGAAACAGTTGCATCAACTTTCTCAGTTAGGATAGGCTTGATTTCTTTCTTTTTTTTTTTTTTTTTTTTTTTTTTTTTTCTAGTGAGGTACTCAGAAGATGATGGATATCTCATGATGTTCAGTATGTCTTCTTACCCATGTAAAATTGCAACCAACTTCCTTGTCAAATTGCAGACAGGGAAATTATATTTCAGCAAACTCTAGGGACTTCTGTGTTGCCAAAGAGAGTCTTAAAGAGAAACCAAAGATGACAGATTTTTCTATGGTATGTCCTGTATCAGCAAAAAATGCATTACCGCAGCAATAACAGCACACAGACACAGCTATTTTTGTAGCAACTCTTCTTTCCTCACAACAATTCTGATGTATTTCCTACAGACTCTTTTCTCACCTTACTCTTTCCAAAGGTTTCCATCTCTTAGGATGCAGAGTAGAGCAAAAATTGGTTGGCGCTCCTCTGTTCACAGTGAGCCTGTCTAGAGAATTAAACAAACAAAAAGCTATTTGCTGTTTCTCTCTGGTAGCTCTCCCTCATTTTCCTGCAGCATTCTAATTCTAGTATTCTCTTCATATATAATATAGCATAATGTTATTTTATGCCCTACTACAAATTATTTACCTCCAGTTCTCCATCTCTCCCCTCCACTGTGCCTGCCTGCAGTCCCTTCAGTGCCAAAGCACCAAGATACTTTTCACCCCATTGTCAGACGTATCACAGATATACCTCCCCTGCAGAAAGAAGTAGTCTCTCTCAAAAATAATAATAATAATAATAAAAAATAATAATAATAAAAAAATGGCATGAGAGGACCAGATTTTTATTTCCACTATAACTGTGAAGAAAACATATGGCCATTCCACCAAAGACAGAACAGATAACTTGCAAGGGCACACATGAAGAGTGTACAAAAGCTCAGCATAGGCCCTGGGTAATACTGAATTCTACCTTAAAAGAAATACAGATAAACAGCTGAAAAGTTGCTTGCTTTTAAATTATCTAAACCTTGAACACTCCTCCTAGGAGCAGTGCAAAGGGATAGAAGGGCTGAAACCCACTATTTGGATTTTCCTGGGTAAATGTTATAAGCACAACAGTGTCTTCTTGTCCGTGTGAGCATGAAAAAGAAGGAATTGAATCATTTTGGAGAGTGAAACTGGGGTAGATGGTACTGGAGAAGTTATTTCACTGCTGCATAGAACACTTGGGGGTCACACAAATACATCTGAACTTTTTTTTAAACAAAAAAATTGGGGAATATTTTTGCCAAGTGTCAGACAGGACAACAAGTTAAAGAAACAAAAAAACAAAAAAACAACAACTCTCCTTTATAATAGGATCCAAGCTAGCCACTGGAACCCTGTTCTACAAAAGAGTAAAAAATAGCGGAAGCAGTAATCTGGTAGGTAGTGTACTGAATTTGAAGCCCAGACTCAGGTTTGGATGAACATTAAGGCTATGGAAAAGTTTTAATACAAGAAGAAGAGTTATTTATGTACGGATGAAAGAAGTTCCAAGCATGCTCCATCACTTATTCCAAGGCCAAGTCTCTCTTGTACTCTTTTGTCAGAATGGCTGTACAAGGATATCCATCCTATAAAGAACGTTTTATTCCAGGAAAAAAAAAAAATCAAAAACAAACAAACAAACAAAAAACAAAAACATTTCTTACATAAAATGCCTGTAATGACAACAACAACAACAAAACATAACAAAAAAAAAATCCTATTGTACTAGCAAAACTACACACACAACAAGTAGTGCAATTTGGGCATTTTGTCTGCAGGTCTACCAGTGGCTTGTTGCAATCACATTGTTTAGTGACATGAAAAGCCAAGCTCATGGCAGCAGACCAAACTGTGTGACACTGACTATTAATTTACACTGAAAATTAGACATTAGAACACACTGTGGGATTTGCTCTGTTTTGGAACTGAAAGGTAATTCTTTTTTTCATCTCTTCACTGGCTCAGTAGAAACATATTTTCAGAATTATGTATACGCTGTAAGTGCTATTCTTCTACAAACAACACTCAGGAGTAAAATGATAATATAGGTATATATTTAGCTTGCTATCCTCTGGACATAAAAATAACTGAGAATGTAGGATTAAGCACCTACAGGGAGTTATGACAAATAGCGAAGTAGAATCATTCATGCTGCATTTGATCTGTAAAGAACTTATGTGTTTTTATATATATATTCTTAACATATGTAGTGTACAAATCATTGCAGAACACCTTTTTTTTTTTTTTTTTTTTTTTCCGGGAAAAAAAAAAAAAAAAAAAAAAAAAAAAAAAAAGAGGAGATGGGATAGCTTGACAGCTCCAGAGTCTCTGAGCAACACTAGGTATTGCAACACTTGCTTCTTTCTGCCTCAAGCAAAAAGCTGAAGTACATTCTGCTTAAAATGAATATTTACAGAGATATATAGAGAGCATTAGCATCAGATCATAATTAATCCATTGTATATTTTTAAGCGCATTATTCAACTAACTCCTATTAAACTCCTTTTATAAATTTAAAATGAGAGGCTTGTCATTTTGAGAAGAAAAGAACATTCTTGTGATGGTCTTACAACATTAAGATAGTTATGAGAATATTTTAAAACTCACACTCCTGTGAATTCAACTGCTGAAGTCCTGTAACATACAGGAGACAACTGCACGTTTTTGCCACTAATTTCATGCCAAACACATTCCTCCTCTGCCCAGAGCTGCAGTGTGGTCACGTTCTCCCTTATTTCAATAAAACATAAGCAAAGTTAATAGAAAGCGGTAGCTTTCTGCTGAACTGGCTCCTTCTGGTCGCCCAGGGAGCGCTCAGGGAGTGATGGGAGGGGCAGGTAGGTGGCAGCGTGGGGCAGCCTGCAGCACGGGACAGTGACACGGCAGCGCAGGGCAGGTGACATCCAATACACACAGAGCCTCACTGCTTTGTGGAGAGATGGAGTAGGCTCTAGTAAGGGAAAAGCAAAATTCGTATTAAAAGTCTCCTTAGTGCCCAGGAATACACTTGGAAAAACGCAGCACTCAGTTCTCTTCACCTAATTCTCAGGATGAGAGGTAAGTTTCTTTAAGTCAGCCACAGTCCTATACACAAAATGACAGTGGAGCCATTTGCTTCTTTCCTTCTTGTCTTTAACAATGCACTCATCCAGTTGCTCCCAAAGGAAAAGCACACAAGTGATCTCCCTGATGTAGTCTTCTCAGTCAGATACCAGATGATCAGAAATAGGACCTGATAGTGTTTTGTTTAGATGTCCAAGATGAAAATGACCTGTTTTTTTCAAATATTAAAATAAAATAAAACAAAACAAAATAAATAGAATGGATATGCATAAAGCCTTAAAAGTATCTTAAAAGTATGCTTGTTTGTTTTTGTTTTGTTTTGTTTTGTTTTCTTCCCCCTATTTTTTTTCCCTTCTTTTTGGAAGAAGACCTGTCATATTGCCTACATGTGTAGATGTGTTAGGCTAGGGCTTCTCAAAATTCAGCCCTTGTATTACTTCTAAGTGTGCTGTTTTTTCTTTACAAAGCAGTGTATGTCAGTAAAATGTAAAGGGAAGGAAAAGGTGTGGTAGTTTTGTGAAGAGCCAATTGTTCTTTCCCCCAAATCCACCCCCAGCAAATCCTTGTTTACTTGCCCCCTAACCTCTTGAAATAAAAGCACATATATGCATATCTACTCCAAATATGATACATTATAGTACCAATAACAGCAGCAGACAGGCAGAAATTCTGTCACAACACACAATAATAAGAATGTCAATTGCTAACAGGCACCCAAATAATGTCTTGAAGCCCTCTATGTTTATTCGCTCTGCTGTCCATACAGCTGTCTCTCTCTCTATATATATATAGAATGGCTAAATTTATCCATTTTTTCAAGAAGTAAAAATATTTGTGGATCATAATTACACAAGACTGACAGCACTGATGGGTAACTTGATTTTATGTTTTATGATAATGTCTATTGACTGCTTAAGCAAGAGGGGAATATGACATATTTTAAATGACAAAAATAAACGATTTTGAACTTATTAATAAAGTTTTTCCTCTACTATTCACTACTTTTATCTATACTTCTGTGCTCTCTGAATAAATCATTTATATTATGTAAATTCAAATGAAGTATGATCAAAGTATATGACTGCCCTGAATATGAATGATCTGTGTTGATTCAGAACCACAACAACCTTTCCTGTAAAAAACGTTCTGTAACAATGAAATGTTCTCTCCTGTCAGTATGGATTGTCATTAAAAATACTGAAGGAAAAAATCATGATGGTGGGACACTGGTGTAACAATGAAAAATTAAATGTGAATTTGCAAAGAAAGATCTATGCGATTTCAGCAGAGAATGATAAATAAACTTTCAAAACTAGCCAAAATAAGTTATAAAACTCATTGTTCCTTGAAAACAGCTGAAATCCTGAAATCTTCTGGATATCAGTTTTGTATTCTTTTTCTGTAAGAACTTGTGTGAGGCTGACTGTGCTTTGTATTGTTTTTACTGTAATGCCAGCATAGTATTCTGGCAAGAGCGGAGTATGCTGACAGATAGGATTACCTCAGATACATCCTGGGGAAAGACTAGGCCAGCATAGACATTGGTGATAGAGCAGCCATTAAGGTGATTTTACATCACCCTCAGACATTAAACAAATAGTTAGAACACTGGCATGTTAATGGAAAATTGTTTAAGTTAATAAAAAGAAAAGCTATTAAAAAACTCATAATGTCAAGAAATTCTTTAAGCTTTTTGTGATGGGAAACAGAATCATCCAGTGGAATGCAAACAAATGTTTCTGTCAGCTATAAAGAGATCTGGTCTCCATTAGCAAGGCTGTCATGACATCTTGTATTTGTGAGGTGGACTTTTGAAGAAGTCAGGTGTGATTGTCAATAGCATGTGCCTGCCTGAACTGCAGGTACCTTCTGGATCAGCAGTATCAGCCGCTTTATATGTGCTACTTTGGTTAGAAACAAGTCTTGCATTTTTAATCACGTTGCATAAAATACAAAAACGTTTGCCTCTGACTCACATACATAGTAACACAGAGCTCTTGCAGCCAGAGACAAGTCAGATCGCTTCAGCCTGACCTTCTGTCTTTTTAAATTCCAAGTCTGCCCAAACCAATTGGAATACCAAGGATCCACAAAGCAAAGCAGCGAAGAGTGCAGATTTCTGAGGTATACCAAAGTCAGTGAGAGTTCTCAAATCTTTTAATTAGACATGTATTTCATCACAGTCTAAAAAGTTACAGAGAGACAAAAGTGATGACAGTGACTCATGCAGCTTTTTCCTTCAATTTTAAATATGCATTGTGTTCCCTTCTTGTTTAATTTTCAGAAATGCCTTAACAGACCAAATGCCATCTGTGATTAACTTTGACATGATAATGTTCCTGGAAATGCAGACATGCACACAGACAGACAGAAGTGGGAGAAATAAGAATTCTACCTCCTGATAAATTCAGCTTTATCATAGTATTAAAAAAAAAAAAAAAAAAAAAGGAACAAGCAAAATACATGCAACCAATGAAAACCCACTGAATCTGACCCTACTGTGTTTTAGATCTACTGAATGTGCAGCCATGGATGAACTGCTCCAGGAGAAACCTGGGAGGAAGAAGCTGATTTATTTTCCTGTGCCACAGGCTGCCCAAACAGCCCACTTCTGAAACCACACAGCCCCTATATGGGATGCAAATGAAACATGGGAAGCTACCTGCCAGGGCCAGAGCAGGAACTGTAGATGGAGGACGAATAGTGATACTGCTCCTTTTGGCAACAGCTCACCGTCATGTTGTTTAACTGTAAGATGAAAACAACCACAGCCTGAAGGACAGAGTGCAAAAAATTACAAGCCATGTGTAATAAATGCCTTTCTAAATTTCTCAAATTATATCACCACTTTTTGGAAAGCAGATTGCAGGAAGAGGAGAGGACCTGGAAAGAGCAAGAAGCAAATAAAGTACTGTAGTATTTCCCAGAACTGAAAACCTGGGACAGCATTAGGCTTACACATTTCTCCTTTCCACACATCAAAGTGGGACACTGTAATAACACTAAATCATATCAACCACCACCAATATTAATCCAGTCTTCTGATCTGAAATATAAATCCGCCTCTTTCACTGAAGTGGTCTGTAGCAGAGCGAGTAGATTGATAAACTCAGCAAACCGCAGTATCTGGCTTTAGCACCACAGAGCGTGTATCTCCAAATGCACTTTAAACAGCTCTGCTACAAATGCAGCTAGTCTGAAACTCTAGTTAAAAATGATTATAAGTTAAAATTTACATAATAAAATGCTTACCTTTCATGAAAAAGGGAAGAACCTGGGTACTTTTTTTTTGTTATTATTATTATTTTGTATATGATTCTGATATGCAAAAGGTAGTAAAGAAAAAATCTAGAAAACCACCTTTAAACATAAACATAAACATTAGCCTTAATAATATATATATTTTTAAATAAATGTTAGTTAATTTTATAAGTGGACTCCTTGCCAGCTTCAGGAAGGAGCCTGTTATGTGGGGCTCTCCTGCCCTGGCCAGTGGACACGTGGCTGGCAGGCTGAACACTGGGCTCTGACAAAGAGCAAGGTGAGGAAGGGGACACTTGTTCCCTTTTCCACCTTATCTCAAGCACTTCACAACACTGAGAGATCAGTGAGAGCCTTGAGTGATCTTACTCCACACCACCCCAAAACTTGGTCTTCTGTTAACTATAACCCTAACCTGGTCATCCTCATGAATTCCCACACTGTGGTTGGGTTTGTGTTGCAGGCAGTAAATGTAGGGTTTGATCCTGATGGGGTTTTCATACTCTCATGTACAGAAGCTGCAAGCCAAGATCAAGAACTGCTGTGGGATGTTGGGATGAAATTGGGTCTGGGATAATGGTGTTTGAGTGAAGGGTGGGTGTTGACAGAGGTACCATTAGGATGATATGTTCTGTTGGTCTGGGAAGTCTTATTAGAGGACAATTTATACATTTTTAACTGTCCCAGTAATCTGTTTGTTTGTTTGGTTGGTTGGTTGGTTTTGTTTGTTTTGGGTTATTTTATTTGCTTATTTGTTTATTCTTCATTGTTTCCACCCTTTTTTGAATATCAAAGAGATTTGTAGCATCTTACATACAGATGAAATGATATGCCCTCTGTCACAAAATGATCTCTCCACACTGATATATGAAATTCCAACTGCTATCTCCAAATTCACAAGACAGTGAAATCCATTTTTTTGTATGTATGTATGATTACCTGTTCTTGTCCTAGTTTTTAACTTGCTGTTCTGTTTTGCTTTGCATGCTCTAGCAGCAGCATTAGTTGCACTTGGGACACAGGAAAGTTTGAGAGAAATAATAGAAAACAGGTTCTCATTATAACATGCAATTACATCATTTCCTCAGATAATATTTCAGCAAAATACTGTAAATTCCTTATTTTCCCATAAAAATATTTGTATGATATCAGTGTTGTACCTCTGACCCATAAAAATTAAGTTTACATTAAAAAGCTTTCCCTGGCATCAGCAATTCCTAGGCCCCTTTGGAAGAGATACCAAGTTCTGCTTGTCTCCTTCTTGGGTCCCACACTCAGAAGTCATCTGCTGCAAAGTCTTGTGCATGCAAAAAAACCTCTTACATGACTCCATTAGCAACTAAGATTGCAAGAAAAAAAAATAAAATACATACATATATGGTATACCACTGTATTTAGTGACTTCTAGAAACACCACAAAAAAGTTGGTAGTTATAAATTACTTTTATCAGTATTGTGAGCTCGACTTATTTCTTCAAAATTGAGTCAACAAACAAGCCCTTGGCTCTCTGATATGCTTTCATGTTACCCCAGGCAGACACACTTTGTTGACTTGAGGTGAATGCTTGTTGAGGAATTTCCACCACAGTATTTTGGCTTTGCCTGAGAAGCTGTCAGGTCTGCCAACAGCACACTCATCAAGGATGAGTTTTTCAAATGCTTAGCTACTGCTTCGACGATCTCCTGAAAGTGTGAAAACAACAACAACAAGAAAGAAAACATTACAGAAGTATGAGTGTGGAAAGAAGCAGAAACTGCTTCCAATATTGAAATTTATGTGTCTAATTTAGTTGTCTGAATCATGGTCACCAAGCCTTCAGGTGAGCAGAAATTTGGTATCCATATTTAAATGGGGTGAGCAGTTTTTCTCCATGCATAAGTAAATAATGCAGCTGTGATAGGGTCCAACAATGCTTTATTGTGCTTTTTCTGATCAGTTTAGCACCCTTACATTTTTGGCCCATGCCTATATGCTAGTGAATTCTTTCAGAAGGGTTGTTAGTGAACCTTATATGCTAGTGAACCTGTGAGAACTTTTCGTTGTTCTGTATCCTTAATGCGTATTTTCAGTTCAATGTTACGGGAGCAGTCCTCATACTTTGGGAGAAAATTAGACAGGAGTATAATATCTGTGATCTAGTATTCTGTTCAGATTAGACATCTGTAATAAAAGCATTTATGACAGAACAAATGGTCGTTACTCATTGTGGCAGGAAAAGACACAAAGGACCAAACATCTCTTAACTCCAGGGTGTCTGTCTCAGTGGACTACCACTGTGTGTGTTTGCTTAGCAAAAAGGCTCTTGACTATAAAATGGTCAACTTACCCCAAACTTTCAGTTCCTCCATGAAAGCAAAAGCTTTGGCTCTGCATGGCAGAGAGGAGATAACATGCACTATACCTCATCTGAGATGGAGCATTCATGTATTTTCTTTTACATGAATTAAGATCGTTATCTCATCATTGTTATTTTTATTATCACTTGGCAAATTTTAATTGTTTTGATGTGCTCCACCTTGGCTATCACTTTTTTCTTTTTTTCCTTTCTTTAATCGGAGAGTTCTGTAAGAGTCCCACAGGAAGCCAGAGTACCAGAAAGCACGGAGAGAGAAGAAAGACCCTCCTGAAACAGGAGGACTTACTTTTTCTACAGGTTTTCTCTGCATCCTCTGCACATGTTCCCTGGCATGTCTACTCTCTTGGTATTTTCAGGCTCCAAGGGGCTTGGGTGGCAGGTGAGTGGGGGCAGTGCAAGGCGATGGATGCACAGCACTGGCAGGTTGGCCTGATTAAAACATGATCATGGTAAAACAGACTCCGCATGAGAGTTTCTGGGTGTAGAGAACAAGACGGGAAATGAGATCAAGAAGCAGGAAAATAGAAGGCAAAGGTAGTATATATAGGGGATGAGATAAATGCATTACATCCATAATAAGTTTTTAAGCCTTCCCTTCCTCCACCACCTACTTATCAGATGGGTTTACAGCCATAATTAATCATCTCAGTTAAAATGCTGCATAAGCAGAAAATCCTACTGAAGTGGTACCATTCCCTACCAGATTTTTACAGAAAAAAAAATTCCTAGTGATTTTTTGCTTTATTGGGATGATACCACAGGTCTGTGGTACACCCCCTGAAATCTAAATCCAGTAAGAAGTATAAATGTTGCTAGAAATTTCCATAACAGTGACACCTGAAAAATGTCTGAAATTCAGATGGAGCTAGACAAGCAAATTTATTGAAAAGTATGCAAAAGGGGTTCTGGAGTACTGAACAACTGCAGGGTTGAAATTATGGCCTGTAAAGCATGGTCCCTATGTATTGCCTCACTGTGGCAAGCAGGTAATGCTTTATTTTGAAATTATTAGGAAGGCATGCCTTCCAAGTAAATGATCCTTACAAGCTCCTTTTGAACAATAATACATTTAGCATAAGAATTTAGACTCTGGAGTTACTGAACTTTATGAGGTTGGCTTTGTTTCACTGTGGAACTCTTAGCTTAGAGCGTTTCAGAGTTCTGGCTTTGTAAACACATATGTGAACAAACTTGCCAAAAATAGAAGTGAGATGCCACTCCATTTTTTTTTTCTTAAATTATTTTCTATCATTAAGTGTTTCAAGAATCTTTCTGCCATAGCAACAAAAGAAAAAAGCTTGCTTATTAGATTTTATATGTCACAGAGGGGAAATAAAACCAAACAAATATTACGCTGCACATCAAACCATGCACATACCCAGCATATTAAATAGGAAAAAAAAAAAAAATCTAATAAAGCTGGATTCTCTCTCATGAAACAGGGAAACAAAATTGTTAGAGATACTGCCCAGATATTCAGATTCAGCTATCCAAGGTTATCCCTGGGAGGCCTATGTATTCAAGCAGGATGGTTATCCAGAATAGGAGTGTAGAAGATAAATGTTGAATGTATGACAGAAATAGGTGTTGTATGGAAGACTGAAATAAAGACATTTTCATTGTCATTAAGAGAAGTGTTCTGAGAGTTTTGTTCAGCAAATAAGTGCTTTCAGTGGCATTGATGCCATTCTTCCTAGTAATTGCAGTCTCACTGTAAAAACAGTCCTACATATGCAGTATCGGTTACATTATACACTTTAAAAATGTGGATGGACCCCCATGGTTTTGTCATTCAGGCTTTTTGAGCAGGTTGCAAAGAACTGCAAGAAAATAATTTATTTCCAAAGGTATTTTAAAAAAAAGTACTTAGTAAATGTATTTAAATTCAAGAAAATAACAGGCTTAGAAGATTTTAATGTTAGTTTATAGTTTGCAATGTGCCTTAACCCTGCAAGTTTTTAGATTCAGTTCTACCACCGTAATTGTCAAGATTAGTTTTCACTAATTGCTAGGTTCTCTTGTCAGTCCAGTAGTCTTTCCACCAACATCACTGCAATCTTCTCCCTACTGCTCTTCATCTATAAACTAATTTCAGTTAGAAAGAACTGAACCTTATACAGTCATCAGTAGGAAGCAGGAGATTACATGGAAAGGTTTATAAGAAGGAGGAACCTTTTCCCATTTGCCCACGGGTCACAAGATTTCTTTTATTAAAACTGAGGATAATAATACCTATCATCTACCTTTCAGGTGAACAGCTAATAAGTAGTAGCTGACTGCTGGAATAAAGAATGTACTCAAAAGCTGCATGCTATTAGCATCCAGCTCAAGGAAAAAAGAGTCTTCAGTGTAAGACATTAAAGGGTATAGAAACCTCATGGAAAGAAAACACAGGTCTATGTTACCAGAGAATCAAACAGGGGACTAATGAGCAAGGGCCTGATGTACTGAGAACTCAGAGTTCCCAATGAAGTCACCATGAGCCTTAGTTGCTTAATATATTTTTAAAGCAAGTCTAAAGTTTGTATTTGTAAGAAACAGCAGCAATGGCATGTGGGAGGCAAAGAACAACACTTCCATTAGTAAAGAAAGATGTCTTTGTTAACAAAACTGTAAAAAAAACCCACATAGTTAAACCTTCATTCATCTGAAATATACTGACAACCTGCTATCTCTCTCAACGACTTAAAGGAGGAGGTAGTATGCTTTTTCTCAACTTTTAGAAAGGTGTTAAACAGCTTTCCACAAAAGACAAATGTTCAGTACTTGGCAGAATTTCTAGATACTTGAAAAGTTTGAAATTTCTGGTGAACATGGCAGCCTTCCATGCAATCAAGGTTCTAGTATCAATGTCACATGAAGAATAGAATTCCTGTTTTATGCCCTGTGATAGCCCATCATCTATTTAAATGCTAATAAGACATATGTGTCTGGGTTTACAACTTGTTCATGTTAATCTATTAACACACAGCAGCTAAAATTAACATTTCAGTATCTGCTTATTACTGAAATCACTGGGCAGAAACAAGGCAATGATGATATAAACAAGGATTGTTACATGCACGAGAATTCAAGACATCACAGGAATTTTGCAGGCTGAAGCGTACCACATGATGGCTACCCTGGTTACTCTGTTCCACTGTACTTTTTTTTTTTTTTTTTTTTTTTTTTTTTTTTTCCCAAAGGCAAGTGTCACATTCAAGGCCCAATTGTGTCAGAGCCAATGCCAGAGTTTTCTTACAGTGTTATGGGTTTCCAGAGCAGCACTGGGAGCTGGCATGGTTGTGGCGAGTCAGTTATGGGTGGAAGCCATTCACACACATTCACACACAATACCAGGTACTACCAAAGTCAGCGTAGTATAGGAAATATGTAAGAAAAGGGTGAAAATAGAGCAACGGAATAGGCCAGCCTCTCTTCTGCTCCTCACTGCCTTGTTGCCCAGAGAAGCTGTGGATGTCCTGTTCCTGGAAGTGTTCAAGGCCAGGCCAGATGGGGCTGCTTTGGGCAACCTGGTCTGGTGGGAGGTGTCCCTGACCATGTCAGGGGGTTAGAACTGGGTGATTTTTAATGTCCCTCCCAACCCAAACCATTCTGTGATTCTGTGATTCTACATCTACCAAAAGGGAGGGCAACCACAGTATCTCCACTACTGTTACTTACAGAAGGAGATACTCACATGTTCCTTTTCAGTTTTCTTTTAGTTTTCAGTAGTTCAGTTAATACAAATTATCAACTAAAGAGCCAGATATATGAAATGAAACAAGTTGACTGAGGAAGAAATTCAACTTTTTATGTTAACTAAGGATGTAGCCAACATTATTCAGTGTCAGGATATGTAGATTGTAACACATTAGGTCAGATTTCTGGCACAATTTTTATGCATGGTTGGTTTCAGACATCAAAGGGAATTGCAGTAGATTTATTTCCACAGAAAGCAGGGCAGTTTCTCTTGCCAGTTCCACATTAGCCTGAGTTATTGACATGTGCTACCCAATTGTTAGTCACTGTCTACATGCTGTAGACATGCCTGAGCTACCCAACACCTGAGGAAAAAGTTGCATATTCTTCCTAAAACAAAACAAACAAAACAAAACAAAACAAAAACAAACACAAACAAACAACTAAAACAACAAACAACTAAAAAAGTAAAAAGGTAGTGTCTTGAATAAATGGCAGCAAGATTTGACATAAGAATCTGTAGTGTACACAAAGTATTGAAGAATCACAGACTCGTTTTCATGTTTGTCAGCAATTACACACCTTTCATTGACTGCACTGAAAATGCTTTGATAAGTAGCAGCCTGCCAGTGGGAGTAAAGCATTTGCAGTGTTATGTACGTTAATTATTAATAACAAATAAAGACTGAGCTAGCATTTTTTTCTTAACTCCTCTATAGTTGTCTGTCATGGTGATATATTCCCAGGCTTAATTTGTTTAGCTCTACATAGATCTTGATAAACAGTAGATAGATACCATCACATGAAGAAGATAAGATACCCATGAGCAGCAAGCACTTAATAAACTTCAGGTGTTTTATAAAAAATGTGTACAGATCAGAGTTCAGGAATCATAGGGAGCATAAATCCCGATGTACTTGAACTTCTCCTTGGAAGACTGCAGTGGAATTATCCACACGAACATTTAACTGAGAATGAAATAAGTGTAGCAGTCATGCTCCAGAGAGCATAAAGCATCAGTAATAACCTCATCAGTTTCAACACGCCAGTCTGTCAATCCAATTGTAGTTTTTGAACTGATGTATCTTTCAAGGGAAGGACAAACCTCGAAGGGAACTAAATTGTGTCACTTTGGAATGACACAGAGAAAAGCTTGGTCTTAATTTTTGTTTTTGTTTACTATGATACAAAAACCATATCTCAAGTTACTTAGTGATCTCTGATGAACACTGAAAAAAATGTTACAGATCTCAGTCCAAGCCCTAGTTGCTTTAATGATTCCTGTAACCACACTGAACACAAAAAAGATGAGAGATTCCTTGCTTAGTATTTACATTTGGTTCGGATCAACCCTCTAGAATTCTTCAGAAAACTTATCTGTCTGATAACGTGCCCATTTTTCAACATGCTAGCAGAACACAATGAGAAAAAACAGTAATTCTGCTTCTCTCCTGGGGAATAGAGGCAAGGAAAAAAAAAAAAAAAAAAAAAAAAAGAAAGAAAAGCTACTTATTCCCTCCCAACCAACTCTTTATTTATTTTTATTTATTTATTTATTTATTTATTTATTTATTTATTGTAAGGGCCAAGAATGTATAAATAGAATGGTAAAAAGATGCCAAATTTCCATTTAACAGTGCAGAAAGTACACAGGTTGGTTGTTGGCTTCCACATGATGAAGTCAATAGCCCCTGGTACTGCCATTATGTGGCCTGAAATTTCTTTAGGTATCCCATTTGCTCTGGTTTCTGCAGGAATTATCTCTGTGTCTTATTTATACTCTGAGCCTTTCTCACACTGGATAGCCATAGTCTCTATGTTCATGCTGTGAGGTCTATTTAACTCTCAGTTTATACACTTCAACAGATGATGTGATACTGCTGCGGCTCCCTCATGTTTTTGGCACTTGCCTGGACTGATGCAGTGAATTCAGCTGCATTTTAAGGGTGAAATCACACTTCATCAATACCCATTTTAAGGTTTGCTCATTTTACACACCATATGTAAAACCAGTGTGGTCCAACTGCCAGTGCACAAGTCAGGTCTGGGTATCTGGATCCTTCCCTCTGGTGCACTTGCTCTTCCTCAGAGCAGATAGGGAAGGGTTTTTGGTCCTCTGACACTAACAAGAAGATGCTTCTTGTCATGCCTGTGAGCAACCTGGTGTGTACATGCCCAGCCAACTGTGCTGCATGAGTGAAGAAGGGGATCAGCTCCAAAATGCTCCTCCTGCTGTATGTCTGCATGTGGAGACAATTCTGATTTCAGAGCCAGGAGCTACCAACGTTGCACACAAAAGTGTCCTTGTCCCAGGATGTTCCCTACATGACAGCAACACTGCTCTGAGTTCAGAACTCTTAAGCCTAGAAACGCTCTGTCACTTCAGGCACTGATTCAGGAAATTTTCTTTTCTTTCTCTGAAACAAATGCTCTCCAGTCACTGATATAGAGACAAACAATCCCCTAAATTTTGACACATCTGAAATGATACTTGCTGTTATAATGGCAGTTCTCTGACAAAGGAGAATTTCATAACGTTTAATCTCCCTTTCAGTCAATCAATCACTTATTTTCTATCAACTGTACTGTTAACAGCTATGAATTGTATGCACCTCACAACAGAGATGGCTTAAATTCTACTGCTCATGCCAAGTTTCTACTGGTCAAATCTAGATAATGCCCAAAGAGCCAGATATTTTAAACCTTATTTTATCAAAATACATCTTTTATCCAGTCATAGATTTTAAAGTTTTTTTTCCCCCATTTTTTTGTTTTTCTTTTCAATTCATTTTTTACTTGACCTATTTCACAATTTGGAAGTTGATAGGTTCATAATTTCCCAAATTTAATATGCTATTTATGCTTTTATTTCCTCATATTTCCTAATACATAAATAAACAGGGTATGAATTTGTGAATGTGATTTTATTTATTAAACACAATCCTAATCTTCTTTCCTCAGGGTCAATTTCCTCTTTAGTCTATTTTACTAATTACTATTTCTTTTCCCCTTCCTAATTGCCTTCCAGGAGATACTTCCTGCCGATCTCCTAACTTGACTAAACATTAGCTTTTGAAGTCCAAGGTTCTTAATGAATTTCACTGTTTGTGACCATTTTCAGCAGTTGACCTTCCATCTTTAATTCTTTCATTTACTTAAAATCTGGTCCCCATCTAACATCTTCCACTTTACCACAAAGGGTATTGTCACCTGTCAGTCTGGCTGTGACCTACTCTATTTCCTTCCCCAAATGCATTTCTTTTCCTGGGTAGGACTAGATGCAGTGAAACAGATGTGGGGATCCCACACTTCCCACTGGGTGAACTGAACACCACTGCTGCATGATCTTCCTGTTCAAAGACAGAAAGCCAAAGGTTTTTCCACATCTTGCTCACAACCCTTTATTATTACTGTTATTTTTATTTATTTATTTATTTATTTTGCCCCTCAGCAAAGACAGTCTGTCAAATCTGACTCCTCCTTGAACATGAGTGTATGCAAAGTTCTGAAATTTAGTATGTGCATTCTGTCCATGTAACAGATAACTTACTGCCTTTTTATCCTTTTCTTCTCCATCCTTCCATGCTGGTATCCCAGCCTTGTGTCTGGTGCTGGTATTTGTCAGAGACAGCTGTGCAGACTAGATTAATCATAACTGATCCCTGGCTGAAGCAATTCCACCTTCCTTTTGAACTTTTTTTTTTTTTTTTTTTTTTTTTTTTTTTTTTAATTTATGGGATCTCACTATTTTTTTTTATTTTTATTTTTTTTCCTAGTGAAACTGCTCCTATATAGTGAATTTGGATTTACTGAAAATAGCTTTGCTATTCATAGCTGTAGACAGCTTACAAGACGCTCCAGAATTAAGAAGGTTTGCATGAAAGTCGAAAACAAAAAGCACAAAGAGTAGATTTGGTTTTTGGCCAAATTCTAAAGAAAATTCCCATTAAACTCACCTGCACAAGGAATGGAAGATTATCCCCCATCAAGTTTTGTAGGAAATCTAACCCCACCCAGGAAAAGAAAGTGTTTCCAGTCTTTGTTTCATATAATTATTTCTATCTGTCCTCTAGAACATGTGTGTTTCTTATGACCACAGTATATTCAGTCTTAGTTTAAACAGTGATAAGTATATTTATAGATCTGTGTAAAACAAAATATTACTAGCATGTCAGCATTTGGTTGATCTTCACATTCTTGGCTTAAAAATGGTTTAAAATAAAGCATACACACAAAGCAGGGTTGTTTTTTTGGCTCCGGTTTCCTCATTTTTGCCCACAACAGACCTGGCAGATGTGGGATAGTTGGAATGTGCATATCTAACAATTCTCTTCTGTGCCATCATTTGAAGTTGTAGGAGTGCAGCTATTTGGCTGTAGCATGGAACAGAGTGATGAATGTGATGAAATACAGATTTCATTTATGACCAGGGGATAAACGCTATTCAGGTCACGAAAACAGATTAGTGAATGGGGACAAAAAGTTCATGAAGAATTCATTTTTGGAGGTAGAGGGAAGGGTACTAAAGAACCGCAGCAATTAAACTGAAATGACTTGGTAGTTACTGGGAGTATATAAAAATAAATATGAACCAGGAACCATGAAAGGATGCAGGCTTCTTAATTGCTGTGGCCTTGGGATGGCCTTGCTGGAGAGTCACAGTCTGATTAATCATGATAACAGAGAAATTGGATTGCTTCATGGAAGATTTTACATTCGTAGTTTTGTGGAAAAGTTTAAAATTGTTTCTGGGGCCTCATACCCAAGATAAACCCAAAACAAATGAAAAGAAATCAGATAGCTGTAAAAATGAGTTATGAACCAAGACCTTCTCAGATGACTATTAAGCCTTGATCAGTTTATAACAGATCAAAGAAAGCCCTTCCCAGCTTAGGCAAGACTGTTACAGCAGAAATTGTGCTCTTATCAGTGCCAAACCCTTATTCTGAATTCAGATGTAGATGCAAGCTTGATAAATGAATGTGTTTTTAAAGTCGTCCGCTCACAAACCTAAATGTGAGCAAAGGTGTTTTAAAGATGGATTCATGACATATAATGCCCTGCATCTGTGTGCTGGATCAACTTAAAAATAAGGCTAAAAAGATATGGGTCTTTAAAAGGTTCAGAAAAAGAAAAGAAAAAAATCTAACTGGAAAAAACAGTTTTTGCTATTTTAGGAATAGTGGTCCATTCTGCATTTTTCATGAAAGTGAGTTCAAGGAGAGTTTTTCTTAAGTAAGAATTGCAGTACTAAGTAGAGAGATATCAGATATATCAGATAAAAACACCGCTAAGATCTCAATTTAAAATCAAACCTTTTTTCTAGTGTATCAACTTTTTCACCAGCTTATATGTTTCTTCCAGCAGGCTGTTTTCCATACAGCATTTTCCATAGACCAGGGCTCAGTGGCTGGCAAGGCAAAGAAATTACAACTTTCCAAGTCAGAAGCAGAGAAAAGGGAAATACTTTCTGAAAAAAAACTCTATCGTAACCCACAGAGTTCCAAACGGGTGTGTCGTACTGGAAAATCTTTCATGTGAGAGAGCAACCTGATTGTGTGAGGTCCTTCTCACAGATGTCCAGGTGGGGAAAAGGCTTGGCAGCTAATACCGGAATGATATGACCCAACAAAAGCCAGGAGATAGAAATTTTCCTTCCACACTGGAAAGTTTGTTGTTTTGCTTCTTGTCAAAAATGTGATGGATCTGGGAGTGAATGAGGGCAAGCCTTGACTCACTGTGGGAAGGTGGATGTGGGTGTGCAGAAGAGGGCAGAGGACAATGAGAAATAGAGGACTTTCAGCCTGTTCTGAATGCTGAAAAAAAAAAAAAAAAAAAAAAAAAAAAAAAAACGCTATGTGAGCTGGCAGTACACACTTGCAGCATCAACAGAGAAGTGGCCAGCAGGTCAAGGGTCAAGGGGGGTGACTGTACCCCCTCTACTCTGCCCTTGTGAGGCCCCACCTGGAGTGCTGCATCCAGGTCTGGAACCCCCAGCACATGAAAGATGTGGGGCTATTGGATTTGGTCCAGAGTAGGGACACGATCAGAGGGTTGGAGCACATCTACTTGCAGGGCAAGCAGGCGATCAGGCCCAGTCAGCATGGGTTTATGAAGGGCAGGTCCTGCTTGACAAACCTGATCTCCTTCTATGACAAAGTGACGCGCTGGGTGGACGAGGGAAAGGCTGTGGATGTGGTCTACCTTGACTTCAGCAAGGCTTTTGACACCGTTTCCCACAGCATTCTCCTCAGGAAACTGGCTGCTCTTGGCTTGGACTGGCGCACGCTTCGTTGGGTTAGAAACTGGCTGGATGGCCAGGCCCAAAGAGTCGTGGTAAATGGAGTCAAATCCAGTTGGAGGCCGGTCGCTAGTGGCGTTCCCCAGGGCTCGGTGCTGGGGCCGGTCCTCTTTAATATCTTCATCGATGATCTGGACGACGGCATTGAGTGCACCCTCAGTAAGCTTGCAGATGACACCAAATTAGGTGCATGTGTCGATCTGCTCGAGGGTAGGAAGGCTCTGCAGGAGGATCTGGATAGGCTGCACTGATGGGCTGAGGTCAACTGCATGAAGTTCAACAAGGCCAAGTGCCGGGTCCTCCACCTGGGCCGCAATAACCCCAAGCAGAGCTACAGGCTGGGAGATGAGTGGTTGGAGAGCTGCCAGGCAGAGAAGGACCTGGGAGTGATGGTTGATAGTCGGCTGAATATGAGCCAGCAGTGTGCTCAGGTGGCCATGAAGGCCAACAGCATCCTGGCCTGTATAAGAAGCAGTGTGACCAGCAGGGCTAGGGAGGTGATCGTCCCCCTGTACTCGGCTCTGGTGAGGCCGCACCTCGAATACTGTGTTCAGTTTTGGGCCCCTCGCTACAAGAAGGACATCGAGGTGCTTGAGCGAGTTCAGAGAAGAGCGACGAAGCTGGTGAGGGGCCTGGAGAACAAGCCCTACGAGGAGCGGCTGAGGGAGCTGGGATTGTTCAGCCTAGAGAAAAGGAGGCTCAGGGGCGACCTTATCGCTCTCTACAGGTACCTCAAAGGAGGCTGTAGCGAGGTGGGGGTTGGTCTGTTCTCCCACGTGCCTGGTGACAGGACGAGGGGGAATGGGCTTAAGTTGCACCAGGGGAATTTTAGGTTGGATCTTAGGAAGAACTTCTTTACCGAAAGGGTTGTTAGACATTGGAACGGGCTGCCTAGGGAAGTGGTGGAGTCACCATCCCTGGAGGTCTTTAAAAGTCGTTTAGATGTAGAGCTTAGTGATATGATTTAGTGGGGAGTGTTAGTGTTAGGTCAGAGGTTGGACTCGATGATCTTGAGGTCTCTTCCAACCTAGAAATTCTGTGATTCTGTGATTCTGTGATTCTACTATAAAAAAAGGCTGAGATATATGGGGCTGTTCAACCTGAAGAAGAGAAGGCTCCAGGGTGACCTCATTGCAGCTTTTAAACATTTATAAGAGGGAGAGCAGATAATGACAGGACAAGGGGGAATGGTTTTAAACTAAAAGAGGAGATTTAGATTAGATATTAGGAGGAAATTCTTCAGTCAGAAGGTGGTGAGGCACTGTATCAGGTTGTCCAGAGAAGCTGTGGATGCCCCATCCCTGAAGGTGTTCAAGGTTGGATGAGGCCCTGGGCAACCTGATCTAGTGGGTGGCATCACTGCACATGACAGGGAGGTTGGTACTAGTTGATCTTTACAGTCCCTTCCAACCCAAGCCATTCTATGCTTCTATGATTCTGTGATGACTTGATGACACCAGCCATTGGCCACCCTTCTGAGAGCTCTGCCTTTTACAGGGAATATTTTCCAGGGGCATGTCCTGCTAATTTTTTGGCCCATTTCTATATCTACAGAGACTATCAGGGACAGCACAAATGACTCTATAGTCATAAAGTTTTCCAAAACATCGAGGCATGGTATCTTGCTATGTCAATATAACATACAGCACAGGAGGGACATGACTCTGGGCTGAAGGAACTCTGTTAGCTCCTAATTTCTCCACTGGCTTTGGTGGAGTTAGTCCAGGTTTTTACTGAGCAACATTCAAAATCTGGCAGAGTTTGCAGAACTTGTCTAATCAGATCCATTTTGATTTGCTGTTTTCAGCAACTGAGACATTAAACCATTTCACCACAGTCACCAGCTCCAGGATTCATAAGCAGAGAGTGAAGACACGAGTCATTCTATAATGTCATGCATTCCCATGGGAAAATATATGTCTTTCTGTGTATGCGAGTTCCCTCCCCCGCCCCCCCCCCCGCACAATATTTCTTAAGCTATTCCTTGACCTATGCTCTATAGCCGGGTGGTTCAACATGCATTTGTTACACTATTTCTGAGACTAAAATTTTTTAATCATCTAATGATTATGGCTATCCTCCTCCAAAAACACTTAAATACAATCAGATCCAATTGGTCGGCTTCATTAGAGTGCTGAGCCAGCACGTTGTTTGAGTGCCAAGAGTCAATGAAGCCAAAAATCAGGGTCAAAAGTTGCTATTAGTTGGCACATACCTCTGGCAGGCTTTATAGAATATCCTGATTAAAGCACTTGTTAAGCCTTGACTGAATTCTTTTTCCTCTTATAAATACAGTTTTGTCAGATTTCATTTTTTACTCTCCACACGCCTTTGTGAAGAGGCCTGTGATCAGGATGATGGAGTAGCAACCTGGAGCAAAAGGCAGGATTTCTGACATACCAGAGGGATTTGTGTCACTCTAGATTATTAACTACTCTGGTGACAGGTGCTATCTTCTGCATTATCCCGAGAACATTTCTATGGTACTCCTCGACCACCAGGCAGCAATTGCAACCTTAAGAGAGGCAACTTTGGGAACTGCTGTTGCACTTTGTCCACGAAACCACCAGATGGTGCAAAGAAATAAATCAACATCAGATGAAAATTTCACATCTGAGCCCCTTCCAGCCCGAGCCACAGCTTAGTGAAGCTTCACCTGAATCCCAGCAGAGATAAAGTGAGCTCTGACTGAGAGAAACCAGATGTGTTTTTGCAGGCTTTTACAGCAACCCAGGTAGATCGGTGGCTTAGTTTTGCTTTCTAGTATTTAGATACAAAATTCAAAGATAACCAATCAGGCAGAAAGAAGAACAACTGTCTCAAATTTTGCAGAACATAATAGAGTTCTGTGTAGGCTGAAATGTGGAAGGCAGGAAAAGGCAAGCACAATCCAGTCACATTCAGTTGTATTTCAAAGTTCAAATTCATGAAAATCCAGGATTAATTGATGGATGAAATTTCTGCCCCCAGATGGTGAATATCCTGCTGGTTCTTCAGTTCTTGTGCAGTTTGCAATCCTTGAGTTGGATCCTGAAAAAAAAAAAAAAAAACTGGCAAATTCAGCTTTTCTAGTCTGTGCTTGGCCCAGGCTCAACAGTTTGAAGTCCAGATCCTTAGGTGTGAATCAAACCTCTCATCCAGGCATTTGGCTTTTGGGTGCTGTTTGGACCCCTAACTGATCCAAATATGACACAGTACAGCTGAGCATGTGCTCTTCTGTCACCAAAGGAGGTAATCCAAAGGCATGTGCCTTCAGAGCTTTCCCACTGAACCAGAACACCATTAAAACTATCATTGATAGAGCCTGTCTCTTCAAAATGAGTCTTACACATCGTATTATCTTCCTGGCGTGTTTTACATTTGTGTTTTTCACCCATACAACAAACAAGGACTGCAGTTCATTATACCTCCTTTGCTTAACAATGTTTTCCTTGCTCAGAGGGACACTGGAGTACAATATGCTTGTAACTGCAGGAGAGGGAAGTAAATGGAATCCACTCATTGCCTGTGATTAAATTTAAGCATTATAAGCTCATCATGCATCATTTTATTTTTCAAAACTCTTAGAATTTGTAAGGTTCTACTGCATAACCTTTTGTATAAAGAAAGAGGAATTCCTGTACAGATTATGCTCATTATTTTATACAATTTGTGTAGTATTTGTCCTGCTGTGGGTGCTCTTTTAGCTAATGCAATAGGAACAGCAGCAGTAGTAATAATATTATGTTTCTGTATCACAGGATGCAGAAACCAGAGGTGTAGCCTGCCAAATCTGCCAAGGATCATATTTGTCCACCCCACCAAAACAAATATCTCAGGAATGGAACAGCAACACAACTAAACTGTAATGAGGGTTAGACTAGCTGTGGAAAGCTTGTGCTATCCTAAAACAGGCTTTCACGGGGCAAGGTCCAACTCTGATAAATGACCATCACTCTTGAATAAATGAGCAGCCTAGGTAGTATGTGCCTACAAACCTTGGGCAGCAAATTACACTGTTTCTTCACCCAGTGAACAAAGACAAGGCTTACAGGGACTGAGGCTGCTTACACTAGACCCTTGAGCAAGATGGCTGTACCTCTTCGTGGCTCTATAGGAAGTTAAAGGCACCCAAACACCTCCCATGAGGCACATTTTCTACCAATTCCTTGAACTTTTCAATTTTCAGTGGGATTTATTGAAAGGGAAGACAAGCTTTCTCTCTCTCTCTCTCTCTCTCTCTTTTTTTTTTTTTTTTTTTTTTTTTTTTTTTTTTTTTCTTCTGGGTACAGCTTTCCTTAATATCTACTTTAGAATGGAGAAATGTTGAACTATATTTACTTGGGATCGTTTTTTTTCCTTACAATTTTGAAGGCAAGCATTCAGGTAGTAACCATCTATCAATGCACAGTTCCCTTTTAAAGAGCAGTTCATTCTGGAAACATTGGATTAAATAATTTTTTGTTTTCCATCTTTTCTTTGATGATTTGTTCAAATACAAATCTACCTGCCTCCTCTGGAAGAATGACAGGGCAAGCAGAAGCCATTAGAGAACAGTCTGGCCTTTTCCAGTACCAGTTGCACTTTCCTGATTTATACCTCCCAAGAATTGACCCCATTTTCCATGAACATTGACTGCAGAAGCAGTCTTAAAAACTACACTAACAAACTGAGGAGTCTCAGTAGTACCTGGGCATTTATCTGGCTAGTGACATTTAAAGGACAGAATTCAAATGTCATCATTTCTATACCAAATGATAGCTATAAAAGTCCCTGTATAATTCACAGAATAAGAAAATAAGCTAGCTGTTTATGCAAGCTTCACATTGAGAAAGAAGAGAATAAATCTGTGGAATAAATTATTTCCCTCAAAATAATTTCTTTAGCCCCATTCTTCAGAAAGTTTATCTTCATTTAGATATTTGAGTAGAAAATTCAGCTATCCTGAATGTAAAAGTTATCTTTGATTTATTTTCTGGGAAGAATTGTTTCTTCAACAGTGTTGCTGAAGATGAGAGAACTGGATTCTGAATGTCAGGGAGAAATCACAAAATCTTTACTGAAAAATGTTTCAGTTCTCTCTAAACACATTTATCAAGTATGTTTTATTGTAGCAGGGAAAATAATAGGTAAGTACTTTGAATCAAGAACATCTCTGAACATTATTGAATCTGTTTCTGAAATCCAGAGCAATAGTGATGCTTACAAATAAGAATATGAAATATGTATGATGATAGGTGATGTCATGTTTGACATAATTGAATGATGTGAAATACAAATAGGTAGCATTCACTTAAATATGACTCAAGCATATAATGGAAGAGGAAGAGGGGATGATCAAATTGCATGCGATGCTACAGTGCAGTTATTCTCACAAATAACATTGACCTATTTCTGTCACTGATGTCAGGGTCGGGGAAGTTTATTCCTCAACAGAAGAGAACTTCAAAATAGTGCTTGGAGCTCAGGCTGAAAACTTGGAAACTTCTTGTGCATGTAAGTGTTAGGAAGCAACGAAAATATTTCAGGACATATTATTAAAAGCTTACAATTTTTCAAAGGAAAATGAAAGGAAAATATGTGATGGGGTCACTAAGATTTTCTTTCTAGGTTGAACAATTTTCTCAGAGACTCTTTATTCCACCACACACCAGTCAGTTAAAGACTTGAAGTCCTAGTATTTGGCTTATATCCACTTGACAAAAAAACTCAGAAAGGAAGACTTCAATTTTTGCATGAGAACTATATTCAAAAGGAGGAGATGAAAGGCTCTTGATTTTATTTATTTATTTATTTCTCCCTTTCTTTCTCTCATTATTTCTCTCTTTCTTTCTCTCTTTCTTTCTTAAGTGCAGACAGCATGTCTGAACTGAGGGAGTGCTCTGAGGGACTGCTGCATATCCTGCATGGATATTAAGCTCACTACATAAAATGAAGAGGGACAAAGGATTAACCACTCTAAAATGCCAATGCCATCATTTATTTTTCACTGTCAAAGAGCAAATGCTCCCCTGCAAAAGAAAGGCCAAAGGAGCTGCATTATCATAAAGTAATCACTCTCTGAGAGCAGAGCTCATTGGCTGAAGTTCATGCCTCCCAGTGCTCAAGGGCTGTGATGATCTCATGATATCTGACTTTTTATGTTTACTGCTTCTTCTGCATTTGTTACTAAGTTGCAGAGATACATTAGGGTACAAGAAGATTTTTTTTATATACTGAATTTATGCACATGAACTGCACTTGAAAACTTCAAGAGAGGTTCTCAGCTGGTATACTACCTCACAGACTGCTGTGACACCTTGTTAATTCACATTTCCTGACAATACAGATTGCTTACTGGAAATGCTTTGGAGGAAGAAGACTTATTTTCCTAAGCTTTTCAGGAACTGGGGAACCACTGCCAGTATCTACCAAACCTGCAGATGATGTAATTGAAGAAAAAGAACTGGTAAAATTGTAAAGGGAATTGACTTCAAACCAACTGTCTGTGGAGAAATACTCAAAATTGCAGATGCCTCTAGTACTGGCTTACGGCCCAGCGCAGATCCTTTGGTGAATGTAGCAAAACTCATACAAAGATATCAGGATTGGGTTCATATATTTCTGGCTTTTAAATAAGCTATTCCCTCTCTGCAGTGTATAAAACATACATCTGAACAATTCATATAACATGATTTAATGAAGCTGTGACTACCCTTGTTTGTTAAGGAAAAACTCCAGACAGATCCTTGTTGGAGAAATAGCATGCCATTAAAGGAATTTCCCTGACTACTCAATCCTTATTTCTTGCACATGTGATACTGCAAGTTTCTATAAATTGTTTGGCTGGTTAGGACCACTGTATGGCTAATAAGAATGTATGTGTGCTGTGCTTGCAGAAGGCATAGGGGATGTTTGTGCATGGTATTAAAGAGCTATAATCTGTGGGATAGGGCTGAAGAACAATGGTCTTGTGAAGGTCCAGCTGGCCCAACTGTCAGCAAAAGATAAGAGGAAGAGCTTCAGGAGACAGCTGGGCTCACACAGGATTGCTGTTGCTAATAGGATTAAGAAAAAGTGATGCCATTGATAAGACCAAGAAAGAGTAATGCCACTGAATTAAAAGATGGGTCAAGATGGTCTTCAAAGACCATAGACTGTAATCTGAAAGATAAAGGACATTTGTGGTTGTTCCCCACATGAACATCTAAGGCACATCCAAGTGCTCTGGGCAGAAATCTATCTCCACTACCCAGTGACTTGGTTAAACATCAGACAGTAAGGTGTGCAACTGAGACGAGAGAACTGCAGAGACTAAGTGAGCATAAGTTTGTTCTTGCAAGCTGTTTTATCTAATAAGAATGTAAGAGGCTCTTATCTTTGCAATATTATTGCTTATTTAAGATATGATGACTCTAATGTTAAGAACTGTTGGCATCTGTTATTGTATTCAAAGATAATGGAGTAACTTAACATTGTGCATACATCTTTCTTCTTCTTGGCCAAACCCCTTTCATTACAGTTGCTGTAAGACTTTTTGCCAATGGAACTGTAACAGTTACAACCTGCTTTATGTTTGCTAAATGGTAACTACAGTTGGCAAATTTTCCAGTGCCCATAATAATAATAATAATAAATTAATAAATAAATACATAGAAATCCACGTGTATTAGGCTATAATAACAGAAGTGTGGTCTGGGAAAAGCTTACCAAAACTGATGGTTTTGTGCCAATAGCTACCAGTGCCTGTAGATTTTTTTTTTTTTTTTTTTTCCAAGTAAACATGAACTTTTTCTCCCTGGACTCTCACTGGGTGTGAATCTCATGGCTAAGTTATTGTGGTTCTGAACCCCAGCTAACAGATGGTATTTTAGCACTGGCTTAGGGATGTGTTTAGCATAGCCACATAGTTCTCGGTCAGTAGGCAGTGTGAGCTCATGCTTGTCCTCATATGATTGTGCAGACATGCTGTCTGTTGCATTTCTGTAAGGCTGAAAAAATTATCACCAATTACCACATAAACAATCTCTGAGAGCTTAAGGGCTAATTTCATCCTTCCCGGTATCTTCAGCTTTCAACCCAATCCTTTTTAAGGGCAACATTTGTTTATAAAGCATGCTGAACTCACAAGTTGCTCATCTTATGTGACTTAGTCAAGTCATATGTTTTCTTTCCATCCTTTATCTATTCCAAATATATATTTGTTTTAATGCATTCAAAAAAGTTTATGTGAGCAATACTAACATTAAGTAAAAATCCAAACACATTTCAATACCTTTTGTATCTAACAGTTGTTTCTTTTCTTTTCTTTTCTTTTCTTTTCTTTTCTTTTCTTTTCTTTTCTTTTCTTTTCTTTTCTTTTCTTTTCTTTTCTTTTCTTTTCTTTTCTTTTCTTTTCTTTTCTTTTCTTTTCTTTTCTTTTCTTTTCTTTTCTTTTCT
>CM021766.1:125052480-125077672 GCA_011076525.1 Nettapus auritus | reverse complement strand
TTTTCCTTTTTTTTTTTTTTTTTTTCTTTTCTTTTTTTCAATTAAGTCCCTAGTTCAAACTGCTTTGTCTCAACCTCCTCTCAATAATTCTGTTTTTGGCCTATCAGTACTATTAGTTAGCTACTCTTTTTGAACACTAAACTTTGTATTTCAGGATAACTCTCAAGCAACATTATACTGGATTATAGCTAAACCTTTGTCTTTGCTGACCCATATTACAACTTAAAATAACTGTGTGTTCCTTTTCACATAAGCATTTTGGCACTTAATGACAGACTATGGTATTTTACTTGCACTGGATGAATCCCTTAACACATTTCAACAAGAAAATTAAAAAGAAGACCTTAAACACATCTGTGCAATTAAACATCCTAAAATATTGCAAGAAATAATTATTTCATGAATAGCTAAGCAAATGAAGTCTAGTTTCCTATGTATTTATGTGCTAAATTCCTTCTTGCACGCAGTATAATCAGCTCCTTCAATATCTGCTTTATGTTTTACTGAACAAGAAGTAGAAGAGTGCACTGGTCAAATGGATGCTGCATGACAGAGCAGAAACACAGCTGTGTTAATACTACCTTTTCTTCATAGGGGAACTACTTCAGACTTTCTAGACACTTTCTGGTTTTCCTAAAGCTTACAGGAACTAAACATATTCAAGGTTCCTCTCTCTGTGTCAAACATAATTAATCTCTTTTTTATTTTTTCCCCCAAATAGATGTAAAATCTCCATGTCTTTGTCAAATGAATTAAAGAAATAAAAGAGAGAGACAGGCAAGCAGGGTGTATAAGTCCTGCTTCCTTGAAAAACCTGGTTAAAACATCCAATCTCTCAGCAGACTTCATGAATAAATCTCCTAAGTTTGCATGCTACATTTTAAAACATCCTTACCAAGATATAATTGTTGTTGTCAGAAATGTTGTCCTCTGTTACTTGTGTTTAGTGATATGGTTTAGTGGATGACTTTTTAGTGTTAGGTCAGAGGTTGGACTTGGTGATCTTGGAGGTCTCTTCCAACCTAGAGATTCTAACCCTTGGAGATCTGAAGAAAAAATGGGTTGAGGTGGGATTGCATGGGGCAGCCTTTCTCTCTGGGAAGCCAAATGTCCTGGGGGAGAGCCAGCCCCAGAAAAGGGCAAAAATCCCCAATCCTCTTCCTTGTCCACGTGAGGGCATCTTCCAGACCATTCCCAACACAGCCGCCTTTGGCCTCGCATGGGCCACTCCATCACAGAGGCCTGCTGAGGTCACAGTGGCCACCACTGCTCCGCCTTTGCTGTGGGCCCTATAAAAAGCACCACCTGCCGCTGGCCCGCCACTTGCTGAGCTTCTAGGCCCTCTGACATCCAGTATCCATGCCAGAAAGAAGACCAGAAGCAGCAAGCCGAGAGGCAACCTTCACTGGTGTGAGAGGATTGTGATGCAGTCCCAGCAAGCACCAACAAGGAAGGCAGCTGAGGATAAGGAGAAGCGTCATGGGCAGAGGCAGAGTGCTGGTGGCACAACAGGCACCAGTGCCCAAGGGAGCTCTGGCGCACAGCCCACAGACACCCATAAGCAGTACCATGGGCACCACAATGATGTGGGGAACAGGCAGGCCCCTCAACCACACAGCAACAGGGGGCCTGGGCTTTTTCCTAGTCAAAACGGCAGCATGAGGCAAAGGCGGCACCATCAGCCAGAGAGCCACAAGGAGCACAGGTGTGGCTATAGTGCGCAACGTGGTGTGGGACCCAACCATGGCCATAAATCAGATGGCAATGTCAGGCCCACAAATGGAAATGAAGCACAGAGTGGAATGGGACCTAGGCATGGAAGTGAACGACCTCATGGTTTGGCACCCTGGCTGGAAAAGTCTACTGAACAAAGGCATCACGTGTGGCCAGGCCCCAGCAATGACGGGCTCAAACTTCAGCAAGTCCAAGCTGTCAGTGACTTGGGCGATGGGCCTTACAATTCATGCAATGGTCACGTGGGGCAAAGGCAGGAACATTGGCCAGACAGCCGCACAGAGCAGAGGCATGCTTATCGAGCAAGCCCAGACACCTATAAGCGGTACCATTGGCACTGCAGCGATGCGGGGAACAGGCCATCCCCTCAGCCACACAGTGACAGGGGGCCTGGGCCTTCCCATAGCCACAACAGTGGCATGGGGCAAAGGCAGGACTATCAGCCAGACAGACCCAGGGAGCACAGGCGTGCCTACCATAGGGAACAAAGTGAAGGACCCAGCCAGGGTCAGAAAACAGACAGAAGCATCAGACCAACACAGGAAAATCAACCCAACAGTGGCACGGGACCAAGGCCTGGAACTGGACGACCCCCTGGTTCGGCACCCTGGCCTGAAAACATGCCAGAAGGAAGGCATCCCGTTTGGGCAGTCCCAGGCAAGGACTGGTTTAGCCTTCTGCCCAACACCGAGGAGCCCATGGAGGTGGATCCACCACAAGACATGGAGGAACTGATGGAAGTGGATCCACCTCGGCCAGAACAGACCTGGGACTACCACAGTGTGTCTTTGCTCTCTGCTATCCGAGCACAAAAACAGCATCGCAGGAGTGCCCGGCCAGCCTCCTACTCGTCTTCACGCAGGCTCCATCCCAAGCATTAGTGTGGAGCCCCCAAACACCATGGACACGCTGCAGGCTTACCTGCAAGACATCCTGGCAATAAACCACTCTGTTGCCGATTCTCAGGGGTTGTGTGAGTGCTTCTTTCCCATCCCCCAGCCCTTGTGCCAGAGGTGGCATCCCTTCTGCACAGAGCTTTGAGGAACTGCACAAGAGAGGACCCAGCTCTCTTTAAGCTGCTGCGTTGGGGTGGCAGGAGGAGTCTCCGAGGGCCACCATGCACCTTTAACATTTTTTAAAATAGACTGAGGGGTGAAAACAGGAGTGTGTAAGCAATGATAGGTCACTGATTTCTTGTGTGTGGAGTGAGTTTCTCTAGCTGAATAATAGGTAACGACAGATGTGGAGAAGGCTGAGGTACTCAGCAACTTCTTTGCCTCTGTCTGCACTGGTAGATAAGCTTCCCAAGTATTTCATTTCCCTGAACCCGTAGATGGAGGCTGGGAGAGCAAAGTCCCATGCACTGTAAGTGAAGAGCAGGTTTGACACCATCTGATGAATCTAAACAGGTACAAGTCTATGGGGCCTGATGACAAGAATCCCAGAGTCCTGAGGGAACTGGCTGATGGAGTTGCCAAGACTCTCTCCATCACAGCTGAAAAGTCCTGGCAGTTGGGTGATGTCCCTGGTGAGTGGAAAAATGGAAACATCATGTCCCTAGTCTTTACCAATTAAAAAAAAAGAATTGAAAAAAGAGCACTACTCTTCAACAATTAAAACATTTAGGAGACATTTATTCTCACAAAGAGTGGTCAGGCATTGGGACAGGTTGCCCAGGGATGTGGTGGAGTCACCATCCCTGTGGGTGTTCAAGGCAAAGTTGGACTTGGTGCTCAGGGACGTGGTTTAATTGGTGACATTGGTGGTAGGGGGATGATTGGACCAGATGATCATGAAGGTCATTTCCAATCTTAATTTGTCTATGATTCTATGATTCTAGATGATTCTGTGATTCTCTGTTAACTGGATAATGCTGGTCAACCATGTTGCAACATTTAACACCTCTGTCTGAAACATTCAGGAGATTTAAGCCCACTTCTTATTTCCAAATCAAAACAGGCATAAATGTATGACTACAGTTAAATGTAAAAAAATAATAAAATAATAATAAAAAAAATCAGTGTCAATGAAAGATATTCAAGAATTTATGACAATAAATATATTTGCTAACATTTTTGACCATAATCTTGTAACTATGTCAGCTCCACCTGGCCAAAGTCCTGCACAGCTGCCCCTTGTCCAGAATGCCAGAGCTGCAGCTGGAAAACTCTGTCACTTTCAAATATTAAATTAAGAATTTTCTTCTGACAGTTTTTTAGCAAGCTTTGAAAACCAATTTTCTAGATATTAGGGTAAACTTTTTCTGCTGTTAGCACAAAATAGAAACGGATATATTTTGAAGAGAAAGAAGACATCTGCCCCCTATGTTGCTCTGGGAATCAGCAGAGCTGTGGAAAACCTGACAGGCACCTGGTAAGAAAGTGGGCTAATGCTACATCCTCACAGAGCTGGACTGAGCACTTTCCAAATGTCTGCTGTGCTGCTTGAATCAAATGTAATGAGGATGTTTTGCCCATTTCTAATCCTTGCTGGAACCATTCACAGTTTCTGGAAGGTATTTGCCTCTGGGCTAACAGCATTCATGCATATCAGCTGGGTCCAGGACACTTTGGCACAAAATATATGCCAGAATAATGTTGAAGTAAGGTTGTTAATTGCTATCCCACAGAGAAAAAGCAACATTATTGGCATGGGGAAGCATAATCCAAAAGGTGGTCTGGCATTTCCTTTGCAGTCATTTAAATGCCATTTCTTTTTTATGTTCAGGTATCATGTTGGATGTTTTTCTTCTTATGAAGGGCATATGTTAAATACAACAACACGAACTCTCTGCTCCAAATTCCTATGTAGTAATGGAAGTCTAGAATTAACTCCACAGTTTTCTGAATCTGGTTTATAGAGCTTAATCAAAAGAGCTGCATAGCTCTTCTCATGTATTTAAGAGGATTGTAATATAAATGAAGCAAAGGAAAAAGTGGGTCACAACTTTGGCAACCCTTTTTTCTTCCCTCTATTTTTGGTCTCAGAGTTAAAGGCTTCAACATTTCCTTGTACGGACAAAACAATTAATAAAAAAACAAAACTTGCAGTGGAGGCAACCACACAATGAAAACTACTTTACTTTACCAGTGAGGAAAATACATAAAAATGGGCAACAGCCTGTAAAAGCCTCAATATCATACCACATATGGTGTGAACTGATAAAATTAGTGTAGGTGATCTGCAGATAATGTCTGGGAAATGTCAACAGTAAAACTGTATGTGCTGAAGGCCTCCAAAGTTTAAATAAATACTCCAAGTAAATGTTATGAAAACCTCTACTCCTTTCATGAGAACCTGTTCCAAGAAGGCTAAATGAGATATAGTTTATTTACATGAATCCCATTTTGATCTTCAATAAAAATAAAGTACAGTCTGTGTTGGACAGGATGGTAGTGCGCACTGAACAGGAGAGGGGACAAATCCTGTTCATTTCAGAGATATGCCCAGCCTGGAAACTGAAGGTATTCCCTTCCTAGGAAGTCAAGCAAAATTTTGTTCTATGTATGCTCCAGTTTTGCACCTTCCAGAGTGCTTAAAAGTGCAGGTTCAATTGATCCTCCTGTGGGAGGGAATCCAGTTCAATATATTCCCTATATAAAAATTATAAAAAGCTAAAGGGAAGGGAACCTGTTCTGAAATGCTGTGTTCACAAGGAAGGCTCCCCTGGTCAGCAGCGAGAGGGTTCCTCTGATCAAGGCTCAGCATTACACTGCTCTGTGCTCTGTAGACCTTATGTTTGCCATAGTCTGGCTAGGAAGTAAGAGTAGAGGAGCTTTAGTGAGCTCATGCAAAGGAGCCGGGACACAGAAATGTTGTGTTTCTTGTGCTGGTGGACCTAGCAAATCTTTAGGTGGGGACAGACAAGAAGGTTCAGATGCGGCAAATGGAAATTTTTTTTTTGAGTATCTACAGGAACAAGGTCTCCGATCTTCCCAAGAACTCTTCCTCACAGAAAATGCCCAGCCACCATCCTGCCTCTCCACGTTTGTGCAGCATGTGTGGCCAACAGATGAGGAAGCAGGAAGGAAAAAGGCAGTGTCCATGGACATTTTTCCATGGTGGACTGCAGTGCAAAACCAGCTGGAGGAAGGACAGGCAGAAGAGGTGGCCTGTTGCCAGCCTGGGGTCTGCTGGCCAGGAGCTGGGGTGGCAGGGCCTCATGGAGCAGGGAGCCACCGCCAGCCTGGCTGCTTGAGGCCTCCCTGCAGGACTTCAGCTCCTGGCCAGGAGAAGGCCCCAGTGGGATGAAGACAAGGTCTGGCTCAAGCCAGCATTCTTCTTGCTGCTCCCCTTCACCCTCTGCTGCTCCAGACCTCATTTACACTCGACTGAAAGTCTCATTGTGTTTTATTTACAAATGAACACATTCCTCTCAGGTTCTGGATCAAAGTTTCCATAACCCCTGAGTATCAAGTGATCCATTTAACATAGCAGGTGACCAATGTGCACTGTAGGTTGTCCTCTGTGCTCTTGGGGAGTGGGATCAGGTCTTGATACTGTAATTGCAAGACATTTTCAGCTGGCAGAGGTAGGGACAATGCAGAGAGAGAATCAGATGTTGGGGCAATAGGGAGGGCAGAGCTGCCTCATTCAGGGCCAGTTGGTGTCATTTTCTGTCTGCGAGAAGTAGGCCATTTGATTCACCTTACAATCATTTTTTTAAGGATTCAAGCCATGACATGGCCAAGCAGTTAAAATCATACCCAAGTGATCCCCAATTTCAATTCTCAATTTTTATAGAAAAACCTCAATTTTATATAAAAACCTGAAATCTCAACAGAGTCATGTTTGTCAGTCTCTAATTTAAATTAACATCTTTGGTTTCATAAACAAGTTTTCTTTTGGGCTGATGCAATGTGTGTCAGGTCTCATATTTATGACTGAGTTACAGCCACTGAATTAAATAAATTATACTAAACCATGAACATGTTTCACTTTTGTAGTAGTTTTTACATAAATAAACACTTTCATTTGATTATTAAGTTTTAGCTTGGTTACATGACTATGCCATTAACTTTTATCGGTGTTCATATGAAATAAATGACAGAGAAAAATTATGACACATGACAGACATATAAATTGTTCCAATAATGGAGCTGGATAAGCAAATTGCTCTTTGGATTTTTGTGTTATCTAACTTAGGCAGAATACGTAAAGACAGGAAATAAACTTTTGTTCTTTGCCAGGCAGTGTGCCTATCTATAAACAGGTCACACTGAGGGGGGAAATAACAGTGAAGAATGTTTGAAATACCAGTTTTTCCCTTCTGGCTTGTGTACATGCTTGTTTTTTGCATGATCCAGTTTTTAAAACCTCAATGCTAAAGACAATGTGAACTGTACATTGTGTCTACTATCATCAGAGCATGATAAAATGACTTCTGAGATTTTTTTTTTTTCTATATTAATAATTCAATTGCTATATTTTACATAAGTAAGGTAGATTGGCATACTTGGTATTCCCAGATTCCCAGATTTTTCACCCAATATTGAAATTTTTCTATCAGGTGAAGTATCTTTGACAGATAAACTTATGAAAAATTGACAGTTTCAAAACAGTCCTTTTTCCTCACAGACTGCCAACCTTGATGACCTAGAGTTAAAAAAAATATTACGTTGAAATAAAATAAAAATATCAACAACTTGAGTATCACTTAAGCATCATGCTTCCGTTGACACAAAATCAATTTCATTCACCTGCAGCATTTCCTTTCATTTTTATTAGCTGTCTAAATCTTGGAGGCAGCTATGTAAATCCCAGTCTTGCTTTTTTTTTTTTTTTTTTTTTTTTTCTGTCTTTTCTTTTCGATTTGATAGGTCACACTGAAAACAGATAATAGATGCTAGGTTTTTCCAGCTACATTTGCAGTGTTGTCACCCACAAACATAAAGAAAACAGGAATATAGTCCTCGTAGACTTGAAATGCTGTAAAAATCATGAAGAACACGAAAAAGTGGGTTATTCATATATGACTTGGGACTTTTCAACTCTGAGATTGTACTTGTCTCCCTCTTCTTTGTTCACAAGTAAACAGACAAAGCTTTGCTTGTAATACAAAGGGACGTTCTTGTGAAATAGTTTTAGCTTCCAGACAGAATGGTGAGGCTTTAAGAAAAAAAATTAGAAGTAGTAAGGCCTGTGATGAAATTGTGAGAACTGGCAACACCTCAGATAGGTTTGTTCTACATTTCTATTGAAGCTAAAATGAAAAATGCCAAAACTATGCTTCTGGTGCAAAAAGTGATAAACCAGCAGGAAACAGTTTTGCCCAGTCAGCTGTTTTCCAGAAATGAATGACAAGTAGCTTGTAAAAGATCTGCTCACAGTTCCAATGAAATTAAATTGCAAGATCAGCTCTCACTGACTCCGGCATTAAAATAGTGTGCTCACTTAAGGGGTTGTTCAAGGGAAGAGAGGGTACTCTAGTACCAGATTTAATTTTGGATATTCTTGGGCTTGAGAAGCCTGTATCTCTTTAGAAGCATGCTGACATAGATAAATATTTTTCTTACTGCTTCCTTATCAAGATGAACTTCTGCTATTGGCTTTGTTGTAGAATATTCAGAAGTTACACTGAATATTGTGCTTCCATTTATGTTTAAGAGAAACTTATTTCAGCAAGTTAAATGATTAGCAATTGTTTAGCAAGACAAATGAAATGTTTCAGAGAAGCTGAATTTAGCAAGCTAATTTTTTGAAAATTATTCAAGAAAGTGAGTTTGTTGGGCAAGGGGTCTTAAGCCAATGTAAGGTCATGCTGCCATCAAAAGTGCTAGTGCTGTCATCTGCTCTAGCTTGTACATGCCCACAATGTTTTTCATTAGCACTGGCAATTATGCACTCTCTTAGAGCTAAGGGATCTTCCTGTACAGCTGCCTGACAATCAAATCAGCCCTCAAAAAATAAATACATACATAAAATATTAGCATTTAGTTAACTAATTAAGCTGACCTCAATCTCTGTTTGTCTCAAACGTTAGACACCATTGGTAGCAGAAATGTGCTTGCAGTGATTGTGGAAAGGAAGGACTACCCTCTCCGTAGAAATTTAAACTTATCTTGAAATTTAAGCAAATCCTGCAACTGGACTCGGACACTATAAATTTGTCCAGAATAGGAAGGCCTGGGTGGTTCAAACTGTGCTGCCTTTCCACTGCTTTGACCTTTAGGAAACCCTTCCAACCTGTGCAAACTGGCCTTAAGAAACAGAGCAGATGTACTGACAGTTCTCATCTGGTGGTGCTTTACTTCCTGCAGGCACAAATCACTCTACCAGGTGCTGGAATTATCTTTCTTCCTTAAGTCTGCTTTGTACTACTGTAGTAAAAGTGAATGTGATCACAGTAAAAAACAGTTTAGAAGTCCTGACAGCATCGAGCTCAGCATTAGCTTCTTCATTCTATCATAGTGAAAAACTTTAAATTTTCATTTATGTCCACACATGTTTAGGGTGTTTGTTTATCTTTACTGTATTTTATTTTCACCTGCCTAAAATAAAATTTTGTTTAATATGAAAGACAGGGTTTCCATTAACATTCAAATGAGCAAGCTGAGATAGCTACCAATACAAGTTTTGTAACTTACAGTAACAGAGAGTTCTATGTACTTTAATGAAAATTTTAAGCTGTTGATTTAAAAATTTCTATATCACAAAGCAAATTCCTCACTACCTTCCTGGACAGAAAGTAAAAAATAATATTTGAAAAATTATGAAAGAAGGTTTTCTATAATATAGCCTGAAACTCTTCTGTGAAACTATTTGTGGATCTATTTGTGTGGCATTGATCAATTAATTTTGGCAAATACCTGATGAATACTTCTGTGTCTTTTACTTTGCTGCTGTAAGTCGGGGCTGTGAAGTCAGTTAACTGTATTTATTGCATTTAAGTGATATGTAAGTCCAGATACAACAATAGCCTTTTAATATGAATAACTGAATATACAGCAGTTAGAAGAACACTGACACACTGTTGTCAAGAAAACACTTTTTTTTTTTTTTTTCTCATTGGCATTAGTTATATACTTCATAAATAATGAGCAATTAAAATGCATTCTAAGACAAATCCTTTGCTAAGCTTAACCTTACAATATTTCCTTCCCACATGCACTAGACATCTGCAGCCTCTATCCTTTTTCATTGTATAGCAGGCTCCTGTCACACTTTTTTGCCTGTTTTTCTTCATACAGTTTACAGTCCAAAGAAACGATATGAACAGAGTGAGGTCTAAACATCTCCATTTACTCACTGTAAATATATTGTGCATAGTGTTCAAGTACAAGCAACATATAAACACTGATGTTTGACAGAGTGCTGGTGGCTCTAAAACAGAGAATACCGTCAAGGTCACTAGATGTTTGACAGGCTGTGAAAGGAATACTTCTCACTTCCTATCACTGCAGATGTATTGCATTAGTTTGAATACAAGGAGAGCTGCATTTAAAATCGTAAAGTAATACTGGTCTAAGGTATCATAAAGTAATACTGATCTCTGATCATCATCTAGCCCAAGGCACAGCCAAGTTTCAGTTTACATCAGGTTCCTTGAGGTCTTGTCCAGTCTAATTATGAGTGTCTCAAAAGATGACGGTGGTCATTCAGATGAGACCATGAGCAGTAGGGTAATGCAGTGCTTGGAGTTTTTGCTTCTGTCCTTTTGAAACTGAAGGTCTCCTTCTATTTCAGTTCACTTTATCTTGAGGATAAGATGGTACTCAAACACTTCTGCAGCTCAGGCTGCAGCACAGTGATGAGGGCTGTGCAAAAGGCTTATGTAGCCAGGTGCAACCATTTTAAAACACCTTGTACTGACTGACAGAAAAACACCTGTATTGGCTGACAGAAAAAGGCCATTTATATTGTCATCCCTACCCTGGGAGAGATTACTGGGAATTAGTGAACCTGCAGTGCCACTCCAAGTGTGATGTGGCTTGCCAGATTGCTCTGGGGAGCCGTATCATTTGTTTACAGTCAGATTTCAGGCTCTATAATACAGCACTAGTCAATGCACCTGTCCATTTCTGAGACAGTGTTGCAGCGGTGTTACAGTCACGTGTCTGTTAACTTGCTGGTGCGTTTTTTTTTTTTACCAACAATAATTCAGTCTGTTCACAAACATTCCACCTTTTGTCTTAGGACGCTACCAGACACTGTGACTGCTTTGTGCTGCATTGTCTCTGTGCATCACAAATCCATGTGTTACTTGTTCGGAGATCAGTTTTAGTGCCACTGCTTTAAATGAGCCCTGCTGGGCAGTACTCATCTTCTACTTTCAAATTTGGTGATGTATAAAGGAGTAGGACCCCATATTTTTATTTTATTTTTTTAAATACAATTGCTACCTGATAGGGCCCATTGTTTTTGGTGGAGTTGTACAAGTGATATATCTGCTTTTCATGAGCAGCAAGTCCTGTTCTGTAGACAACGAAAACCAAGACACTTCAAGAGGGGATGGGAGCTGATTTGTAAGGAGGTCAAGAAACCTAATAACACATCAAGGAAACATTTGTTTTTTCTTCTTGTAAATGTTTGCAGTAAAGAAAATGGAGGCTCTTTTAAGCATAGTAGGCTGGAAAACTCAATTTCAAGACACTTATTATCATTATTATTATTATTATTAATTTAATTATTATTATTTTTATTATTATTATTATCTTTTGGCATAAACTGTAGAAAAACCTGTTTAATTTATGTTTGGCATCACGATCTACTGTTACCTGTGGTATCACTTCCAAATCAGATTTCTTTTCCTCATAGATAATGAAGTTCACTTTGTTTGAATTATTTTACATCCTGTGCTATGGGTACGTGCTTCATGCACACATGTAAGTGTGTACACATGGGAGCACTCTGAGAGAACTTTTTCTCTGAGGCCAAGACAAGGAAATGGTGGAGGCCAAGTTTAAAGTCTCTAGCTGTCAGTGACTGAGATTCAAATATTACTTGGGTAAGCTCTGAGTCTTAATGTGAACATCATATATCAACTGAGGATATGTCAAGGCCTATAATATTACACAGAAGCTTCAATATCTCTATGCATTAGGAAAACCATTCTCATGACTTTGCCCCTTGGGCAAACATTGTCACCTCAAAATGGGATAACTTATGGAACATTGCAAGTCTAGAGGCTGTTGGCTATTTCTTTCTCATGGTGCAGTTTGGTCCCTGTGGGATATCAGATTATTTTGATTTCATCCCTAGATTCACCCTAATCACCAGTCTTTTCAAAATAAGAAAATGTGATGGATGAGTTTTGTTATTCTTATCTGTTGATGCCCCTGTAATTCTAGAAGGTAGAGTTATTCTTGGCAGAATAGATACTGTCTTCCAGCAATTGTACTCCAGAGCAGAAATAAATGAGAATATATATATATATATATATATATATTTTCTCACCCAGTAGTTTGGAGCATGGGAGAAACAGAAATGGAAATGGACGATCCTGACATAATAATGACTGCAAACATATCCCAGCACTGAATTTTGGGTCAAGTAGGATTACAGAGATGAAGAAAAAACAAGTAGGCTAAGAAGTGGAACAACATACATTAACTAAAATTATACCAAAGTTGGAAAAATCTTCTGTGCATGAGCTTGTTTGTAAAACTGATGCACTACCCATCTCATGCAAACTACTGATTATTTTTTTCCAAATTCTATCATCACTTGCCCTGGGAGAAAATGTTTGCTAAAACTTGCTGTCTTTCTACCAGACTTTTAATTATCCTACTGGGATGCTATTTACAGCCAGCATTTTAAGGCGAGTCTTGGAGGTGCAGTTCCCATTAGCATTAATGATGTGTGCATACTGTGAAGATAACTATAATCCCTTTGCAGATTAAACACTTGGTGCTGTCAAACCTTTTCGTAATGTTGTAAATCTGAAGTCATTCCTTCAAAATGGGTGTATATATATTTTTCTTCTATATGAGTGATTGCAGTATTTTTGACTGCCTTGGGTGAACAGAAAGATCTCTGTAAGATTGATGTAGTCTGAAAGAAAACATAGTTATGAATGGGTTGCATGGTTAGTGTAGGTGTTCAGGATCTTTGAATGTCACAACAAAGTGTCTCTGCAATATGTTATTCTTGGAGATAATACAGTCAAGTGTATTAAAAGATTTTAAAAAATATTCTTCATACGGATAGAAAGCTATATTGCTAGATAAAAATAAAAAAGAAAAGAAAAGAAAAGAAAAGAAAAGAAAAGAAAAGAAAAGAAAAGAAAAGAAAAGAAAAGAAAAGAAAAGAAAAGAAAAGAATGCCCATTCTATGTGTTTATACATTCAGTGCATCAGGAGGACAGTTTTGTGAGTTTCATGAATTGTGGACAAACACAGAATATGATCCCATGAGAAAAGTTCTTGCTGTCCTCTCTGAAATATAAATGTCTATGTGCTCTAGGTGTGGTACATCTAGTTTTGATTTCAGTGGATATCTTGTATCTCTAGCTGAACACAAAACCAATGTAAAGAATTTCAACATTAAACTTGAAGAAATGTTGTACTGGTGTAAACAAAATCATGTTCATTTGCAGATAATTGCATGTGGAATAAACAGGATAAACATGTTTCAGACACAGAGACAAAACTCCAGGTATCCTCTACCCTGGAAACCTCTGCTTTCCTCCTAAACCAGAGAGAAAGAAATACAGCCAAAGTACTGACATCTTCAAGGTAGATAAGAAAACAAGGCATTTAAGAGAAAGAGATAAACAAATCAAGACACGATGTAGGCCTAAAATAATTTTTCTCTTTAATATTATGCAGCTATATGTATATAATACATACATTTAAGCACAGAGATATTGAGATAAATTCATGCCCATGGATAAGTGGGTTTTCTGGGCAGGAAAAGTCTGCACTTGTATTGGCACTAACTTGAAGACATATGAGGAGTGGCTGAGGTCACTGGGCCTGTTCAGCCTGCAGAAGAGGAGGTTGAGGGGGGACCTCATCGCAGTCTACAACTTCCTCGCGAGCGGGAGTGGAAAGGCAGGTGACCTATTCTCCTTAATCACCAGTGATGGGACCACCGAGAACAGGGTGAAGCTGAGGCAGGGGAAGTTTAGGCTGGACATCAGGAATAGGTTCTGCACCAAGAGGGTGGTCGCACACTGGAACAGGCTCCCTAGTGAAGTAGTCACTGCACCAAGCCTGTCTGAATTTAAGAAGCAATTGGACTGTGCACTTAGTCACATGGTCTAAACTTTTGGGTAGACTTGTGCTGTGCCAGAAGTTGGACTTGATGATCCTTATGAGTTCCTTCCAACTCAGGATATTCAGTGATTCTATGATTCTATGTCTGTTCTGCTTCATCTGCTGCAGTCAAAGCTGAACTGCCTCCTGTCCAGTGCAGGGCTGTGTCTGCCTTTGCCATCCACCCCCTCCCCAGCAGGATATAAATCCTAGACACATTATTGCCTGTGTAAGACACTGCCTCTTTCTTCTTCCAACCATGCAGTGGCAATAAAATATAAAATAAATCTTAAGGGTCATACATATAAAGATTTAGCTTTTTCAAAGCACCTTAATAACCTCTGCTATTGCATTATCAGGTTTTTAAAGTGTAGCTTCTTTCTTTTTTCCAAACTGTGGTTTCAACAAATTTAGTGCTTGTAGGATTCTTACCTTCTTTCAAGTCCACATTTTATCAGTTGGTTCCAACAAAGGTGGAAAGATCCATACGTAAGGCTTAATCCAGCAGAACACGTAAACACACACTGAATTCGAAGCATATGATTATTTGATTAAGATCAATGGGGTAGTTCACATTTACACAGAAGCTGAGCAAACACTTTGTTTAACAACTGAAATTCTGTTTTGATGTGACCAATCCGACAACAGGTACACACAGAAGGTGGAAGATGGCACCTCCAACCCTCTTTCATAATATTTGAAAATATCTTCTGAGAAAGAGAGAGGAAATACTGGTATTACACACCAAGAAGGACACCAGTAAGAAACCCAAATTAATTCAGGGCCATTTTATGAAGTACAAAGCATCCAGAGAATTTCTTAGTATATGAACTAGTCAAAACACTGGATGGGAGATCTCAGTGCAAACTAGCATATTTCCATGGAAGTCACGTGGAGTCATGCCAACCAAGGCAGGGGATTGACCTCTTCTTTAAAGATCATATTATTTATCTTTAAACAATACTCAGGTTGTGTAAGTGGAACTGCAAAGCACTCAAAAATATTTATACTGCAGCAAGGGGGCCTTTTTGACTCCGTGATCACCACTTCTGCCCGCACTTTCAGTCAGTGCTTCAAATAAGGAAGTATCTGTTACAAGTAGCCCAAAAAAGGAAGAACAAAATAGTCCTGACAGTGGGGTGAGTGCTAGGAAAACATAAACTCTCTCTCAGGTCACTCACGTGCACTCCTCTGCCAGTCTGTGAGGGGCCTCTTAACTCCCTAAGGAAAGCATTCAAAACCGGAGATCGAGGTAGCTTGCCAGGCAATAAGTCATTCAAGGTCTCTGCTGAAACCTTCCTCAAATTCAGCTGGCTGCCTCCACCCACGTTCTACAAACCCAGTACAAGGACCTCACGGGGCTGTCGGGCAGTGCCTGGTCACGCCAGGGGCACAGGGAGCTGAGGAGGCTCCTGAGAGAGGCCTTGAGGGTTATGGTGGGAACGGATGGGTCATCCACTGAACTGGATCTGTCACTGAAGTAAATCAGTAGCTATCAAGCTGGTTTCCCGGCTTTATAAGACAAGTTTCTGTCACATGTATGTGTTGTAGTTCTGTGGTGCCTTAGAGTATGTTCCTATCAGGATAGGTTTGAACACAAGAAGAAAGTAGTAGTGACTGGGTTAACCCCATACTTATGAGCTTCCCTTGCCTACAGAAGTACCCACACATCCCTTGTGGATCTCCAGGTCCTAACTCTGAGGCCAGTCAGGCTCTGACTCCATTTAGATCCTGCAGTGTTGAAAGGCAATGAGTGGGCCATGGTGCAAAGACTGAAGCAGAACCTCTAATCAAGCCAAGCACCTGGACTCATCCCCACTGTATCTGTTCTCTTTGCAACCCAGCCACATCCCTTTCCAGCTGGTGGTCAATGGTGCATTGCAGCAGGTTTTTAGTTATGCTGCTGACAGGATCCAGGGGTGAGAGGCTGAAGCTACGTCTACCACAACACGTCTATTTGGATTGCAGTAGAATCAAGTGACTTCACCATTATTTTAAGCCTCTAAGCCAATGCATGATTTCCACCTAAAAAGATTTCCCTGCTCCAGTGGTTATCAGCTTGTGACCTCCGTTGTTTTTCTATGGACTATTTATAAGATGATTAAGAAAAGTACATTTGTGTATGGTAGATATAGTGGGATTTCTGCAGAGGCCTGTGCATCTATGGGAATATTTTAGGGACCTATAACTTGAGAAAGGTTGAAAATGCTTGCTACTTTAAATGTAAGTCATCTGCCTCTGCATGGGAATTATTTTCTGAAGTGTTAAAAGCCTGCATTGCACAGATGACAGATGACTGGAAGTAACCTTTTTTTAAACCTCTTTCTGAAACACTTGGGTTCTTCTACTGAAAAGGGTATCAGAAACCATTTTGTATATGCAGCTAGAACTAATCCTACACTTGACATGTCTTGCTTTTCTGAACAGCTGCTTCTGCTGTACTTGTCACCACAGTATTAGATGAACTTCCACAGCTGTGTTTAACAACATGAATAATATTTGTCTTTTTTTTTTTTTTTTTTAACAGGGAAGTGTGCATATTGGAAGGATGTTTTTTCATAAGTTTTTGGAGTCTGTTTTGGTAAACCCATATGTTTGTTTTTATTTAGGCAAGATCAAAGAATGAGACAGTAGCTAGAGTATAGAAGGCACTTGGTTCTTTGGGACAGCCCTTCATTTCTGGTGGATTCCTCCCATTTTCAATACGACTTCCACACAGAGAAACTCTCCCCATGTAACAGAGCCCTCATCACCTTAGAGGAGTTGAATGGTTGACTAGAGCAGAGGTATGGTGAGGCCTTTGGACAAACATGAAAAAAGGCTCAAGACTGTGAGCTCCAAGAGGTGCCTTATCAAACATCAGATTTGACCAAGACTCAAAAGCTTTGTTCATCATTCAGCTCTTCAACAAGAGGTATTTGGATGGATGAAATAATTCAGAATATTCTAAATGCTGCACAGGCAAGGTGTGTGTGGTTCAGAATAATTCTCTGCAGCTTGAGAGCCAAAATTGTGCCTTCTACAATGACAACATCCCCCTGACTTAGGTGAAGTGACATAGCTGTAACTAATTGGGCTGAGCGTGCAAACTTTCACTGCACATAGCCAAAGAATAACTCTGGCTCCAAATGTTTTTCCCTGAGTACATTTTCATGGTACCTGGCCCCATTTTAGCTCGAACAATACATTTTTTGTCTAGAGACACTAAAAATAGTTCATGTACTAATTAAAAAAAAAAAAAAAAAAAAAAAAAAAAAAAAAAAACTGTGACAGAAAACAATAAAGGCAAGGAAATGTGAAAGCATTTTAACATAGCCAGCAGCTTCTCTGGCACCACTTCTAGCTATGAAGAGGGTTATTAGCAAGCCCAGAATTATATAAACAACTTCCTCTGCCAGTCCCTGTACACCAGAATCATCATTTACTTTCAAATTATTCAAGTCAGCAAAATCCACCTTTTCATTAGACCAGTAGAAAGATTGGCAGAGGTTTCTAAAACTAGGATTATGATCAGAAAAAAATGACCCTCTTTCTCAACAGTTCAGTGCCCTAATTTTATAAACTCATTGTTATTCCTGCTTTCCTCGTTGACAGAAAAGGGTGTTTATCCCTGCTAGCACAGCATGCTCATCAGTAGCAGGACAAGCAGCTGCATTCTTCTCTGCAAAATGCACCATCATCAAAATCATCTACCATCTCCAAGATGCTGAATCTTTGCTACTGGAGGTGATAATGAAGAAAGAAATAAACAGATTGAGCTTTGGACTGTGCTAAGTGTGGTTAGAATTTAAACCAGTGAGCAGTGCAAATGTGGTCTTTTTTGCATGATTTTAAATAATGAATTACAGGGGAAATTATGCATCTGTTCAGCTTTCTAACTGGAAAAGGAGCCAAAAGGGCTCCTACATCCAGGCTCCTATTTGCTGTAGGTGTGACAGAGCAGAGTGCGCAGTCCCAGGCTGCAAGGGAAGGAGAGGCTGGGAGTGTGGGAAGCCATGGTGCTGGGAGTCCTCAGGCAAAGCAGGAGGCCCAGGTTCAGTAAATTGCGTAAGTTGGAAGGAGCGTATAGTCCTACAGAGGGGTATTATGTGCCTCAGGTTATGCAAGTGCTTAAGTGTTTTGCTGGATACGGGCCCTAATCTCTGACTATCATTGTCTCCTATCTTTAAAATGGTAATAATGATACCTCCATCAAGGCAGGAAGCAATTGATTTAGTCACAGTTACAGAAAAGAAGTGGTCTATGACTACCCAAAATAACAAAATAGCAGGAGAAACGGGGGAGTATGTGGAATAATATCCTGCGATACCAATTTTTATAAGAAGCAGTTCTGTTTTGGAGAGTGATTAAGTTAAACTGCTACCTTCTCTTGCTCTAGCTGATCATGTGCATTTGAAAAAGAAAACTACCTACTAAACTCTGCAGGTAAGAAATGGGAGCAAAGTGTATCTGTTCCTTGTACATTATGAATAGATGCCTTCACACCTGAGAAAAGCCTCTGAAAGCACAAGTGTCCTATTTGGACTGAAGAACCAGGACAGGCTGTCTGAATAGCAGCCTGACTTTATAGGAGCAGGAGTTAGCAAAATCATCATTTTATGCATCACTGCTTTCACTGCAAACACTTTTTGTCAAACACAGCCAGGTACTAACTGTGCTCTCTTGACAGTGGTCCCTGGGGAATATTGTTCTCAACATCACTGGGACAAACAAAACCTGAAATGACATCATGATGGCATTTCTAGGTTATGGTTGCACCTAGAACAAAGGTAAAATAAGAACTAACGTGGAAGGGTGCTTATGATTGTGATACTATTACTTCATAAGCCATAATCTGTTTATTCAGACAAAAGATGTACTTGTAGTCTGGTAAACTAAGGGGGGATTTCCTCAAAGGGTGCTGGCCAAGCCAGTCTGACCGTGAACTGCTGCTGGTGGAGGCAGTCCTTCTTCCTGCTGCCTCACTGCCCTGGGCTACCTCCCCTTCCTTGTGCTGGCTTAGGTGTTTCAGTTCAGTTCAGCTACCCGAACCTGTAAAAAACAAACTCCAATAAAAGCTAGAAAAGGGATGTTTTTCAACCCTGATCTGCTTAGGCTGGGTATACATAGCTGCCTGACATTTTCTGCTCAACAGCAGCTCTCTGTTCATCCCAATATTTAGACATTTCTTCAGTAACTTGCAAGGAGGGTGGAAGGCCTTTAGAAATCAGCTAAAAATATCCTGACAGATAGCTCTGCTCTGTTCCCACTATCATCTAGAATTCAAGCAATTTCATGCATCATTACCAACCCCAACCAAAATCAATGGTTGTAATTGAGACATAGCGAGCAAACGTAGCTCCCATGGCAGGGCTCCATCTGTCAGGGCTTCCAGGACAAAGTGGATGCAAGGTAAATGCTGTTTTTACAGCAAATTACTTTTCTCTGATACAGCCAGGTACTTAGCATGCTCTCTTATGAGCAATTCAGCGCAGAATAGCTCAAGCTGGTCATTGAACGTGTAACAGTATGGCCTATAAAACTATAAAAAGCCCTTTTTTATGCATCATCTACAGTGTTCTTACTGTGACTGATTGTTAGAGAAGACAAATTGTTCCTCATTTTTCTCACATATGAAGTGTTGCTATTACTTTAAGCCACACTAGCAAACACCATGGTTTGACTATTCACCTTAGTGGGGATTAATTCTTATCAGGAAAAAGTCTGCTTTTTGAGAACAATGGAAACAAAAACTTCTGAAGACCAATGCAGGTTGTGGCTGACTGTGGTATTCTAGGAAGGACGATCCCGTAGCAGAATGGAGACAGCCCACAGCCTTTGTAGTCACATCATTTACTGTGTCATCTAAATTTAAAATTTAAGCAAGTTGCTTTTGGAAGGGCATTTCTGTAAAATAAATAAAGAGCTGTGCGCAAACACAAGTCTAAAAGGAAAAGAAATGCCCTTCAGGATCTTTGAAGTCTTCTCATTTTGTTGCCATCAGATTAACCTCCCAGCAGCAAACAAAAATGAACTCCATTTGTGCAAGTTAGGACCTTCTGGAGAGTTTGCTGCTGAAGAGGTGTGGGCATGTGGAATGCTACAGGCTGACAGATAATATATCTGAAAAGGACTTTGAAGTTGAGCTGAATAGTCCTTATATCAGGCCTTCAAAGGCACTGCGGCTGTAAGTTAAACTTGAAAAATAAAAGAAAGGTATTTTACTCTCAAACATATATTTTGTTCCCAGACTCAAACTTTTCCCAGTTGCAGGTGTTTTCAGTCTTATGCCGGATGTCATGGGTAGAGGTGCTCCATGGGAATGGACAGAGAGTGAGGGGATTTGGCTCTGCTTTATGTTCTTTACAGAGAGCATAAATAACCATGGTAAAGAAGAGAGCTGGTAAGCATGGTAAATAATAGAGACTAGTTGTCTTTCTAATTTACTGTTGGAACATATTTGGCTCAGTTTTGTCTTTGTGGTATTAAAACCAAGGCAAACTCCATTTAAGGCAATGAGGACACTTTGGTTGGAAATAAAAAAACCACAGTGGAACGAGACTCTTTGGAACCATCTACATGTTGGAGAAATTAGCTGAAAAACATATTTCACGGTCTTGGTTCCTTTTCTTACCATACAATGCTGCTGTTATGTTGTAGTTTGGGATCTTTGCTTTTGAGTAGTGAATGCTAAAATAGGACAAAAGTCATAGAAAAATACAAAAATGGCTTGCAACTGGAACTAAACTGTGGTTTTTAAAATCTCATAGCGAGTAGCAACACCTTGTTTTGAGAGAATTACAGTACAATCCTGAGATTCCTCTTCACCTCTGGGATTAAAAAGAATTATTTTGGCACTGAGGGCATGTGCGGAACAGATGACTGACTACCTCCACTCCTTACAATGCTCCTCCGTGGTTTATGAGGAGGACAGAGCAATTTCATGCATCACTTATCTTACCTACACATCCCTTTTTACACCAGCCTTGCCAGGAACTGCTTTTCCTCATAATTAAAAATATCTCCGTGACAAAAAGGTAGCCAATAGCAGAGCATGGGCAACACCTACTTTCTGTGGACCATCTCATATCAAACTAGAAAGAAATCACTCTCTATTTTGTCCAGATTGCCTGTAAGGGTTTCAGTGCTTCTTCATTGCCCAAGAAAGCATTGCTGTTTTTCTTTGTCCTTCATACTCACAAATGAGCCAGCACTACTCCTAATAGTGAGGAACTAAACTGGAAAAGAGAAAAAGCAAGGTATTTGCTGGAACAAAGAATGAGCTTGTTCTCTCCTTCAATTAAGATTCTTCTTTCCGGTTACTTTGAAAAAATTGCTTTATTGCACCTAGTAGAAAATTTAACACTTTTCACTTATATTCCGTCTTGTTCAGCTAGGCCATTGCAGATGTAGTTTCTTAGTGCATTTTTTCTTCTGTAAACATATTCACTAAGAGAAAGTTGTTCTTTAATTTGTTCCAATCTCATCCAAATTTTAATGAATTATCCCTTTAGCCTAAGTCATCTGCACACAATTTATCCGCTCATAAAGTCAGTTTCCACATCAATTTGTTAATATTCTGCCTTTCAGGTGAACCACAGGAATACAGTAATAGAAGGGAAAAAAAATAAAGAAGCCTTCCTGATCACACACCGCCTTTTACGAAGGCAGGCTGCAAGTCTTGTTCTCCTCTCACCCACTGCAGAAACTCCCCCTGACTTACTCTCTTCATTGGGTCAACTTTGAGCTGGCAAGGTTCCAGTGACTTCATTAGTGGCATACTGGATAAGAGCACAGACCCATTCCTCTGGGCTTTAAATAACATTTTAACATCACTGTTGTGATGGGTAGAAGAAATTAAACTCTGGCTGTCCTGAGCTGTCTCAGGGTGTCCAAGTACCCACCACATGTAGCAGATAATATAATAGATTGTTACCTCCTGTGTCTATGCATCTTTGGCAGACCAGATGTCTTTAGCCTTAGTAGCTGAGTATCTGCAAATGGAAGTGTGCAAAGCTAACATAATTTTGCAGTAACCTCACCACTTGCTTTTGGGATTTGATGTTTTTGCTAAAACTATCAGGTCCTGTTAATCCTGAAAAGCTTTTAGGGCTGGATATAACTGAAAGCCAGAATAAAAATCTTCATGTTTTAAGAGATTATTTGGGACCCACCCCGCAGTCTTGTGCACCTGCCAGTACAGCTTGTTTTGTTTGTTCTAGAAAAAGAGCTTAAAAAAAAGAAAGGAGAAAGAGAAGAAGAAGGGGAAGAATAAGGAGAATAAGGAGAAGAAGAAAGAGAAGAAGAAGAAGAAGAAGAGGAAGAAGAGGTAGAGGAAGAAGAAGAAGAGGAGGAGGAGGAAGAAAAAGAAGAAGAAGAAGGAGGAGGAGGAGGAGGAGGAGGAGGAGGAGGAGCAGGAGGAGGAAGAAATAACAGAAGCAAATGCTCCTTGTTCTCCTGGCTGTGTGGTATCTTCCTGACATGAGTAAGAACCTACACCAATAAAGGATGTCCAGAGGAAAGGACATCACTGTATGAGACATAGCTCTGCAGCTGTTGTACTGGACATGGTTCTGTGGCACACCACTGTGTGGGACACTAATGCATGGGACACAGCTTTATGGGACATCACTGTATGGGACATCGCTATGCGGGACATCGCTGTGAGGGTCCCTGTCATGTGTGTCACTGCAGTGTGGGACATGGCTGTGAAGGAGACAGCTGTGTAGGACATTGTTGCACAAGACATAGCTGTGTGGGACACTGCAGCACATATCAGTCCTGTCAGGGTCATCACTGTGTGGGACGTTGCTGTGTGTGTCATCACCATAGAGGATGTTGCTGTGAGGGACACCACTTGGCAGAGATGACATAATTTTGTTGGGCAACTTGCTCTAGATTACCCGGCTCAAGCAAGGGGGTTGGAACAAATGACCTCCAGAAGTCCCTTCCAGCCTCAGCTATTCTGTGATCTTGACATGCTGGAGGTAAGGCAGGGGGACTTTGACAAGCTTGAGGTGGGTCTATGCAATCAACATGCAGTACAACAAGGGCAAGTGCAATGTCCTGCATCTGGGCCAGGGCAATCTCAAACATGAATAGAGGCTGGATGATAGTGACTCTGTGGAGAAGGACTTGGGGGTGCTGGTGGATGAAAAGATCGGCATGAGCTATCAATGTGTGCTTTCAGCCCAGAAAGCCAACTGTATCCAGGGCTTCATTAAAATTTATGGAATGGATCATCTTGAGTGTAGTCACACAACATCTGCAAGACTGATCGGGCCCAGTCAGCATGGGTTCATGAAAGGCTAGTCCTGCCTGACCAACCTCATCTCCTTCTATGATCAGGTAACCCCCCTAGTGGATGAGGGAAAGGCTGTTGACGTAGTCTACATGATTTCAGCAAGGCCTTTGACACAGTCTCCCACAGTATTCTCCTGGAGAAGCTGGCAGCCCATAGCTTGGACAGGTACATACTTTGCTGGGTTAAAAAATTGGCTGGATGGCTGAGCCCTGGGAGTGGTGGTGAATGGAGTGAAATCCAGCTGGTGACCAGTCACCAGTGGTATATCCCCAGGGGTCGGTGTTGGGGCCCATCCTGTTTAATATCTTTATTGATGATTTGGATGAGGGAATTGAGTGCACCCTCAGAAGGTTTGCAGATGACACCAAACTGGGGGGGAAGGCCCCACAGAGGGACTTGGACAGGATGGGCCAATGGGATGAAGTTCAACATGGCCAAGTGCCAGGTCCTGCACTTTGGTCACAACAGCCCCATGCAGCAGTATAGGCTTGGGGGAGAGTGGCTGGAAAGTTGTGCAGAGGAAAAGGATCTGAGGGTGTTGGTCAATGCTCACCTGAACATGAGCCGTCAGTGTGCCCAGGTGGCCAAGAAGGCCAACGGCATCAGGACCACCTGTCAGAAATAGTGTAGCCAGCTGGACCAAGGAAGTGATTGTTCCCCTATACTCAGCTTTGGTGAGGCAGCACCTTGAGTACTGTGTTCAGTTTTGGGCCCCTCACTACAAGAAGGACAACGAGACCCTGGAGCGTGTCCAGAGAAGGGCTACGAAGCTGGTGAAGGGCCTGGAACACAAGTCCTGTGAGGAGCGGCTGAGGGAACTGGAGTTGTTTAGTCTCGGGAAGAGGAGGCTCAGGGGAGACCTCATCGCTCTCTACAGATACTTGAAAGGAAGCTGTGGGAAGCTAGGAGTCGGCTTCTTCTCTCAAATAACTGCAGATAGGACTAGAGGGAATGGCCTCAAGTTATTTAGGTTGGAAATTAGGAGACATTTCTTCTCAGAAAGAGTAGTCAGGCATTGGAACGGGTCGCCCAGGGAGGTGGTGGAGGGAATTCCCTGGGGGAGAATTTAAGGAAAGGCTGGACATAGTGCTTAGGGACATGGTTTAGTGGGTCATATTAGTGGTAGGGAGAAGGTTGGACCAGATCATCTTGAAGGTCTTTTCCAAATTTAATGATTCTATGGTTCTTTGTTTCTATGAAAAGAAACATGACCAGCAGATCCAATGAGGTGATTCTCTCCCTCTCTCTGCTCTGCTCTTGTGAAACTCCACCTGGAGCACTGCATTCAGCCCTGGGGCCCCCAGCACAAGAAGACCATGGAACTGTTGGAGCGAGTCCAAAGGAGGGCCATGAAGATGATCAGAGGGCTGGAGCACCTCTCTTATGAAGACAGGCTGACGTAGTTGGGGTTGTTCAGCCTGGAGAAGGCTCCAGGGAGACTTTACAGCACCTAAAGGGGGCCTACAGGAAAGCTGGTGTCATAGGGTGTAGTGATAGGACAAGGGGGAATGGCTTTAAACTAAAAGAGGGGAGATTTAGATTTGATATAAGGAGGAAATTCTTTACTGTGAGGGTGCTGAGGCACTGGAACAAGCTGCCCTGAGAAGCTGTGGATGCCCCATCCCTGGAGGTGTTCAAAGCCAGGCTGCATGGGGCGTTGGGCAACCTGGTCTGGTGGGAGATGTCCCTGCCCATGGCAGGGGGTTGGAACTGGGTGGTCTTTCAGGTCCCTTCCAACCCAAGCCATTCTGCGATTCTGTGACTGTGTGGGGTTAGTGCTGTGCAGGGCACTGCTGTCTGGGCCACCTAAGCACGGGACACCAGCGCGTGGATCACCACCGCGCAGCTCCCGCGTGGGGACATCTCCGAGGGGGCCACCTCCGTGTGTGGCACCTAGGGGGACACCCCCGGCCCTCTGCGCGGCTTCCCCGTCGGGGCAGGCAGCGGGGGCGGCGGGCCGGGTGGGGAAGCTCCAGGC
>CM021766.1:124994974-125052080 GCA_011076525.1 Nettapus auritus | reverse complement strand
AGGTGTCGGGCAGCCCAGCAGCTCTTCCCAGCTGGCTGGGTGCACAGCAGCCTGCATCCCAAAAGTCATCAGCCTGGGCTGCACAGTTCTGCTAATTAGGGTGTCTTAGGGGGCTTGGCGCCGTACTGGCAGAGCTCCGGAGCGGTGGGACCCAAGTTTTGTGTCCCCCTGCGAGACGCAGCAGGGCAGAGCTCTGAGCCCAGGCATACGGAGGGAGCACGGTCCCCTCACTGACCCCTGTGCCATCCATGTGCCGGAATAACAGGAGGGGAAGGAGAGCGTCACGTCAGAGAGAAGGTGCCTGGTGGCATCTTGTAAAACTGGCAATATTTTACTTATTAATCTCTTGGTCAGGAAAAGCAATAGAGGGAGAACTGGCAAGGTGCTTTCTCGTCCTACAGTCATAGCATGCTGTGTCTTTTCAGTAAACCAAATGACATCAATTGAAATTCAAATGTGACAGGAGAAAGCTAATAAAGATGCACAGTGCTAGCATTAAGATGGAGCTGTAATCTGATAAAAAATTCCATGCTCTTCAAAAAGAGGCTCAAACTTGTGGGTGAAAAGTGCTAGTTCAGACAGTTTTCTTTCCATGACTTCAATCAGGTGCCTTGTTGTTACTGAGGTGGTATTTGTTGTCTCATGCTCAATGGTGGTGGCCTTGAAAGGCGCGGTGTGTTTGCGCTGTCCTGCTGCTGTGCCCTGTGGGGACCGCAGGTGCTCCAGGTCCAGGCAGGGACCTGCAGTCATGGTGAGAGAGGCTGTCTCTCTGTCCCTCTGACACCAGAGCTGGAATCACTGGCTAGCCCCTCTGGGGAGTTAAACCAGCAGGGAGCTGTTGCTGTTTTCTGCTTTGTCCATTTCTGGCTGGTTTGAACCCCTCCCTGCCCAGCCCTGCGAGCACCTGCATTAGTGCAAGCAAGGACAGCAGGATGTTTTGTGTGGGAGCAGCACAGCAGGACAGACAGGTGGTCCTTTAACTCATACATCTCTAAACCACAAAACTGACTGTAGGAAGGCACATGATCTTCATGACTTTTCATTGCAAACAGCCTACAAGTTCTCTCTTGTATAACCAAAAATACTAAAGTCAGTGGAATTCTTCATCCACGTAGACAAGGATGGCGTCCAGTTTTAAAGCAGTTTTTGTGCCTGTTGGGTTCTGAAGTTTCACCATGACGTGTGTTTAAGTGTTATGTTTGTGTGTGGAATGAAACCAAGGGTCTTCATGGCATAGTTTGCTCTGTTTCAAATTCAGAGGTTAAAAAAATAATAATAATAAAAAGTAGAACAGGAATGTACAGGAAGGCAACTGATTGCTCATGTTACAGCTTTTTTTGTTATCCTGTTCACCACTCACAATTTCAGCACAAGCAGAAATGACATGACATCCTTTTGCAAATACTTGTACAGAACAAAGTATTTGGCAAAAGTGTCTACATCTTCAAATATGTATATGATCAAGAAGTGTTCTGAGAATCATACAAAAACAATGCAGTAAAATAATAGAATCCAACGTGAGTATTTAGGTATTCTAAACCTGCCAACACTATGGTTAAATTCTGTCATTCCTAAAAGTCATGGGATGACTGGTACTTTATAAATAGATGGTTTGGCAGAAGTCTGTGGGCTGCCGAACCTGTGTCCAAGGGTTTTTAAGTAAATTTCCTTACAGTTTTTTAAAAATAACTTCCTTATAGCTCTAGCAATAAAGAATGGGTATTTTTGTGCATTGAGAGCATTTTAAACAGAAAGTACTGTACAATGAGAAAGCCTGGTAAAAGAATGACCTTGTCATTTGAGTGGAAATGGTTATTCCAAGAAAATCCACAGACCTTTACACATTACAACATATGTTGTGCAGTGATTCAGTGAAGATACTGTAATCCTTTTTGTTCTGGAGATGGGGAAAGAAATAAATACGGTGCGATTCAGAAAAAATTGATGATTTGCAGTGCTTTAAATAAAATAAAATAAAAAAGCTGAATTTTGTAGGGAAGCAATGCAGTTTTTCTGTGTACCTTTGAAATTGTAAGCGTCTGATTAGCTTCTACATTTTTGTAGGTCCCTGAGCACAAATCCCATCCTTCAGGTTCTTTTGACTTGTAACCTTCTCTTCCAAATCAATGCTCATTCTTTTAGTGGACGATCATCTACCAGCATTACATTAACTAAGCTGGACTGATGGACAGAGACCGTAGGGATGTGCGTAGGGGGCCCTCACACTTTTTGTGTGTGTGTATTTGAGATGGCACTGTTACTTTTACATCAGCTCTGGGCCTCGTTCTCTGTCATGTTGGAGAACTTGACATCTTTCCAATGAGGCACAAAACGATGTACTGTCCTGTAGTAATTGCTGGGCAGAGTTCATGAGCGACATCACTGTCCCTCTGGCTGAATTCCATTCTAGCAACCTAATATTCTTATTATTCCACATGACTAAGGCAATTCATAAGTCTTCTTCTCAATCTTTACGATCATAAAATTGCCGTGTTTTGCTGCAGATGAGCAGCAGTTCACTATCAGCTTGGTTTAGTTCCAGTAAAATGTGAAGTCATCCCTTTATCTGTTATGCGGCTGCTCAGTCCCTTTGGGAGTTTTCTGTGTAGAAAATGTGATGTAGACCTGATGTTATCAATACATCAAGGTGCTACCATGTGATTAAAATGACAGGGAAGTTCTTGCTTCTGCAGAGCATTCATACAGCCAGCGTGGAACAGTAAACAGATGAGGAAGCCAGGCTAGATGACAGTAATATCCTCTGGGTGGAATTAAGCTGTGTGGTGAGACATGGACATCGATGCTTGTACAATTAAATAAAATGCAGCCACGGACTGTTTTCTAGCGCTATGGCCAGGTGGCAAAAGTCTGTTATGTCTGTAATACATATAGCACTTGTTCTGGGTATCCCATGGGAAGGTCTAAGGCATTTTTACTATTTTTTTTTTTTTTTTTAGTTAAAAGTGTCCTTGACTGCTTGTCAAGACCACCAGAAAGCCACCCAGAAAGTGGGCAGTTTGGTCAGAGTGAGAGGGAAGGAGGGGAGTTGCAATAGTGTGGTTAGGACGTCTGCCAGGTAGCCTCTGCGGGGGTTTTATCTGCTTTATGATGTCTGTAGAGCTCTAGGAAATTAGAGATTTAGTGATGGGGCAAACCCAAGACTTTCTGTGCCTTACAAAAACAGCCACGAACACCGAGGTTATCAGATTTTATTCCTCCTTCCCCACTTCTCATACTGGCAGAGCCCCAGAGGGCATGCAGTATTTTTCTGAATGACTAGCTTGGGCCCATCAGTTTCCTGCCACACTGATAAAAGAATGTAACTAGAGGTTAAGCTGTAAAGCTTCCTGAGGATTTAAATTGTAATCAGGAAATACAGAAAAAAATACGATCCAAAACGTGTGCTATGTTCCAATTGCACGCTGATGGGAAACAGCGTGCATGGGAAAGGCAAAAGCTTAATTTAAATAGATAATGAGAGGTAGGATTCAAAACAATTCAGAATCAATTGAAGACACCCCAACCATTGATTATAACAGATATTTCGTACCATTCCCTAAGAACCATGTTGAAAGCCTGCCTTTAAAGGAGTGGGAGAGCACAGTAAAATGTGATTCATGCTGCACAGAGAATAATTTTAAGCCTATTTGCAATGTGCAATGAAAACAAATATTTGAAGAACTAGGGAATTCCCGTATCAATAAGAAACTGTAGTATTAGCACAGGCACATTTAGTGTTTTTTTAAGACCATCTGTGATAGTATTTAATCTGCATGGCAATAATTAGAATTTTATTGAAAAATAAGCCTACCAAAAAGGCAGCAACTGATATTAGGGAAAGCAGCATGGACTAGTATGCAGTGCTGCACTGTTTTGAGGGCTTGTTTTCTTTCATGGTTGAGGTAGCAGGATACACAGCCTTACCTGTTCACCAAGTAGCATAGTGTGCAGGCCCTGTATAGAGCCACGGCCCAGAGGTACACATCTGCTCAGCCTGGACCCCATTATCAGACGGCCTCCAGCAAAAGTTGACTACTGGGAATGGGCTGCTGCTCAGATTGAATGTCCTGGGAGGCCGCAGGTTAAGTACTTGTCATGTAGGGAAACAACTGCTTGTCCTCGGAGGATTCTTCTTCTTGATGGATGCCCCTGCAAAAACCATTTTTCTTACCTGTCCTTTCACTGCTCTGCCTGCCCAGGCTGCACGGACTTGAAATTACTTCTTGGAGGGATTGTTTCTGTTCCTTTGGTAAGCACCCAGAGATTGTCCTCACCCACGTTTTGAAGAGCTGTAGTATTCGACTACTGAAAATGAAATTGTTAGGCCACAAGAACTTTCAAAACCTGGGGCTTGGTGTTCTGTACTGAGGTTAATGGACAAATAAAGTGAAGGCTTGAGTGTTATATCTGTAGCTTCTTACTCAGGAATAACATGTCCATCGCCTCTTTACTGGGAATCAGGCTGCAAAACCTTTTCTTCTGGAGATTATTTGTATCTGCCTGGAAGACAGCTGACATGCTGTCCATGCTTACATTGGCTAGGCTAAGACAGAGCTACCATTTTGTCAGAATATAAATGGAAAATTCAAGGGAAGGGAGAAGTCTAGACTGGAGAAATAGTTACCATGCTTAATGTAAATCTGAGCTACAGGGAGAGTGCGGTTATTAGTAGACGCACTACAGAGAACAAAATAAGGAAGGAATTGGCTAGTGGGTAACAGATATGGTAGATCTGAGCATTTCTGAGATTGAAGGCAGTATCAAATCTAGCAGATGCTTAGTCTGTCATTTATACCTCTCTTGGAAAGGCTGTGAAAAGTGACAAACATGAAATAAAGGCTCATTCTCTACATGGTGTGATGGTTATTTATTTATTTTTTTTTTCTGAAGAACTTGAACGTTAATAAAAAAAGGTGTTAAAATGTGTAAGTGGGCTAAATGTTTCAACAGTTGCAGAAGAAATACAGAATACAAAACAGTATTTTTCTTTTTTTCCATCGGAAAACTTCAATGAATTCACCTAATATATATGCCAGTTTAACAGATAAAGTTGTCCATACCTCTGATTATTAAGCAGCTTTATGACAGACCAAGGATGCAAGTGTGTGGCACCTGTGCTCTCGATGCTCTGCACAAGGGAACTGAAGTTTCTTATGATTCAAAGTTCACTTGGAAATAACGGCACTTTCCCCATAATGTTTTGGAACACATTCGGGTCAAGTTCAGAGAAAGTTTGTGATCCACAAGAACTAAAATTCAAATATCCAATAGACTATTCTGTATTTGGGAATGAGCAAAAAAAGGGCCTTGAGATTACACTTTTAAACGCTTTATTTAGTACATTTAAATACGTACAACTGTATCTATACAAACACAAATGCAGCCCTACACACATCCCCGCATTGCTTTGAGACGAAACAAAATCAAAATTGCAAGTCAGAAAGAAGAAAACAAACAGGCATGGTCCTATTACTTAAGCTTTCCAGAGTACTTAGGATAAAACAGAAGTCATTTTACTCGTAACATTTCAATACTGCTTTTCAGCTCTTCCATGCGTTGTCGGGGAGTGGAGTCACTGGAGTGGCTGCGCAGAGCAGTGCAAACCCAATCTACGACTACGGAGGCGCTACATACAACAGGAACCAAAAAACGGTGGGGAACCTTGTCCTGCTCTGGAGGAGAAGGCTGGCTGCCTGGAGTACCTGACTCACCAGGGACAGGACTGCGGACACGAATACGGTATTCTCTCTTTGCTTTATCTAGATACCTGTGCCCCTCAGAGCCTTCATGGTTTTCACATGTACAGAAAAAAAAAAAAAAAACAAAAAAAACACACTAATCTGCAGCTATTTGGTTAAAAATAAAATTTTAAACCATATTTTCTACTGTCATTTGCTGCTCATTCTTGATTAATTTCTGTTAACAACTAAGCTGCACATGTTCCTTCAGTTTCTTAGGCCCCACAGAAAGTATCAATTTACCTCTGTGCAAAGTTAGAACACAAATTTGGTACAAAAGAGAAAACAGTCATTGTATGATTCCAGCCCATCCTGTTTCCTCATGGACTAGATCTAGATATATTTCTTCTTAATATGGAGAGAAATTAGTGGTAGGGAAGGAGGTTGAAGCCTGATGTTGCCAACACTTTATCACTTTTTGAATAAAGCCAGACAGCATCACCATCCACAAGCTCCGATTCATTTACCCACTGTTACAGTAGTTGAAATATGACTCAGCTGTGTCTTGCTGCCTTACTGTTTTCTTCCTCAGTCCCTGCTTTCATAACTACCTCTGAATATGGTAAAGAAAGAAAACGACGAGCAGTATCTTCTCCCTGGTCCTCAGACAAAGAAGAAGCTGGGTAATCTATTTATCATATACGCATGTGGGTCATCTTGTTCCACAGACAATAGCTGGCTACAAAGAAAAATATAATTAAATTTGCCATAATTCAACAAGCTACAGCTTGTACTGATTTTCTCTCCTGCAGTTCATTTGCATTTTCTAGATATTCTTTGTTACTTGTTAATTGTCCTGAATTAGGTACTGGGGTCATGGCAAACTCGAGGATAGTAGCTTTTGAAAGCAAACGATAAATAAGGCTAAACCCAAACTCAGTACATCCCTAAGTGTAAGCCTGAGAAATCAGACTTAGATCTCTGAACAAACAAAACAGACTGGATGCATTGGGTCTCAAGAGCTTGTTTTTAACATTGACATGAAAAGCAATAAAAATCTCTTTTGGTTACCAGTAGCCCTATGCTGCTCTCCCCAGAAAAGTAAAGCTTATAGGTATTCTGAAAGCTTTTCTCCCATTTTCTCTTTTAGTATTCATAGAAGAAAAAAATACGCGTTACTGAGATCTGTTTTTGAACATAATTTAAGAATACAGAACACAACCAGAAAGTGAGATAATACATAAAGCACTGGACTGTGGCATAGAATGTGAGAAACAATTTGCTTAATGTTTTAAAGACTCCATTGCTTAGGTTAGGGTCAGAAACAGACATTTTTAGCAATGAGCATGTCTAACCTGCACTTCACAAATACCACCTGTGTGATACATAATTACATTTCAAGTTTCTATCTAGCTTGTGCTTTAGCTATCACAGCTAATTTAACACTTTTCTTTCTGAGCAGTTACTGCGTGGAATTTAAAACTGAATCACTTTCACACTACTGTGCTTTGGAGAATCGGCCGTATGCTCGATGGATGCAGTACCTGCGAGAAGGTCATACTGTATGCGTAGCTTGCCAGCCTCCTGCTATGAACACTGACACTCATCGTTGTTCTGGAGATGGCCATAATGCAGATGGGTAAAGAAAACTTTTTTTTTGCTGTCTCTTTTGTACCAAAACCCAGTACAGAACTTAAGACTTCTCAAGGTTCTCATTAAAAGCTGTGCTTATTATACCTAAAAAAAAATTGAAACAGCTCATATCACTTGCAGAGCTCCAAAGATTCCAGTTTTCACAGAAATTGCTTTGTAAAAATACTTTGCAAAATTTTAAAATACTAATGTATTCAACACCCAGATAAAACTGGTAAATAACTGCAATAGAAAGTTTAGTGTGAATGCTTGTGAAAGCAGTGTGAAAGGGACAATGCAACTGCTGTAGTGCAAGTCTTTTTAGAGCTATGGGCACTGTTACTTAAGAAGTCTGTTTTCTGCCATAATCCAAATCTGATTCCACGTTTAAACTATACGTCCTGTTTACAGAACACTAGTATTGAAAGAAGGCATTTAACATTTGTAACATATTTTTACTTAATCTATGTATTTTATACATATCTCCATATATCTATAACTTAAGACGCATGCTATGTAATACCTATGCAACTGTTTACTCAACCCATCATCCTGTATACTCTATGTAGGAACATAGTGCTTACTCTAGAACGCCTACAAGTATTATAAATAAAAGCATTGTAAGACTAAGATGATCTAATTAAAGTATTACATTGTTAAGCTAATCTAATCTTCTCTCAAATGACATTATAGAACACAACCTACTAACATGAAATACAAAGTTTTTTGTGTTTGTAAACACATTAATTTTTAATTTCTCACTTATTACCACATTTCAGAGGTAAAATCTTACGCTGGGAAGCAGTTGGCAACTCTCGGTGCCAAGGAACCTGGAAGAAGATTCGGCAACTGGAACAGTGTTCATGTCCCCTTGTGCATAGCTTTATTTTTACATAAAAGTTTAGAAGACCTTTAAAATAGCAACAACAAAAAATAAGAATATTAACACCAATGCCAAGAAACCCGCATCTTTCTGCTGTATTTTGTGGAACCTAAATGAACTTTAAAGGAGTCAAACTTTTGAAAGAAGTATTTGGGGCAAATCTCTTTGCCTGAATACAAAACGCTAAGACTGACCATTGTAATAGAATGCTGTAAGCAAGTTCCTATGTTTCTGTTTGTAATTAAAGAGCGAATGTTTCTAACCATAGTAGCTTCTTTTTCTAAGGTTCTCATTCTTTACAGGCTATAGTCCTGTTCACAGGCACTGATCCTACTCAGTAGTGAGCCAGCCAAATGTTCTCAGCTCTGGGAATGGTTACTATCATCATTAAATTGTAAGGGTGAATAAAAATGAAAGTTTGAGAGCTAAAACCAGACTTCAGTTTAGATCCTTTGTTCCTTCCCAATATCATCTAGACAGTTGTTTATACTACAAGTGGGTAAGTATTTTTTGTCTACCTTGCAGTTTCCATGTTCAGCCACCCTCATAAAAATGTGAGAGTAGTCAGTGTCATTAAGGAAGTAGTCTTGCTAAGAACTTCATATCACTAATATACAAAGTTAATTTTATGGCAGACAAATGTAAACAAGACTTCTGCAAAGAAACAGTCTTTGAAGTCTCAAACACTTCCCTAATGAATGGTAATTTATTTAAGCTGCCTTGACTAGGATTTTGCTACAGCAATTAGCTTGCTACAACTAAAAAAAAAAATTAATCTTCCATCTAGGAGTAAGCAGTCATGACTAAAGTCTTGGTTAAAAGCCAAAAAACACTTATTAGTAGTTAAACTTGCTCACACACAACGATTAACACAGAAACCTACAACATTAGAACATAGGCAAGGGTGCTATGCACGTAGCTCAAATCCTTGTTTTAATACCTACTATTTCTGTTGAATTATTTGTTAGAGCCATTGAAGAGACTGCATACTGCAGGTCTCACTTGTCACACACCTGCTATGTTTGTTTTTGTTTTGAATTGTTGGCTTACAGCTGCTCTAGCATTCCTTGCTGAAGTGCATAACCTTATTTTATCAAGCTTCTGAAATTCACCATGTGTCCTAAAAAGAAACCATGCCTTAAGGTTGAGAAATTTACTGTTAAGGCATGCAGTATCTCTGTGGAACCTAATTGCGTGCCACAGTTGCAAAAAGAAACCCGAGCATCTGTTGGCAAGAATTAGAAAGGTGATCCATCTGAGGTACTGTTCACATTCAAGAGTAAGACACAAACCTTTCTAATGATACTTAACCATTTAATCTTAACGCAAACAGGCCTCCAAGACAGAAAGTGCAGAGATGGTCTGAATACTTTGTGAACATTTCTGCCCTGAAGAATATATTCATTCTTTTGTAACCAGGAAGAATACCTCTGAGAGTTTTATTACAACCAGTTTAGATGGATGCTTCTCCTTGAAAGGATTTGGAAAAATATCCAAAGACAACAGCCTAGAAAACACCTGAAGAGATTCCACTTTTAAAAGAATGCTGTGATATGTAAGTTCTAGATTCACACTAGTGTAACAGTGGAAAGTGTGTGTTTTCTGAGGTCCTGGAATTCTTTTCTATACAATCCAAAGCAAGAGAGGCAGCATAGCACCGCTACCCATCTCTTATGGTCTCTCATGAGCAGGACAGTTACAGTAACCAACTGACACCTTGATACAGGCAGCTACCCATCAGAGGGTATCTGTGCTTGCTAGCACTGCAGAGTCTAGATGAAACCTGTTTCATGGGCTGTGCTATCAGTGCCAGAACAGGGTCCCGCTTTGGCTTTCCAGGAAAGGAGCTTCCCCTTTTCTGCCGGTCCAGAAGAATGCCACTTCTCAAGACAGGGTAGGTAGCACAAGATAGTCAAGAGAAGTTAAGAGCTAGTATCATGCTGTTGCCTCCCTATCCCATTCTCTTCTGCAAGATAGTAACTGCTATTATGCCAATATAAATAATTGCAAAATAATCTTCCTCCTAGAACTTAAGCTTAATTCTGAAAATAAATACCCCAGTGTGTTTTCCCTCTGATTCATACAGAGCACCTTTAATATTTATAAACATAAACTTACATGGGGCATTATATTTTTAACTAGAAAAATGAGCATTAACAATACATACATAGTTTTGGTATGACTTACTGGCAGAGATGACAAGTGTGACCAAAATTTCAAAGTGAGGTGAAATCAGATTGGAATAACTATAGTAGAAACTAAAATGATAAAGAGCTCCATCTGATTACAGATACAACCCTTTAAAAACTACAGAACACTCGACTCTTTATTAAAAGCCTCTATCAAACTAATACGTTGCCAGTTACTTAAGACCCCTATGTATGTAATTAACCTTTCATAATCACTGTAAGTATTTTCATGTTTCAGAACTTAATCCACCTCTTACATGTAGATAGAAGACTAGGCTTTATATTTAAGTCATCGTTACAACTGTTTCATGTTTAGGGCAGCAACATCGCTGGAAACTCTCAGACTAAAACAAGTTATTCTGAAAAGCTGAACTAGAACCTTATGCAGGGAAAGCTCAAGAAGAGTTGATTCCTGTTACCCAAATTAGTCTTATTTGATCTTGGACAGTGTTCTCCACCGGTCTTTTAACATGACGCTGGTTCGGTTGTTGAAGTCACCGTGGAGCAGAATTTTAGCCCAATGGCCCACTCCAAACTTCCTTACTCCTGATTTCAGTTTCTTGTCTTCTTCAAGAGTCCATGGCTAGGGGAAGAACAGAGAAAATACAGGATATTTGAACAGAGAAAGATATTCATGTAAGAACAAAGCTTGTAGCAAAATATAAAAGTATTTATATAGCTGTCTAGTTACTACACAACACAGATGTTTTAGCTGTCAGTAGGCTCATTTTGATTTCTTTTGAGCACCATAACTTGACACTAAATAGAACAACAAAGGTTATGATTCAAGTGTTAAAATGCAGTAGCAGGCATCACTTAGAACAAAAACTCATGCTTCAAATTTCACAAGTTACAGGAGGAAAAAAACCTGAAAACCAGAAAGGTGGCATGCAAAGTCTGGCTTCAGCCCAAACATGCTTTCCAAAATTTTGCTTTATAAGCTAATTGAGCCAAGACAGACTTTGATTAATTTTAGCATGTGTCAAAAAAGAAAAACCATTTTGTGACATGTTAATTTGAGAACTGTGAATCTTGACACCATTCACCAACAATGGAATTTTAGTTTGCTGAGAAAAACCAGACCCCAACAGTTAAAATGCTGATAGAAGCAAAATCATACACACAGATATGCAAGTGAGATCAGCCATACCCTTGGATAACAGGGTATCTACACCTACATACTTTTGCTCATTTATTGAGCCTACTAAAGTCTCACAGTCATGACTCACGGGATTTTTAATCTAAGGGATGCCATTTCTCCATAAAAGGAGAAAAAATTACTTGCAGTTATACATCTGCAAGCACTTCCTTATGTTTAAGTTCTCCAGTGTACCAGTTCTTCCTTAGTTGTTTCTCAATACAAGTATCTTAATGCATTTTTAAAAGTACACACAGAGAAAAAGAAAGCTGGAGTCTGATACCTGATTAAAAAATAACTTTTTTTTTTTTTTCTATATTGCAGCTTTGTAAGAAAATGTGAAAATGTACATAGGTAACAACAATTTAAAGATCCTATATATCTTGTATTATTTTTAACCTGTACATTTTTAGTATAGTCAAATATGGTCATTATTTCACTCTGGAATAGCAATTCACAACTTTAAAGAAACTATTTTAAAACAACTTATTGTGACAGAATATAATCTTTTGCATCTCCAAATCCTTCTTTGTTTAATACACAAGCAATCATACTGATGCATCCTAAGTACACCTCCTCAAACAACCTGAACTGCACATCTATGCAAATAAAGAACTATTGCTCCTATTTGGAGCAACTGTTTAGGAAAAATGTACCTAAAAAGTAAGGATCAATTTCTACTTCAAACTGGAGTTTGATAATGTGTTCTGTTCAGATTTATTCCCCAAATTCTGAAATGCAAAGACTCCACTTACAGAAAAAACGCTAGCTCAAAATTTTAATGAGATTGAGCTGAGAAGTACAGAAAATTGTGCTCTGTAGGTGTTCCATTTAGCATATCTGTGTCGTGTAGAAGCAATATAGTTAAAGTATCATAGGCCTTTGCAGGTCTCACTAGTTAAGAAGCATTTGCAACTAATAGTCTCACCAGTAAGCACAATTTAATTAGCAAAGGAGTGAATTATTTCTAGAAGTGTCCTTTCTCAAGCCTCATTATTTGAAAAAATGAAATTGCTGTTCCTATTTAATATATCTTGTTTATTTGACAATTTTGGTGAAGAACGGGTTGTATAACTGTACTCATTTTGACTGCGATAGAGTTAATTTTCTTCATAGTTGCTGGTATGGTGCTATGTTTTGGATTTGTGACAAAAACACACCAACGTTTTAGTAGTTGCTGAGTAGTGCTTAACACAGTCAAGGTCTTTTCTGCTTCTCATGCTGCCCTCCAGCGAGTAGACCGGGGGATATGCGCAAGGAGATGGGAGGGGACCCAGCCAGGAGAGGTGACTCAAAGTGACCAGAGGGATGCTCCATACCTTATGACATTGTGTTCAGGAATAAAGGCTGGGGGAAAGGAGGAAGAGGGATGGGGATGTTGTCTTCCCAAGTAACTGTTGGACACAATGGAGCCCTGCTTTCCTAGATATAGCTAAACATCTGCCTGCTGACAGGAAGGTGTGAATGAATTCCTGATTTTGCTTTGCTTGTGTGCAGTCATGAGGACCTAAAGCACCCCATTTTCAGTGGGATGTATTTTTTGATCTTCTACTGCTTGAACCTTCAAATGGGAAAGCCGCAGTCATGTCCCTCAGCCACATGGTACAGACACTCCACAGCCCTAGGTGCACTGAGCTGGGCTCCTGGAGGTGGGCAGGAGCTGCTGGAGGAAGCAGCTGCTCCTAACACCCTTTAACAAACTGGAAATAAGCAGGATCTGGCCAAGTTGTGAGTATTCCCAACATCACACACATACTCCTTATATGCCAGGGGACTGATCCTTTGGTAACGTGCTTACAGCAGTAAGTTTGTAAGCAAACTAAAGAATTATGCGAGGGAGGATGTGCTAGTAAAATCCCTGGGCTAACTGAAGAAAAAAGAAAAAAAAAAAAGAAAAAAGATGCTTACACAACATAAGAACAGTAAGAGGTGTAGATGGCTCAAGCTGAAGGTCTAGTGACTAGTGCGTCATTTGGGGTATGAAGAGAGAAGTATACTAAAATATGTACAAGACCTCCTTATAAGTAGTATATCACTTCTAGCTATGAAATGGGTAAGTGGTACCGCCTATCAGGTAGGAAGACCCAAGATATTCAGGCTGAGCTCTCTGCAGTTTGAGCTTTCCATGCTTCTTTCTATGAAGAATCAGGTCGTAACAGAAATGCACAGCTGTAAATGAACAGCCTCAACTTACAGAGATTTGAGCTTGATAAAGCCACGTCCTAGAACTATTAGAGAAGAAATAAGTGAATTATGAGGGAACAAAAATCACTTCACTCAGCAAATAACATTACCTAGTGGAAGTGTAAATCTGTTGTGACTCCTGATATTCGAAAAATGCATCCCCGTCCTGCTTGTAAAAAAGAGGTGGCTGGGCAGGGCAGCTAAGGGTAAGTCAATACGATAGTCAGTGCCACAAGAGGTCCATGCGTCTAAGGATGCTCCGATAAGTCCTTGATCCAAGGAGATATATTATTTTATTTTTTTAAATTTCCTCCTTCCCTAAAGACCAAGAACCCATCTAGATTCTTAAAAGATTCTGCCCAAAGAACAACCACAATTCATGCACAGGGGATGACCAGGTGACAGTTTCAGTGCTGTCCTGTGTAGCTTTTTCTTTAGCTGCACCCCCACTCCCTTGAATTTATCCTGATGAAGGTGTCAGCAGCGGTGAAGGGGGTTACTGCAGGGAAAGGGACATAACATTCAGCCTGATCAAAGTTGTATTCTGGTTGTTCTGCAACAAGTGAAAATTTGGAATCTACACAAAGTTCAAGCTGAGGTACATGAATATCAACAAGCTTCACGTCTCACAGTTGTTCTAACTTAATCCAACTAACACTACCTTTTCAAGAACCTATGGTCACTGATACATGCCTCACTGACTAGCCAGTGAAAGAATTGAGTAGCAGCAGTTCAGCTGTCTTTGTCAACAGAAACCTAACACTTCCCTAAAATTGTCTACCCTTTATCAAAAATACTTCCTTTATCCAACACAGATCTTTTGCAACATCAGTAGTGAACAGTGTTGTTAAAAAAACAAACTAAAACTATTACTAATAGTTTTTTGTTTTTTTTTTTTTATAGGCCAGAGAACCCATTGGAATCATCTAGATCATCTAATTTCACAGCATGCCAGAAAACTTTCCTAAGTAAAATCTTTGAGTACCACAGTTATGCTTGACCTCCTGCACCAGTTAATTGAAATGCTTCCAGCACAGAGACAATCACAACTGTTGTTACTTGTTGTAGTGATTAATTACATTTGCTGTTAACAGATTTTTTGTGGTTTTCTGCTTTTAAAATTGGTTACAGCAGGCTTTCTTTATAGATAAGTTTATTCACTTTAACATATAAATGAGCAGCCTGCTGTACAGGTAAATCAGAGACTGACCCATTTTTCCTCTTCGCCAAGGAAGTACCTTGATTAGTAAGTTGTCTCCCTACATATGCCAACAAACTGCCTGTGCTCTGGGATGGCAGTTGTGTAGACCCCAGCACTGCTCTGTTACAAGCTACCAAGACTGGCTGAGAGACCAGACATAAAGCAGCACTGTGCTTGAGCTAACATAATCACAGTGCCTGGCTCAGAGCAATCTGACCTTTGGCTAGCTCAGAACGCTGGCAGAGCAAACTTCAGTTTGCCAGACAGACTGCGTAAATGCACCATCCCTTATCAAAAGATCTTGTTATGCCTTAGAGTCAGTTTTGTTCCAACAATCTGCTTTCCCTTGCGCATGCTGGGACTCTTCTTTGCTCTGAAACTTCCTTCAAGTTCAAATATGTGGATTTTTTCTATACAAGTCTCACTAAATTCTGGAAACTCAAGATTTTTCAGACATTTAAAAAAATTGCCAGACTGATTTTAGACAACTCAAAGGACTGATCATACACATACAGAGAATAGGCTGAGTACAAACAGCTCTCTGATGTCTCTGTGACACTTGCATCCCATAAGAGTTTAACTTAGGAATGAAAAAATAAAGTACATTTCCTTTCAACAGCACTCCAGACTGCTGTATGCCGTTAATTGCAAACACAGCAATGAAAGGCTGTAAATGGGCACTGAACCACGGCAGTGAAATGCCATTTACAAAACAAGGGCAAACAATGCCAACATTGAAAGAGAGCCTGGATGGAAAAGGAAGTTCTAGAAGTCAACAGCTCTGACATTCACAACATTCTTTCATGCATGTGGACTATCTTATACAACCCAGATAATTAAGCAGAGGTGCAGATTTATTGTTTAAAAAGCCAATTATCATGGCTTTCTATGCAATATTTGAGGTCTCGCTAGTATGGCATAAATATCAAACAGAGCAAACGCATAGTTTTCTAAATGTTTAGATTGAGTTTTAATTTCTTTCAAGCTTTTATTTTTTTTTTCAGTTTTCACTACTATCAGATGTCCTTTTCTACAGCTTTCTATACATTCCTAATTTACATGTCAAATAAGGTTGAATTTATAATAACAGAACTAAGCATTTTTTTTTTCTAGTGAGATGTGCGCACAAGCTCATCTCAGTGTTTGTAGTCGTCTCCACACCTACTGCCTCAATAAATAAATAGATGAATATAAAGCTGTCATTAACTCTGTGTCAATTATGGTCCAATTAGTTTCAAACTTCATGCTGTAAACAAGACTGACTGAAGTGTGCATGCCTGTCAGCACCTGGCTGACAAGATATCTGTCCAAGTATGAGGTAGAAAAAAACATTTCTTATGCTTCTGAATGCAACAGACAAATCCTGAGAGCACTGATTTTTTTTTTTTTTAGGGCACTGACTGTATTTGCAACTGCTGAAGAGATTCTCAGTGATGCAAGCATTCCTAAGATCTATGAGAACATAAAGAACTTTGTGTTTGTATGTAGCTAGGGGCTCAACCTCCAATATATGGTGGTACCATATCTTAACAACATTAGGACTCTCATTAGGACCTCAACCAATCTGAACACAAATGAAGATTTAACCAATTTTTCAAGTTCATTAAAAATTCTTAAAAAGATGGGAATAATTACAACTTAATTACAACAAAAAAATATATAAGCCAGTTCATCCTTCTGCATTATATGAAGAATTAAGTATCAAAATGCACACCAGAAGAATGAAACAGCCTGCACCAAAATGAACACATTTAGTTAACGGCACAAACTGTCAACAGAAAGACTATATTATTTCTAAAGAGATTCTCTTCAGAGGAATAAATTTAGTATTAATTTTGTTCAGAAGTGTTATGATTTTCTCATAAATGAATGAGATATATAAAAGCTCAGTTTGTAGCAGTTAATCCCTAACATCAAATCAGCTTCAAATTCACTTCTATTAAGGAATACACTTCTGTACTTTTCACCTGTAGGGAATTATAGCATTGCTGAATATAATGGAGTAGGTTTAATCATGAAGAGAGTTCATATGACTATTTGAAATGTAGCGTTAGAAAAAACTATTTTTTTTGTTTATAAAAACCAAAACAGTTTCTTGAGTAAATATGTTTTTACCTCAGATAAACAAAGTTTTGAATTATTAAGTTATTAAATTTCTATTCAGCTTCCAAGTTGGAGAAGAAAAGTCTTTGATGTTTCATGGGCAAATTATACACTGAATTCTTTTCTCAGATAGTACCGGAAATATTTTTTCTTCCTAAGACAGAAATTAGAACTTACACAGTCCTAAGAGCTATATAGCACAGCTTGAATAACATAATCTTAAACCCAATAATTTTGAATGCTTAGTCTAATACAGCTGGAAAAAAAATTTCTACTGCAGGGCAGATTCATTTCATCTCCAGTTAGAATCGAAATCAAACACAAACCTTTCTTCTTCGGCCACAAGTCTGACTATCTACAAGTTCTTCCACATTTTGCAAGCTGTTCAGACCTAGAAAATGATTAACATACATCCAGATCAATAAGGAGTCGCTAAGGCAGTACATTCTGGCAATTCTACAATTCTATTTTACATACGAACAATTATGTAAGACTACAATGTACTGTTTCGATATGCTTGGACAGAGTGGAAAAATGTCAGTGTTCATATATGAATATACTTTTATATACGTATAGACATAATCTCCACTTAGACCAACGACTAAGTACTCTATTCAAGAAAGCAACTATTTTGTATGAGACAGAGCTTACTGAAGAGTTACTTTAAGCAATTAAGTAAAAATTGCTACGTATCAATGAATTTTTTTTTTTTTTTTATTTTACACTCAAAAAAAATATTCTGACTATATGCATCTCTCTCAGTTTGGGTAGAGAGAATGGAAATTAGCCAGTGATCAGAAATATACTTTTTATATAGGTTCTATTTTTTCCATAGAAGATATGTGAGGTTCTAACTGAGGCAAGTAACCATGCCCCATCCTAAAAGTTTACCCTTCCAAGCACAACAGGAGAAACAAATAAATGTGGATAAGTAAGTAGGTATATCAGACAGCAGCTAGCCACGTGTGGCTGTAACATCATCTCTTTGTGATAATAGGGTGCTAACGATTTTCAGAACCTACTTATAAGTGTGACAAAATCCATGATGTACGCTTTTAAGAAAATAGTACCAGGATGATGCATGAACAGCCTAACCCTGCATTTTACACTACAACTTGTTTTTTACAGTCAGTCTCTTTCCTTCCTTCATCCCAACGTTACCTAGATTGAATGCCCAAAAGAGACAAGTCTTATTACTACTCTGCCAACTTTCTTCTGTACAGAATACCATAATACTCTAGTAAATCAAACAAAAAACACAGCATAACAGAAAACAGTGAATGATTTTGCAAAATTAACTCCCAGGGAACTTTAAAGCATTTTGTAAATGCAGCAACACTCCCCACATGCAGAAACCTGCAGACAGAAATTAGGAGTTTTATTCTCACTGTAATCATGTTTATAACAATCCAATCGTATTGGAGAACAGTTATCAAACCACCAACCCGTTTGGAAAAACAATGTCTGACATGACTTTATTTTGAAAGTGTAAAAAATAAACTAACACTCACTCTGAAGAACATTACTTGCTCTGCATTTCCTCTTGGAATAACGCCTGCAAAGAATACAGAATGGAAGTAAAAATACAAAAAAAAAAAACACAAAGAATATATGACCAAAGGCCACTCAAAAAAATCATTTTTACCTTGTAATGGATTTTGTTGCATCTTCAGGTAACAGATTTGTAGTACTCGGTTTCTCTTCTGTACATCTTAAAATAAAAATTATTTCCTAGACAGCAATTTGCCATTGATGTGAATCGACAGTATTTACATTAAATAAAATCCCAAGATTTCTCTACAGAAACAGAGGCATACAAACACTAACTGCATCAATCCGCTTATTCATAATGCTACTGTTAATGCTGAAAGCCTTGAAAAAAACTGAATTTGTTTATGTGAATTGTTTTCACAAATTTACAAGATTATGGAATTACAGAAGTAATTCCTTAAACTTTTGCACAACATCATACACATTTATTTGAAGATATGACACATTTATTTTACTTACCTTACTTTTTATTTGTTTGTACACTCTACATCAGTCAGTTTTCTTAACTAGATCATGCTAAGTATTGTAGGTTTAAAACTGCACAAGAAACAAACTCTATCCTGACCAAAGACCACAAAAACAAGTGGAAAAGCAAGCGGCAATAGACCTGGAATATTAGCATTATTTAAAATACAGTCAAGGGGGTAAAAAGGGAACCATGTTTCAAGTTCCCCCAGCATTTCTTATAAAAGAACATATTTATTTTGAGGTTTCACATTCCCCAAGTCCTACCCTATATTTATTTACCACAATAGCATTATCACTAAGCAAGTAGATCCTGCGTTTAGCCCTAAGGAAAAAAGTAACACACTAATTCCCTTTCCTTGTTCTCTTTCTTCTTCAGATGACCTATAGCCTGAAATTAAAGACTAAAATGAGCTCAATCAAGTGTAAAGGAAAACTTTTAAAAAGCATTTCCAATGTTTTTATTGTTATACAAGACTGACAGCTGTTTAAACTGAAAATCGTGCATCTTCAGCAAGTATTTAAACTTAATGCCAAGCCATTTGATGTAAATGCCAAGAATAACAACTACAGAAAGGCTAATATTAAAAATAGAGAATAAATTAGTAGTTCACTTTCTGTTGGAGAGCGATTTGGAATATAATGTCCTTCCTTCTACCTATTCTTAATTCTACAGGTTTTAAGTTACTATCCAAACATGCTCCTGCCATGGTTTTGCCTAGGACAGAGTTAAATTTTCTTTGCAGAGGCTCACACAATGTTGTGTTTTGTATTTTTGATGAAAACAGTGGTGCTAACACAGATGTTTTTAGTTGTTGCAGACCAGCATTTAGAGACAAGGACTTTTTCTTGTTTCTTACGGTGTCCTGCCAGCTGGAGGTAAACAAAATGCTGGGATGGGACACAGCCAGGACAGCTGACCTCAGACTGACCAAAGGGATGTTCCACACCACACGGAATTGTGCTCAGCAACAAAAGCTGGGGTAAAGAAGGGGAGGTGGACATTAGAAGTGATGGTGTTTGTCTTCCCACAAAGCCATTACGTGCGTTGAGCCCTGCCCTCCTGCAAGTGGCTGAACACCTACCTGCCAATAGGAAGCAGCAAATGGATTCCTTGGTTTGCTTTGCTTGTGTGTGCAGCTTTTTTTTTTTTTTTTTTTTTTGCTTAGTGAACTGTCCTTATCTCAATCCACAAGTTCTCACACTTTCAGCTTTCTGATTCTAGCTCCCATCCCACCTGGGGAGAGTGAGTGAACAGCTGAGCGGCGCTGAGCTGCCTGACAGGGTTGTATCTCAACAGTCCCTCAGCAATAAAATGCTAAATACATACCTTAGTGTTTTTTCCAAATTATTTTCTTCCTCTTTATTGACATTCACAGTTATGTTCTGCAGCACTACTGCTTCTAGTCCTTTACACTCTACCTGCTCCATGGCTGCCTGTGAGAAATAGAATGGATGCTTCAAAATTATAGCAGCCAGTACAATCTTAGTATAAGCTGCTATTTAAGTAAGCGTACTCTGCATTAACTCCACTAACAGTACTTATTCCACAGACCCTTCAAAGGGTATTATCACTAAAATAATTTGTTTCAGAACAATTGTAATGAGGTGGGTTGAAATCCATCAAAATCTTTACCAGCCAGTAATTCAGAGACACTTTAGTCAAAGCCACAAGTAATATTTATACGAACTGAACACACAGATGATGTGTGAAATACATTGCATAGATCAACACTGCAAATACTACTGAAGTACTCTCAAGTCATTTTTAAGACTAGAGCACAAATTGAAAACTGACAGTCCTCACAAGTTCATCTAGTTACACTGACTTTAGACTGTGGCAAGATCAAGAAAACCTACAACACTTTCAAAGTTATGTCCAATCAAACTTTAAGCTTGCAAAACTACTTTTCCTGTATTCACAAAAAAATAGTTTAACATCCTATCCTGCCTGAATTATTTTAGCCACAAACTAAGATGATTCCTCCTCCTTTCCTAAGCAGAGAAGGATAGTCCATTACTCCATAAAATTTCTAGAGTATTATGAGATTTCATACTTTTCCCCAAAGTTCCTCTGATCTACTTGATATAACAACACCTTAAAAAAAATCAGTTAGTCCATATGATGTCATTCATGACACCTTGCCACTAATGTTCTTCTCTACTATTTTAAGGCATACTTACCACTCAAGTGATATAAAAACTCTAGCTGTGCACCATCATTACTAAGCAGAACCAACCACTTTCCATCTAACACTGTCTATACAACTCAAAAGGAGATCGGTTTTGCAGTGCTCAAAAATGACTAATAATCATAGCATTTTAAAGTTGACAGGTTCACTGCAGGCCCAACATTTCTTTTTCTTTTTTCTGCTTAGCCAGTTGGTTCCATTTTCCATCCATTTCTTCTTTCAGGGCTTGCTTTCGCCTCCTGTAAGTTTTTTGTCATCTGTCCATTCAGTCTTCTTAAAATCTTAACTTGTCCTTCACAGGAACTTGCAGAATCTCTCAACATTTGTAAGAACCAGATAATGCAGAAGTGCTCTCTATTTCATTAATTCAAACATGAAAATACTGAAAGTTTTTCTGGTTACAGAATACTTCCACTACCAGAAGAATATATTTCACCATCAGAAACTCCCTAACTACCCAACTTACCCCATCTTTCAGCTGTTAATTTTCAAAATTCTGTCTTTACAGTGGTTGATGGTAGCAAAACATGAGCGGAAGTGAAAATTTCCATACAAATAATTAGTAGAAAGGATTTAATAAAAAAAAAGAATCTGCTAATAATGCATTTCAGAATGCAACAGTAACTTTCAAATTTTATTTCTCCCTAAAATTAATTACTTTGAAAGAATACTGAGTTGTTACACAGAAAAATGTAAAAGTGTTCCTTAAGTGAACCTGTTTGGCTGATCTTTCTTTGGCATTGAAGTATCTGAAAATTGTTCTTCGGGTAGTTTACCTCGAAGTTTCCTGAAGTACAAGAATTTCATTGACAATAGGAGCTGCAACCTTGTAGATTCCAAGCTCGATTATAAGCTAAAAAAGGCAGCCTAGAGAACAGTCTAGCAACGCAGACCTTTTTATATGTCCACATATGGCACAAGAAGAAAGAGAGACAAACAGTTAAAGCTAAGGTGTTTTTCTGCAGAGAATAGGGTACACTGCAGGGAAACAGTTACTTGCATTGTAGAGAAAAGAGTGAACTCTTTACACCATGCTATCCTCTACATCCTGGAGTTATTCATCCTAAAGTGAAAAGATTTCAGAAGTAAGAATATTGCAACTTTGGTGCAGACAGTAGGAAGGATGTACATACAGGCAGTAGGGATGCAACACAGGGTCCAGGAATGCTAGTATGGAGTTCTGGGCCTTCTCTGACACCTCCAAACCTCTCTCTCTTCTTAGACTCAAATAAATCGCTTTGAAAAATAAACTTGAGAACTGGCAGTCGAGTAAAACCATTAAAAAGTATTCCTCATATTGTACTCTGAATACGTTTGGGAGGGTCTCTAGTCTCTCTGGTAATAAAATGAAAATCCCAAAGGAACTTGAAGTTTGTTTATTTAGAATTTACCTCTTATTACCTTTAGATGTCTGTGTTTTTGCAATTGAGTGACTCAATATTCTTTTATAGTGAGTAAACATGTGGGAAATTCTTCACAATCCTCCTGAACACAACTGCAGGAGGAATGTTGTTCTTGCCAATTTTAAATCACTTTTGAGCAAGATGGTTTGTAAACAGCTTTTTTTTTATTTACAGGAAAAAGCAATAAGAGTTTTCAATCTCTAACTCCTCTGACATTCCTAAAGCTTTTAAACAAATTAACAGGTCTTGATCTTTCCCTGTTAATATGAGAAGTCTTATAGACTTAAAGAAAGCAAAATAAACATGAAATATAGTTACATTATCTTTCAAGAAGTTCTAAGATCAGAACTGGTCCTCTTCCTCTGGAATCTTATTCCTACTATCTCCTAATCATATATTCAACTTTTTTTTTTTTAATTAATAAGATCAGCCATAGGAGGATAACGCTTCCCTTCCATCTAAGACAGTAACTGAACCTACTGTAAAGTTTCCTTGAAAGTATGTACCTCTTTTGAAGTAAGTTTTCAAAAATAGTTTGACATACCTGTAGTAAGAAGTTTTTTTCATTTTCTTTCATGAAACATTCGATGTAAGACTTGACTTTACTTATCAGAAGATCGTAATTGAAGCTTTGGAGAAGGGGAATATATGGATCCTTGCTTTTGATTACGGTTGCCAGCTTCACCCTTAAAGGCTACGAAAGCACACATTCATGTCATATATATATATATGTATCTTGCAGTAATCTTAGCATCTATGATAAACAGGACACATACAAAGCTGAAAAAGATTGTCTTATAGTTTTCTGAATAAATTCAAGCTACAGTTTGAAAGGGTTCTACTGTGAACTAGGCACAATGCCAGGAGTTCGCTTTGTTTACATGCTCAACAAATAACAGGTGTAACTTCCCAGAGATGCACACTTTCATTCCATTTACGAATAATGTTGAAAGCAGTGTGGTCAATGGAGCAAAACGTACACCCAGAAAGGGCCACTCATTACTGGGTTTCTTTTCTCATTTATTGCCTCTGCAGACTGAGGCTGAAAGGGGTCTACAGTGTTCAGGAAAATGACTACTTAGTACAGTAGCATTAAAGGCACAAAAATACTCATAATTAATCACAACATTATGTTTGTCTACCAACCACTCTGTATCATGCAGAGAGCAATACAGCCAGTATCTAACTTGTATACAGGCTGCACTCGTTTACCAACTTGAATACTACAATTACCTCAGCCTACATTTTCTGAACAGCTGAATCTTCTGAAAAATTTATCTGAATAATATGTTATACACACGCTACTATTTATGTAGAACACGTGTTCTAATATACCAGAGGAACATATAGGCAGCATTTTTGTCTGTCTTCTTTCACATGCAATCCTTGCCTTCCTTTGTTCTTTTCTCCATCCTGTTTTCCTCAGTGGCGTAGCACATAAGAAGGCATCACGTTCTGCCTCCACAAAATGCAAAGGTTCCTCCAGTTTATTATACACAGCTATTATGGGGGTGGGGGAAATCAGGGGATTGTCAGTACTCCTATCTTTTAGCTAACAAATGAAGTACAAGTAAAAAAGGACCTACACAAGCACTGCACACGTTCAAAGGAGAGGTTGAAAGCTTATATACAATCTGCTTCTTCTTTCTCCCTATTTTTCAGCCTCCTATAAGCAGTCCTCATTATTGCAATGGTCTATAGGTTGCTAAAGTCATTACTATAAGTGGACTTAAGGTTTTCAGCAAATTCAGGCACGTGATTTTATTTTTATTAGCTATTATTTTGAACAGACATGCACTTAAGACTTGCATCTTCATGAAGCAAAAACCATAAAACCAGGAAGGGGCCTGACACAGATGTTATCTGGTCCAGAGAACAACATCCACTCTATGTTATGGATGTTAATGACCCTTCCTTCCTTCTGATGTTTCAATCTGTAGAACACTAACCAATGGAGAAGACAAATAGACGGCAAAGACTCAGAAAAAGTCAACAGCCCAATTAGAGCAGTGGACCCACCATTTCTTTACCAGTATGTTTATCCTCTGAAAACTACAGCATCCCCTTCCCAGAACCCCTCATCTCTCAAAGTGGGAAAGGAGATTAAGTTTAGACTGCTTCTGCCCACAGCGACGAACAAATGCTGCTAAAAGCAATCCTTTTACTCCCCCAAATCATGCATTATTTCTATCATTTCCGTTTCTCCAAATATCCTGAGCTGCCACAGGCGAGAAAGTGATTGCACCTACTGGAATTAGGATAAAGCTACAGAGGTAGCATTTGCCACCTTTGGGAAACTGTTCCCTTCTTCTCCTCTAAAAGAAGAAAAAAAAGCACATTACTACCTTATCTGATTCCGAGTCTGTAAACAGCCTTTCAAGAACTTCAGCAGCCTCCTTAAAATATCCTTTTTCCATATGGACTGCTACAACCTGCAATCAATATAGTTACATTTAAAAGACATGCTGAAATACATTCGGCCTGAAAAACAAAAAACCACCACTACCACCACAAAAAACAATGGAAGTCACACTTCTGTAATTTTGTGAGACTTCCAAAATTCTGAGGACTATACATTTAGAAGCATGACCAACAATTATTGAGTTATTACATTTAGTTATAAAATAATATTAAACATCTTGTATAAAGACCAGGGATTTAAAGGCAAATCTGATGCAAATTTTCCCTTACTTTTTTCTCTCCCTTACCATTGCTTCCATCTTCCCCTGAAGGACATTTTCAGTCCCAAGAGTTGTGAAATTTCCCTCACATGCAACTAAATAGAGTGCTCTCGTTTGCAACAGTAATAAAAATGTCAAGTGATCGCATTAAACAGAGTTAAAAAGAGGACACAGTATTGCACTGAAGCACATTTGAGATAATGCATGTAGTATTTCAGACAATGATTCAGAAAAACAAACCCAAAACAAAAAAATTTGTTGTTAAGTACAGACATTTTATAGCTATCTCCAAATAATAATAATAAAAAAACACTTAGAAGACTGAATACAAACTGTTCTGTCTTAAATCAGTTCAGCATGTCTACACTTCTGTCACGTTAGGAAAGAACAGCAAAATGGAGTTTTTAACGCGATTCTGAATATATAACAGTTTAATCACAGGGAAGTTTGAGTTTTAAGGAAATTCAGAGCAGGTCAAGATTTTTTTTTTTCAAATGCTTTTAATCTTAAAATACATTTCTCGCAAAAAAACAAACAAAACACAACCATTATTACCAGGAACATGTAAGTTTTTACATGTTTCTCACTGAAATCAAATGTTTTCTAATACAGAGAATTATTCGTAAGCCAAAAAATCTCATCTGAAATTAAAGCTATTCAAGCTATATTTTAAAGCTCAAGATATGTTTTGAAGTTGATATCTCAATTGATATATATATATATATATATTTATATATATATTTTTTTCAAATTGTCCCAGTTTGAAATTGTTTCAGAACTTGCCAAAGAGGAACCAATCTAGATAGGGAAAGGTCCCATGTACTGCTTTGCTTATACTGTAATTGAAAACAGAACAAACTCAGAAAATTCAGTTCAGATTGCTCATAGCCCAAACTCTGTTTTAGCAGAATGAATAGCATCTTGAAGTTTTTTTGAATAAATAACACAGACCTGAATTTGAATCAAGCGACGAATATCTTCGTGAAGCTTATCAAGTTTATTTTCTTCCCTCTCAAGTAAAGTCCAAAAAGACAGAGCAGATTCCAAAGGTGAAATTCTTGGATCCTTTTCAAAACTGCATTCTTAGGAAAAAAAATACATATTGGTATTTAAAACAAAACTTGAAGGAGGAAGCTAAGTATATTTCATTATGTATACACAATGAAGTCCTCCATACTATAAATCATTACAAATCCTTTCTCCTCAAATAATTTTTAGTCTCCCTTTTTGGGTATGTTTAAGAGACTTGAAGGTATCTCCTCCTTTTTAGAGCCTCTTTCCTCCTGATGTTGCTAATTATAATACTGTTGTATTTTTAAGAGAGATTATGCATCTTCTACTTATCGTTCAATTAAAAATGCTACTTGCAATAGTGCTAAGTTTAGCATTATGTATTCGGGATGGTATTAATAATACTTTTACAATAAGCTTGGCATAAGTTATCAAAACATTTAGTATTGCTGCTCTGGATTTTGTAACGAAACACATTCCTGATCTCTCTATATTACCATGCCTTAACTTTTTGTTATATTTGAACAGGTTAAAGTGAGAAAGAAATTCAAACAGCGTTAACACAGGACTGTTCACTGAAAAAGCAGAAGCAGCCATGTCATTGTGCTAATATTAAGGCTTGGAAAAATTCCCAGCAAGCAGGATCAATGACTAGCTCCGGCCAAAACATAGCCTAGCCAAATAACCATCCCTCTCAACACTCTACAGTTTCCCTGTCTGATCAATACATGGTTTGGTTTGGAAAGGACGTTAAAGATCATACAGTTCCAACCCCCCTGCGATGGTCAGGGACACTTCCCACCAGACCAGGCTGCTCCAAGCCCCATCCAAACAGGCCTTAAACACTTCCAAGGATGCAGCATTAAATTAAAGCAGAGTAGCTGCTTTCAAATTTATAAAAATAAGCCTTTGTGGCACTGCTAGGCTAGAATACAACTTGGTCCTTCATTGGTCATGCTGGCAAGACTGCTTTTGAAGTTCTTAAATCTCACCAAGTTTCATCAAGCAGCAAATAATTTAAATCTTCCAAAAACATGTGCATGGGCACAGAAGCAGCTCAGTCAAATTAGTGAGTTGAGGCTAACTCACAGCCAAACAGAAGACACAACAGTGAATAAAAATCCCAAAGACCTGCTGCCAGCTGAAAGTCTTATGACCTTCTGTAAAAAGAAAGGCCATCAACCTTTTCATCCATATTCTCGCTCCTACTGTCTGTCCCACTTTAATTTCTAGATTTACATTTGTAGAAAGAAACGCCCCCTCTGCACTTTACACTTGCAGATATTGCTCACTAAGGGCCAGTCAATCTTCTCAAGTTTATTTCTTTTGTTGATGCTGCTGTGACAGAAAAACCCACAATCTGAGCAGCATATAAGCATTCAAACTTCGCACAATAACGTCATCACACAGTAATGCCGGCCTTGCATTTAGGTCAAGTGCACGTGGAATACTAGCAGTCCAAGTGTAGAGATTTTCACCATTTTAATATACACATTAGAAGCAGTGCAAAAGCATATCTAACACTCATCCATGCAAGTTCATTGAGATCTACTTAAACAGCAACTGGCAAAAACAAAACAAAACAAAAAAAAAACAGAAAAAAACAGTATTTACCAAGTTCTCTTCCGTTTGCAATTCTTATCAAAAGCTGACAGAGGTACACCATTTTTTTCTGATGTGTAGCTATTTTGGAGAAGCTATTCATAACAGCTGGAAAAGAAGACGAAAAGTTAAGTCAGTCTTGCTCCAGCAGTGCCACAGTGTGGCTAGAAATAAACTAGACACTGTATTATCAGACTAAAAATGCTTCATCAGATCCCAAATGAATTAGAAATTTAGCAGATTATCAGTTAATGTTCATTCCTGTTCTAAGAAGGTAAGTCATATTTAAGCACTTGACCAGAAAAACGTATTCCTCTTGCAGTTCACAACAGTAGCTTAGAAGTGGCAAGACACATCATTTATTTATTTATTTATTTATTTATTTTTAAACTTAACACCACAGTATCTAACATAAACAAGTACAAGTTTGTTTTACTCACTAGCTTACCAGGAAAGACCGACAACTATCTGCTCCAGAGAACATTACTGTGCAGTGCCCACCCAGCAGAGCCCCAAGCAGACTGCTAACGTTTACAACGTTGCTGTGGCAACTGGCAGACCAAAAGCAGTAAAAGCTACCAGAGCTTAGGCAGAAACCTAAACCCACAAGGGAAATCCTCCTCACAGGGCTGGAAGGTCACAAGGATTACTGTATATTTTCAACAGGGAGCTGTGGTGAGATTATTTCCATCACACTGATTACTATGAACTTCTCATTTTAACGTGCTGTATGCAGTAATTCATCTTCACAGCACAACATGGAAACATTCAAAATGAAAAGCAAAGAACCTGTCAAGCTGCTCTCCTAAGACAGATGCACACTGAGCATCCTGCTTCAGGACTTTTCAGAGGCAGCCTTGAGAAAGCCAGGATTGTGCAGCAGGGGACCCCCCACACCACCCCCAGTTTTGCACCAACACAACCACAACAAATCACACACTGGTTTCCTCGCAAGTACTCAGCTTCCTTGCTTAGTAGTGTGTGAGCATCCCCTAGGGAACAATGGATAAGTATCCAATTGCAAACTAATTAAAAAACCCTGAACAATTACCTAACCTAACATCAAGCAGGATATTGTTATTTGGGCTTCGAAGAACACATTTTCAATTCTGTTTCTGTGAGGACAGGTGACGCAAGAACTCTAGCTAAAATAGGAGGTAGAAAAAACAACAACAACAACAAAAAAGGAACATTGCTTAGAATAGCAGCTAAGTGCCACTAATTACAGGCACAAATTTATGCATCTCCCATAGCAGACAACGCAGTTCAGCTTCACAAAGTTTGGATAATGAGTTTGTTGCTAGAGATCCCCATGCCCTGAAGATGGAGCCAGAGCTTGGAAGTTTCAGGAAGAAGGCTGCAGGTGAGCAATGCAACAGAAAAGGGTCAATTCGCCAAGTGGCTTGGAATCATTTAGCTTTCTCTGCTCCTCCCCGTGCTTTTAGGGTGCTCCTCCACTAGGGTGTTAATTCAGGGCAGGGCTGCGTTTTTAAATAAAACGTCCTGTGCTTTGGTTTGCATCACAAAGCAGTCTTGATTATACCAATTAATTCCTTTAGAGCTATTATTCCACAGGAGATGAAACCTTGATGTGTTAAGAGTGAAAAATAGGTCCTTAGCACCAATTATTCACATGTAATGCAGACAAATATTAATCTACATGGACTTATTAAGCTTTTCTAGAATCTGTTTCTCTGTTAATTCATTTGTTAAAAGTGCCCTAGAATATAAATTGCTCCCCTCCCAATAGCCACTCAAATATAATTTCTTAGCTTTTCAATAGAAATTCTAGAAATGTTCCACGTAGATACCTCAACAATCCATGTAGATACCTAAACAAGCCAGTTCTGGTGATAGAACCGTCAAAGCAGGATAAGGTAGGCAAGGCACGTAACCTTGCCATGCTGTCCTTGAACCACAGACTACCTAGACAGGTAAGCCATTTCTAGCTGGTAGTGTACTGAGCTACATGTAAATATTATTTATCTCCTAACAAAATAGCTCCTTTTACAGTTTTGCATTTGCTCCAGTTTGAACTGACTTTCAGGCTGACAGCCAACCAGTATTTCAGTAGGGTCTCACTTTGATGTATACAAGAGTAATAGTTCCGTATTCCCAACAACAACAAAAAGCTTTTTCTAATGCAGTCTTTGTGGGTACACATAGCTTTTTCCATAGATTATTACACTCTTGACTTAATAACCTTACAGCACCAGCATGTTCAACTCTGTTAACTAACTCTCACATTCCAGATTTTCTATTACTTCCCAGTTCTATGTAACTTTGTATTCTGCACAAACACTAATTGTAAAAATTAATTGTTTCTACTAATACAATCTCCTAAAGTCTTTCCATTCTCCTTGAGAGAGATTCCGGTCTGAGCCTTGTCTCAGCTTCCCATTTGTCTTCATGAAATTTCGTAACAACTCTCCTACTGAACCGCAGTCCCAAAGCTGAAAAGCACCATTAATAATGAATCCTATCAGCCCCCCACTTGGTGCATTTCATTACCTTTAGGTTTCTTACCTCTCACTATTTTTCATATTAATCTCTTTACTATTTATCCTGCATACCATGGTGTTTAAAATTTTGCAAAGAACTGAATAAGTCATATTTATTGACTACTTTACTGACCATTTACTTTGGTCAAGAAAAAAAAAAAAATCCCCCAAAGCTCTAACCTGCTGTCTTCAGTTTTTTTTTTTGTTTTTTTTTTTCCCCAAGAGATGAAATCACTGTATATTCATCAGATTTAAGATCAAGACAATTTGTCCTGTTAAAAATGTTCACTCTTAAACATTTCTCATTTCAAATATATGTTTTTCCACTCATGATCCAGCCACGAGGCTTTGTTCCACCTGTGTCTGACAGACTTTTAAGTACTTCTAAGCCTTCTAACATTCTACCAGAAGCCAGGATATAAATTCAGGAACCCGGTGCGTTTAAGTTACGCTAACTTTTGCATCCCTTTACTAAACCCTCTTCAACCTTCCCGTTGCCCTGAGCCACCAGCACCAGAGGCCTCAGCTTCCCCGAGGGCGGCACATAAACCACACTACACCGGCACGATTCACAGCACCAACGTGATGGAGTAAGGCTGAGCAGAGCCCTCCCTCAGTACCCAGCAGCTCGGAAGCTCCCCAACTCCCCTCAGAGCTGCCACCCGCCCCCGCTGAGGGGACCAACAGCCCCGTCCTGACGGGGAAGCGACGGGAGGAGCCCCCTCACCCTGTGCCACGGCCCTCCACCGCCCGAACTCGGCGGCGCGGCCCTCCGCGAAGTGCCGGCACAGGCAGCAGCAGCTCAGCTCCAGCACCCAGCCCGCCGCCACCGCCTCCGCCGCCGCCAGCATCGCGGGATCCCCCGCAGCCACCGCTTCCGCCGCCATCTTGGAGCTCGCCCGCCAACGCGCCCCCTCGCCCCACCCCCTCGCGCGTGACAGCCTATCAGCGCGCCCGCCTCCGTCGCCAGCCCCTCCCAGTGGCTGGGCCGTCGGCGGGAGACGGGGGGGGTTGACATCACACGGCGCGCGGGCGGCCGTTGGGGACCGTTGGCCCAGGGTCCTCCCGGCCTGCTCCACGAGGTCTCAGCCCCAGCGTCCAGGAGCGAAGCGTAGCGCAGTGTCGTTGGAGCAGCTCTGCCCATCGCCTGTCAGACCTAGGGGGGTGCTGCCAGGCTGTTTTGCGAGTTATGGGGTGCACAGGGCTTGCTGTAGGACTTGTTAGGGCAGGAACAAAAGGCACACAAAGCAACAGCAACAAGAAGAAGGGTTAGATAATATGGAGGAATAGAAAAATGTGAAAAAAAATAAAGGGATAAAATGGTTATGTGAAAATACTTGACTGGCTGCTACACTTGTCTATGCCTGATCAGTGCAGTGAGTCCTGTCATATTAAGTGTGTTTCTACCTGCCCTGCAAGGGGCTCTCAGTGCTGTGTACATGTCCAGGAATGGGGCTGTGAGTGCTGCAGCTGCAGCCAGGCTGTGGGGCAGAGGGTGTGCGTGCCCGCAGCTGGAGTGAGCGCAGGTGTTGCCCAGGGAGGTGGTGGCATCACCATCCCTTGGGGAGGTTTAATTAGTAAAGGTTGGATGTGGTGCTTAGGGAAATGGTGTAGTGGGTGACATTGGTGGTAGGGGGATGGTTGGACCAGATGATCTTGAAGGTTTTTTAGACCTTAATGATTCTATGATTCTAAGTTGAGGGTGTGACCACTGGCAAAGAGCAGCCCAGACATGCTGGTGAGCAGGTGAAGTGGCCAGGGAGAAAGGCAGGGAGTGGGGCTGTAAGGGCCGGATCTGGGTGTGAGAGTGCATGTGTGTCTTTAAGGGCACTCTTCTTGTTTTAAGGTATTTTAATGCCATTATTTCCTGGATCTTATAAGGAAATAAATAGCAGAAAGGATTTTTTTTTTTTTTTTTTTTTTTTAAAGTGGGCCTGACAAACTTCCCTGACAAAAAAAAAAAATAAATTAAAAAAAAAAAAAAAAAAAAAAAGAAATTGTGGTTTCCATGTTCTGAAGGCCTTCCTTCCTTTTGTAGACCTCTGTGTAACTTGGTCTTTCGTATATTTTACCTTACCTCAAGCAGACTCAAGAGTCCTAATCCAAAATAGCAGAGAAGCTACAGAGGTGAATAAAAAAAAAAGTCACGTGCTGAAAACTCCAAGGTCCCTTTTGCGTACAGAAGTCTTTGTAGTGTTAATCCAGTTTATCCCCTTAGCTGTCTTTTCTTCCTAAAAGGCAGACTTTCAAAGGTGCTGAGCTTTTTCAGGGATATTGTACTACAACGTTTGATAGTGTAACAAAGCTGCTTCTTGGTTCACGCACTGTAATTTCTCCTGAATATTACCTCACAGTTTCTTGTTTTATCTTACCAGTTGTGCTGAGCCACGAGAAGAATTGAGCCAGTAGACTTTAGAATAACACGTATATAAATCCTCACAACCGTGTACCATACCTTTAGTTATAATAGTGGTTATATAGTATTATATGCTGTTAAGTTGGAACAAAGGTGAAAGAGAAGGTTTTTATACTTGATACACATTTAATCAGCCCAAATGCTGCTCTGCTGTAATATAACTCATTGAATTAGTTCAATGGCACTAGTTATTCAATATAGAACGATGGAAAAATCAAAGTAACAGAGCTTCAAAAGTTCACTTAAAAGAACATTACTAAAGTTATTCACTATATATAGAAATAAAGGATCAGACCAGAGTTCTGATGTAATGCTGTCAAAAATAACAGAGCCTGGAAAATCACCTCTGTCTAGAAATTACCGGCAGTAACTTTCCATTCAGTGAAGGACTTTATCTATGATTATGCTAAGATTATGAAAGGAGAATGTCACAGAAATTTCACAGATGAATTGATACTATTTAGGCAATTGTACAGAAGGAAGGAGATGCAGTGAATTTTTGAGAGGAGAAAAGGACGATGGGTGAGGTCTGCAACAGAAAATAGTTATAGCTCTGCAAATGTATTCTGTCTTTCCTTGGTCCTCTGGATATGTGTCCACAGTGGCTGCACATGCTTTGGGCTTTCCAGACTAAAGTGGCAAGGCTGAACCAATGACTGCCTTGTCTAGAGTCACAGGCTAAGCACTGGGAAATTCCTGGGGTGGCATCTAAAAGCAAGATTTCTGTATGAGCTCCTGTTTGGAAGATCTGGAAACCACTACAAAAGCAGCTTTGTGGCTGGATATTGTTGCTTCCAGGGGAACAGATTCCTTGTGGGATTATAATCGGGGGGAGGGAAGAACTTTCTGGTTAATAAAACAGACGACGTGTAAGAGAAAACACGTGGAATCTCCAAGGACCAGATCAGGACTAGGATATCATTATCCAGTATATAGGTTCATATTTTGCCTTTCCTAACATAGATTACTCGATTCCAAATTACAGATTTCTCCTGCTTTATTTGTAAATAGATGCATTCTATGGATAGAATGAAAGGGGAAATAAAAGTAAATGAACAACTAGATTTCCTGTGTTGTGAGTACTATTAACACATGTTAACACATTTGATTTCTGAAGGTTAAACTATAGATCTCACAGTATGCTTTAAATACTAGACATCTTAATGGCTCATTAAGCTAATGTATGTATGAAATAATAAAGGTTGCATTCTTCTCAGTTAATGTATTCTCAGTTAATATGATGCAATTTTAGAGACAAATGTATTAAACTATTCAATATAATGAACTCAGCAGGGTCTCCTCCCCTTTGCTTGGATTAATTCAAAAGCAGAGAAGGTATCTGTAAGTATTTATTCTGCCCCAGCTGAAGATTTATGTTAGATGGTCAAATGGGTTAAAGGTAAGGTAGCTGACTACTCTGTCACCATCAACCATGTCCACTAGCACATTTGCCTCACCAAGTATCAAAACAAAATGACAACAACAAAAAAACCCACAATCTTTTCATGCTGCAAGGCACTGACTGGTCCATCTTGCTACTAGAAGCAAATACTTGCTACATTTTGGCTTTGCTAGCTGTTTTTTTTTTTTTTTTTTTTTCTTTTGTTTGTTTGTTTGTTTGTTTTAAAGCAGGGGCATGTTCTCACAGCCTATATGCCAAAATCCCGATAAAGTTGTATGGAATTCCCCTTGGCTGAGATTCAGGGCCAGGCATTTAAAACAATTGAACAATTTCATGGTGCTTAAATGCTTTAATGAATTTAAGTGATCTTTATAGATTATATAAATGAAGACTGCCTGGTAAAGATAAGCAGAACGAGGCCCTGTGTTACTGGTCAAGTACTGATCTCTGTGATGTACTGAGTACTGGCTGACATTTTGCACTGCTTTCTTCACAGAAAACATTATCTCTGTGCTACACAATTTCAGATCAGGAAACTACATTTCTATGGAATGACTGGTAGGAACCTTTTGGAAACGTTGCTTATTTAGAAGTAATAATTTATTTATGTGTTTATTTATTTTGCTTAGCATGCCAGCCAGTAGGAACTAATAGTTTTGAAACTGTTCCTACTGTGAATAAATGTCTTGGAAGTGTGATTCTCTGGCTCTGCTGATTAGCTGAACATTGTTAAGTGTTTAGTAGACTTGGAGAACAGAGGATGGAGTTACAACATCACGAAACTATGAAAATATTAAAAAGAGACGTACCTATTTATCTGTAAAACTGACAGAGATGAGTTATAGGTAATACCAGAACACCAGAAAGTCTGAGATTCAACTGAGTGAAACTGAATCTGGTGCTGTCATCAACCTAAGCTTCCAAATCAAAGGGAACATTTACATTTCCAAATCAAAGTAAACAACATTTACTGTTGTTTTAAAATGTAAAAGTGGGAGGTTGGTAGACTTGTTCTGATTTTTAACACTCTGTAGCTAAATAGCTATTGTGATGGGCAATGTTTCTGAACATGTATATGATAACAAAGTAGTTTGCCCTGGTCAGATTTATCCCAAGGAACAGCAAAATAATTTGTAACAATACACTCCTGAAATGACAGTTTTATTCATTCAGGGCTCTGGCCACATTCCTGACAATTCCTGTGATTCAGTTTCTTCAGAAGTCATGATTAGAAACTCTAAGGAGAACAAGACATGCTGATTATCCAAAGATTAGTGTTAACTGTGGGTAAGTACTGAAGTGAAAGGAGGCAGAAGTAGCTTCGTGTGCATGTGATGGTGCCTCTTTCTCTTTTTTTTTTTTTTTTTTTTTTTTTTCCTCCTGTGTGAGAATGAAGGTTCAGAGATATGAAAGAAGTCTGTATGTAGCTACTCTCCTCTGGTATTTTTTAGCTCTATATAATTCATTTTTTGTATTTACTAAGTTCTTTATATCTTTTGATTATCTTATTCTGTAGAACACTTTCACCAGTCCTTGCTGAGGTAAACATACTGGTGGAACGTGTCTGAAGTGATGACACAGGGCTTGTTCATGTGGTCCTGATGAGAAGAGGGTTCAGGCAAGCCAGAGTAGGGAAGAATTAAGGCAGTAGCTCTACTGCCTTAAGGAACTTCTGACTTTGGAGGCGTAACATTTCATGCCCAAATGAAAAGATTACATGTGTGCTTTCATTTACTGCCCCATATATAAGCCTCAGAGCTCCTGTCATACAGCTTTTTCGGTTCATTTATGTATTAGAGCTGTGAGAAGTGTGAGATCCTCCTATCCACTGTGCCTTGGGGCATGCAAAATGCCTGTATGTTGCGGCCATGTTGTAGCACAAGAGAGAGGTACTGCACAGCTCTGGCTTGCAGACTGCTGTGCTGAAACTGTGCCAGGCTGTGTATGTGCCCTGTGTGGGTATGGGTGTACGTACATGGATGGGTATGGAGGGACTTGCTCCAGTTGCCACCAGACTTGCTGCTGGAAGATGAGTCACAAATATAAGATGTTTCTATCATGCAGCTTCCTGCTGAGGGACTGGAGATCTGGAGACAATGTTCCTTCCTAAGAATGGTCCGATTATGCCTCCTTTTCACTCTACTTTAATAAATCATTAAAGTAACAGCATTAAAACATTAAAAAGGAAAAGGTGGTAAATGCAAGTAGTTCCTTGAGTGGCTGAGCTAATGAAACCTACTTCTTTATGGGTCTGTGGTTTGTGCTTGGATTCCTTCATGTTTAATAAGGTGGAAACTCTGAAACATTTCCTGCAGTTGGGGCATTCAGGACAACTCCATTCATTGTGGATCTGGAGAGTGAAGTTCATTTTGAGCCCTTTTCCTTAATAAATGCACTAAGTTGTAGTAATCTCTTAAGAGGCTTTTTAACTTTAATAGTGGGGACATAGATACTGTACTGATACTTCACAGTCTACAGCTCACATCCTACCAGAGTAGAAACCAATGAACATGAGAAGAGAATATGAAAAATAACTGCAAATTTTATGCCATATGAATAACATAATTTAAGAGAACAAATTATAAAAATAAGTAGATTTCTTTTGTAATCAAAATGAAAAGTTTCATTGCTAGGTTAAATAACAGCAAATATTAACATTTTTTATGTTAATATTAACAACCTATTAATTTTTTTTTTTTTTTTTCCTTTTCAATAGGAATACTTAAATGTTAGTTTAAAAGAGATTAGCAATGAATTGTTGCTGTGCTGATTTCCAGCATGGGAACGATGAAAATCTGTAGAAAACACGAGGTTAAGGAGTGAGAAATAATAAAAGAAATCAATTTTAAAAATTGTTCCTTTTGGCAGTTCCTTTTCATGCTTGGCTTATCTTTACTTTCTGCAAGTAAGATGCATTTTATAGTTGTAGTTGTACTAAATGTTTAAATACTTTTTAGGATACAGATTAATGCATTTGAAGGCACATTGGTGATTAACAAATATTTTTGTCTCTCTGACCCTGCTCCTGGTGGTCTTGCCTTCATTAAGGAGAAAAAAAATATGTGTTTAACTACATCTTGGTTCACCTGTGGCAACTAATACCTGCTAAAATCCTCATTAAGATAAAGTCAGTCAGTAGTTTTAAACTATATTAACAGCCCTCAAGAAACTTTTTCCCTTGTGGCCCTCTTATGTTGTCTAACAAAACCACAGACCATTTTCCTCTTCATCTGCTTAATTTCACTCTGTCGAGCATCAGTAACTTTGGGTGTCTAAACAGTGAAAGTCCTCTGATGAATTAGTCACTATGATTTAATAATGCATTTATTTATTTACTTATGGTGGGGAGTATGTAATCTTCTTGTTTGAGCAGTACTTTTTCAAACACAGCTAAAAAGACAGAATCATTTGAATCATTTGGGTACTTTTATAAAAAAACTTCCATTGAAGCAGGTTCTCAGGCTTCATTGGATCATAGTGTTCAGCAGGGCCCTTATTCAGCAGTAGGATTTTATTAACACAAAATGACAAAATATGAAGAATCCTAGTGTGGTAAGGCAGCAATTGTTTTCATAGATGATGACTTTTTTTGGTTGGATTTCATGTCAGTCCTGTACAATGTTGAGTATCTATAGGTGACAGATTTGGGAGAAATGAGTAGAATTCAGTCTGGTTTTAAAACCAAACATTGGAAGCTGTCCAAATGTCTGTGCTGTATATGCTGGAGGTCAGGCTTTGTCTCTCTTTGTCTGAGGCCCCATGCTGCAGATTTCTAGGTATGGGACCCGGAGTCACATGTCTCATATATACTCCTTGTGTCTGAGGACACGAAATAAGCTCAGTCCCTTCCAACCCCAGCTGACCATCAGTTTAGCCCTTGAATGAGGGGCATTAACTGAGCAAACCCTTTGATTCCTGATCTATGGGCAGTGAAGTTAATGCAATGTCTAAGTTCCAATTTTCTTCCTAGTGGAGAATAAAAATTTGAGTCAAAACCCCTGTGTTTCTTGCAAGATGCAGTTAATGATTCTAATTTGTGTTTTCATTATGAACTAATGAAAAAAGTAACTTTATGTTTTGTAATCCTGGTATCATTACACTGTGTGACTGTGGAGAAAATAGTACTGAAATATTGAAAGCTAGCTGCTTACTTATGTTAAATTGATTAGAAATTTAATAGCTGTTTATGAATGTTATAACTTCAGTCATGGAATCTGTGGTGCCCATAGATGTCTGCTTGTATTTTAGTTCTTGGATGAAAACCTGCAAATAGTGAAAAATGCTATTTGAGAAGTAATTTGAGTTATTTTACTGGTGGAGAATTTATTGTCTGGCAGTCTAAAAGTGAGTCAGCTCTGTTAACAACCAGTCTTGGATACATCCATTAGAAGTGGATTTTTCATTTGGAGAAAGCTACAGTTTAGGCAGTTAAGAATGCTAACTCTTTTCAGATTTTTTTTTTTTTTTTTTTTTTTTTGGTGTGTGTGTGTGTGTGGCCTGGAAACTGGCTTGCTGTCACGGCAGACAAGTAATGAAGATTTTTGTAGATACTTTCCCCATTTGCTTATGGAGGTAATTGAGGCTTGTGATTCATGAGGTGCTGTGAAACCTTTAAAAATGTCCAACCTACTACATAATACAATATAGCCTTTTGTTTGTTTTTCTATTTCTATAATTCATAAAGATAGAAGAATGGACATGGGTTCATAGAGGCCAAAAAAAGAAGGCCTGAACAGACATTACTCAGTATTTGATTCATTTTTTTTTTCTACATTCAGTGACAATTTGCATTAATGGAGTCAGCAGAAACACAGTATAAGCCTCTACAGTAAATTAAGATTTAATGTAATGATATCCTGACTAGGTTGATTTCTTTCCTAATGTTTATATTAGAATAGCTTGAAATTTGTCCCCTGAATACATCAGAGTGGTATACTTTTACCCTAGCCTGCTGGCATCTCAGTACATTGCCAATGAGATCTCTACCACCTGCTCAATTCCAAGTCTGCTAATACTTCTCCCTTTAGGACCTAATTCCTACTGCATGCCACCTTTGCATCTTAGCATAAAATGGTTTGCCCGATTTCTCTGTGTGCTTGTGTTCAGCCACAGGTCAGACTGTACCAGTAAAACGGTGCATTGTCTGTATGTCTTCTTGCTATAGAGTTGGGATGAGATGCTAGGGTGCTAGATATAAACATATATATATATATATATTCACATGAGCTCCATAAACAAGAAATGAGAGAGAGAAGGAAACAGAAAAAGGTCAATAATCCAGAATGAGAAAGATGACCTAATCTCACAGCATGACCTAAGAGATTTTTAGCTGTGTCTAAACTACCGTGGTGTATCCTGCTCCCTTGACTGTCCAGACTCAGTGACTATTGGAAAATGCTCCCACTCCATTTCTCCTGTGTGGCTTCGTTTCCTTTCCATGCAGTCAAAACTTGAAGAGGCAGAAGATTTGCACAATCCTGAAGATGTGCTGTGGTGTGGAATTATAGCGGAGCTGGAATGTGAACTTTTATCAGTTTTTTTTTGGTGATAACTTCAGGTATTATGGATAGATGTGTGGGCTGCATACAGCCTGTATATTGAATAACATACACTCAAAGTCCTTTCTTTAACATGCAATTATTCAGATCAATGGTAAGAAGAAGAGACTGGGAGAAGCAATTAGAAGGATGTGGGCTTTGTTTTTAAAGAAAGGAGGAAGCTAGGAATGTGTTTAAGGTAGAACAGGAAAATGGAACAAATTTAGATTTATGGGCAGTACTACACATTTGGAGAAAGAACCAGAGAAAAAATATTTGTAAAAAAAATTATACTCCTTACTTTTTGAACCATACAGATACTCTATTAAAGTTGCATTTGCAGCAAATCTTTGCCTGTAAAAAAATATGTTATTTCCATGACTCATTTTGAAGGAAAAACAAAACAAAACAACAAAACAACAAAGCAAAACAAAAACCAAAATACTTTATTCCCAATACAAATTATATTTTCTCACAGTTTTTGGGCTATAAAAAGGTGGTCCACTTGCAGGTTCAACTTAGGTTGTTGGTTACTAGCAAGGTGAACAAGATAGTGGGTTATCCACCACATCCAAATGGTAGGCTAAGGTACCTGGGTTTGAATATCCAGAATCAGCTACTAGATATTTCCACGCTTCTGCAATAATGTTTACTCACCCTTGTAAAGCAATTTGAGGTCTTATATCTCTGACAGTGCAAGTAGTAATTAGCAGTAATGCTGAAGAGAGAGGAAAAAAAGGCTTAGAAGCACTGTAATTTTTTTAAAATAAACAATGGATTCTGACTTTATTTGCATAGCCAAATGATTTATTTCTGTACACATTGTCTGCCAGAGATCCCTGTATAATAAAGTCAAGTAATGAAATCTAAGGACACTATGGATTATTGTTTTGGTATATATGCAATGCTCAATGTAAAGTGGTTTCATGCAGAGAACTGAAATGAGACACAGATGATTCATTTACACATTTATTTACTATCCTGCTTATTCTATCAGACTGAAATGGAGAACAATGCATTTATTTTACAGACATTTGACATAAATTAAACAGATATTTTGATGTTGAACAATTGTACAGACTACAACATGCATATTAATATGTAGATTGGTGCAGAAATATTTAGTTGATCAGCAAAACCTAGTATGACAAAAATAATAACCACATTTCCTTTTTTATGAAGTTAAAATGCAGCTGATATGAAGACATTGATACGAATACCACTAAATGTGAAAGTTATTATTCTAATGGAATCAGATGGTTAGTTGGAAAAATAATGCTATTGTCAAACAGTCTTAGCTACAAAAAGAAATTAAATCAAAATGTTTCTAACAAATACAACAATAATGAAAAAAGCATGTTTGATGCAATTACCATTGCAAAATGCCCTATTATTTCCCTGCCCCACCCCCAAATGCAAACAATGCATGAAGCAAAAGCAGCATATTCTCCCACAAAATGTCTGGGGCATTTTGTAAAGGCAGATGAATGAGATTAGACAAGACTTATCACATACGCTTTTATCTCCTAGTGACAGTTCTTTGAAAGAAAGATATGTTGTTAATAGAGCAGTTTATGATGAAATGTTGCTAATTCTGTAAAATTGACCAATAGTGAAGACACTGCTATCGCGCCAAGAGAACTTGAAAAATACTGTTGTGCTTTTTTGTTTGCAGCATTCAGAGCATTCACAGAGGAATACAAAGTAAAGTTCATTAAATCAATAGAACTAATAGTAGTCATGCTACCGTACCTATGAAACTAATACAGTAATAACTTATAAACATGAATCAGTACATATTCTTAGTTGATATTTACAGTGATCTTAAAGCAATAGGCTATGTATTCAACTCTCAGGTTCTTTGTACTCTAATCCCTCCATGTTTCAGTTTATCAGCATGGCTCCTTTGACTTTTGAGAGTTACATAGGTAAAACTCTGCATAACTCTTTGAAAATTTAGAGGTATAAATCCAGAACTCTGCATCCTAGCAGAAGTACCCATGATTGTCCCCAACTGTTTTTTTTTCTTTTCTTTTTTTTTTTTTTTTTTTTCATTTTGCGATATGTGTTAGAAACTGCTCTTTTTGTCTAAAGCTATAGTATATTGCTCCATCCTTCAGTTTTATATAGGCAGAATTCCCATCGGCTTTCTGCTTAAGGACTTCAAGAACAGGCATAAATGTTTTGTATTTTTATCTCCACTGAGAGATGCTATCTGAGCAAAACTTAGAGCCAAAACATCAATATAGAACATATGTCCTTAACCTTGCAATCATTAAAAATAATAATAATAATAATAATAATAAAAAGAATAGGCTTTTTGTTTCTTGCATTCCCTTTTACAAGATATGCCCTAGAGATCAGAGCAACTAAGCACACCATCAACCCCCCTAACCATGCAACTTAAATCAATTCCAACTGATGACCCACATGAAAAGATACCTAGGCATAGTAGTTGGACACGAAATATTTCTGATCTTCTGTCACTGCTTAGCCATTTGCACAGATATTCACTTTTATTCATACCAGCATAAAGAGTTACTGTTAAGTTAAATAGTTACTTGCAGTCAGTTTTATCATTCTGCTAATTTAATGATTTTGGAGTGAGAGTCAAACTAGGGCTGTCAGTACTGCTTTAGTCAAACATAACACCATCTTTAGAGTAAATTGACTGTAGAAATATGCAATATTCAAGAGTGCAGCCCAAATTGCAAACCACAACTATTCCAATGTTCTGAAGAATATCAGACTGGTTGTTTGAATGATTCCACCTGGGATAAGTGGGAGAATAGACTGGGGACAATTTAATCTTCGGCTGTATACAGCTGTGTATACAGCTTCTTTTCATACATCACCATGGATGACAATAGCAAAACTTGCTTGAGTAAGAGATTTAACCTGATTTTTCCAAAGATGCCAATGTAAATATAACCACTTCTAGATTTAGAAACATGCAGATACATATGCCTGAAGAATCCAGCCCCTTCATTAATGAATTACTTTTGCTGCACAAGTCATAGTCCCTCAATAGAAAATATTTAAAAAAAACAGTACCTCAACTTAATTTTCGTACAATAAATTTCAAAGTTAATGTGATACAAGACACAACCTTTAGGTCTTTTTTATGTACCAAAATTTTTCTGTTGGTAAATGTACATTACTCCTGCTGAAGTTAAGAATGGATTTATATATTTATTTGAGATAAAAAATTACTAATGAAAATAATAAAGTGAAATTAATTACCCAGACTGCTCTTAGATTCAGGATTTGCATTAAACACAGGACTACAATCAATGTCTAATGTAATGACATGTCACCATTCTGTTTGGTTCATGGGTATAATTAGGATAATCATGTAGGATAATCATATCTTTTGGATTAAATATTAGCTAATAGAATGTTCTTCACCTACTCCTCATTAGAGAGACTAATATTTGTGTGCTAGTTCCTTCTTCTACAATGGGATCCATATGGGCTTGTGTTAGGTGTTGTAAAAGAAAATTAAATTGCAATCAGTAATAATATAGGACTATGATACCACTGCTGTTTTGGAAGAAGTCTCCATTACAGCTAAAAGGTAATACTTCTTAAATATTATAACACAATGTTTCCAAAATATATTCTTTAACCCTGCAATGGAAGAAATACAAGGACAAGTATGTTACTCCATCTGTAATGTCACATGGTGTATGATTACCGAACAATAAACCATTGCATGATTCAAAAAATTTTGCATATGTCTGCCAGTCATCTAACCTTTCTTCACTGATGGAACTGATATGGTGGCTGTGAAGGATTTTGCTCCCAGAACACTTGATCTGCTTTACAGTATGAAAACATTTCAGACAGAGTTTAAACTGAGTACCATTATGTTGGACAACAGACAAATTTTCATACTGATACTGATGGCTATCTTATTAGCATGTAACAGTCAGTTAGAAACTGCAAAGCTCTTGCAAAAGCACTGAACAAATGCATTGAAACATCTTGCAGGATGAGGAGGATACCAGAGGAGACAGCATTTTAAAGCTAGAAAATTTGTGAAGTTGTGAGATGGTATGGCTGCAACAATAACAGAAAGAAAGGACACTTGGTTCTTCTTCTTCCTCAGTTCAAATGCCATAGAGCCCCAGAATTAATATCTATCTGGCCATTTGCACCTGAATATAAAAATATTTTTCTGATAAACAAGACACATCTTATTTGTTGGGTTGTCTTCTGACTGATCCCAAGTAGAGGAGAAGGTTGGTGTTTGGAGGGAAAGGGGAAGAGGTCCAAAGATCAACAATGATAAGAACGCAGACTATCTTCTTTTTCAGGAAAGTCTTTTGGTAAAACAGATCAGATGTTCATTTTAGGTAAGTGGGTAACATCACTGAAAATCTCAGTAGAGACCTGTTGGTTCTAGGATAAAAATTAAGATGGGCTAGGACTGTAATTAATCTTTTGCTACTGGTACTTTTGCCTCATTAAGTGTGACCAAGGACTGTGTAATATATGTTTTATTATATCTCTAGTTTATATAGTATATTAAAACATGCCTTGTCTACTTACTGTTTTCTGCCTTTCTTCCCCCTTTGTTGTATTTGCATTTCCTGCTTGATCTGTGCTGACTACTTTCTAAAAACATATTCTTTGCTTTTTTTTTCTTTAAAAAAAAATATATATATATTTGCATGAACAAAACATAAATCTTCATTTTATATCCAAATGACCCCAAAATTAAATTAATTAAAAGAAGATGGTTGGAAGGCCCTAGACATCTTTAGCAGGCTGACTGTATTTGCAATGGGACTTGAAAAAGACAAGTGGTATTTGTACTGAACTGTGCCTCAGAGATGAGGTTGAAGGAGTTAATTAAATAATTTTAAGCAAAAACTTGTTTCAAACAGATCTAAGGAAACAGAAACAAGCTCAGGCTACATGTAGGGGAAGAGATCTAGTTTTAAATGAACAAGTTCTTTTTCACTTATAGAAGTGTGTAAGGAATATAAATATATTGCCAGGTTTTAGCTGGTATGAAAAGACTCAAGAAGTCAATTGCCGTTTTGATTTATGTATGTGTTATAGGCAAAAATACAGTTTTCTGGACGCACTTTTGGTTACATAATCTTGTGCTAAAAAGAAACAGCTCTTTAAGTCAGTTGCTCTAGTGTTGAATCAGATATCACCTCTTTTACATCACTAATGTTTGAATTTTGAGACCAATTTTGAAATGAGGACACAGTGCATTAGATTTCTGCATTAGCAAAGAAGCTTCTGTATTCTATACAATGAAGCATTAAAAGGCCTTTTGTGTTTTTATTTAAAAAAGTGTATATTATAGAAATTCTCTAGTGCAATAACTTCCTACACCATGTTACATTCTTATATGCTTCCCCTGTAAACAGCTTTCCTGCATGAACTTACTTTGCAGTTTGTGCGATATACTATTCCCAACCCCCCGGATTTGGATTAACATGACTATTTACCCCCAAATTGTTCTGATTACTCTATGAGCATCCTTTAAATGTGTACATTTGGTTTCATCATTGAAAATTAATTGAAAGTTTGAATCAGGATTCTGCAGTTAGTACAAAATATAAAAAATAGATTGATTGCAAAGCTATCTCCCTGAACAATCTTCATTTTCCAGCAATATGAAGAATCAGACTCCTTTCAGGTGCACAGGGGAGGAACTTCATCTCAAGACTCCTTAAGCTGTTTTGAAATTCCACAACTTTTGGAGACTGACTCTAGAACTCCCCTTACTGTGGTGAATAGGCAATAGGTCTGAAAGGGCTTTGAATTTTTAGAACAGCAGAAAATATACTCAGGTAATTTTGCATAATTCGCTACATAGCAATTCAAATTCATGATGAATGAAGAGATCCTGGACTGCATGTCTTACACATGCTGTGCTAAAATAAAAGTTAGGTCCAGTCCTGCAACTACTCAAGTAAGTACTTTGATCAGGAGTTAGCCATGAGCTAGGTATTCAGGAATGGATCACATGTATGCGGCCAAGACTGGAAATACCAAATGTCTAAACCTGTGATTCTGGAAATAATATTCAGCATAGTCAAAATCATACAATGAATCAATGAAATTTTAACAAAAGCACTTCCAAAGCTTGACCCTTTTTCTTCCAAAATTTAAAAAAAAAAGAACACAACGTCTGTTAATAAAGAGAATTACATTTCTTTTGCTTGTACAATTTCAAAATAACTGTGCTTCTCTGAAAACATTTAAAATACAACAGTGAATAAAGGCCTGGTTTTCTCATCTGGCTTACACGGTTAAAGCTCCTGTTGATTTTACTCGAGAGAGTCTTGCTGTCCTCATTTACTTTCAGTCATTCCCTTTTTCTTGCAGACTCACATTAGTTTCAGGGGGAATTCATCTGCACAAGGATTGAGGTTTTAATTTTACCACTATTGAATTTTTAGTGATTTTCATAGGGCAGAATTAGGTTTGCATAAAGTACTGGTTTAGCTCAGGAGAGCTTAGAGCTCAAATCTCTGCTCCTGCAAAAAAGTTCCCTATGGCTGGATTCCTCCCTTTCCAAAAAGTGGCACAGATCTGAGGGGGCTTTCTGAAAGTGTAAGCATCAGCTGAGAGAAAAAGCGCACAGTAGGAACAGGACACAGACCTCAGTCTTGCCAGAACAACACCATTATCTTGAATGGGATTTTTCTGTGGATCCGGAGCATGGGATCAAGTCCTGTTTAGACTTAATTTGGTCTTCATTAGTCCACTAGAATGTAAAGGCAGATAGAACAGGCCCACGTGATTTCATTAAAACTGCACATAGAAAATACAAACCAACGCTTTAGGCATATAAAAATTGACCGGCATTTAGTTTTTGTCACTGAAAATATCTAGCAAGAAAAAAAAAAAAAAAAGATTAACGACTATAAAGTACTTGAGAGCTAAGTTTTGGAACAGTGAGACACAATATAATTGAAATGTTAAGCAGGATGCCATATAAATAGGTAAAATTGAATGCAGCAACAAGTTGCAATGAACTGCAACTAAGGACAAAAAGCAATTATTACTATTATTATTTTTTTTGAGAATTAATGACCAGACATTGTTCTGAAGAAATAACATTATATTCCTAGTGTTTCAAATGACTGAAAATATACCTTGATGTTACCTTGTTGTGGAAATCTACCCTTACAAATATATATATATTTTAAACAAAGGGACTGTTCTGTGCTCATTATTTGGTCCAGCCACCAGAGTCCGTGTTTGAGAGCTTTTCAAACTTGCCTCTTTTCCATGTGGCAGGCTTGAGTGAGGTCTGTGGCATCAGCCCAGCTGTCTCAAGCAGAGGGCAATGTTGCAATAAAATACTTGTTCTTTTACATTAAATGTACTAGGTGCTGATTTTTACTCATTTAAATGACAGAAAATGACACATGAGTAAAAAGTAATCAAGTTCCACTATGGGAAGTAGAAGCCTGTTGTTTTCAACCACATCTTGGTTAGTCTAAAGTGCTTTTAATGCTCCCATTCTTGTCTCAGTCTTTGCATGTTTGTTAGGCTCCTGACTGGAAGAAGCATTATCTCCCTTTTGTGCTTAGGGAAGAGAGAGGCTCAGTCTCAGGCAACGGGCTCATGGAGGGAATTGATGCTCATCAGACTTAACTGCTGAACCCTCTGACTGTGAGACTGGACTTGCTGCTCTTACAAAATTTACAGCTTTGTAAGAAATTGGTTGAGGGAGCGTCCAAATTCAGCAGAAATCAGAGGACAGAAAAAAAAAAGACATATTCTGTTTTTTTTTTTTTTTTTTTTTTTTTTTTTTTTTTTTTTTAAAAAAAAAAAAAGACATTTCATAGGGCATGTATGTGTAACTGCATACTTTTGCTTATGATTAAGATTTTATGATTTAGGAAATTCAAGCAATCTGTAGTTATTTTACTAATATTATTATAGCACAGGAAGCTACTGGTGCTGGATAAAAAAATAATAGCTTTTTTGAGACAGTAGTTAAGTTTGTACTTTGTAATGAAGGCTTTGGTTCAACATCTTTTACAGAATGGCTACATAGCTGGAGAATATCAGGGAAACCAAAGATGCTTTGGCAGGTGTCTATGGAACTATTGACATTTCCCTTTATAAGGAAAAGCCTATGCTCAGCTTTTGGAACAGCCATTGGAGTATGGGTTGAGGCAAAACTGGTGTGTAAAGTAGTACCTTACAAGTTTAAGCTTGTCTCTTATGCCCTTGCCGTGTAATGACTTTAGTAGCACTGCCATTACTAAAGTGCGGACACTGATTTGGAGCTAGAAGGGAAGGAGATCTGTCAAGAGTTCTCAAAGATCACATAGAAGCAAATATTTTTAAATCAAAGGAAAAAAGAATGTGGGTTATATTTCTGTTAAGATCAAATTTACTAAGATTGAGAACTTTTGAATATGTCTGTATAGTCTTTGGCACAATTTATTGCCACAGAAATAATTCTATGTTGTTTGTTTTTTGTTTTATTAAATTTAAAATGGAACATTATTTTTTTCTCAGTTACGAAACGTTGGCAGTATTCTATAAAAGTATCAAATGCTTCAAGTTCTGGTCATTAAATCTTTGCTTATCCTCACAGGATCATTAAATAAACTGACAAATGCAATAACAAAATTATGCAAATTGAAAAAAACAAACAAACAAACAAACAAAAAACAAAACACACACACACACAAAAAAAAACAAAACAAAAAACAAAAAACCCTACAATTTACAGCACAGATAAACTAAAATACTGTAGTCCCTTAATTAACAGATAAATCATGAGCTTTTTAACAGAAAGCAAGATATGTGAGATGCTTTAAGTATAAGTTGCAATTTTGCAACATAAGTCTGTACAAAACCTCCAGGCAGCACGCTGTGAAGGAAGTACCTGTGTCCCAGGAAATTCTTTTTCCATAAATCCTTGTTATCAGTAGCTTTCCCCCCAACCCCAGACTATTTACATATATATGCATTTTGCAAGCTCGAAGCACCTTGTTTCACATCATTATGAATGCATGCATTGACATTTCATCCTTTCATGTGCAAATTCTAAAATTCGTTGTAACCAAGAAAACAAAAAAGTTAAAAGAGTTCAAAACCTGTCTACAATCATAAGTGAAAGGATCAAAAATGTCAGATGTTGCAGAACACTGGCTCCTAACAGAGCTCTCTTTATTTTATTCACTGTTCTTGAGTCATTTTTTTTCCTTTTTTTTTTTTTTTTGTTTTCAATTTGTTACAAAAAGCAGTCTTATTTTTTAATTAAACAGTATTTAAACTAAACAATTCTTCATGCCATGCAAAAATAACATTTTATGCACTTTTGAGGCTTTCCATGTTTAATGTTCATAGGCATTACTAACTGTGGCTTAAGAAAAAGTATTTTTATTGCTCTTGTAACTAGTCACATGCTAGTTTCACGTGTGGGACAGTAACCAGTTTCTCCTGGACTTGAATGAATTTCTGGGGAAAATAAATGGTTTTCTATTTTGTGACCTTCTTGGTTACTGTCTTTCTTTACCTCACCCCCAGCATGGTAAATGTCTTGAGTACAGTTGTGACTCATGCTTTTGGGTGAAGAGCTGACCTGTGGCTCCTCTGTTAAATGGTTGCCATCACCGTGTTTATCCCCACAGCAATTTGTCTTGATATCCTGTTGTTTCTCATGTTTTATACCATGTAACTCCATAAACTGTTCTTCCTCTCCAGTGTCTATTTCGGTGAAGCTTCTCCTTTCTTTTGAGGGGAAAGTGAAAATTTTTTGTTTGGGAAAGAGCGGGGATGATTTTTTGGAAGGTCCCTGACAAAGTCCTGATGCGTCAGCACCAAGTAAAGGTCGTTCACCTTGGGGTGAATTTTCTTCCAGGAGAATGGTGCTGATGTGCTGAGGGGTAGCCTGGGTAAAGTCTGCTCCTGCCATCACTGGCAGTGGCCTTGCAGTGCTAGGTGGTGTTTGTGGAGCACCACCTCTGTTGTCTTTAAAATTAACCTTAAGGGATCTGGATTTTAATGGATTGCTACCTTTCAGAGAACTTTTGGGGCTTTCCATGGCAGTGTCAAAATGTAAGTGACCATGCAAAACAGCTTGGGATCCACCGCCATCACTGATAAGAGCTCTGTCAATTGGATTATAGTCAAAGGTGATATCTGTTGGAGAAAACATTCTGTCTTTTGTGAATGGTATAAACTGTGAACTCCTTACTCTTTGGTTGTCTTCTGGGTTAACAGAATCAGTTGCGAATCTCATCTGCAAGTGAGAGCTGGGAAACAAGGAAAGGGGGGACCTCTCCGTTTCTGTGAAGTCAGTGGCACAGCTGGCAAAGCTGTCAATACTGGATGTGCTTCTCATGTCCGTTATGATGTCTGTAGGTCCAGGTGGCAATGGATCTCTCTGGCCTGTAACTTCTTCCATCTCTATTTCTTCTTCATACATGGGTGGCTTTGCTGACTGGTCTTGGTAACCAGCGTTCAGATTAGGCTGAGACTGAGTTTTAGTAATTTCATTATATAGCATTTCCAATTTCTGGGCACTGAGGTGCTGTGGGCTGGAGGATGCTGCAGCATTGTTTAATTGCTCATGGGAGTCTTGTTGGCTAACTTCTTGGTATTTGTTCTCATAAGACTTGTTTGAGCTTGTTTCAGACATTGTCCTTCTGGCCCATTTCCACCGGTTTGGGGAGAGGTGGTTGTCATCGACTGTCTCCTTCGGGTTAGCTGCTTCTCCAGGCTTACTTGGATCTACTGCTACATCTATCATTTCCATACTGCGAGCAAAGGCATCTTTCAGGTTCATGGAGACAATGCTGCCATTTCTTTTAGCTCGCTCAAGTGCTTCTCTCCTCTTAATTGCCTTCTCTTGTCTTTTCTGCTCCTTGTAAAACTCTGAGAAATTGTTCACAATAATTGGTATAGGCAGGGCTATGACTAGCACTCCAGCAATACAGCAAAGTCCTCCAACTATTTTACCTAACAAAGTCTTAGGATAAATGTCGCCGTATCCTACAGTAGTCATAGTAATTGTTGCCCACCAGAATGATGCAGGAATACTGGTAAATTTTGTAGCATCCTCATCCTTTTCAGCAAAGAATACAAGACTTGAAAATATCATTATTCCCATGGCTAAAAACAATATCAACAAGCCCAATTCATTGTAACTCCGCCTGAGAGTAAAACCTAAAGACTGAAGGCCTGTTGAATGTCTGGCAAGTTTAAGAATCCTTAAGATCCTCATAATACGAAATATCTGAACCACACGTCTGACGTTTTGGAACTGCAGTACACTTTTATTGGACTCTGTGAGGAAAATGGTGACATAGTATGGCAAGATAGCCAGTAAGTCAATGACATTTAATGGGCCTTTGAAGAATTTCCACTTATTTGGTGAGGACAGAAAACGCAAAAGGTACTCCATGGTAAACCAAGCAATACACACAGCTTCAACGTGTGCTAGCTGAGGGTTGTCATTTGGCTGCCCAAATTCATCTATTTCTTGAAGCTCTGGCAGTGTGTTAAGAGACAAAGCAATAGTGGACAGTACGATGAACAGAATGGACACAATGGCCAAAATCTGTAAAACAAAATAAACAATGTTTTGGTTAGACTGATGCAAGTGTATTTGTCAGGGTCTGTTTGTGTCAAATAAACTAAGAATGATGGAAGCTGTTTTGACTCTAGCATTATTTGGTTTTAACGTTTTGATTTTTGCACAGAGAGAAAACATTAGAATTATCTAGATATGGTCAAAATCCTATTGTTTTACTGTCTGTGGTAAGCCAGTTCATTTCAGAAAGGCAAGCCACATCTCATCTTACTATTTTTTTAATTACAAATTGAAGTAATATGTAGTGATGCAAGTTATCAAGTAAAGAATATAAAGTTCCTATCAACGTGCAGAACATTAATCTATTAGTTTTCTGCATAAAGTACAATTATATAAAACTGTACCCAGTGCAGAGAAATGATTGGATAATACAATGTGTAAGCTGTTGGTTTAGTATGTGCATACCTTCCTAGTCATGCATTAATTTATGAGTTGAAAGCCAAAGCTAAGAAAACAAGAGGCATTGTTCAGGGGACTAGGCTTGTCTAATTGCAATGTCTGTACAAATTTTAGGTGCTACTAGAACTGAATATATTGACTCTGAATTAGGTAGAGAGGATTAATACATTAGAAAGTACACAGTAGGATGAAAGTGAACCCAGTTTCTCATAATCATTAAAATAGGGAAGTAGATGAATATTTTCTGTTAATAATGCTTTGATTTCAGTCTCAGGAGATGGGTTCTATGAAATATGTTATCATTCATGTGGATGAGGTTCAGACACCTCATGCCTGATGCCCTGTCATGTTGCCCAGAATTGCTGGTCATTCTCATTTGCAGAACCAATATTATGAAAACAAATTGATTTATCAGAGAATATAATATATTTATTACAAAGTTTGCTTATTCATATTCAAGGTAATATAGACAACTTTGAGATGATGTGCAAAGTGTTAATGTGATGAGAAAGCTATTATAACAGTTTACTTGGATAAAAATACATTATTGCTTTGGTTAGGAGTCCTAAGTAAATCCAGGTTTTCATTAGAAATACTGAAATTATTTTCTGTTTTAAAGCTCAGTTTAAGCTCACTCTTAAAAGCATTTGCTTTAATTTCTCAGAAATGATGCTGTTAAATCCATTTGGTGATGTTTGGTGTACTTCCAAGGACACGGTAAGTCTGATAAAATTGTTGTGATACCCAACCAGATTGAGATGCAGCTGGGCAGAATACAGGCGTGATTAGTATAAGCGAAGCAATTGGCTACAGCAGTGATAACAGTTCTAGAGATGGAAATGCCACCTCATTGTACCTGTGTGAAAAATAGCAGTAAGCCTGTTTCAGATGTGGGTTAATAAACATGAAGTCAGCTCTCTCAGCACAAACCAAAATTACTCATGAGGGTTCATATTTGGCATCATGTACTTATGTGCTATATTTGTTCCTTTTCAGCTAAAAGTAGTATAGAACAGGTAGCACCTTTCATATTTTGAAGTGTTTCAGAAAGATTTGCATTCCTCCCTTCCAGTGCTGCTTCTACCATTTTTCTTTTGAGTTGTATTTATTAGGGGAATAAGATTCATTTATTCCTCCTGTCAGGTAAGTTGTGAATCAACTGTCTTCATTCTTCAGACAGCCCATCCAGAAGACATACTCTGGTTCATCTGTGCTGTTTAGGGGGTTATATATCCCTTAAAACTTCTGCTACCCACAACAGAAAAAGAGGCCAATCTTAGTAAAGAATTTGTTAACATGATAAATAAAATGAAGGCAATAACACTGCACACTTAGGCAGGGCTGAATAATGGAATTTGTGATGGCCTGTAGCCAGGGAAGAGGCAGACAAAAGGAAACACTATTGTGGAGCAACAACTGCCATCCAGACTGTGAAAGTTGGCTGTATCAGATTTCACTGTGAAAAGGTTTGAAGCTTAAATAAAGTATAGTAGGTTCTCCACTTCACTGAAATTACTGTGAAATAAATATTGCATGCTTGAGTTCTCTAACCTACTCAATAATATAATTATGCTTTCAAAATTCAAAGAACAAATAAACACATACTAAACATGGCACAGATCTGAATTGTTGAGTTTGCAGTTTCTGTCAGTCAAACTGATGGTTTCCTCATTTTGACCTGCATCAGCATGTTAATAATAGCATGGAAAAAAAAAAAAAAAAAAGTTGTAGAATACAAGGACGCAATTATTTGACATCCATTGTTCTTAGAAAATAAAATCATGAGAACATAGCCGTCCAATTTTCATCACATTGATTTTAATTAGGAAACACTGGTCTTTCAAAGTCTCTCATATGGAATTTATTTTATGCCTAAATATTCACCAGCATACAAAAGATCCTAGGAAAGAGGTGAGTCACTTTATAGCATCCCTTCTTTCACTGTGTGACAGTGTTAAAATTGCATACAAGACAGGTCATTTCATAGGTCTTAAATATATAATTTGCATGTCCAGAGCTGCCACCCAGAGTATTTCATTGACAATAACTAGCTATTTATTCAAGCCACGCATTCAGATGGTGGCAACATGTGAATCTGAACTCTGCCAGCTCTTTTAATAAAATGCACACAATAACAAGCCTGAGATTTTTTTGTATTTTATATATATAGAATCCCAGAATGGTTTGGGTTGGAAGGGACCTTAAAAATCATCTAGTTCCAACCCCCTGCCATGGGCAGGGACACCTCCCACCAGACCAGGTTGCCCAAAGCCCCATCCAGACTGGCCTTGAACACCTCCAGGGATGGGGCATCCACAGCTTCTCTGGGCAACCTGTTCCAGTGCCTCACCACCCTCTGAGTGAAGGATTTCCTCCTAACATCTAATCTAAATCTCCCCTTATTTAGTTTAAAGCCATTCCCCTTTGTCCTATCACTACATCCCCTGACAGAGTCCCTCCCCAGCTTTCCTGCAGGCCCCCTTTAGGTACTGGAAGGCTGCTGTAAGGTCTCCCCAGAGCCTTCTCTTCTCCAGGCTGAACCCCAGCTACATCAGCCTGTCTTCATAGGAGAGGTGCTCCAGCCCTCTGATCATTCTTGTGATCCTCCTCTGGACTTTCTCAAAAGAGGATGAAATCCTTCTTATACTTTGAGCCCCAAACCTGAACACAATACTTCGTGTGAGGTCTTACAAGAGTGGAGTAGAGGGAGAGAATCATTCCCTTGATGTTATCTGTAGGTGTGAATGTACCACTGGGGAAAAAAATACAGCAAAGAAAAGTGTTTTGGTTTATTCTGCTTCTAGAATCTCAAACTTTCATTTGTCTGAGACTTTGTTCTGTAAATAAAGTTCTGCATGATTCACACACAGCATGTTTTAATTATTGCAATTGATTAAATTTTCCAAGTCATTAGACAAAGAGTGACAGAGGATCAGTAGAAAGAACAATAGCAACTATGAGAAGAAAATAAAGTGTAGTTTATGTAGACTCTTTTCTGAGTCTACATAAAGATCTACATTGTAGATCACCTTTTGCTGGTAAATCCCCATTGAACAGATGTAGTTTATACCGACTGAAGCACTGAGTTTATAGGAAAGGTCTGTAGCAATCTGCTAAGCTAGCTATGCTGATACAGAAGAGTAAAAAACAAACAAACAACAACAAAAAACAATCCTCTGATTGGGTCTTTGCTAGCAAAACTTCCTGTCTGCTGGGACATGTTTCTGGAACTGTATTCTGGACTGAAATGCCTTGAAAATTTTGTGCACTTCAGGTAATGAATCCATGATCACAGCTTAGCAATATAATTCTTGACATGTTATTTCTAATTTGCACTTCAGAAAATAAACAATATTCTGCTTAAGTAGGTTATTCTGGCAGCTATTTCTATAAAAAAACACATTAAAAATTCAACTCTTATTGAACTTTAAAAATATTTCCTTGTAAATTGCAAAAAGTTTCCGGAAGAATGGACATACTGAGTCCTTCCTTGTAGTAAGTCCATACTAAGTCCTTTCTTATGAGCTGAGTATAAGGCATTTGAATCTACGGCTGATGAAATGAGTAAAACATCCCTTAACAGGCTGCTCCAGATAATGTGGTGGGTGTCAGGGAGTGGCAGCAGTCTCCTGAAAATTTAGTGGTTTTGCGGTATTAAATTGCCACTAAAACCCAGATTTTTCTTATGCATCCATTCAATATACTTTCTCATCTCATCCCTCAGTATTGCAAGAACCGTGAGGATTTCTGCATAGAATGAGCATACAAACTGAGGCAGAAGATAAAGATAACAATGGAACAGGCTTCAAATTGCTCCCTGCAGTTCCGGAACAACTAACACAATTAAAAGGCTTCTGACATAATCAAGACACCAGTGCAATTGTTATATAAAGCAGAGAAAAAGTATACATTAAGTTCACACTTGGGGAAAATTTACTTGAGCCATATCTAACAGCCAATATTTGATTAATATAGATTTCTAACTGTAACTAAGTTAAAACTGTATTAGTAATGTTTCCTAAATTTTTGTTCCAGGGTAGGATCTAGGCCATTTAAGTAACAGATGACAATGAAGTTTCATTACTTTTCAGATTTCAATTTGCATAGGCACTGAAGTTTATCAGGCCGTTACATATTCTTCTTCTGCATCTAAATTTATGACATTATCTTCTTATAAAGTGTTCTGGAAGTGTCTTTAGCTCTGGCTTTAGAAAGCAGAACAGACAAATAGTCACTGTTCAGCTCCTTAAAGACTTCTGATAAGCAAACAGTTATTTCTGGAGAACTAATCAAGTTTCTTGGGCACTTAGCTATAGTTGCCTATATATTCTCAGAAGTCTTTGCTCTTGGGATAAGTGTGTTTAGATTTCAATTTGGGCAGACAGATAAATGAAGCTGGTTTAGGTTCTTCAGAGAAACCTGTAGCCAGCAAACCATGCTGCATCTTGTACAAAAGTGTCCTTAGCCAGTCACAGAGCTCCCAGCTTGCCTTCAGCTTGACTCTACTCCACAAAATTTAAGGACATATCTAATTCTAAGAAAGTGAAGTTCACTCTCTCACACACTCTCACACTCCTTCTTGGCACCTGGGATTATCCAACCAAGATGCTGACCGGAGCAGCAAAGACAGCGTTACACACTGAGCTGCCTTCCAGATATAAGCGTTATCATATGAGGAATTTCAAGGTGTGTGGACATGGGTCTGTAGATATTTAGGGGAAGGGGCTTTTATACTTTCCTCCAGCAGTGCAAAGCACAAGCACATCTATATGTTCGTACAAAATGGGTTAGTACAAGGATCTTTTGACATCTAACAGCAGCACTTATCAGTACAGCACCATGGAGCTGCCTTCAGCAGCTGTCCCTGCTCTTTCTGGCTAGACACTGCAAATCAATGTCAACAGACAGCATCTTTGTCCCTGGTCTCATCACTGCCTCCCTTCACTGTGTCCCTGGGACTTCCCAGTTAAAAGCATCCCATCTTGCTTCTGGCCCATGATTCTTCATTGTGCTGTTCTGCAGAGGGGATAGTTAGCTTATACCTGCTTGCTGGTACTTGTGAATTTTGTGCTCAAAATACACACAGGTATGACACAACTCACATTGTGACCAATCTGTCAGACTTAGTCTGTTAATTTAAATCTGTGGTTTCAACAGGAGCCACTGAAAACGTTCAACAGAAAGGCAAGACATTTTGCTACCAATAACAGGATATGGCCGCTACTGGCTACTGCTCTTAATTGACAAAGGATCCTTGGCCAGGACACATTAAAGAAAAAGAAAAGAAAAGAAAAGAAAAGAAAAGAAAAGAAAAGAAAAGAAAAGAAAAGAAAAGAAAAGAAAAG
>CM021766.1:124962239-124994874 GCA_011076525.1 Nettapus auritus | reverse complement strand
AATCTTAATAGATCTGCAGCACTGAAAATTATGTAAGAATAGATGTCTACGTTTGCAAATAATCCTTTTCTTAAGTAATGGAAAAAATCATTGCTAATTACTAAAATTATATACAAATTTAAGCTTATCTTAAAAGTAAATAAATAAGACATTAACTTTCATTTAGGTCAAGTACCATGACCTCAGCCCCTGCTTTATCATTATCAGAGCTGAGTTAGTACTTGCAATAGTGAAGACAGAATGTCATGGTACATGAATATACTATTCAAGAAAGAAGTTTATATCATTCTGTTATAAAGTCTCAAAACAGGTATCCTTTGTAGTTGTGTTACAGTTATATTACAGTTATGTTTGTAGTTATGCAAACCATCACTACAAATGAAAATTTCCACTATTTATGCATATCTACCTTTCAGAGTACCCCTTTCATCTCTTTCTACCTCTCTAGCATAACTTTCTACCTCTCTAGCATAAGTTGCAGATGCCAATAACAGGTCTAACAGTCCACATAGACTAGTGTTTAAATTTTGAAAAATAAGATGGAGGAGAGGGGAATAATTTAACAGAACAACATGAATTTAATTCATCTTACAGCTCTATCACAATTGCCCTTTCAAGAACATATCGGATAATGGCTCTGACAACATGCGTAATCACTGAACAGCTTCTCTCTGCCTCTCTTGATCTCTTTCCTTGATGACATTATTTAGAATTCTGACCTTTCATTTCCTCTTTTCCCTCAATCATTATTATTAATATTTTTAAGGACTCCATCTGAATGTTCTTCATTGATCTTTCAGGGATATTCATTAAGCCTGACATTAGCTCTTCTTGTTGTACTTATCTGGGGACTAAGTGATGCACAGTGTTTTCTTTTGTCTCTTTGCATTGGGATGAATGTCACCTTAAAAGCTTAGGGTAGAAATGCTCATCTGGGAGGTTTTCACTGAAGATTTCTTGACTAGCTCCATATATATTCCCTATCATGCCTTCAGGTATGAGAGGTGGCTACTATTTCACCAGTAGGTGAGTAGCTACTCATCTGTCTTCAGTGCAGCCTGACAGAAACAAGTTCCCAATAAGCCAGTGAATTCAAGTACTTCTAGATACTCATTCATGGTTCCATGATGTTGAAGTGCTGGCTCCACTTAAGTAGTCACTTCTTAAGTAACATGTATTCAGGGACGTGCTGTCCTACAAAGACCGCCCAGACTAGGAACCAACACGTGTCATAATGAAGCTGAGGGCAGGTACTCAAAGGGACAGCCACTTCTGCAAAGTGGGTCCTTCAGGTCCCTAAGGTCTCAGGAGCAGCTGTTTACTGCATACCAATTTCAGTATACATGGGAGACTAATGGTGATAGCACCATCATGATCGCAATGATGATAAGTCTAGCAGAAGGAAGAGTAACCAGTAGTTTTAAGTGAGATTTTACTGTTAGGTCATTGAAACCTCTTAGCACAGATATATTTGAGATAGGTATTTTAAAACTAGCTCTGGTAGGTCTACCTGAGTGGAAAGAACACTACTGTCTTGGCATAACTTTTCCTTCAGATCTTCAGTCATGAAGCTCTTCTGTGTAACTGATATCCTTTCCTGCTTGAGAGCCTTGCATGAAGTCATTTTTTTTTTTATTTTTTTTTTTTTTCCGCAAAACCTTCCCATGTCTACTGGTCTTCCCCTTTGTGCTGAACTTCCCATTCCACAGACTAGTATTTGCCTTAGAAGACCATGATCTTCATAGAGGATAAATCTGCTTAGGAAATGTTCCCATGTTAGGCAACCTCATATACTTCTGGTTTAAATTAACAGTAACAAAAATACATTTCTCCTGCATTCTGCTACAGGTTTCTGCTGCATTCTGCTACATACTGCTTTTTGTATTAATGCTATTAAGATAACAGGAACAGAATGAGTCTCTCCTGCACTCTGTGGTGGGCAAACTGCATTTACTTAAAGACTTAATTATTCTTTTAAGGAAGAATGACCTTAGGGTTTGCACCACCTAGAATTTCAGCATCAAGATTTAGTAAAATGTGGCTTTGTGCACTTGATTGTGGCTGAATACAGATGTGGTTGGGATAAGGCAATCTTCCCATGGATAACATGGGAAAATGAGGTCCCAGGGAGTATGGACTGAGTCTGTATGCATCTGACCATGGGAACCATTAAAGTTCACTGGAACACTAGTGGCATATTAGGTACATAGTAGAAAATCAAGTACAATATCCCTAAAATTCACAGGATATATTTATGTGGTGGTTTTACTCAGCTGGACAGCCGAGCTCCACCACAACCGCTCTCTCACTCCCCTTCTTCAAAGTGAAGAAAACACAATGAAAAAGGCTCGAGGGCTGAGATAAGGACAGGGAAATCACTCGGCAGTTATCATAGGCAAAACAGACTCAGCATAGGGACATTAATGAAATTTATTACCTATTACTAACAAACTAGAGCAGTGAGAAAACAAACAAACAAACAAACAAAAAAGCAAATTAAAACCACCTTCTCTCATCTACCCTTTTCCACCTCCTCCCCTTGAGTGGCACAGGGGAATGGGGAATGGGGTCTGGAGCACCACCTGCCTCCCTTCTGCACTGACCTTGGGGTCTCACTCCTCACTCTTCCAGCTGCTGTTGTACAGCAGTTTATTTATTTATTTTTAATATTTTTTCCCCTTTTATATATTCTCTAACAGAGGTGTAAACAGCATCTGATTATCTCCGCTCTGGCCAGCAGTGGGTCCCTTTGTATCCAGCTGAAACTGGCCCTTATCTAACATGTGGCAACCTTAAGTAGTCACAGATGAAGGCTCTCTACACAGCCTCAGAAGAAGCATATTTATTCAGTTCAGCATGAATGGAAACAACCCTGAATACTGTTTATTTTACACAATGCCACTCAGCATTTCTTGGACTTGCTAACATAGATTAAAAGCCATATTGAGTCAGTTCTAATATTTTTTGTAGAATAGCAAAAGGCCATCTCAGTTGGATACTTGAAATCAATTATGTCATGATAAATAGCAATTTTCCCACTACTTCTTAATGTAGAAGAGCTAGCAGATCCAGAGCTGGTGGAAGTTAATGGGAATTGTTGCTACTGCCTTTTTCTGCCTTTTTTTTTTTTTTTTTTTTTTTTTTTTTAGTAGGATTTGCATAAGTCCATGAATTTTTCAGTCATTATGGAAAGCAGTGGAGCTATTACTTGCTCATAATTATTATGCAACTATTTTAATCAATTCATTCATTTAATATAGGTGAAAATATAAAGTATGTCTAGCAAAGGTTTTATTTGCTGTGTAAGAGTGGGAGGGATTTAACACCACATTACAGATAAACACAAAAAAATAATAATTTCAGGAGTCACGCTAAAGGCTTTATAAAATAATTTAGTGTCCGCAGAGCTTTTTCCTCATTCTATTTGACCTTCCTAAATTTCCTTTAGCATTTCAATTTCAAAAGCAAAGCAAAGCAAAGCAAACCAACCCCCCACACACTAACTAACAGAAGAAGCACGATGCTGTGTGACTCTACTCTCCATCCAGCGGCTGGGCTGACGGTCAGCTCGAAGAAAGCGAGGGGAGACTGGAAGAGGAGCCGCGGGGAGCATACCGGGCCCGGGAGCTGTCCCACGCCGCGGTGCTGAACGCAGGAAGCCAGCAAGAATCATTGAATGGTTGGGGTTGGAAGTGACCTTAAGGACGATCTAACTCCAACCCCCCTGCCATGGGCAGGGATCCCAACCACTAGATCAGGCTGCCCAAAGCCCCATCCAACCTGCCCTTAAACACCCCCGGGGATGGGGCATTCACAACCTCTCTGGGCAACCTCACCACCCTTGGATCGAAGAATTTCAAGGGTAAGCTATCGTGATGCACCCACATGCACTGCAGAACCATTTTATGCTATCACCACAAATAGAGGAAAGTATGGAAAATAAAATTTACAAAGATGATACTGGAAAAAAATAGATAATTCTGACACGATATTTCTCAGACAAAATACCATTGAAATAGGCTGTGAAATGTCTCCAGAGGTAAGAAATGTCTTTTTAGTACGTGTTAATAAATAGGCTATTAATAACAACTGGCAAAACTGTAATTGTTTTGCTCCAACTATGGTGGAGCTAAACAAACAGGGACAATGAAAAATCAAACAAAATGAATAACTTAGTTCTAAGAGCTTTTGGTATAAATTGTTCAGTCTCTATAATGGGAGGAATCCCCAGATCTGGTGTACAGATTTATTTTCATATTACTCATTTTGATATTAGCATACATTTTAAAACAGAAAGTTGTACGTAGCTGTTTTCAAAAAGAGATACTATGAAAACTGAAAACTCATTTTCTTGGTTGTCACTGTTTGTATTTACCATTTAGTTTTAATGAAATTTGTCTGCAGTTGAGATCTCATATTATTAACCTGGAGTGTACACTCAAGTTTAATTTGCTGACAACCTTGTTATGACTATTGCTAAACTATTATCCTTCTATCATCTTTCCACAATTGTCTTAAACTGTACTTCAGCAATTTAATACAGTAAGCAGGGATGACCTCCCACCTGAAGACTGCTGTTATCTATCAAAAAGATTTGCTAGTCAGCCTTATTTGAAATTATGACAGGCATAGAAGCCAGACATAATCTTTACTCACACTTTTTAAATAGTTTTTCTACCTTGGCTTCATGTCGACTTCTATATATATGTCAGAACTGCAGCTCTATATAAAATGTCTGCATCAATCTATAGTTTAATATAAAGAGCATGCCAATTTTTCCCCACACTTGTGGAACCAGAGAAATTGTAAATTGTTAGGGAAGTGAATCCAGTGTTGCTTCCTCTTTTGCTATATAGTCTTGTAGTTAAAAGCCTGCAAATCTTATCTACCTTCTACTTTTTTTTTTTTTTTTTTTTTTTTTTCTTTTTTTCCTCTTAACTGTAAGTTGCCTCTCCTTTCTTTCTCTCTTTTTCACATGAACATTTTAGACTTCACAGGAAATATATACTATATCTTATCATTAGAATAGAATAGAATAGAATAGAATAGAATAGAATAGAATAGAATAGAATAGTTCAGTTGGAAGAGACCTTCAAAGATCATCTAGTCCAACTGCCTGACCTCTTCAGGGCTAAGCTCATTTTTATGATATTAAAAATATTAACTATAGCTTCAACAGAAACATATAAATATTTCATATAACATGTTTGAGGATGCTATCACATTCCAGCACACGTTCCTTTATTAGTTACATATATTTCATGCCTCTAAGTCTTTGCCCATAACAATGGGGACTATGGACTTATATTAATTAAACAAACAAGCAAATAAATAAATAAAGTGGAAGATAATAGACAGACCTGTTTATCAGCCTTTCATATTTGTATTTCCTGGAAAGAATAAATTCTATCCCACTGAGAGAAATTGCCATATATATGTTTCCCACTCACAACCTAAAGGATTTTCAGCTCTCTGAATTAATACAGTTTGCTATAAATACATCTAAAAAGAACATTGATGTAACTTAAGAGTCAAGTCCTGATATACAATATTTTTATTTTATGCCTATCTTTTTATAGATCTTTAAATAATATTATACTGCAAGTAATTGATATATTTTCAGTATGCTATATTAAAATATATTTAGTATGCTTTAATTTGTTTTACAGTATACACTAAGTATACTTTTTCTAAGTATACAACAATCTTACCAAAGCATACTGACAGCACAGTCATCAAATAAGGTGATTACTTGCTAATTCCTTCCTAACTTCCCTATGAAAGAAGGAACTTCTTAACTGTTCAATTGTTCAATCTCATACTGACATTTTAAGTTTTTTTTTTTTTTTTTTTTTTTTTTTTCCTTCTGTCTCTAGTTCACTGCATTATGATCTTCATTAAGTTTTAAAGTCTAGAATCTCTTTTCTTAAATAAAACCCTAAAAGTTAAATACACTATTAAGGAAATTTAATTCTCGGAGATGAGAAAATATGCATCAGCTTAAATAAGATTCTAGTCTTAATCCAACCATTAAAGAAACAAAATTGATTTGGTCAGATGTAGATGTACTATAAAAATTTCCCACCACATTCAGCACCAGAAAAACACATTACTGGAAAGCAAAACTGACCACTTGGGAAACTGGTGAATAAACCAAGCCGTAAGTAAAGCCGAAGCACTATGTAAACATAAAGTAAAAGCTAGCATTCAGAGCATTCTACACTTCAGACTGAGGTGGAACATAGTCCTATTTAGTCTAGTTCTAAACAAACCATCAAGAACAGCAAAAACAATGAAGTTGTCACAGAACAGAATTTGTGTTTCTTGCATAAAATATTAAGCAGCTTAAGTATCAGCATCATCAGAAATCAGATGGCAAACTTGAGTGAGTGATGTTGGAGTAACATTACAACACAAAGCAGTCTGCTGAATACATTCACGGAACTCAGCCTCTGATTTTCCCTACCACAAATCGCTTTAGGAACCTGGATGGTGGATCTTTTGTAACTTTTTTTTTGCATTATTCTTGTTGCTGTTTGAAAGGATGTAACTCAGGACGCATCGGTTTTACCACTGTTAAGTAAAATGGCACTCTGAAGCTTTAAGCACCTTGGTGGAAATAGGATACTTTAAATAAGGCCTAAGTCAGCCACAGATTCAGAGAGCCTCTGAAGGTGAAGTAAATATTTGATGACCCTATCAAATAATGTAAATGATGTATAATCAGATCTAATTGCTGATAATTGGTAGTGAATTTATTGTTTATTGTCTTCTAATCATTCAACTTCAGCAGCTACTGGAATTACAAACATTTAGGAAAAGATTCAGTCAGAATATTTACAAGTTCACGCAGAGTTTAGCCAATCTTTATTCCAAATGAGGAGCTTGACATTGCTGTGCTGCTTTAGTCTTCTCTTTAACCATGGAGACACAGTCCTGGTAGAGCTATCATGAGAAGACTTACAGGATGAATCTGAAAACAGAGCTAGGTATTTTGAGTAGAATTCTTTGCCCTCTTTTTCAAGTTTGTCATTGATGTGGTTAAGAATGTTTAAAGCTGTGCTGCCAGGAGTTTCATCTCCCACTGTGGCTACACAGACAAGATGTGCAAAGGTAGGCATAGATTAAGAACAGTTCTTTGGCTGAGTAAGACATTAAGCAAAGGGCTAAGTATTCCAGCCCCAGGAAAGATTTACAAAGCCATGCCAAGATAGCCATTACAGCAAACAGGATGACAGATAAGGATGGTAGAGCCTGACACCCCAGGTGACATCTAATAGCACAAGAGGGACTGAACTATGCCCTAAACTGTTTAGATTCTTCCTCGATATAGTCTGAATTTAACTGAAGCTGCAGAAAGTTAGTATGAAGTCATAACTATACATTTGTGATTCTTTTGTAGGGTATGTACAGTCTTTATTGGATAATCATGCTCTATTCCTACATGAGCTAACATTCTGATTTTGCTTATTGTATGATTATGTTTCAAATTAGAAAAATTATTTAAGCCTTTTGGAACATGGTATTTTGTAAATGTATAATAAACATTCCCCAGGTAAAATGACCTAGAGGAGGGATAAAGTGCAAAGGTTGGTTCTAGAACTAACCATTTTCAAGCCTTTATTAAGATGCATCCTGAGGTATCCTGTAACACTTTCACAGAGTACCAATGCTCTTTAAACAAATATATAGAAGTCCTCACATCATATTTTGAAATGCAAAGTTGTAATGTTATGAAGATCTGATTCACAAAATATAATATATATTATTAAAGTATTATTATAAGGTACTGCTCATGCTGCTGTGAGCTCAGACTAACTACGTAATAGATAGAAAAATGCTTACAAGTTACATGAACAAGTTTAGGGCCATAATTTAGACTCAGATTTTAGCAGGCATAATCTGGGCAGGTGCTGAATAGGGTGTTCTAGGAATGTCCATTTTCTCCTAAGAGGTAGGGCAGAAGTTCTGCAGAGAAGGCAAGTTTTGTCTGGTTTCTAATAAACCTCTACTAGGTTTCAAACACTCATATTCTACCTGTGCCATGAAACCTGGTTTTGTTCTCAGGAAATTAACGGAAATTTTGCCATTGCCTTCAACCGGAGTACACAAGTGGAATTTGAATACCTTGGAAAGAGTTATTTGGAACCTGCTGATCCCCAAGGGAAGAAGGCTGCTTATTTAAAGGAAAACATATTTTGGACATCAGTAGTGGAGTGAGGAGGAAAAGGATGTCTGACAAGCCTTAACCTAGCATTCCACAAAAAGGTATTTTGGTGTTTTTCCTATTTTGTGTTTTAGCCAGTAGATGTCTCTGTTTTATCATGCAGCTATTGACAAGGACACGGTATTCCCGTTGTCACGACATATATTTAGTAAAAAAACATTTTTTTTTTTTTTTTTTCCCCATGGAATGAATATAGATGAATGTAAAAATACTTATTTAATGCAAAAATACTTATTTAATGCTCTTGGCGTAGCTTGCTGATTTTCTGACTGACCAAAGCCCCTGGAAGCTTAGGCAAGAGCTCTGGCTGCTAAGCAACTTTGAAAATCATCCTTATAGAAGCATCCCATAAGATTTTAAAAGGACAAAAGAAGAACTGATGGAATTATATGGACATTCATCTAAAAATTAATAACTTTATTACAGCATTCTTTATCACATGGGAAGGCTCTCTGAAGCAGCTTACAGAACAGTATGGAGTATTCCATTTCTACTCAATGCCTCAGGAAAATTCCAAGACGTGATAGATGAATTATCTTCTCTGCTTCATGAATGTGTAACATAATATTATTTCAGTATCTTTAGCTATCAAGAGTAATACTGCAGATGAGTTGAAACATTCATACACAGCTCAGTATCAGGGATGCAATTCAGGGATGCAAGACATTTGTGCTTTCCTCATCATTTGAGTAACATTTAAGATATACATATCCCGTTATTTTAAAGTATTTACAGAATAGATCACCAGTTTTAAAAATATATTTAATTTATTTAATTTTAATATAGATATTTTAATTAGATATAATTTCAGAAAGTATTACTCCTTGCATTTCAGCAATTTTCTGAGAATGTGATAGGTTTCTTTTATTTACTTATTTATTTAATTTATTTTTAGCTTTAACCTTATTGTCCTATGGCAATAGTTCATAAATTCAATATCAGTTTCTTGGCTTTGTTTTCCAGGGTATCTTTACATTTGATGTCCTGGATTAACTCAGCAGAGAGACAAAATCTCGACGGGGTCTGCACTGAGCTCTGAACTTCATCCGAGGTTTTTGCTTGCAGATTGCTCCATCCTGGTCAGGTGTTCCCTTGGCTGAAATTCCCCCAGAAGCTGTTGGGATTTGTGATTGTGCCACATATGAATTTTATTGCATAAGCATATTACCCTGGAGGAGAAAAAAATGTTGCTTAGTTTAGGTGGTAGCTGTGCCCACATGAACCAAGACCTTCTCTCCAGCTGGAGGGAGTGCTGCATCAAGGAAATACAATGCGTTACAGAGTTGTCCCACGTGTTCACACTTTCACACACTGTGGCTGTTTCTTCACCTGTTAAGTGGAGCCACAGGTGAGCTAGTTTTCAGTCTACATTTATGCTTTGAATGCACTGTGATGAGAGCTGTGGAAGGCCAGTCTCTAAATGCCATTAGTCCTGCACTACTGGTTCTGCCTCCTCACAGTGTGGCCATTTCTGGGAGCCAAGCAGAAAATGAAGTGGTAGAAAGAAATATAAGGTCTTAACCTGAAATGAGTTACTGTTAGAAACCAGTGTTCCTCAAATGTATGGACAATAAGGAGCTGATTGCAGAAGGGGAAATAAGTGTTGAATAGCAGGAAAAGGACCCAAATGTCTGCTGAATCTTCCTGATTGTCAAACTGACTGCCAGGCCACAGAAACCCCAGAGGTTTCCACGGCTGCATGTATACAACAGAGTTTCTACAGTTCATTCAAACTTAAGGAATAAACCTGAAAATAAATTTGTCAGGTATTAACTGTTACAATACAGCTATTTGCAGCATGGCTATGGACAGTAAAAGTCATCGTCAAAGAACCATTGAGCAGGGCACAAATACATAATACTCTAGCTGTTCCTGAGGAAATAACTTTCCTAGGTGACAATTTCATAATACATATATATATATTTTTCTTTTGACTGCCAGCACCTGGCAATTTATGATAAAGACTTGGAATGGAGGCTTTGGGGTATTTACAACTGCTTGTATCCAAACAGAAATTATGCAGACACCTATTTCTACTTCCTGAAAGCCATATAACAAAGACTACCACCAAAAAAAAAAATCAAGAATTTACTGTGAGGGCAATCATTTTTCACTATCTTTATGATAAGGGGTAGCATTGCATGAAGAAGTTATAAAGACAAAAAATTTTGCTATTATTTCATCAGAAGTTCTAATTAAAACAAAGTCAGTATTTTATTATTTATTTTTATTTATTTATTTATTTATATTTACTGTGGAATGTATATCACAAAACCCTGTGACTTCTAGTAGTTTATAGAGAATCATGTCAGTACTTGAAAAGGACAGTATAATTCAGGCAGCAGTAAATTACACCTGGAATAAACAGGATCCACTGTGTATATTGTACATGATGTTATGAATGATATCTCTTAGATGCAAACATACACCTATGTTCTTTCAAAAGGATTATTTACTATTGATCTTGCAGATTGAAATTGATTCTGCTTTACTCTGGGTCCTTCATGTCCAGAAACATATTTTTTAACAGGAAAACACCCTTTTTACTATACCTGTAAGCAAAGAGACATTGATATATTTCACTGCTATTAATAGAAATGTGGCAATGGCACCATGGCCGTAGTTTGCTTTTTGCAAAATGATTTACCTTGTAGTCATGGAAGTACATACTCCTATAATTGTTCCATGCTCCTCTGAAGGTTTAGAATTGGGAAGGAGGTGATTTGTTGCCTTCAGTACATTTGACATTATGACAGAAAAGTTGATGTGAGTCTGAAAGCAAACAAGTACCAATACTGCCTTTGCTGTCATATAAAATGCAGAAATCCATGTGATGGGGAGATTACAAAGTCAAAGCATAGGAATAATGAGGTGCTCTTCAAAATTTGGGATCACTTCCCTCTGAAGTGAAGCCAATTTTCTTGATAATATACCCAAAAAGAGCAGTATGAACAAAACATTGAAGTTTAAAAGCAGGAACAAGGATATTTAGACTAGACTTGCTCATGACATCCATCCCTGCACAGAGCTCTTTTGCTGTAGATGCCCCTGCTGGCACCTCTAAAATAGAGGTACTCTTTCAGGGGACAAGGTCATCTATATGCTCACGCTGAGCCAGGACAGACATTTTCATCACTGTCAAAAACACATTTTCAAATGTACGTGCTATAGCTAGAATTTGGCACTGTATCTGATTTATAAGAGAAAGTACTCGTATAGTAACTGTGTGATGTTACTGTGCATATTTAATGCATCTGTTGGGGGAAGCATACTATATGTAACTCAACAAGATAAAAAGCAATTTCTATGGATTTTTATCAGCAGGAGGCTTGTTTCAGAGCAGCATGATTTGGATAAGAAATTCCCCTAAAGGCATGAGAAATCGTAAAGCAGGAATGCACTTTCCAAATCTCTCTCCATGGAAATCAGAGATCCAAACAGTAAAATGGTGCCAAGCAGAGAAAGTGAGTAACAGATGCGCTTCCATTTCCTGATCCTTCCACTTACAGTTAGTCTTTCAATATGGTGATCAATGTTAACATGAAAACATGCAAACTAAATCACATTAAAAGTGTTAAGCATAAACAACATCAGTAGGGTCACTAGCTGCACACTGAATCTGAAAGCTGGGTTGAAAGGGATTAAGTATTTTCCTTCACATCAAAGGAAAGCATGGCTCCTTTAAAATATCCTATCAGCCAGAAAAAGACACAGTTCCCTCCCCAACAGAAAGCATTGTTCTTTTATTAAAATTAATATAGTTTCTAACTCTGAGGCTGAAAAGAAAAACAATGGTTATTTTGGAGTTTCCAATTGCTTTTGAACTTGACAAATGAGTTAAATTATTTGCTTATCAGATTTAGTTTTTTTTTTTTAGTTTTTAAGAATAAATTGTATATTTTTTCCAGAGGGTGTTACTTTTGATAAACAGTTTCATCAATTTTCCATTAATGTGTAAGTCAGTCTTGGTAATAATTACTAAAGCAGCGGCATCATATTAACCTCCTTGTACCAGAAGTTGGGATTAACATATTATTACTTAAGCAACGTGGTCCATTGGTGACAAGAGATTAACCTCTAGAATGCTGTGCCAGCTGTGAATGAATCTATTGCACCTGGTCCTGTATATCTTAAGTAGTAAACAAATCCTTATCCAGATCCACAGAACAGAGATGGAATATGCTTGCTAACATCATGAGCTAAAGGCCCATGTAAACCAGGTGTCAGGGATCCAAAACGCGACTTCAGTTTTCTGTATCTTAAACCAGCTAAAAAGACTGAACCTTCAGCTGTTTCTTAAGTTTTCTCTTTGTGCACTCTCTAATAATTACTATATTTTTGTACAAGGTGGTAAATTTCAAGTTCTTTTGATTAATTAAAGAATAGAAATTAGAGATAGTTAAGACCTATTAAGGCACAGAGATTACTGCTCTGATAACATCACAGAAAGTAATTTGCCTTTTGCTGTCTGACAATGCTGGAATTGACAATATATTTAAAACAATAATACATTTTTGTGGCTGAAACATTATAACTTTAATATGTATATTTTTTTATAAATAATTTATGCACCAAGATATACTTTGAAACCTGATCACCACAGTAACCCCAACTGTACAGTCTCATTGCTTTAAGCTAAAATCTTCTAAAAAAGGTTTAAAAAATGACTCAGTAAAATTATGGTGGCCAGTAGTCCAATTTTAAATTCAGTGACTGAAACAGTTTGGCTGACTTAAATAGCCATCTTTTTATTTATTTATTTTTAATTGAAGTAGTATTTAGACATTGCGAGCTAGAAAAAAAGCAACAAATATATATGCATAGACAGCTTATAGAAAATATTGACTTTTTTTTTTTTTTTTTTTTTTTTTTTTTTTTTTTTAGTGTAACATGTCAGGAGTATCATGGGAATAAATTTATGAAAATAATTTGTTGTTATGCATAATTATTGCCTTAAGCTTTGATGGCCCATGGGTTACCAGAACTTACAGCTAGGTCCTGAAATTGAAAACTAGATGTCAAGAGTTAGCCTTTCTACGTACAAGCTGTTTAATTTTTGAGAGAATGAAATCCAAAGTGCTCCTGGTGGAGGGCCATGGAATATCATGTCTACTGTCTCATTTTTCCTAGTTATAAATTTCCAAATATAAAACTTCTACTTAAAACCTCCTGTGTAATAGCTCCTGACTTTGCATTGGTCTTATGAGGATCTATTAATTCTGTTTGGCATTCAGTAAACTTTCAGAGATCAATTCCCATTTAAATCAGAGAACCTACAGACCTTCTAGAACCTTATCCACTCTCTTTCTTACACAAGAATAAAAGATGGGCTGTTACTGTTAATGTGCCGCCATGCAAGCACTCAAGGATGTGTTGGCCACAGTCTAAGTCTCTGCGTTGTTGCTATCCGTTTTTGAATGGTTTGGGGAATGATACCACACTGGACCAACTATTAGCATTAGCCACAACTCCACTATCTCTCTAAAGTAGTGGTTCACATGACATGATTTTGTAGCATTGGATAATCTCTTTTCTTTATAACTTATTATTTAGTACTATTCACATTGCATTGCAGGAGAATGTAATTCACTTTAAATTGGACTCTTTACAGACAATTGGCAGACTCTTGACTGGGTCTAAATTAAGCTTAATATAGAATGAACACAATTAAAAAAAAAAAAAAAAGAAAGAAAGAAAGATAGACGGGAACGCTGCCCTTACTGGTCAAAGCTTAATAACACATATTATCTACTTTGTATGGTTTTCATATAAATGCGTTTAGATGGAATGAGTTCCTTTATGAGTTCTGTACTGTTAAGCATTCATGGTTAAAAAATACAATTATTTTCTGTGATCATTACATTTACATATCATTTATATATGCAAGGCTTCTTTGTAATCATAAGAAAGGTAAAAGTGCTCTTAGATTAAATTAGGTTATTACATTAATAAGAATTTTCATTTCATCACAGTGAATTAGAGTACTCAAATACAAGGAAAAGGCTTCAGATGAGTAAACACTGGTCCAGAGTTTGCTAAGATTAACTAGTGAGAGTGCGTTATGTTAATTCTGTTCACTTTCTTCCACACCTCTGACAAATAGCAGGTAACTTTTCCAACAACTGTTTGACTGTTCATTCCTTCCCTCATGAGAGACACTTGTTTGCAGAAGTTCTGCCGAAAACATGAAAAATGTATTTATTTTAGGCATCTTCCATGGGTTAAAGAAGATATAAGTATCCCATTTGAAGAAAAGCCTATTAACAAGCTGGAAATCATCATTTTCCTCTGCTCCCCAGTAGCCTGACAAGCTGGAAGACTGGCAGTAATAGTCTCACTGGACCATCTTTTCACTACATTTTGTTAGATCTTTAAAATTCCAGTTTACAAATGTATAAGCTTCCCCTTCAGAAATCTGTATGAAAAGACAATATTTATAGCATACATTTGTGTGTGGGTATCTATTTTAACTACAGCATCTACAAAAGCAGAAACCTTAATTACCTTAATGTAATCAGGAAAGGAACTTCTGAATCCTTTCAATACAAATGACTTCTACAGTTGATTTGCAGAAACGTGAGAATGGCTGATCTTATGCTGATAGACAAGAAGTAAAATATCTATAGGGGCACATATGTTACTGCTGAAAGCTTAAGCAATTGGTTGCATGCATGATTATTTATAGTGTTGAACAGTGAACCAAGGGTATTGGTTTCTGATCCACATCTCAGATACATAAAGCAAACTGAATGCCAAACAGATGTTCATGAAGCTTGTCTGGTTGACAGATGCCATTTGAATAAACTTTATTAAATATTAATGGCCACTTAAGCGGATTTCCTCCGCTATTTTTTTTTTTTTTTCCCTGTGGAAAATTCATAAAATCCCAAGTGATCTGGGTTGCACTGCGGTTCATGAAATATGCCTATACTACTTCAAGGTCATGGCTCAGGCCCTTACACGAAGAACCTTATTCTTTCTAAATCTCCACAGCTGTGGAAGTGAACTTATCACTTGGAGAAGGAAGACACCCAAATAGCTGTGGAACAGGGAGTACTGATTGTAAGAATCAAGACTTCATGTTCGACATAAAACCTGCTCCAGACCATTAGAGGTACCAGCTAGATCAGAAGTTTGAGTTCATGCATTATTGGGACTGGTTTCTCTTTACATATTTTTAGGGATGATTATCCTACTTTAACAATGGTTTCTTAGATGCAAGGACATGCTGTATGGTTATGAATAAAACAACAGTAAAAATGTTATGTGTAGTTTATGATTAGAAGTATGTAAAGTAACTTTTTTTTTTTTTTTTTTTTTTTAACGGTCCAGGGGTTCTTAAAACTTAGAATGCTTGATTCCCATGATTGTTATGATGAATTCTGAAGGCCTGGGAAACCCACAACTTTCTTTTGAACAGATATATGACTAGGAACTGCTACTGTTGCTCCTAGCATTACCACAGAAATGATACTTGAAAAAAAAATAAAGTTGGGGACTTCTGAAAACCTTTGTATTGTGTTACACACAAAACAATTCAGTTCAGAACAAAGGGCAGCATCTTTTCAGGATACATGAAAAAGGCTAAGCAGTGTAGAAGCAGGAACTTTACATGGAATGAGCCACTTTTCATACCATATTTTGTGGTAGCCTCTAGTAACAGTCAAATACATTCTCTCAGAGTGAGCTTAATTTTAAGACATCTTCTTAAAAGTGTGTTAATATTTTGCAGCAGGAGGGAGCATTTGAATCACAAGCAAGAGGTTGAGACTATCTGAATTACCATTTCAACTCTCTCTTACAAAGATTACATTCCAGATCTCCACAGCTGTTCATATATTGATATATTGTACAGATGAGGGGGACAAAAATATCCGCTCAGACTACTTACCTCTTGCTGTCTTTTAGATACTTAGAGTAATCTAAAATGTACAAAATGTACATCTAAAACATCAGAACATTGTCTCAAGATTACAGATTCTACAGCAGTCACCAAATCTCAGATTTACTCTTACACAAAACTGCCATTTACAAATCCCTAGATTTCATGAGAGCAGCAGATGGTGAAAATACATTTCTCTTCAATGCAGTGGGATGAATTCTTTTTGCTCTCCTCATAAGTATCCTTCCAGTATGATTCTAACTTATCTTAAAAGCCGAAACTGGTTATGAGGTTGTTTTTTTCCTCCATTTCATTTTGTTTTGTTTTTGAAACAGAGAACAAGTAAGGCTTATCTTCACCTATATTTCATATGCAGTGCCTGCCAGCATTCATGTGCATATTAAAAATATACATATAAACACACATACGCATATATACATGTGTACGTACACTTCTACAGAGAGAAAGCCTTGTTAAAGATTTTCAAATCAAGAAGACAAAGGTTTAATTTAGGAACATTTAGAGTTTTGGGCTATGTTGCTGGCATGGTGCTAAATGCAATTTACTAAGCCCTTTATGCAATGTTTTATTATACAAAAAATTGCAGATGTGCCAAAAGTAACAAAGCGGATTGGTTTGGAAGATTTAATGAATTTATGTCAGCTCTAAAAGCCTGAGTCAAACATATTCCTGGAGCTTAATTCAGATTGTTAGTGCTTTTTAAAGTAATTAAGAGCAGAAAGTTAGCAGACATTCAAACTAGGCTGGAAATACATTTGGAAAATACAGTTTTGCAACTTTTTTTTTTTTTTTTTTTTTTTTTTTTTTTATTGTTTTATGTTGGGTTCCTTTCTTTTTTAGCGCGTACTGCTTTGCCAAAATACATCTGCTAGTGCTGCTCAGACTTGCACTTCCAGTTAAGTCAATGTTCTCAGCACCCACTGATTTCTGCAAGAATCTCACCTATGGGAGAACGGCAAGAAAGAATAGCTCAAAAATAACAATGAAAATGTAGATGTTGTATGTCAAACATCCATGGACTCTAAAGATTTCAGATAGACACTAAAAAAATAAATACATACAATGTGATTTTTTGTTCATTCAGTATGATAAAACACCTAGAATACCTCTTCCTGGAGTTCTGTTGTGTTTTTCAAAAAAAAAAACACCAAAAAACCAAAAAACAAGTCACAATATTTCCTGATTTGGTTTACCAACCTGATCTCATTTCAGCAGTTCTCTTTGTGAGGAAGATGGAATAGAGTTCTTCTGACAGTCAGTTCAGCTCTAAATTCAGTTATACAGATTTTTTTTTTAATGTAATATCATACTTTGATTTATACCCATTTAGCAAGGACAAGCAGTAATCGAATGAAAAAAAAAAAAAAAGAATGAAAAATTATTACTAGGTCTCACCACATTCTTTTAAAGGAAGAGCAAAATAAAGGGGTCTCAAGACTGACTGCTGCCCACTACAATAGTTATCCAGGTAATATTGATATATCAAAATTAGGAGTATCTACAGAATATTGAATGAAGCCTAGAGGTACTTTGTTAGTGCTTTGCTATTCATAGGTACCATAAATATTGATGACTAGAACACAAGGGTAAGCATTTATTGAGGAAAACTTTGGATGAAATTAAAGAAATATTTTCTCCATACATTTTCTTCTGCTTTAATGGTAAAAGAAAAATATTTTTAGAAACTGTCGCAGCCATTGCAAAAGTTAAGATTTTTATTTAGAGAGAAATCCTTTTAAAACAAATTTCAAACAGTAAATTTCTAACTTTCCCAACTAGAAACTGAGAATTAAGCTCTGAGTACATGCACAAAACAATAATATACTCTTGGGGTTACTGCATTACTTCATTGATTCTGGCAATCTGCATCACCAGTTGGAATGATCAAATTCTATTTTCTCAATTTAACTACCACTTTGCCTATATTCAGGTGGATGAATCTCACTCAGCACAAATGTTTAACAAATCCATCACGAGTTGATGTGTTTCAATGCACAGCAAAGTAATGCCCAAATCCTTGAAAGCAAAGCTAGCTCAGTATGTCCAGCAGATCATGTTCTTGTCACTTGTACATGTGTGGCTGTGGAGGTACCACCACAGGCACAAAGGAAGAGTATGTCTTCCCTCTATAGTGAATTTAGGAGGATGCCATTGTGACAACTCTTTTAAATGAGTCCATAAAATTAAGGGTGTTAAGTCTAAGTGGAATCTGAATTCTGATATCCATGACATTTCCCGATACTTCATATATTCATTACTTTGCATATAATCTCTCTCTCTCTAAAGGTATAATTAAATAATTACAGTATATTAACCTTCTCATAGCTTGTAGATGATCTATATGGGAAGAGTAAAATTCATCTTTCTAACTGCAAAGGGTTTTGATATCATTTGGTGGGGTATCCTCATAATAGTTATGTTCAATCACTTCCATCATAACCTCCACAAAACAAAGTAGAAAACAAAGTTCACCAAGCAACGTCATAAACGGGATTTTACAGAATCACTAAGGCTAGAAGGGATCTCTGGATATCATCTAGTCCAACTGTTCACTCAAAGCTGGCCATTGTCAGCTAGAGCAATTTCCTCTGGGCTGTGTCAGATTTTCAGTCAGATTTTGCCTATCTTCAGGGACAGAGACTCCACAATATCTCTAGTGCTTGACCACTCTCACAGTTAAAAATATGTTTTTTTTTGTTGTTGTTTTTGTTTTTTTCTTCTATCTAAATGGATATTTAGATAAAATTGAAATTCCTGTTGATTTATTTTTACTTTTATTAATTTGAACAACCAACCCGCTCTCCTGGACCACTTTTCTCTTCAGGACTGTCTCCCACTGTCTTCATCCTAGCAGATATATGAACAGGGCCATATTTATCCTAGCAGATATATGAATGGGGACAGATCTGTTTATATATTTATAAAATGCCTATCATAACATCTATTGTTGTGGTCCCACCATTTACATTGTTCCTTCTTCTCTGGAGCCTGAACTCTACTATCTCCAAGTCACTGTGCCAAGGCTGCACCTGATCTTCACATCCCTCACCATTTATTCCTTGTTTGTGAGTTTGAGGTCCATGAAATCACATTCCCTTGTCAACATCTTAATCACCTGTGTCAAGAAGTTGTCATCAACATGCTCCAGAAATTTCCTGGATTGTTTGTTTGGGACTTCTTCACTTGTCTCTAGGGTCAGAGATTCCTGAGGGTTTCTCTTAGCAGTGAAGAATGAAGCAAAGAAAACACTCACTAATTCTGGCTTCCCTGTATCCTTTGTCACCAGGGCACCCACCTCATTAAGTAGTGGGCTCACATGTTCCTTAGTTTTCCTTCTGCTATTGATAGATTTGAAAAAGCCCTTCTTGCTCTTGACACCCTTTGCCAGATTTAACTCCAAATATCTTCTGCTTTTCAAAATTCCCCCAAAAAGCAGATAAAAGGAGCAGAGTAGGTCATAAATAAGTCATGTAACACATGGAAAGCAGTTACCATAATTTTTGTTTATATTATAGTGCTGAAAAATTTCCACTCTGAAGAGCAGTTTTATGTTCCATGTAGAAGAACATTGTGATACTATGAAGTACTGAAAGTCACATCTTATGACTTGTTAGATAAGGTAGAAATTGATTTTAGCACAGAAAGTACAAAGCCACAGAAAAATGATCATAACTATAAATTATAGCTGAACACCACCTTTCTTTTTTTTTTTTTTTTTTTTTTTTTTTTTGTCAGGTGATAATATGTAACACAGATTATAAATTCAAATGCACTTTTGAATGAAATAATTTAACAGATAAGATAAATAACTATGGAAAGGATTTCCTGGAACTGAGAAAGGCCAAAGTGAAAATAAGAATGAAACATAATCATAATAACGATGACTGCTCATAAAATATCTACTGTTTGGAATTTCCTACGACTCTCTTCCAGCTTTTCTTATGCTGCACTAGGCTGATTTCTAACAAAGTTTGTCTTACTGATACCTTGCTCTCACCTCTGAAAAGTGATTTTTCATTAGTTTTATTGATATGTTGGAAATAAGTCAGTAACAGGCAAACTTCAAAAAGATTTAGAGGCCATAGTCAAAAGGACACTTAGAAGGTCACCAGCTACAAGGAGATCAACTGAATGCAAAGTTCTCCAGTACACGGAGATGAGACATGTGGCAGGAATCTTGGGGACAGTGCTCAAAGTGGCTGTGCAGTGGGTTGTCTGAGTGGGTAGGCATGAAGGGAAGGAACTGCGTTCAGTCACACTTTTAGTCCTGCTGTCCAGCAACAGTGGTTAATGCCAGCAGGTAAGAGCCATTAGCATAGCCTGGGATGCGCAGGGGGATTGACTGTATCTGCTGAAGGGCATAGATGAGTATGAGATGCTGGGTTAGAGGCATGGGATATTTCAAAAAATATGCCATTTTGCCATTTTTCTTTGAGATTCAGGCAGAGATAACCTGTTAGAGTAGTTTGTAGTTTGGGGCTTAATTAAAGTACCCTGGGTTTGAAGAGGAACTAAAAGCTACTTGCTTACCACAAAACAGCTCCTTTTTGCAACTTCTGGCTTGAAAAATAATTAAATGACATTTTTGAACTGTCATTGGTGGATTATTGTATTTCCCCATGGACATATACATGAGTTTTCTTGCCACTGGCTGGAGCATGCACTTCATTTCCTGAACCTTAGAATATATTTAATATATTTACACTGTAGGACTGTCACTCTACAGCACATACCTAAAGCCCCAAGATCATTAATCATCTAATATGAAAGATATAAAGTTGCTTGAATAGAACATTGTCACCAGAAAAATTACAGTATATTTCTGACCTTGTATCTTAAATATTTATCATTGCTGTAAGTAGATTTGTGGGACTGCTATTTCTGCGAATACGAAGAAAGCTGCAGTGAAGGGAAGCTTGTCACTTTTTCTGTAGATAAATAGAGCACTTCAAGATCCATCAATCTGATGCCTTCCCAAAACAATAAATTCATTTTCAAAAGGAAAACCTTACACCTTCAGTTTCAGATTTATTCTGTCATCATTGTACAGATATGTTTGAGTTGATGATTTAAAAGTAAATTTTTAGTGACACAATTCGGTAGTTAAAAACTTTAAAAAATATTCTTTACAAAATATAATGTTGTGCTTCATTTTGAATTCTAAGTCATTATGCTTAAATCCATTTCCAGACTTCTTTAGGGAGTGTGGTAGAGAAAATTCATTGAAGCAGTCAGAACTTCTGAAGATAGGTTTGTTACAGCTGTCATTCATCCTGCCTGGTTCTTACATACCCCAGAGAAAACACCCTCATCCTTCCCCTTTTGGTTGTCTTTCACAAACAGGAGATAACTCATAACTTCATTCCCTATAATAAATAAATCTTAGACATGAAAGGGAGATATGCCATGAGATAATACACTGCAGAGTTCAGTTCCCATGGGAAGGGAGTAACAACAACAACAAAAAAAGTAGAGAGGATATCTATTTACATATTTATTTATTTATTTATTTATTTTTATTTCTATTTTTATTTTTTTCCCAAGGGATTGTCTTCAAAACAGACAAGGCTAAGCTGAGGAAAGGGTCTCATGAATCCTATGAGATTTTTTCTTCTCCCCTTAAGCTGAACAGCAAACACTAACGAATCAGAAAGCTTGCTCATAGGTTTCGTAGACATTTGGACTGCTACTTGAACCACACTGTTAACATTTGGAAAAAGAGATGTTTAGAAAAGCCTTCTTGCTAGCATTAAAAGTTGGAATACAGCTGCACAAGGCTGTTATGACAGACACACAGACAAAGGTTCTGCTCTCAGTTACACTAGAGTCTGCATCACAGAATTTGTTGGTATTACCAGAAGCAAAACTTGCATAATAATGCAAAGCATAATAATATGTACAATAATTTGTAGCTTTGTTTAGATGAGAACTGCACACAGCTCAACACCTCTGAAAGTATATGTCCATGATATGTCCATGAGGCTGTCACAAATGAATGCAGATAGGAGAAGGTGGGGGGATTGGTAAGAGGAAAGTATGCAAAAGTGATGGGCAGTCTATGAACACGATGCAAGTGACAGAACGTGTGTGTGTGTGTGTGTGTGTGTCTGGGTGAGTTGGTAAGACTAGTGAGCAAAAGCTGGAGGCCACAAATATTTGATATTTTATTTATGTTGGAAGGTTAACAAACTAAAGTTAATTGCTTTTTAAAACTTTTTTTTATTATTATTATTTTTTTTAAATTTTATTTTGTTGCCAGTTGTGATTACAAGCCAAAATGAGCAATCCTGATTGAGAATTTATCCTTAAGCTTTTGCCTGGTGATTGAGTCTCTGTGCATCAGCACTGTGCACACACAGCTTGCATCCCTGCAATGGCAGCTAGCTGCTCTGAAAGAAGACCTGTGCAGAGCAGCAGGTGGCACATAATGCCACCCCACATTCCTGTGAAAGTCTGGAACTAAAGCTTTACTGGTCACAAACATATGACAAAACATGATAGAGAAACTGGAATGGCATATTGCTACAGACACCAACAGGGACATTTTGTGTGATTTGCATGTAACTGATAGAAGCATATTCTATTATGACAGCCCAGGCAAATCAAGTGTATCCTCTTATATAGCTTGTGATTCAAAAGCACATATGAATGATGTAATATTAACAATACCGAAGTAGTGTTACTGGAAGGATAGACATGTACAGTCAATATAAAGACTCTTAGTTTCACAGAATATTTTGCAACTAAATGGAACATACATTTGTGGAGATCAAACTTCGTTTCCTCCAGGCTTGCATCAAGCACAACTGCAGCAAGAAATTAGTTGATGAATTGATAAACCATGTTTTTCACTTACAGAATAAAGTCATGGTCAATTCCCCTGGGAGTCAGTGGATGAAACACAGGTCACTGACAAAATTCTCATTGATTTTTGGCCACAATCTCTTCAGCTGGTAATCTCATTTCAGCAGGATCTGGACCAGTTTCTTAGATGCCAAAGGGATAATTGTCTAAAATAGAGAGAGGACTCCACATGTACTGTGGACTGCATTCTTCAAATACTGGGAAAACACATTGGGTGTTTATGATTTAGTAGACAGTAATTCAAGGAAGGTGTTTCAGTTCTGGAAACATCGTCCTGTATAATACAATATAATGACAAACTCCCACCCCTAACATTTTTTGAATGCTCTTTTTGATGGTTACCTCCAATTCTGAGTATTATTTGCAAGCATGTTAGTTGATTCAATTTTGCATGTGTTTGTGTAAAAAAAAAAGCACAGTAAACTCTATAAGCTATATAGCGATAAGCTATATATATATAAAGTAAGTAAGCTATATATCCTGTGCACTGACATCAGTGAAACTCTTGCCCTCTTTACTCTCATGTGCTTGATGGCTTTCAGGTGCTACATTTCATTACAATTTTAGCCTTTTCAGATCAGCGGTTGACCTTTTCATTTGTTGTATAAAACTCCATGCATATTCCTGGAGCTACACAAATGTTAAATTAAAAACACCTTGTCCTTAGCTGGTGCACAGCAGAAACCCTCCATGCTAAATTTTCCAAAATCACAATCTGCCCCTAGGGGTTCATTATTGTTAACAGCCAATGATTAGGCCATAGCATAGAAAAGCTTTTTAGAATGATGTATTTTAAGCAGTTGAGAGGCAATACATAAATAACTCAGTTTCCAAGTTTGGTTAATAGAAAAAATAATACATACAGAAATCCTGATTTACAGCTCTAGCTCTAGCTCTAGTTCTGCCTCTATTCTTTTAGACTTCATTTCTTGAACTTCTTTATTTCATCCTCCTATCTGTGGTATGTGTTTGTTTTAATGGCCTAGTATCTCATGCATGGCATTAAATTTAGTAATAATAATTTTATTATTAAATTTATTATTTTATTACTAAAATATTACTAAAACTATTAAAAATAATTTAGTAATAATCTAATAATGCCTAAAAACAGTTCTCTTCTGAAACGCTCTTGAAGAAATATCAGTTTGTCACCCTGTACTAAGAAAGAATGAGTAAGTGCTAAAAGTGGCTTCACATCCTTACTATATATAGAAATCCTATTACAATTACCCTTAACTGTCCTTTGCCTTCCTGTAGTAGTTTCCTCTCTGTGTCCTCTGTAGCTGCATAGGTAAATACTGACAAGGTTCACCTGTGTGTATAGAAGGCAGAGGAAATCCCAATCCATTTTTAGTGTATAGATAATTTCCAAGCATGAACTGTCCTCATTTTTATCCTCACCTTTGTTTCACAGTAACTGTTCTTTATGCCATATCTAGTTCTACTTTGTCAACTGAAGTATTCCTCAGAGTAATTTCCATTGACAGATCTCTTATTTGGAGTACAAAGGATTCAGAAAAGAGTCAGGTACCATTAATACCATCAGAAAGCAAATCTGTGAAGAATTTATGGTCTGTATAAGAAAGGAAAGTGGATTTTAGTGAGGGAATATTAGCACATGCCACAGATGGATAACAGTTGTAATGATTGTCAGTGCATCTAATCACATTTTTAGCAGATCTTTAAAAGCTGCCTTTGCTGCCAAAATTTTTTCTTCCCCTCATTGTAAGTGCATAGCCTGTCCCTTTCTTTCCAAAGATTAATGGTCAGTAAACTGTTCATGGCTGAGCAATACTCATTAAAGCAATATTCTCTAATCATCCACAACATTGCCAGTCTCTCATTCTAAGCATATAATTTTGTGGAAACGGGATCAGAGATTAATTCAGTCAATTAGCAGCTAGATTTACAGATAGTTTGGGAGAACTGAGATTTCTCACTTACTGTATTGACCTGTGTGCAAAATGGCATCTAATTTTCTACACATCTAGGACTGGCAGGCATCTAGTCATTCTATTGTAATGGATAAGAAAACGTCACATGATCTTTGCTAATAAATTGCATTTAAAAAAAAAAAAAATCTTCATTATGAATCCAGTTATTCTATTTAGGTATTTGGGAGTGTTTAATAAATTTTTCAAAAATCAAGATATGTTGCTGAAATACATGCCTAGCCAAGCTTACTTCTAAGACATTAGCTGTAAATCAGCATATGACATTGGTTTTCCAACTGATATTGGGCCAAGTTCTGTACTAAGTGATATAACCTCTGAACTTCTGGTGAATCATTCCTTTTCTCAGAAGAGGATTAGCCAACAGCAAATTCCCCAAAATGTATATATATTTTAAAAGTTTTGTCTTAAATACATCATCTCTAGAATAAAATATCCCCTCTTATCCCTCTTCCCAGATCTGGTCTCTGTTTGTTCTTTATCTCAAGACAGAGCTGACAAAATTGACAGACAGCATTTGGCCATGAACAGGGATCAGGACCTGGGACTTGGTTTTGAGTCCAGAAAAAGAACTGCTACCATTTCCTAGTGTGCTAGACATATGTCAGAACTATTTCATGAAACTAAACAGTGCTACTCAAAGGGTGTAAACTGCACCAGACAAAGTCCTTTCTCTTTAGCCTTTTGTCTTCCATCCAGTGGTGCTCAAGTACCTCCCAATCATTAATTATTTAGTAGAAAGCTCTTATTATGTCTTTACAGTATGTGTCAGAAATCAGCCATTCAATCTATAGGCATGTTTGTGAAAATAAATGAGATTTCACATGGCAGAGTAGAGTTTTGTGGCTAACTCTGAAAGCAATAAGGCTCTGGGTTCTTTTATGGGGTTGATCCTCCTGGGTGGTGTGGTGCCTACACCCTCCCATACCTCTTCCTCCTGGCCAGTGCTTCCACGGCTGAGTGCGGGCAGTTGCTGCAGGTGAAGGTCAGGGGTTCAGAAGCACAACTTGTCCTTGGTTCACATTAGAAACCAGGCCCTGAAAGTGTTGATGAGCTGGCACAGCATGTTGTTAAACTGCTCCTGCTGAACTGTGTGGCTTCCCTTGTTGCCTTCTCCCTTTTCCTGTCATCTGAGACACTCTGCTCTTCCCATCACGTCAAGCAAACCCTGTTATTTGCTCTCTCGCGGCTGGGATTCTATTGCTCTTTTTCCCTCTTCTGGGAACTTGCTTTCTTTTCCTGCTAGAACTTGGGGAATTCTATTCCTGTTACCACCTGACACATAACAAAGAGTTTCTCTCTCCTTCCTTCTTAATTCTTGCCTTTGATCTCCTCACTGCTCTCTTTTCTCTACTCTCCCATGTGCTTCATGAATGCTCACATTGCCTGTCACCTAATCAGCCACTGAAGGATGGCTGAAGGGCCCTCCTCCAGCTCCCCGTAATCAAACGTCATGTTGTCTCAGGGACTCTGTTAATGCTGTTTTGCATAACCTACCAAGAGGCAAGATGAGAAGACCCACTCACTGCTGAGGAAGACCATGCTAGCAGAACCACATTCTCCTCCTGTATAAGTAGATATACGCTTACTGATGAATCTCTGTAGACTTGTTTGACCTGAAGCCTCAAAAAAGGTTTTGAACACAACTTTTCCTGTCAGAAGTAGAATATTGTGACTACTGTGAAGAATGTGTGTGGAATACATACAGCTTGTTATGTTAATGGGTAAAGGAGTGGGCATTCATATGTTTCTGTAAAGGACTGTCACACTAACCCTTTTATTTTTCTCTTAAAATAGAAGCTAGTGAGGCAAAAACGAAGAGGAGGACTTCAAAGCCTGATCCAGACAGCATTTAAGTCATTGGGAAGTTAACTGGTTTCAGTTAGGACAGTTTTCCTCCTAGTAGCTGGTAGAGTGCTGTGCTTTGGATTAGGATGAGAAGAATGCTGATAACATGCCGATGTTTTGGTTGTTGCAGAGCAGTGCTTGTACCAAGCCAAGGACTTTTCAGCTCCTCGCTCTGTCCTGCCAGCAGGCAGGCTGGGGGTGCAGCAAGAGCTGGGAGGGGACAGACCCAGGACAGCTGACCAATACTGGCCAAAGGAGTATTCCATACCATCTGACCTCATGCTAAACAATATATAGGGGTGGCTAGCTGGGGTGGGGGGGCCGGCTGCTCGGGATAGACTGGGCATCGGTCAGCGGGTGGTGAGCAATTGCACAGTGCATCACTTGTTTCATACACACTATTATTATTATTATTATTATTATTATTGTTTCCTATCTTAATAAACTGTCTCTATCTCAACTCTCGTTTCACTTTTCCTTTTCTCTCCCCCATCCCAGGGAGGGAGGGGGGAGGGTGAGCGAATGGCTGTGTGGTGTTTAGCTGCCGGCCAGGTTAAACCACAACATATCTGAATTATTTGAGCGGGCTTTCACAAGGTTGAAGGAACCTCCATTACAGAATAAAAACATCTTTAAGTTATGGATTGTGATCACCTACTACTCAAATGGGGCTATGCTTCATGAGACAATCAGGCTCCACTGCACCAGATCACATTCTTTGCCCCCACTGCTCCTACTGGGAGGATATTCCTGGTCGTCACAGCTCTGATAGAAACATTCTATTTTTCAGTTTACATTCATTGATAACTAATGTGAACTGATTTGTTCTTGTGCCAATATAGTTAAGGTAGCTATCTTCCTCCCTGGTATTTACTTCTCTTATTTACCTACAGAAAGCCTTCAATTTGGAAGGCTAAGCAAGCCTTTTTGTAGCTAGATAAGTCCTTAAGTCTCTTGCAATAGAACAGGCTCTCTACTGCTCTGCTTATAATAGTGACCCTTCCCTGCCCTTGCTTCAATTATCCTTGTTTGAGCAAGGAGTCAGAACTTTAGTGTCCAACATTTTCATCTAGAAGCTTTTTGCTGTTCATGTATCTGGAGCCTAAAAGAAATCCAGAGTTTTAATCTGCTTGTTTAATAAGGTCCTTAACAGCCTTATTATCCACCTCCACAGTTTTCTATTGGCAGGTACTACTACGCAACAGACTGGAGAAAGAACAGACCTAACTGCCTGAAAGAAATAAAAGACAATGCAAGATTATATGAGCTGGTTCATTAGTGAGTTTCCTCTTCAAATCCAAAGGGAAATTCAACTGGGTTGGTTTTGCACACACTTTTTTATTCCTGAATATTGTTCAGTGAAGGTGGTGAGAAATGTGTTATTATAAGAAAGCACGGCTTTCATTTGCTTAGTGGGTATAACAGATTCTCAGCTACTTTGTGTAGTCAGATCTGCTTCTTTAGCTAAATCATGGTATCATCTTAGCTTTAAAAAGTATGTGAAAACTTGCTTTTAACTCCAGCAGTTTTCTGCCTTTTCCTCATCTGCTAGAAAATGTTACATGCTTGCCATTTTCTTTTCAGGATAGGGAAAACAACTTTTGTGCCATTTTCTTTGACAGAAAATTTTTTTATTATTTTTTTTCCCTTCTATTTTTAACCCCCATTATCAAGTGCCTTTTTGCTTCATGGCAGGCAGGTATTCTTCAAGGTGACAAAGCCCTGTATGAGGAGCACTGGAGAAGAGAGAAACTTGCAGCTGGATGACAGACCCAGAGTCACGTACAGCAGAAGTTCTGATGCAAGTTGACCCCAGAGTTGCCATAGGACAGATAGCTGAGCAGACAGTTATTAAAAATAGTGTGATTAGCCTCTGACTTCCCAAGAGAGAATTAACAGTTTTGTGAAGAAGGTATCTGAAGTCTTTACACTCTATGGAAGAACAGCACAAAGCAAACCTCTCCAGAATTATGTACCTTGTATTGGAAACAAATTTCCTACTCACTGTATGCTGCCATGTCCCTACTATATTTTTCAGTACACAGCAAAGTTAAAACTTTTCTGTTCTGTGAAAGTGACTATTTTGCACAAGTTTAAGGGTTCTAAGGATCACGAATACTAATTTCTATTTTGTATACTACTGGCGTCACAGTAGACATTCAATATTACAAGCAAAGAAGGGAGGATCCTTTAGGTAAATAGTCCTCAATGTATGAATAAAATTTCCAGACATAGTGCAAATTCCCCTCTCAGACTTTTTAAGCTACTCAAACCCTAAAAAGTTGTAGCAAAGACCGTAAGCCTCAGGGCTGTAGCTATCTCTTGAAGCTATCCCTGATGTCTCTGATAGCTAAGCTAACCTTTGCTATTGTGCTTCACTGCTAATGAGGCACCAATGCAGTAATACACTTGAGCACGGAGGTACATAAGCTTCTCGGGAATCAATGGGTTGAAAGCATTTTTCTGAAGCGAAAGGCATTCAAGAATTTTACTCAGTTGTACTGTGTGTGACAGTGGATATTAATGGTGCTTTAGAGCACACGGCCAGAGCCAAAAGAAAGCATCTGCAACTGGATTTAGACAGATATTAGTCATGGAAGACTAAAATAATTTTAAAAATACACTGCTTAAAGAACTACTTGGAGGTCTATAAACTCTCTTGGTGTCTTTCCACTTGAAAGTCTCCTTGGAGAGACTGCACGTGGGCAGAATGACCCCATGTGAACTGCAACTCTAAGCTGTCTCTAAAGAAACTAGGCAGAACAAAGCTTATGAACAGCAAAGCCAGGTTTGAACTTCAGGATAAGAGTGTTGCAATGTGCCCTGCAGTCCTGTGTCTCTGCCAGTAATGACTGAGAGACCAACTGTAATTTTTCTTCTGGTGGAAGCCAAGGCACAGGGGACCTGTGACACAGGGGGTAGGAAGGCTCTGGACACTGCAGTCTCATCCTGATAAGTAGGATGTAGCTGGGATAAACAGCAAAGCCTGAGAGCAGGACAGTACTTTTGCACCCCACAGCTGGGCTGCAGTCTGAGGTCCAGAACTGCCAGGCAGCTTTTCTTTTGTCTAACAAGAGGCATCTCCTCTGATATACAAGCCATATAAAGCAGAAAATGTGTGTCCCCTGTTGAGATCTCTCTTTTAATGGTCTCCCATTTACAAGCTGGTGAAATGTGCTGGGGTAGCTTTTCATAGCTCTGATTTTCTAAACTCAACCAACCTCTTAGTAACCCAAGGAAAGCAAAATTCAGCTGCATTTATTTGCCCATCTTAAAAAGCATGCTATTGAACACACTGCAGTGCAAAGAGAGGACAAATAAGCACGTCTGACCACAAACAGTCATTCTTCTAAGAGTGGTGTGTTTAGAGAGAAATGATTACTCAGTAATGAAATAGCAGCAGCAGTGATGAACCTATTTCCTCAGTTCTAATTACATAGGCTCCAAAAAGGTATAAGCTGTGTTCTCTGAAAATCTAATTATTGCAGCAAGAGCACTTTCTGCATTACAAATAACTTAATTCCTGCAGCAATAACTGAGCTGAAGTAAATCTGACAGTGTTTTTCCCACAGGGAAAAACATAGGGAAAACGTTTCCCATAGGGGACATTTGCTCCAGAATTGTTAACCTTTCAAATACTGGAAAAGCTCATTCCACCCCAGCTCCCCACCCTATACCTCCCTCCCCCCAAAGTCCTGATTTTTTTTTTTTTTTTTTAAGGTTCTTGTCCTCTTTCTATTTAGATATGCATTACAATGACCATTTTAATCCCTTTCAGATTTTTCAGAAGACATTGCCTCTGATTTCCTGTCTAAAGTTAGTTACTCATTATCTTTAAAGCACCTTAATAAATGCTTTAATATGACTTATAAAGGGGATTAAAAAAGATAAAGTCAAATGTGCTAAAACTGCAACAGGTGCTGGACTGAAGAGAAGTTCTTCATATAACCTTAATGCAGTAATAAAAATTAATAAAATAAAAATGTTCCAAAGCACATTGCTGCATTATAGCCTATTGCCTAGCAGTAAAGGAGATGCTTACTGAGAGCTCAAAGGCTCCCAGAAGTCAAGACATATAAAGGGGACTCTGGCACTTGTGTTCAAAGCCCTTTGTTTAGAGACATACTGCACAAGACTGGGCAAAGCTCTAAGACTGCTGCTTTCCTAATGCTGCTAAAATGAAGGATGCTGCAGCAGAATAGACTTGTCTGGGGTCATATAAAAGACACTGACAGACCAAAGTCTAGAGAAACTGAAGATGAAGGTTTTTAATCCCAGCTTGCTTCATTGTTCAGTGCTAAAATAAGATATAATTGATTTTATTTATAAAGGTATCCTCCCTCTTTCAGCTCATATGCTCTAGCCCAGGCACTCAGGTGACTGGACAACATGCTATTATGCAGCCTGAGTACCCTTCGGCTGCATGCTGAGAAACAGCCTCTTACCAACCCTGAGATCAGTTATGCACCCCTCATCACCATGACCAAATTCGTAGAAGAGATGCCTGTCAGGCTATGGAGTGAAGTTACCCATTACCACAGAAAGAAAGAAAAATGTTTTCTTGTGGTGTGGCCTCAGCATGAGAGATAAAGTATGCTCATCTTTTACAGGAGCTGTCACCAAGCAAAGTGCTTAACTGTTCTTCTGATGCCACCTGGCATTAGGTCTCTGGGTTTCGGTAAGCCACATAGCCTCTCTGTTTCCCACTCTGCAAAGCACAAAAATACATTCCTTTACCTATACCACAGAGATGATGAAAGGGCTAGTTAATAATACTGTTTACCAATCAAATATTTTTAAGGTGAAGAGAACAAGGGACCCTTATTCACCCTCAAACTAGATGTGTTTTTGTTGTCTGATCAGCTTATGTTGCAGACAGTATTTAAAAATAAGCAAAATAATTATTGTCTGCAGCTTTGCAACATGGGGTACTTGTGACATATTCTTCCTCCTCCTCACCACTTCCTGAGACTAACAGCAACACAAGTGGAAACTGAGGGAAAGAGCAAAGTCCATGTGGCTTGCAGCACCTCTAATTTCTCCCTCCTCTTGCCCTACTGCTGGGAAGATAAATGCAGTTCATCCCACGTACCTAAATGGATTAGCCAATACACACTAGCGGGGACAAAGAGAATTGTCACACTCAGTTCTAGCCCCATTTGGGAACCTTTCCACTTTCTAATTCCCATTTCTTTTGTTTCTCTGTTTTGTGTTTTGAAGAAAACCACCAATTTGGAATAAAGTTTGACAGTCACAGATATTTTTATTGTATATTAAAGCATTAGGTTATCTTAAGCTAAGCTTAAGACATTTCTGGAGAAAAACACCCACTAACCCACCCTGCAGATAAGAAGGGAGTGAGCAAGATGCATTTTTATCTTGTTAAAGAACACATTCCCATGGAAAAGGAGACCCATATAAAGTAACACTGTACTGTATTCAATACCCATTAAAAGTGCCATAATATATTGTAACTGGGTAAGTTATAGTATGATCGGAATAGTAACTCACTTCAAATATTTAAGTTTCAACCAACAGATTGAGGAGGATGGTTTATATTCACTGGAAGTTAATGTTTTATACTACCTAATTTAAGTACTTAACATTACAAAGAGGATTGATAGAACTAATCCAAGATCTTCATATACAATTAAAGAACATGAAAATGAGAGGACATACAGTTTATAAGCTATGAATAAGGTTAGAGCCTTATGCCTAGGGAAATAAGAATAAAAAATACTTAATTTTGAACAAATATAAACAAAGGGTATGATGGACACAATAAAATAATGAAAATACTGGGGAAATTACTTCAGTGCTTCTTTGTTCCTACAACAAATT
>CM021766.1:124762185-124962229 GCA_011076525.1 Nettapus auritus | reverse complement strand
CAAATTGTCCTTATGGATCTATATGGGTAATTTGACATAACTGCCCATGATAAAGAAAAGAAACAACAGTTTGTTGGGAGGTTATAGCCTTTTCATAACATCAAGATGCTGTGTTATGTTTTTAGTATGGCAATTACATTGAACTGAGATGGATGAGACTTTCATTTAGTTTTCTCTTTTACGATCTGATCCCCTTTATTTAACTGAAAAACAGTAAAAATAAAGAAAAAGAGAACAAAGTAATTGCTTTGCAATCCATTAGATGAGGAAACATGTATGTCTTTGGCTAGGTAATAGTTTTCTGGGAACTAATGAATACTTGAGATTCAGTCTGGTAATGATGCAGCATAGGAATATGGCAAGGAAAGGAAATAGTAAATGTGATGTGGAAATCAAAGGCTTGAGGCAAAAGCAGAGGCAATTAAAAAAACAATGAATATGTTAGGAGAACGACAGATGCAGACCTGCATAGAAACAAACTTTCACTGTTTAAGAGAGTATTTTAAAATTGGTTTACTTAAACAGTGAAAGTGTGTGAGCAAAAGCATACTTTGATGTGTTTCAGGCTCAGTCCAGCAAGCTGTTAAGCTGAATCAGTGCAAGTATTTGAACAGAACAGGCCTAACACCTGATACCTCCACAACAAGCTTTAGTACTGAAAGATGCCAGCTTGAACAGAGAGAGATGTCTTTTCCTCAGCACTGCAAACTTGTAGGCCTGGCCACTGTGCTTTACACTGTTCTGTGTATAACACAGACCCAAGTGAAGGTCACAGTCTTCATTTTCAAGGCACTTCCTGTCTGAAATGGAGTATTTGCAATATTGACTGAAACACAAGGATGTAGACAAATGACAGCTCTTCTCATCTGGTGGAAAGGGATGATGAGGCTAAAGCTTATCTCTACAGAGAATGTGACCGGCACATTCGAACACTGAGATAAAAGAGCATCAGAAACCTTCAGGCGCAAACAGAAAGTGCATTTCTTTCAACTTGTCTTCTTACATGGGTATTAATAACATCTCTTGGTTAATGTGTATGTGAGTTTCCAAAACTCTCAAGTATTCATTTCTATCTCTGTCAAAAGGATAGGAGAACAAACAGTGCTTGTCAGGTATTTGATATAGTGCTTAATGCAAGACAGTAAAGTATTTCAATACAATTTCAAAGGTATTTCACACAATCTGAAAACCTTCAGAGAGCCAACAGAGAGGAGGTTAAGATGTAAAACTCTTGGAAGAAAATAATATACAAAGTTATTAGAGTGTGGGAGGAAGAGGGCAGGGAGGGAGGAAAAGAGTGAAGGAAGGGATTAAGAAAAGTACTTTTAAATAGCTTCCCTGTCCTGCTCTGACTTTATGCTTTCTCCATTCATTAGCCTTTCTTTTAATTGATGAAAGAAGCATTTGACTTTTGGAATCGGAGGAATAAAGGGAAGTGCCCTTGAAACAGCTGCAGAAATCACTTATGTTTGTCTTCTGCTTTTCAGTATCAATTTCCAAGAGCAAGCAGGTATTTTATTTTTATTTATATATATTTTTTTACCATTTCTCCTATTAAAAAGGTCTTATTCCTTTCCTAATGTATAGTCCAGTCCACTTTCTATAAGAAAGGACCAAATGGCTCTGAACAGTGAGGAATTCCATCTTGTTCTTGACAGCATTTTGTTACTGGAGAGAGGCAGATTGCTAGTCTAGCATTACAGGCAAACACATCTTTGTTTGACAAAAGAGGTTACAATGATTATACAACCTATTTTCCATGGTACTTACAAGGGAACCAGTACTGATAATTAAGGAGATGGCAACTATTCCCCCCTAGAGCTACTGGCAGAATTTTGAGAGGGACAGACAAATTCCTTCCTAAAGCCCATCTTCTGCATGGCCATCCAACAGCATGCCCCAGAGGCTGAGACCTTCTGAGGAACTGAGCTTTTAGCAGATCATAATCTCGTGCTTTGTCACCTTTTGCAATGAGGGCATGTGAGGCATCTCAGGCTTTAGCCACGGCAGACTTAGAAACTGATTCTATTATTATCAATAGAGAAATGATAGCAAATGCATGTAAGATTTATTACATGTCACTAATTCGCTTATATATGACTGTAGAAAGGTACTCAATGTTTTCTAGGAAAAGACCAGTATCTCACCAGTTGGGACGATCTATCGCATTAGACTGCATCTCTGAAGACTGGGCAGATGAAATCTAAAGTGATGAATATTCCACAACAAGAATTTATCATGTTAAAGCAATAGTTACTGAGTATGAATGAGGAAAGAGGGGAAATTCTACTGAATCATGAAGCAACTTCTTTGGAGGAACTTGTGGTTCTTCAAAGGTTTAGATCAGTCAAATGACGGATCCTGTAATATCTATATTCCAAGTGATTATTCTCACCAAACTGTGATAAAAATATGATAGGTAAAAGCTTTAAAGGATGGCTTTAATAGAACAGCCTCTCATCTGATGATCTCATATTTTAAATTCAAGTTCAACATTATACATGACAGTAAAATGCTTTTTTCCCCAGACTTCAATAAGCTTACATTATACTTTCAGGCTACATGAGATGAGGGTCTAGTTGTGTCAGATATGGCTGTGGCACATATAAATCCATGCTGGCTAACTTTAGTCAGATTTCCCAAATCTTTCCCTCCAAGGCTTTCCAGAATGTAGCAGCACAACTGAGGGTAAACAGGCAGGAAAAATACTTAACAACAATCACTTTTGAGTATTTTTTTTTTCTTGCATGAGGTGCTGGAGATACATGGAAGCTATTTCTGGCATGTGAAAGAATGGACTGTAGTGTTTCTTGAAAATCATTCTTTCTGACAACCAAATGTCTTATATTGCCCCCTGCAATTTTAGCACATACATGCCTTCTACTAGAGTAGCCAGTTCTCTGCTTTGATTATTGTCAGCAAAATCAAGCAGCCAAGGACTTGTCCTCAGATAGCTGAACTTATCATTTCAGAGTGGTATTCATCAGGGCATGTCCTGCTCTTTTTTTTTTTTTTTTTTTTTTTCAGAGGACCAGAAGGGCCAACAAGCCACAGGAACACCAGGGAGTGGCTGCAGTACAGATGCCCTCAGCCACATTGCCTAGGCACATTTCTGCTTTGGAGGTTGTGCTGGTTCCATCTCTGCTCGCTCTGAGCCTCCTCACCAACACTGGAGTCTCCCCCAAGAAATTCCCTAAGTGTTCTCGCCAGCACCAGCTGCTGGGGAACTGAATATATTCAGGCAATCTGCTTTATTAGCAGATATATGATTCATTTAAAAGCACAAGGGTGAAAGGCAATTAGTACTCGTGGTGAGACGTTAAAGTAAAATTCTTCTGGAGAGGGAACACTAGGAGAAAGAAACATTTTTGTCTGATGTTTTTCAGCTACCAAGACTATTTCTAGAAAAAAACGAGTAAGTGATTCACTCTGAGCATTTTTGTCACTTTTTATTTAAAGGGAATTATCATGGTTTGGCATTAGTTCTAAGGTATAATTCACAATGTTTATTATAATAATCTGTAAATTCCTTTTGGAAAAGAGATCAATAGAAAGGGCAGGCAGATGGAGGTCTGCATAATGTTTTATGTCCAGCATTTCTTACATTTGGTAACCACTGAAACCCTTAAGCTTTAAATCTGCTCTTTCTCTTATAAAATACTGTGAGATTAAGAGGCCTACACTAATCAAATGCCAACATTGAAAACAAACAAACAAACAAAAAACCCACAGACCACACACACAAAACACCCAGTGTGAAGCATCTCATGAAGGCCAAGAGAAAGATGAAAGACTTGCCCCAATTTCTCAAAGATAGATCTCAAGTATATTTTTCTCTGCTAATACTATTTGCTAAAATTTCAAGGTAAATGTTTATTTCTGTATCTCAGTAATTACTCCACAAGAGAATAATGCACTAGTTAACATAATAAATAAATAAACAAACAAACAAATAAATAAATAAATACCTGTTTCATTTGATCTCTTCAGAGCCTGTGGGATTAACACTCAGATTTTCTCCAATGAATTGTGAAAACAAATATATATCTATATATTTAAGCTTCTTAAACTTAGGGTTGGGGTAGACGAAGTGATCCTAGTATAGATGCAGAAAGAAGTAGAAAATAGCAGAAGAATCACAAAGGAAATTTTCAAAGGTATCTATTACAGGTGCAATTGTGATTTGCAAATGTAACTTGTTCACACGTCTTTGTAAACACCACAAGGCACTTATTCACACCCTTCTGTGCCTAAATACCTTTGTCTGTTTTGTTATTTGTCAGAAAATGCAGCAACATAATTTTTTAAATATTCAGATAAGTTGTACTGATTTAGTTAAAATTTTTATAAAAAAAAGTTATGGAAAACTTTCTGATATTTTTAAAGGAAATGCTTTAATTTTGAAGTTACATTTTAAAATAATAACAAATATAGAAAGAAGAGAATCCTTTAATGCCAAACAAAATATCACTTTAATTCAAGATTAGTTTTTTTTTTTTTTTTCACTTTGCTGTGATATTTTCAAACATGAAACTGAAAAATCTACAGCTACTAAATTTATATCTATCTATCTATCTATCCATCTGTGTATCTATCTATATTTACAAAGTCCCAGAGACTGTATTGATACTTTGGTTTCTATGTTGCTTGGCTTATTGAAAAATCTATATCCTCTTTCTAAGTTCTCCAGAGATAAAAGAGAATATTAGAGAAGTGCTAATATTAGTTCATTAGAGTCTTGTGATTGAGGGCTGTAAGCTGAATATGTGGCATATTTTACTCTTGAAAAGATTTCCCCCATATTAATAGAATTTTCTAAACATCCTTTAAGGAATATTCCTTCTATCATTATTATCTTATCTCTTTATTGAAATCAAAGCCCATGAGTGTTTAAAATGAGGCCAAATTTGCTACATTAATAATGATTATCAGCTATATTGAGGACAGGACTATGCTGCCTTATATTAGCTACTTGATAAGGAATAATAGAATTAACAAGGCTTCCTCTTCTTCCTTCTAATTATGTCAATATAAGTTGATCTAAAATTCTCATTTTTTTTAATCTTATGAGCCGGGGCTGGCTGAGTGACTTGAATTTGGAAGAAAAATTTTTAGCATGATGTATGTGTCATAAAGGGGTTGCACTGAAGCCAACAGGAACTGTATAACGGACTCAACCAAAAGGTGCACTTCAACTGTGAAGTTCAAGGTTGTTCGGTGGCCTCTTAGCTAGTAAACATTACCTAGATTTTTTTGTGTAGCAGGGCTTAACATCAAGAATATTGCAAAAGTCAGCAAGGAAACGATGTAGAGCACCAAGTCACTAACAAAGTGTTCATTTCAGTTTTGGTTTAAGCATGAGAATGATTATAATATAATTGTCAGAATAAACAAAGAGAAATGGAAAAAAAAAAAAAAAAAAGATCTTAACCCGCCCTTAACCACCTCCTGCATTCCCCATAATGTTCTGGGACTGAGGGTCAGCCATAAGCAAAAGTTACAAAACAAGACTTATATATCTTTTTTTTCCCCATATGAATGATCATCAAAATGTAATTAAAATATCTCCACCCTTGTAATACTCATTTCATCAGAATGCCAGAGGGTAATGGAACATGGAAGTAAATGAGTTGGTAAACCCACTGTAGATTTTCTTCTGTCTTTTATAAAGGTTGAAATTGGACCAGATGATCTTAGAGATCTTTTCCAACCTTAATAATTCTATAATCTGAAAGGCTGGCATTTTGAAGGCAGGTGTATAGTATTTTTGAAGCTGAAAGTATAAAAGCATGTTCACCGTCCTCTATATAAACCTCTGATTTTCAGAGGTACAGAACACTTCCATCTTGCCCTTGATCTTAAGAGACCTAAGCAGCTCTGAAACACAGAAGAGGGGACTTTATCCTGGGCATTCAGAAGTTGAAATATATAATAAGTGAACATTTAAAATGCAGGCTCAGGAAAAGATCTTAGCAGGTCTGGATTTGAAATCTGCCCATTTTAAAACCTAATTCAGAAGCACATCTGTAAAACTGTTCTCTCATTAAAAACAAGGATTTAGAATCAATTGTATGATGTATATATCATGGGAATAAATACAGAAAGCTTTCCAGAGAGGTCAGCTTTTGGTCATAGCAGTCTTAAAACTGTTACTTTGAACAACAGGGACTATCAAACATCTCAAAATATTTGATGTAAAGCTGCAGCTCAGCTTTCACTGGCTTTTAACCTTCACAACTGTGAAGAACAGCTTAAATATGTGACAGTCAGAGTATGATTCAGTGACCTAAACATAGGCATCTGGTGTCATTTTGGACGCCCTACAGGACCCTGAGTAGCCTCCAGCTACTGCTCCAGAAGGGCACAGGTCTTCTGCCGCTCCAGCATCACATCTGTGAGAGTCATGCAGATGCCCAGTATAAGGCCCAGGGCATCTCAAATGATAAGAGATGTCTATATTTAGGCAACTGAATGTAGTCAGTCCTCTGTGTGAAAAGAATGCAAGCAGTAAAACCCAAAAGAGATTCCTCAGATACATAATTATTTTAAAATTATTATAATTATGGGAAGCTCACCAGTGATTTCAGAATGCTTCAGCTGGCAATACTGGAGTATGCAAAGTAATTTTTTCAGATGTCTGCAATTAATTAGGCACTGGAAGTATTCAGCAAAGTCTTTCCTCTGATGAGCATTTACAGAGAGGATAGTATTTTGGTGCAATTCTTCCACTAACAGGCTGCTTGTGAAACTGCAGTGTTTTGTGAAAAATTTGGACTGTCTGCTTCAAAACCTTGACAATATGTTTAGTCTGCATAAATGAGGGAAAACATATTTTGTTTTGTTCAGCATGCTCTGAACTTTCACAGTTACATAATTATCTGCTCAGATGGTCCCCACAGTCTTATTTTGACTGAAAGGGAAATTGGAAATGTTGATAAAATAAACCCAGGCTGGAAGCTTGGCAGCTCTACTATTTGATAGAGACAAAGAGAGCCAGGTTCAGGACTTTTTTTAGCATGAGATATTTATCACTGCAAACCTTTCACTGACACAGTGAGACTTAACAAATATAAGAAGACAAGAAATGGCTGGATTATGCTTTTCTGGCATTCTCTTGAAGACAGACATTGTGAAAGGGTTGATTTATTTTATTTTTATTTTTTTTTTTTATTTTTTTTTTTAGATTCTGGCACTTCATATTGCCCAGAATCTGAAGCAAAGTGATTTATCTGACTTTTGAAATGAAACATTCAAGGGTTTTGTTTCAAAACTTTAAACTCAGAAAGCCGTGTTTTCCCTTTCTGAGTACCTCATACGTAAAATGATGACAATGGTTTCCTTTGCAAAGCTCTTAGATGTTACTAACAATATGGGTTGCTTAAGAGACAGGTATGATAAGTGAAAAGAGGCAGGTGTGATTTGAATAATAATTTAATAAAGTAAAAAAAAAATATATAATAAAGTAAAAAAAAAAAAAAAGATAAAAATAAAACTGAACCAAAACACTGAGATACATTCCCATCAAATATTTTGACAAGCCCAGTCCATTCCCATGAAATGGATTTCAACAGTTTCCCTCTGGAATTTTCTGCTGGGAATTCCCTGAAAATTATCAGTTGCTTCTTCTGAACATGCTCATGCATTAAGGTACACTTGTATAGGAAATGAAAGCTCATGCTCTCCAGCTCTTTGCTTTAAGATTGGGTTACAGCAGAGGTGTCTAGTTTCATATTAGCCAAAACAAATATGGCCTGAAAGTACAAGTTCCTCGTATCTCTATTCTGCTTTGACAGAGAGTACAATTTGTCTCTGAAACTCTGGCTGTAAAAACATTAGCTTACATCCCTCAATCCTCAGGTATAAATGCCATCACACTGTTCAAGCCAGCTGTCATCATTTTCAGTGTTTTCCCCAAATGTCTATTCTTATAATTTCACTGGGCATTTTATTTACAGAAAAATCCAAACTGCCTGCTACTGAAACAGCAGTACATAGATAAGCTTTAGGCAAATCAGGAAGATATATCTGCTCAAGATTAATGGCTGTGGAAGCACATTTTGATTAAAAAAAAAAAAAAAAAAAAAAAAGCCGTCTAGGATTGCTAAAGAAATGCATTGCTTTTGGCTACTCACTTCAGAAGTTTCACAGCAAAACTTTTCTGCTTACTTCAGATTCTGCTGTTTTCATTCTTTCTTTCTTTTCATAGAGGTTGAGTAAGTCTGTCAGGGAGCGAAGGGCACCCCAAGCCCTGCCCATCCCTGTCCATCCTGGGGCTCCACCAACCCTGCCCAGGACCCCATCAGAAAGGCCTAAGCAAGGACATGGTCTTGGCTGGTCTCCAGCTCCCCACAGCCCACCCCTGTCCTGGCCCATCCTGCCATGGGCCCCACCAAGCTGGGCCTGTCTGAGGGCCATGTCCTGCACTAGCCTCAAGCCAGCCCCAAGCTGGGGCTACCCTGGTGCCCCCCAGCTGCCCAGTTCCTGGTTTGGGGCAGTGGGACAAGATAGGCTGCCCAACCCAACCCTGCTGCCTGGGGGGCCTCTAGGATCCCCTGGCCCTCACTGTGCCCTGACAAAAACCTCTCAATTGTTATAAATAACTCATCTATTTTTAATAAACATGGCTACTATATGGGCAGATAGTGACAGGCAAGGGGGAATGGTTTTAAACAAAAAAAGGGGAGATTTAGATGAGATGTTAGGAGGAAATTCTTCACTCAGAGAGGGTGGTTGAGACATAGGCACAGGTTGCTCAGAGAAGATGTGGATGCCCCATCCCTGGAGGTGTTCAAGTCTAGGTTAGGCGCCCTGGGGAGCCTGATCTGGTGGGTGGCATCCACTAGATGGGTGGGGGGTTGGAACAATAATCCTTTAGGTCCCTTCCAACCCAGGACATTCTATGATACTATGGTTCTATGATTTTATGATTTTATGATTCTATGATTCTATAAAACCATACCAGAATGGATCAATGCCTTTGGTAGTTATTTGGGAAGTCCTTACCCAGGAAGTGGTTTAACACTTAATGGACCCAGCAGGTAACAACTGAAGTCATATTACTGGAATACCAAGCTCTTGTACCATGGCTCCATGCCAGTTAAACAGAGATCAGGAAATAAAGTTCACCTTCTCAAAAAATCCTGTGTGTGTCAGGACATGAAAACTTTGGTGAAAACTCTGAAACCTGACCTCTCCTCAGAGTAGGATAAAGTTAACTGCAAAAATACAATCTGTTTTCATACTGCATAATGCTCTTGATTAAACATGAACTGCTCAAAGATTTTTTCAAGCCTAAGGCAGTCACCAAGCACCAGCTGATAAATGTTGCTTAAATGAAAAGACATTTTTTGTTGTGCTCCTGGCTATTAAATAATGATGTGGACAAGTCTCTGCCAGACCCTGCAGATTTTCAAATATATATATATATATTTCAAACGGCAAGATAACAATAGAACAAATCACTAATTTTTGGCCCAGAATCACATCCCACAAGGATAAAGCTAATTTCCTCATAACTTCTCCATGACCCTGAAAAAAAATGTGTTTGATTTTGAAAAAGGTACCAGATACACACACAAATCCATGAGCTGAAATACTATATATAAACCCTTATAAATGGCACGACAGATGAGACATTTTTTTTTTCTGATAATGCCTGAGGGCCTCTGCAGGAACCAGGTCCTATGGTGCTAGGTGCAATGAGCATGTAGTAGTATCATTGCAGAAGCTTGAAGATTTTGCAGTCAGAAAAGGAGTTTGCAGCACAAAGCACAATATAATTGCTGTTCCACGTCTTGAAGTTAGGCGTATAAAATGCCTCAGGTAAGGTGAGAGGGGAATAATTTACCTCACTTTGGTGGAGGCTCTAGTATTATAATTGTATTATAAATGCCATGTCATGACACAGGATGTTATGTAGGCAAGCTCTCTCATATATCCAGTTGCTGAAACTGGGAAAACTCTTCTAGATGAGTAAGTTTAATTCTTTAGCAGTTTAACTTTTAGTATTAATCATAATGTTAATGATAATAAAGTTCATGCTAATAGCAGCATTCTATAATTTAGGGATCTAAATACAGCAATTTCTTGAGGCTCTGACAGTGTGAGGTATTAGTCTTTCCTGACTGGTGTACTGAATGGGACTCTCTGATGGGAGCAGTATGAATCATGGATTTAATGTATGTAAATTCTTTAGTGTAAAATCTTTCCATGGTTTACAACCTGGATGCTTAGACTCATAGTCCACATTTGATGCCACTATAAGAAGGAGTTATGCAATATTTTTTATGGTGGCATACCATAAAGGAAAAGAGTAGTTACATGTTACAGGGAAAGGTAGAAGTTACATATTCCTCCTTTTAGTACAATATTAATGAGAATGAAAAACAGATGCAATCTCTACAGCACTAGTATTTTAAATTTCTGAGTCATTAGCTTTCTAGTACAATAAGCAATAAACATCTTTTAATAGGCAAACATAACAAAGAAATCTTACTGATGCATTTTAAGCGATTAGATAGCAGTGATCAGCAAGTCTTAAAATGAGAAATCATTTAAAATAATAATTTAAATAACCAGAATTACTTCTCTCATTTGCTTAAAAATTCCATTCCCAAGCAACTCTCACTTTGCAAAGAAGACATATTTAGAGAAGTCATGCATGCTGTTTCTGCCACAGTGAGAACTGGGAAAAAGATGATGTCAAATCCTCTGCCTTATGTAAAGGCTATTGCCTATCCAAAGAAAAAACAGACTGTTTTTGTTACAGCTACAATATGCTGTTCCCAAGGAGGTGATGGGAACATGTTTGCAGAACATATAGCATGCCTGTGGAAAACAATAATCCCTTTTACTTCTTAGTCTTAGGGAAAAAGATAAGAAGGCAGATGTAAATTTAACTTGACTCGAGAACTTAATGAATTTTGGACAAGATTAGGTGTCCTTCCATGCAATCCAGCAGCCGGGTGATGAGGTAGCAGTCTTATGAAAGAACATGAACCACTCAAGTACTGAGTTTGTGACCACTGCCTGACCTCAAATGCATTCTACATGGGCAACATTCACACTTAGCTGCTGGCTTCTGTAACATGGAAATGAATCCAACAAATCTCATCTCCTGGTGAACCTGCTGACTAACTGAGGGTAGCAGGGGGCTTCTCACCCTGTGGTTCTGGGGACAGATGCAGGTCCAATCAGGGTGCAGTCTCTGCACTGCTACCACAGAAATCACTCAGAGGCACCTCTGAGACCCATAGCGTGCAGTGACCATTGACTGGTTTCAGGGTCCCAATGAAAAAATTATGGCCATCAGCTCTTGGACTTCATGGTCTCTCTCTACTTTCTTCGAAGCAGAGGAGAAGTTTTCTATCCTGTTATATGCCCCCCCCCTTTTTTTTTTTCAGTAACTTGATCCATCTTCACAGAGTATTTATGGTAGTAATAACAGGCCCTGGCAGCTTTGCCTGGATTGTCTGTGAATAAGAAACAAAGTATGGGACTCCTGCTGGCAGGCTTTTTCATCTTACCCAAGGGAATTTTGTTCACAGTAGTCTAGAAGAGAGCAAAGGCTCAACTCTCCGGCTAGTAGTGCAAACGCTCACTGAGATTCTTTCAAATCACAGGCCCCACAGCCTGGTCAACTAGTGGTATCTTGGTACCCCCTACCTGAGGCATTAGGATAGAAGAGAGATGAGCATGTGTTGCTCTGGTGAATGTATGGGTAAAATCTAGACAATGGTCCCTTATTTACAGGGGAAGGATAGACAAATTATACCAATAATATATTATTATATGTGTGTACCTGACTGCATCCCAGTGCCCCAGCTGGTTTCCAAGACTCCTGGGGTCTCTGGGGGATTACAGTACCCACAGCAGTGTGACCCTAACTACAGGTCCTGCAAATTATCGTGTTGCATAGGTAGATTAATATTTCTTTATGTCTTATATATACTATATGTGAAATTATGCAAAATATTTTTATCTATTACCACCAATTTACAGTTACAAAGAGTAGGAAAAAAGTCAATATCAAGAACCTTTCTTTGTTACTATTACTTTTTCCATATTTACCTACTACACTACTTAATCTACTAGTTTTCAGTATTTTAACTCATTTAGTACTTCAAATCATATGTTAGGGTATTTTTATTGTCAGGAAATCTTTATTTTTTTTTTTATCCATCTGATATAGTTCTCTCTCATCCATATTTTAGCTTTCCTGGATAAGTGTGTACACTGCACATGTGTACCTGTTCCTTTAGTTCTCTGAAAGTAAGATGACCTTAGTAATGAAATTCAAAATCATTTTTAATTCTGAATAGGGGTGAGCCAAATAAAAAGTTGAAACATTATTTTAGTGTGATCAGAAACTAAATCTAGAGCTGTATTATTGAAAATGACGAAACCAGAAGAAGTATGAACTATCAAAAATTCTTGTCTAGAACTGAGTTTTTAGTTATGAACCAATTTCTATAATTTTCTATTTCTTAGCAGCATAAGTAAAATACAAATTTCCCATTCTTTTAAAAAGTTATTTTATTGAGAGAGGGAGAGAAAGGAGAATTGTCATGAAGTACTTTATTCTTTGTTTCCCACATATTTACCAGAAGTTACAGAAACATTTTAGGTGGAACTATATTATCATACGAAACTTTTTTTATCATAATCATTACCCTCCCCATAAAATATAGTGCTTTGTATCCAGCTAAGTAATGTTATGGGATGTTTGCAGGATATAATAGTGCTACATCAGTCATAATCTCAACACAAATATAGGAACTCAGTTTGGTTTAAATTTTCTGCTCTAGTAACATAGCCAATGGCATGTGAGCTACACCAGGAATATATGTTCTTTATGATTCAATAACAAACACTTTTATTCTGTTCTTTTGTCAGTGATGGGCTGAAGTACTTGATAAATGGAATAGAAAGCAGTCTCTGAAGTACTTCTGTGATGGGTTTTGATGGATATAGCTGTGGAATAAAGTCAAGATCTAGTGAGGAGTCCATAAATCCAGCATATATTAAAATTTGTCCATAGATGAGGAAGAAGTAGCACACCTTCAGAAACAGTCTTTGTCTGTAGGCACAAAACGTGTGGGAAGCAAGTGCCTGAGAATGTATTCTGGAGAAATAAAGCAAGGTGCAGAAGGTAGGAGGTTTGGGACAATAGAACAGGTGACTACCTGATTAAGGAATGAACCTCAAAGTACAAATGTTCAGCTTGAAGTCAGTGTCCAAATGCAACTTTCTGAATGGATTGAACTTTACTATGTTCATTGCTCTGGTTTATGAGAATCCCTGACAAAGTCTTCTGAGCAGCTGTGGGAATCTCAAATGATTAATTGGAGCCCAACTGTGTGAAACAGGAACTCCATATTTAATTAAGAGTACACATGTTTACTCTGTGACATAATACATTTTTTAATATGTCAACTTGAATTTTCTAATGCTGGTGTTAAGTTATAACTTAATTCAGGGAGAAGAGTAAATGATGAGTAAACTGATTAAACAGTGAAAAGAGTAAATAATCTTTACTACAAAGTATCTATTCATCTATGCTATTTCAATCACAGTAATCTCTTGTTTTGAGCATATAGGCTTTTATTTCTTGCATGGTGAAAAAATAATAGTTCTTACAGTGTGTTTTCTTATTGTAACTGATTTTTCAATATGTCTTTATATCAGAGCTGTCTGACTGCTCAGTGGGTGCCATTAGCCAATGCCAGTACAGAACACTGATTAGTCTCCTCCATTTCAAGTCATATGTGTGATTAAGAATGGGTTCTGACCATCTTATGTCCATTAAAATCAGAAAATTGCAGGTACTTTTTTTTTAGTTTGCCTTATAAAGACCCATAGGAGCACAAGAGTTCAGTCCACATAGTTTCTATGAAAGCTACATTCTCTGAAAGTATTTTGGGAAGCATCTAATATGGGAATGCAATTCATACATTTGTTAATATACCTGCTCAAAAATTAATTAATTAATTAATATTATTATTATTTTTTTTTGGGGGGGGGGGGGGCGGAGAAAGCACTCTGGTACCAATGCATGAGCTGAAATCACCGGAATCTTGGTTAAATGAGTTCTGGCTAGGTCAAAATGTCCGATGTTTTCAGAAGAGACAGATTATTCCTACAGAATCTCCTTGAGTGTTGCCACCACTAGAAATGAGCTAACAAATCACAGCCCTGAAAAGCAAAAGACAAGCTTGAAAAGACAGGGCATCTTTGGGCAGGGTGGCAGTGCATTTTGCATGCATCCCAGCACTCACAGCTTTTGAAAGGGGGTTTTAGGCTTCTATCAGAAATTTAACACCTGCTTCCTCCAAAGATCAAAAGCCAAAACACTCCAACCCAGTGACCTCTTTGGTTCTAACAACAGTAACTTTATCATATTTCATTTTAGGCAAACAAAATGGAAGTTTCAGCTAATGAACTGTGGAAGGAGCAGTGCTGCCTGCTGACCAGAGCAAATTCAGGGAGCAGTAAGTCCTTCCATCCATTAAACCCAGGTGGTCCTCTACACAATAAATGATCTGTGACTTGAATATTATTGCTATTAGATTCCTGGCAAAAAAGACCTCCAGCCTCCAATTCCACACTGCTAAATCACTTAGTCTTGGGACAGTTTATCCCAGGGTATTACAGGTATGAAATCATTAATGTATTACATGAAGCAGTGGTACTACTTTAGCTGTGATGGTTTAAAGACACATGGCACAAGGTTTGCAGGAAAATATGATATATTTTACTAGATTAACTGGCACAGTGTGAAAAAAAGGATAAGCTATTGAGTGCAAAAATCCTTTTTTCTTCTTTTCAGCATCTAAGAGCTGCTATAATTGGCAAGTATTTGACTAAGGATGATCACCATTTCTTGATATTTGATTATCCTGTCCTGTGGTCATATGATAGTTATTTCTACAGTTCATTTAGCGTTACATCATGTTACAATGACAATGATAAGAACAACCTTTTGATGAAACATTAAATATCAAAGGGAATTTTGCCATTTATCCTGGTATTTCCAAATCCTGATCCACTTTTCCACTGTTCTTACTACTTCCAAAGGATTTTTTCAATGTTTCATTATTTTCTTATCTCAGACTGTGGCTCATGATTGAAGGATCATGAAGAGAATAAAAGAATAAAAGTGGGAAGATTTTTTTTTTTTTTTTTTTTCTTTTTTCTTTTTGGAAAAGGAGTCAATTATTTGGGTCAGCTTTCACAACAAATGATGTCATGTATATCTTACTTAGCAACATAATACAAATAATAAATATTGTTCCAGTGAGTTCAAAATACTGTAGATTGTGTAGATAACGAGTTTTTAATGGCCAAGTTCACTTGGTGTAGTCTTAGAAATGTTCCAGTAAATGTTGTTTACATCATGAAAAGTGCACATTAAGTACAGTACAGTTTACCACTCTGTACTCACTGCACTTACTGGAGCACCATTAGAAAAGAAATGTGAAGAGATTCAAATCCTGTTGCAATTACTTCACATGAAAGAGAAGATTTATATTAACAGCCAGTGAAAAGGGATATTTTAGTAACAATATAAAATACCACAAAGGGGCTTAGAATTTCTTAAATATTTTGTCCTACACTTGAATATAATAGGCTACAATTTAGATTAAATCTAGAATTGCAGCTACACAAAAACCAAAATCCTCCATTTCACTTGACCTTCGATTTGCTATTATAGAGCTATTCATGAACACTGTAGCTTTTCATTAGGGAGAAAGGAACATATATACAGACATATGCATTTTGTTAAGAAAGAAAAATGGTGAATAAGTCAAATTTTGTGTCTCCTCACTATTACAGTACCTTTTAGCTAGTAATGGTTCAGTTAATTATACAAGTTATGACACCCTGGCTGCACAGAGTCCAAAGATGCTTCCTTAGGAAATCAGGAGACTTTTAATATGACTTCAAGTGTTTTCATGATATCTTCCTCCCTAAAAATGCTGTGTGCATCCTGAATATGCTGTGCTTTGTATAACTTGAATATGTTGTTTCCAGAGTAGCTGCTGAGGAATTAATTTGAATGTAAAAATCTAGTAATTTCAGCAACAGCAGGGTCAAAGATCTAATTATACCCTTGACTATTGTACAGCGACTTTATAATTGCATGTTGATAAATATGGCAGTATCATTTGAAATGTTTGATTTGGACAGAATTAAACCATTTTGTTTTCATTTCTATTTAGCTTTACAATTTATTGTGTAAAATTTAAAAATTGAACACACTCACTATGAATAGAAAATGTTCCAAAATGTTAAAAACAGTTAATTTGGGTTCTGTTGTTTTTGCTAAATCTATATTTTTCACTGGAAAAATATTCTGTCTGAAATTTCCTAATTAGCTTCAGTGGTAGATGCAGTATATAAAAACTGCATGGCAATTAGTACTCTTTTTCTCAGGAAATTCTGCATGGCATGGCTACTTTGCAGTTCCTAGTATGCAGAAATAAAGCAGATCAAACACTTACTCGTAATTCCATTTCTCCCAGTAAATTACCTGAGAATTTACAAATTTCTTTGTTTTGGTTCATTATCACAACCTCCATCTTCTATAAATAGTTAAGATTCTTTCCAATGTTTTGGCTTTTCTGATCCTGGTTTGCAAAATTTGCTGTTAGTTTATTTTCATATAACCTTGTTATCCAGTGATCACAGGTTGTCTTTGCTGTGAGTTTTCTCCATTTCCTTGTCAAAAACACTTGCCCTTTGACAATACTTCACCAGTGTTCATTGTCACTTTGTCAGAAATCTGCAAATGCCCATTCAAGCACTAAAAAGAAATCCAGAGATTGTAAAATTTTGAATGAAATTTTCTTGTGTAGCTTAAAATGAGTACTACAGTGCCTACTCTGGCTACATAAAAGAAACTGAGAATTAACTCTTTATTGATCTCTAATTTGTTGATTAAATGTGTGGTAGCTGTCCTTTCACCTCCACTCCATCCCCTTGGCCACGGTTGGTTGCTTACTCATCAACCCTTTGAACCCAGTCAGCCACCACAGTAATTATCAGCAGTGTTCATAAACCCCACTGACTTTGTAACAATATGCTACTGCCACTTATGATGGACTTCACAATGATGAGAAATATAGACAACAGTTTTACCCCACAATTGAGATGCTGCTATTTGGCTGCAAACAATCTGAACCATAAAAGCAATTTTGCACACAAAATGACTGTATAGCCTAACTTGTGTGGAGGGCCACAGCTGTGGCATGAATGTCATCTCTGCACCTCTGGCTGACTTGGAAATCACCACATTCCCGTAACAGCAGACTGAAATGTTGATCTATTTTATACTGGATGCTATAAAGCCTAGTAGGTTGAGAAATAATAACTTTGTATTGATTTGCTATTCCTTTTAAAAGACTGTGCCAAAAGCATTAGGATTATACCATCTTTAAGTTAATGACATACTAGTTTTTATAGATTGTTTCTATTGCCACCATAGAGAACAAGACCATAGAAATAGCGAGACCATTTGTTCTACATTACAGAAGAGACTGTAGTCAATATTTTGACTGGGCCTGTGAAGAATAGCACAAATAAGGTTATACAAAAAACAAAAATGTCACTTGTTAAAAAGGTGGTTTTGTAAAACAATATACAATGGGTCAAACATGTTAGGAAAAAAAAGAAGTATCAAGAATTGGCTGGGGTGAATGCTTAGCAGCATTCATAAATTAGCTGATGCTTAAAATATTACTTATTATGCTCTATTTACCAGCTTGCAAAGGCTCTCATTTTAATTTATAATAACACTCCTCCTCAGTCATCACCCTTCTGACTCTTTTCATTAGATTAGAAAATTCAGTATTGCATACCCTCTTCCACAGAGGAGCAGAATATTTGCTTTCCTGCTCAACTTTTGACTACAGCATGCTCTCTTGCCAAGATTCTCCTGACTTTTACTGGTATAATAATTTACTGGACAACTCCACAGGTCTCTCAGTGGGTCATCCAAGAATGTACTCATGCATAGCACACTGCATCTTGATTTTTTTTCCTGTCAGAGTAGAATATTGAAATCAATTCCAAAGATAAAAATGCCATCCAGTTTGATTCATCAAGTGGAATAAAGACCTCTTGCTGAGAAAGCCATTTGAGCACGGGTTAACTGTGACCTGTGCTCCTCTACAGTCCTTGGAACATCTGGCCATATGGGCTGTAAGCAGATTAATCCAGTGCTTTGCACTCTCCTCCTTTAAACAGCTTAAAGGTTGCTGTTTAAATAGCACGGCATGCAATTTTTTTTAAAAAAAGATCAGCAAATATCTAAAATAACTGGGACCAGATGAATAACCCCTCTCCACAGTTTTTTTTTTTTTTTTTTTTTTTTTTTTACACAAGGAGCCAAAAAAAAAAAAAACCCTAACAAATTTTTTTTTTTTTTTTTTTTTTTTTTTTCCCCCAGAGGACCTGAAGAAGCAAAATGTTTGAAAATTACTTGATTTTATTGTCTTTTTTGTTCTTCTATTTTAACTTGATATATCTAAATTTAATCTTTCCAAAGTTGTCAAATCCTATCTAGCTTACATGATTGAACGAGACATACAACTTCCACTATCCCTGCTTCTGACAATTGTAATAGACAGTTTTAAGGTCTGGCTAACCAGGGAGCTGTGGGTAAGAAGGACCTGTAGTAGCACCAGCTTGTCTGGATGAAGGCTGTGTGCCCAGAATGCTGGTAGCAATGTACTTGTAACTTCAGCTGTAGCTCCGAAAAGCTGTGAAGTACTCTCACAGCACTGACCACCCCGCTGGTGTGTGTTAGTGCCCAGAGCTATGTCAGCATCTCACTTCACATGTCCTCTGTGGAGCAGGGAGCCCACACTCTGGGTATTCCTCATGCTTGTCTCTGGCTGGAGGAGCAATCACAACTGGATCATACTGAGGTGCCAGAGGTCATATGGAAGACACTGACACAGAGATTTTTTTTACTACCTTTTTTTTTTTTTTTTTTTTTTTTTTTCCAATAGCACTTGAAATACTGTAGTTGCTCAAATACCTTGCATTTTTTTCTACTTTCTAAAAAGTTTTGCTTTCTTTTTCAACTGAAAATGGCAAGCTCCCCACAGATGGGAATTTGATTTTCTTTTGAAAACAGGAAAAGAAAAAAAAAAAAAAAAACAACACATTTTATTTCATTTAAAATCTAAGGTTTTCTAGAGAAATAATTATTTTAAACATGAGTCAGGGTGAGGGCAAGTTCTGAAAAACACAAAGTCAATACCAGAACCCTCTAATCCTCATCCCTGCTTCTGGGATTTTATCTAGTAAAAGCAAAAGCTAAACCTCCCGGCACCAAACCTTTGACTTGTTTGACACTGTACTTTCAGGCTGTGAATTGCATCTGAATTCATGTTTTGCTGTTGATTTCTTCCAAGAATTTCTTCTCTCAGCTCTTATACCCCATAGTCACTGCACTACCAATTTAGCCTCGGATGACTATGCTTTATGAGTGTAGCAGGATGAAACCTGGCCAGAAAAGTGTTTTTTTCTATATTGTTTGAAGAAGTTGTCTTCTTCACAGGTGCTCGTGATCATTTCTGCTCCAAAGACAATCTGAAATTTTATTAATTTTGTGTAGCTACTAATTTTAATGTTGTCTATCAAGGTTACTTCTGGGAGTAGATCCTGCCAGTTCCCAACCAGGGTGTGTTCAAGGGTGTCTCTCACAAATTTTAAGAGGGGAACAATCTTGCATAAAATGGTAGCTACTGCAAGAAAACTTGGTCACTACACTTTGAAACAGTAGTGGAAAACAGCTTGTAAAGTTGGAAATCTTATTAACATGCAGAGCAGCACATTGCCCATTACTCTGCATTCCTAGTTAATGGGGAAATTATTAGGAGACAGCACTAAATTAAGAAAAGGAATGATATTTTGATTCAGTTGTTGAACTGGCTCTATTAAAGAAGACTCCATCATTGAGCTGACAATCCCTGGGCCTCATTCTGTTGTGCATCTTCTAGGAGGGGACCTGAATGAGAGCTGAGTGCCAAAGTCTCCACGCAAAGCAGGTTACGGGAGCATTACCACAGCTAAGGCACTTGTTTTAGGGACTAGATCTCACTTCTTGCTTAAGTTGTCTGCATTGTGCACCCCAAAAGGCCAGTTTGAAAGAGAAAACCGGCAGCAATTCACAAACTTTTGGCCTGATACTGCCACTGGCAGTACTCCATCAGCCAAGTTAGGTCAAAAGAGTGTGTGATACATAATCTTTGTTAACAATGAACAAAGTACTTTGTGAAACATGGGAGCAGTGAGCAATTATCTATTTCAAACAAACACATGCAGCATTGACATAAGAATTCTCTCTTTCCTTGTAATTTCATTATGATTATTCCAAAAGCATGGTGGAAAACAATTTTTCAGTCCTTCAAATGCTTCTGATTTTACATTTTCCCCATCCCATCTGGGTTGAAAATAAGACCTCTCCATCAGAAGTCCAGATCTCAGGATAAAATAAGAGGTTAGGATTTTCCTCTACAGTGGAAGATAATCCCATCTGAACTTCCTTCAGCTCCCAATTTCTGCAAGACATTTCTATTTTAGCAGCTCAGTTGGGATTCCTGACTACTAGGTCACAGACTCGATATCTCTTGCTGTGCCCTGGTAACTACTAAATAATTTAAACATGGAATAGCTCCAACAGATGCTATTGCAAGAAACATACTTTATAACAGAGTCGTCAGAGCATTCATCTGGGACACTGGAAATCAAGGGTCAAGTCCTTATAGCACAGAATTTTAAAATCTTCATACAAAGAATTAAATTTATGCTAGGAGAACAATAATATCACTGGTTTAGGATATATTGGGGAAGTTCAAATGCTTGTTCTGGGCTATATCCTCTCCTAGTATGGAATGAACTCTGTCTTGTGTTATTGGGAAAATAATTCATCTGTTGAATTTTGGCAGAAGTGAGCTGTTGCATCTTGTGTGACTGCATCCTTAGAAGCAACAGAAAACCTAACAATTCCGTAGTGCAAAGGTCTGATTGGCAGTGTTACAGACACTCTGGTGTCTATGGGGTATTTAAAAAAGCTATTTTGTGGAAGTACAGAAGTTTTCTTGAAATGCTGTGGTATTAAAGCAAAGGGCAAAGAGTCCTATGCAGCATTCAGGAGCTGCCATCTATTGGTGCAGCCCCTGCCTGCCCTGGCACAACCAGAATGCACCATGTCTGTGGTCTCTGAAATCTATATGGGGGGTTGAAAGCACAGGATTAGCCTGTAAGAAAAGCAATGATTCACAACAAATGGTCTTAATTTCTTGTTTCTGAAACTCAATGATTTTATGCTATGAATGATTCTCTGACTCCTGTTACGATAATGTCTTTGTTCAAAGTGATATCCTGCAATAATTTATATAAAGACTGTAAATTACATATTTACACTGTATATCAATTTTATGTCTGTGCCCACTGGCGTCTCTCATAAAACAGACAAAATTTAACACACTTTTCAGATGCATCCCTGGCAGCCTGCCTGATTTCTTAAAAGCAAACAAAAACAGTGTAGGTGACAGTCAAGACCGGCCAACTCAGGCACTCCCAAAACATATTTACCTTTCATCACTGCCTTTTCTTTTCTGATTCATCAATAATGAATATCCTTCTCTTTTCAGTAGATTCAGTTACTGTATCTTTGTACACAGCAACATAATCCACATGGTTTAAAACCACAATTCACCTCCACATGCCTATTCCTTTCCTCTTACCATTAACATAATTGCGATGAAACTTTGTGCATGAGACCTACAGATGGAGTTCCCAGTACTAAGAAAGAGGAGGTTAGAAGTGAGACCTTTAAGGAAAAAAGAAACATACCACAATATCTATTTAGTGAACAAGCCTGGGTTTTGTGATGCTGTCAGTACCTCCTGCCACAGAGTTACATATGAAGAACTAAATGTGATGCTCAAAGGCAGCGTAAGTGTGTCTGATAAGGTGGGATGCTTTCCCCTTGCCAGTTGCTTCCAGGCAGAGCAGGAGTGGAGCCAGCTCCTAAAGGCCACCTTGCAGCAGCTTCTCAGTCACTGCTGATCCTGCCAGCGATGTTCAGGAAAGCACCTGGCAGTCTCCTTATGGCTCTCCAAAGTATCACTGTAAGGTAATGGGGTGTCACAAGTAAAAATAGAAATGATTTTGACAAGATGCAAATTACAGGACTTCTATCCTTTGGAAAATAAATCCCTCCCTCCCTTTCCCCACTAATTTATCTTTTCTGGAATTATTTTTTGCAGCCATGGATTTCCCTCCCTTCTTCCCTAAGCGAATCTCCAAAGTAAGACTTCAGTTCTAAGACATACGGAAATCAAACAAATCAAGATGCATATAAGCTGTTGTCCTCTGGATAACCCGTCATGTGTGGAAACTGACTTAATTCCCAGATTTTGGAGCACATCCAGTCTACAGAAGCACATGGACTCAGAGGCGTGGGCTGGGAGGCAGGCAGAGCCATGGGAGGCAGCAGGTGCTGCAGCTGCTCAGCAACACTCTCAAAGAAGCCCCAGCAGAGCACCCCCCCCCCCCCAAAAAAAAATAAAAAAATAAAAAAAATTATCTGCTTCTCAGGTGCTGCTTCTCTTTGGTTCTGCTTGTAATGGAGAACGTGCTGTGAGGTTAGGAGCTGCCACAGCTTATTGAACTGGCTTTAATTAGTGCTAAAGTGCAACCTTCAGGTCTCCTCTCTTGACACTGAGGGTTAGAGTAACACTGCAGCACATGTGCTGGTATTTGTTTCTGCCAGAAGCGCTCCACTTCAGATTGAGGTGGAGCTTCTAACAAGCTTCTGACTGGTCTTTACTTCCTTACTGCAGTTCTCTTGCATTTCTAGAACAAAATCCAGCATGTACAGTGAGCACCATTTGAAAAGTATGCACTAGGAACATATTATAGTAAAGAACTGAAGTCATCCCTTGGTATAATGCTGCCAGCTCTTTGTTGGTGTTTTATAAGGTAGCGGCTGCCCCTGTTCTGCTGCTGTACGTGTACCTGCAACCTACCCTTCTTGCTGCAGATGGAGGGGATGTCACTATCTCACTGTTTGAACCACTGAGTGCCAGAATGAAGCTTCAATGAGCATCGGAGCAAAATGTCAGAGATTTGCCAAAGAAATACATTGTAAAGTGGCAGTACATGAGTCCTCTGAATCCACCCTGTGCTGCATGCTGGCGGGGAGGCAGAGTGAGGATTGGTGTTCCCAACCCTAGGGGTGCAGCAGAACCAGCCAAGTCCTGCCCGCCAGCTGAGCCCACCAGCACCACGAGTGAGGTTTGCTTGTTGAGTCATGCCACTGGCCAGTGGGTCTCTCCTAGCCCGGGGGCCACCTGGCACAGAAATGGGAAGCAGGTGGCAAACTCAGTGTGTGCCAGAGACATGAGCCTAAGGTGCTGAGGGATGCACCGGTCCCGAGCCCAGAGAGGTGGGAAGGAGGCAAGGCTCAGTGCTCCTGTCCCCAGGAGGAGCCAGGGCAAGGATCAAGGAGCAGAAATGGGTGTGCTAGGAGAAGGATGAGGAAAAACGGCTCAGTAACAAGCTGAGAGAGATGGCAAACAGGCAGTGCCAGTCAATGGGTTGTCATCTACCAAATGAGCAGGGCACACATTCTAGCTTATTTTAGCAGATCATTTCACCTGAGATGGGCTGCCAGGCTACTAGCCTGAGCAGAGCCTGAAAAAGCCCAACCTGGAGCACATGCTGCATTAGCAGAGGGCTGAGGAGGTGCTGATGGAGGAGGAAAGCAGCCTGAATAACTTATTTCTCCTCGCTAAACCTATCCATGCTTGTGGATAGCTGGAACTAGAAATGTTTTGGCAGAAAAACAGATTAGAGCTATTTATTTATTTATTTATTTATTTATTTTTGAAGGCTAAAGCATGTTTTCACAGAAAGTAGTTGCCTCGGGATTTTAGGAACATGATGAAAGAACTGGAAGAAGGCTGAAGGAGAAGCAAAAAAGGCTGCAGTATTCTGTAAAGAGGTAGGGCTGGCTGGAGGTGGCCGCAGGCGCGCAGTACAGCCCATGCCACCACGATCTCCTGCTCTGGCCCTCCTTGCTCTGCAGTGTCCTTAGCTCCACCAGTCCTAAACATGGCTACAGGGTCTAAAGGAGGGCACACTGCAACAAGCTTTCAGAAAAATGTACTGGTGTGTGGAGCAGACTCACCTACATTTTTTGCCTCTTGGTATTTAACAAAGTTTCCAGACTCCTTTAAGCCCTCACTCGTGGTCTCATAAATAATATTCTCTCGCAGGAGGAGCACAGGAAAGAAAAGGTTCCTTCTAAAGTTCATTACAGAAATCCTGCATAAAACAGTACGCTTGAAATGGTCGTTAGGTAAGATATTAATGTAGCTGAAAATGGCTGAATTATATAAGCTCTAGTATAAGATTTTTCACATTTCATGGAAACACAAGTACAAAACAGCACATTTGTTATTCATGACATGAGTCTCCATAAAACCCCAGTCTTGTAAAATGTAATGTCAGGAAAAATCTGATTAAATGGTGCTGTCCTCCCTCAGGGAAAACCTACTTCAATTAGAAGAAATCGTGTTAAAGTCTGCATTTCCTGCTCCATTTCATCTTATTTATCATTTCAATAACTTTCTTTATGCTAGGCTAAAAAAAAGCAAAAATCAGTGAGTGGCAGGTGAACATTTAAAAATGTATACATTTATTATACTTCTTTAGACTTAATGCTATTCAGTTTTCTAGTTCCAAAGCTTAAGTACTATCTTTGGGCTTAGTTTTGTCAGTTTGACATTTTTAATGGTCTAAATACATAGCTATGTCATTCTCTGACACAACTGGAGCGAACTGCTCTAACTGGGAACAATAAACTTGGTCAAGAACAGCCCTTGAACTAGGATAGTCAAGGCTTTTCAAAACTACATTTAAGTTTTCTCAGGTTTTAAGTGAGGGATCTAGCTTTTGATCAGTTAAGATATTTGTTGATTCTTTATCTTAATTGCATCTAACTTTGATTTAGGAAGCCAGTTGCTGTATTTTGAATGACTAGATAATTACTGAGGATATATTTGTGGAGATCATCAACTATAATAGATATTTTGTCTTTTCCTGCCTCTGATTTGAGTTTCTTTGTTATACAGCTGTGAATTTCAGTGATTATGTTCTTATTATTCAAGTGAATATGGTTGCTTCTCTGTTTTGTTAACACATAACCAACTTAAGAAACACTAGCTAAGTTTGTACCTTTGACCACCGATACATATGGCAGAGGTAATGAAAATGAAGCATGGTACATGGTTCCTAAAAAAAATACTGATGTTCTTTGCATATTTTCTATTGCATATGCTAGACTGCAAGAGAATGTGTTGCCCTTGCGTGAAGTGCGTGACATCTGCTTTGGCTAACAGATATTAATGAGCTTGCACATCTGTTCTCATTCAATTCATTGAGCTCGCTGTAAAACTGTGAAGGCTAATGCAAAGGCAGATTTCATTGAGCACTTTCTACATGTTGAAGGCAGCGAGGGATAGCTACTAGAGAAGCTCAGGTAAAACTTGGGTGAATTGTCTTTTGATGCGATAGGGGACACTACGCAGCCAGTTACATCAGTGCAGCAGTCTCTGCCAGCCTGTCCTTGCCAAATACATGCTCTCCTCTACTTCAAAGTTTATGCATGTTTTATTGGTGATAATTTTGGTTGCCTTCTATACTGCCTGATGAATCAGATGTACAGGGACAAGGCCAAGTACTACCTGTGTCTGTGCAAGTAGGACCTGTTTTGCAGCATTAAGTAGTATTGAGAATATTCATTTCAGGACAGTGACTTTCTTTAGTAGAAGAAATTTTAGAATTTATGAGCCTTTGGTAGGTTTTATTTTATTTTATTTTATTTTATTTTATTTCACTACCTTTTCCAGCAATAAGGAGGGACCATCTGAAAACTGACATTTTTATAAAAGGCCAAGATGTGATTTATTCAAACACCTTCTTTTCAACTGATTTTTCAACAGAGAAAAAAACCTACAAACAGAAAAAAGGGACTTACATGACACATCCACTTTTTCTATCTGCTGATTGATAAATACAGGAGTTCAATAAGAAAGCAAAATAAATGTATCACTCCTCAGTTCTGATTTTTCAGAAATTAACTTTCATCAAGTACTGACAACATGGTGTTTAGTAGGATATCACAATGCAAAGTGCACAATATTAATCCTTATACTTTCAGTAAAATAGCTTACTGAGGTACTTGAGGGTAATAAGAACTTTGTCATTCTAATGTTGAACGCTGGGATGGGACCTAACTGAAACCTTATGTTTTAGAAAAGGATAATTTTGGCTGAAAGGATGCACAAATTTAGTGTCAAACTGCAGGTAACACTTGGAATAGAACTTTTAAAAACAATAAACGGGGCAGAAAGGAAAACAAAAACAATCTGTACACCACAAATAACAGGGACTCGATGGAAGAGTTTGTTATAATATATAAAAAAATCTATATGTTAAGTGATAAAAAAAAAAAAAAGAGGAACAGAATAAATTTAGGACTGGAATAGACTCAGTTGGACATAGATAACGTATAACGGTGTGGCAAAGACAGAAATTTTCACAAAACAGCAGAATGAAGAAAGAGAATGAAGAAAGAGAAAGATTAAGTACTTCAGATCGCTTTTACAAAGGATGTATCGCAATTTCAAACCGCATGTAAAGGGAATAAATAGTTTTCAAGATGCGGACCTGAAATACTTGCACCCAGTAGTCTTTGTAGAAATGTCTGAGAGGTATAAGCTTAACTGTTGTGATTTTAAAGATAGCCGAAGACTGGAAAAGACTAAATGTTATGCCAGTATTCATTCTAAAATGATAGTGGATCTTCTGAACAACAACACAGGTTGTTGGAAAAAAATAATATGTACATCAACAGATGTGGAATTAAAATATAGGGTATAATTCCAGTCAGTCATTATGGCTGTGTACCAGACAAATTGAGCACATGACTGGATGAACACTGAAGCACAGTATTATAGTAAGTAGCAACTAGTAGATGAAATGGTGTAAGAAATAGTTCTTTTTCAGTGCAGAAAGAGTTAATTCACTTCAAACATAGGAGATAGAAAATACATTTTTCAGCTGCAGGAAAGCAGAACAATCACAAGGATAATGAAATTATTTGAATCTTTGTATTAGGAATCACTGAACAGTGCAACCAAGTTATGAAACACTTCCTGAGGACAGATTTGCAATAGATCCTTATTTCTCTGGAACTCACTAGGGCTTTTGAACAGCAGAGAGCTCATGTACCTTTGATTAAAACCTGTATTCGGTTAATACTAAGTGACCTATAGTTTGCTAAAAATGCTAATTCTACAGCTTGTCAATACCTCAACTGCAAACAAACACGGTATTTATAACTCATTAGCAAATAATTTGGCATGACAGGGTATGACCAGTGGATCAAAAGACTCAGTGCTGAGGCTTCTACATCCTTTCAGATATAGTTAAAGGATTTTACTTTGAAGTAGAGTTTGCCTGGTTCCTGAGACTGAATATCCCCCCACCTTGCTCCAGCTCAAAGCTGCTCAAAGGCCTGTTGTTTTGGACTTTGCTCTCAGAGCTGTCATGCATTAATGACCACCTGGTAGGGATCGTCCAATTTAGCTTCTTCCAAAATAAATTTAAAATTCAAAATTGTTTTGCTAACTAAACCAGAACATACTATACAGAGATGATAAGGGAATTTGCTGCAAACCAACAAAGACCTGCTAAGCATTCATCTAAAGTAACAGAATAAGGGCAAAGATTTCCTTACTGTGCTACCCTCCATATCTCATCTGACTGATTCTGCCTAAAATCTTCCTTGTGTTTAAGAGGGATAATTCATAATGCAACCAAAGTGTTGCAAGAAAAAACAACAACAACAACAACAACAACAACAACAACAAAGAATTACATCACTGTGTGTCTCCTCTAAAGTTCTCCTGAGGATTAACTCTCATTTTGGCAGTTAGACAGTTCTAGTTAGCACCCTGTCAGCTGGTAGGCTGAATAAGCAGTTGTGCAGGTGTCGTGTAGCATGTCATCTTCCTCAGGTAAGCTAGGTGAAGGGGAGAGCAGAAGCCATGAATCAGTTTGTAAGGCAAAGACCTACAGCACCAGAATTATGACCACTGCTGGAAAGTTTTACTGCCTGAGGGGAAAAAACAAACAAACAAAAAAAAAACAAACAGCAGGGCATGAAAGAACGAAAAGCAGAAACTTACACAACTTCTTCAGGGCTAAAATGGTATCTCCTATTTAGGAGCTCTTGGCATCAAGTATCCTTAGGTACCCATGGAAACTAGGCCTTGTGTGAGTCAAAAGCACACAGCTGAATAAAAATAAACACAACTGAAAATTTTCAGTTGAGTTGATGCAGACAATCATTTTTTTCAATGTGTTTTCTTCAGTAAATAGAAAAGAATATTTGAAAATTGTAATAATTTGAGACCATTTACAATGAAACTAAGGAAAGTAAGGAAATTGTGAACTCCTTGCATAACAAGATTCAATTACCTTTCAAACACCAAGGCAGATGTAGCTATGCAACCCATGCAGGTACTATTATATTCTGTAACTCAGGTTCGCCAACAATGAGCAAGGCATTTCCCTGGCACAAGAACCTCCTGCTCAAATAGTCGGACTGATTCAGTGCAGTAGCTGTAACTTTGCGGTGGTTTAACACCAGTGTGAGAGCATCACCATGTTGCTCTCTCACTCCCCCTCCTCAGAAGAACAGGGGGAGAAAATGTGATGGATAAAAGGTTGTGTGTTGGGATAAGGACAGGAGAATCACTCACTAACTACCATTATGGCCAAAATAGACTCAGCATAAGGGAGATGAAAATAATATATTGCCTATCACTAGCATACTAGAAGAGTAAGAAACAAAAAGCAAACAAGCATCTTCCCCCCATTCACCCTCTTCTACCTCCTCCATGAAAGTGGTACAGGGGAACAGGGACTGCGGTCAGTCCCTGATGCTTCATCTCCGCAGCCCCTTCACGGTCACTCTCTGCCCCTGCTGCACACGGGGTCCCTTCCACGGGATGCCGTCCTTCCCAAACTGAGCCTGCGGGGGCTGCCCACAGGCAGCAGCTCTTCAACAACTGCTCCCACATGGCTCTGAACCACAGGGTCCATCCCCCAGGAGCAAACTGCTCCAGCACGGGTCCCTCATGGGTGGCAGCTGCCCCAGAACCCCTGCTCCTGTGGGGGCTCCTCTCCATGGGCTGCAGCTCCGGCCCAGGGCCTGATCCACCGTGGGCTCCTCCATGGGCTGCAGCATGGAGATCTGCTCCGCGTGGAACCCATGGGCTGCAGGGGACAGCCTGCTCCACCAGGGACCTCTCCACAGGCCGCACAGGAAGTTCTGCTGCGTGCCTGGAGCACCTCCTGCCCTCCTTCTGTGCTGACCTGGGGGGATGGGAGGGGATGCCGGCTGGTTCTCTCGCATTTCTCACTCCTCTTTCTCCCAGCTGCTGTGGTGGTGCAGCTTTTTTTTTTTTTTTTTTTTTTCACTACCTGCTGGAGCTGGCTTAGATCTGACCAGGGGCAGCCACCCCTGCAGCCCCCCACTACCAAAACATATAAATAGACATACACAGACATCACAGTCATAGTTCAAACAATGTGAATATGCCAATCATGCCAATCTTGTCTCATTACTCAGAGTTATGTTAATAAAATCAGAATAAAGAAGCATATGTAATTCTCTGTCTTGCCTACATCCAAGCATAGTGTTTCTTTGAATCCTGGTTTGGAAGGAATACTCGTCCTCCTAAACTTCTACCTGACTTAACTCTTTTCAGGTGAATAACAAGATATATGGTTTCCCAGAAATGATAAACCTAGCAGACCTTCAAAAATAGTTCAGGATTCAAAACCTCAGAGATATGAGCAGGAAACCAAAGAAGAACTTCCTTTCATATAATTTTGAAACTTCCCTATTCTAAACCTAGCTTTCTGCATATCTTAACTAGTCCCAAAATTCAAATGCTGTTTCACAGCTATATTATTTTCTCCCCAGTGGGAGACACCCTTATGCCCTTCCACCTCAGTAGCTCTCATTTCTCCTTTGCCCATGACAATCACAATATAAGGCACAACTTGCCAGTCTGTGGGCAAAATATTCTTCTACAAAGAAGTCTTCCAAAGGTCTGTTCTGTAGTGTGAAGGAAATTCTTTGGATCAGCAATGAAGATTTCTTGACTTCTTTTGAATGTCACATTAATGGCTTGATTTGCTAACACCTTCCATTTTAGAGATTGAGAATTTGTTCTTGGTAAGTAGCAAGTCCTAAGTGTTTTTTTATTTAATTATTATTATTTTTAAAAATTTTAGATACTTGACCTTGTGTATACTATATGTGAAAGAACAACCACCTCGGGTGCAACTTAGCCTTCATATTTCACACTTAGTTTCATATTCTTTTTATACAGAATGGTCTGGCATATTTTTATTCAACTATATGAAACTTCATGTTATGACTCTTGCCAAGTTATTTTAAAGAGATTTATAAAGACAGCTCATAACATCTTCAGAGGCTGAAAACCTGTTATGTCAGTAGGAGGGAAGGAAAGGGAATCTGAAAACCATTTTCTGGAAGGCAGTAATGGCTGAGAGCATGAGGAGAACCTGAGAACAATTTCAATGATATTTACAAGAATGCATTTTTCATTTAGCTCTTGGAAGAGGCTCTTACACAGGTCAAATGTGTCTTGGTAATTTTTCAGGAAAATGCAATTTGAGTTTGAAGCACTTTGAATTAAGGTTTCCAGAGTCTCATTTTTGGCTTGAAGATGAAGGTTTCATTTCAGTAACTGGAAACCTGTTTTTCTACATCTTTTCTGAAACCACGGATGTCACTGACTCAGTGACATTCCCAAAGTGATATAAAAATCAGATCCTGAATGTCAACACTAGGGCAGCTATCACCAGGACAGCATGCTATATAACATTGGGTTATAAAGATGGCTGGATTTCTGGATTCTGGAAATCCATGCTGGATTTCCTTATGTGGATAAGGGAAAGGTCAAAGGCAAAAGTGTAGATAAGAGAATCAGACCTTAGCCACAAACTTTCTTACTCTGTGACCCCTCATTGTGGCCTAGGTTTTTTGCTCAGTTTCAGATTAGTCTCTGAAGCCAGATGAATTCTGAAGCTGAATAATCTATGCCACTGGTCAGAAGAGTTCCCCACTGAACAGTCTGTATGAAATAATTATGAGAAACAACAACAAATGAAGCTGGTAGACACCCTGGGTTGGATTAAATCCAGAGGCATTTAAATGCTGACAGATAGGAAAACCTTGAAAAAAATCATACAGAGATGATAAATTTCTTTACAAACTCCATGGCAATTGAGGGTACATCCACTACCCCGTACACACATTCCTTGTGAAACAGCTGCTTTACAGTCATAGAAAAGTTGTGGTCCGTAACCTTCCATACCTCACTTTCCACAGAATTCGTGTGGACATTTTTATGTCTAAGTCCTGTTTCTGGTCAAATATAACTTCTGTTGAGATCTAATGCAAAGGAAAGAATTCATAGGAATTTGGGGAAACTCTCCTGAACAACATACCCTGTGGATGTACTTTTATGACAGTAGTAGTTTTCTATTTAAACTCATGCCTGTGTTTACACACATCCAACCAAAGTGTCTTTTTTTTTTTTTTTTTTTTTTATAATTAAGTAAAAAGAAATAAAATGTAATCGTGGCTTGAAGAAAGAGCACTTAACAAAAATAAATTATCCTCAGAGAGAACAGCATTTAATTTTTATTTTATTTTAATTTTGGTTCCAATCACGAGAAAGAGCAATGACAGAGACTTCATGAAAGATGTTGTATGTTTCAGTTTCCATAATGATCCTTATCAAGCTGCAAATGATTTTGCACTATCACTGGAAATGATAGCAAGATGCCTACACCTCTGATAATTGAGTCCTTTGAAAAACAAACAAACAAAACAACAACAAACAAACAAAACAACAACAAAAAAACAAGAACATAATGCAGTGGGGAGGACATAAAGGTAAAATATATGTAAGGATAACACATTCTTCTAAAGTAGCAGTATTGTTTAGGATAAAAACAATAACTGTCCAAAAAAAAAAAAAAAAAGATGAAAAAATTCCTCTGTTTGTTACTATGCTACTACATAGACACTTGGTGAAGAAACATGCTATTACTCTAAGTCTCAGTCAAGCACCACTAGTAAATACATCATTACATGGAACACTGCAATTACATAGAACAATGATTTCCACAAAACTCATTTTAGACTGGTCAGTTCTAGTGATTTATGCCTAACATCACCATAAGCAAATGAGATGAAGAACTCATTTTTTTATTGCTAGCTGAAAGAAGATACAAGAATATAAGAAGTAGTGGCCTGGATCAATATTTGATTTGATTTCATTTCATTTCATTTATTTTATTTATTTTATTATTTTCTTTTATTTACTATTTTATTTTATTTCCTTATTTATGTAATATAATTATATATATATAATCTACTTGTCATCTGTGAAAACATAAAAAAGGCACAACGCTGTGCACTGACTACCCAACATTGGCAAATGCTGCATTATAAAAAGAATCTATAAGTGTATATGTATCTCCAAGTGGTTAACTAATGACAATAGAAAACAGTAAGAATAAAAGTGGATTTTTGGATTTTGTAAACTCAATAAAACTCTTGATTGCATACTGCAGATGGGTTCTTCTTTGTAGTCTAGTGTCTGGAGCTTATCTCATGCTCTGTATAGAAATGAATGGCTTGTCCAATTAGAAAATATAGGCCTTCTCTGGGGTCTTAAAAAGTTATTAGCTCAATTTCTAATTGATTCATTACTTAAAGCCAGGAAATCTTTACAGCTTGCTGAGCTATTGAGATGCAGGGAGAAAAAAATAGGAAAGAATTAATGTGTAAATATTATTTTTAAGATTGCTTATAGAATAAAGGAGGATGAAGGCAAGACTCATAAAAAATAAAAAATAAAAATTTGATAAGACTCCCACGTGACCATCACATTCCCTGGAATTGAAATATTTCCAGGTCTAATGTAGATAAGCACACCTAGTTTGAACAAAATTACCAATACTGCAGAACTGGTTAGAGAGGAAGGAAAGGAAAACATGTTATCTTTCAGATAAAACTCCAAAGGGAATTTCTTAGATAGAATGCATGAAAGCCAGTTAATTAATATCAGATAATGTTTTTGACAAATTCTGTAATATTTTTCTTTTTACATTCTTTAATGTGTTCCATGACATTTTAAGAAAAATGTGGAATGAATATATTTGCCCATTTCTCATATAATTCAAACAATTAACCAAAACTGGGATTTGTCCAGGATAAGGGGACTAACAAACTTATAAAACTATAAAAAATGTCATGGGATTTTTTAATGACTCAAGAATTATAATACAGCTTCCATTGTGTTTTCTGGACTCATTGGAGAAGGTTAATTAGGTGCAGGAAGAGAGAACATGGTCTAGTGAATGAGCAGAAATACTGTCTGTGGTTAATTACTGGTAACCTCTATCCTGGGGCAGGATAGAAAATATGTACTGTGGAAGCTGGGGATGTCTGCACATTCAAATACCCTGTTTCAATGAAAGAATTACATAAATGTAAAGATAACAAGCACAGGGAGTTTAGGAAATGCTAGAATTAGGAAATACTAGAACAGTTTCTACTCAGCATTTCTCCTCAATTTACCCTTCCCCCTCAAGTATTATAATAGTTTTTAATGTGTTGAGCACATATGATTTTTTCCATATGTCTCCTATCTCATTCAGTGGCTGCATTAAATAGCGCATCATGTTCTGTTTTCTCCTTGCTCAACACATTGTGTACACTTCAGTAGAGAAGTTATGTCCTGAATATAATAGATATCCTCCTGGAACTGTTCTGTGGTATGCACAGAACCACCATGTAGTTTGCAAATTAAATGTATTTATTTTCTTTACCTGTGAAGTGAGGGGAACTGAGGCAAAATTAAAAGCACCTACTAGATTTCAGCTCTCATTTTGAGATGCTGTAGGATGGCACAGTTGTACAGTTTGTACAGGGGTTAACATGTTCTGAGAACATCTTGCAAGTTCACCTGTGGCTGGCATTGCCCATGCCCCACCAAATTAGAACCATATTGCTCTCTGGATAGGCACAAATATACCAAGAAACAAGGCACTAATATACCAAGAAATATACTGAGTGACTGTGCAAAGTCTGGTTTATGTGACCTGCCCACTAAAGCAAGGGATGCAGCAGGAACTAAGGAAATAATTTATTTCAGTGGATCGGAACAGCCTTAAATATAAAATCATAGGTTAGACATCAGGAAGATGTTCTTCACCGAGAGGGTGGTTGCACACTGGAAGAGACTCCCCAGTGAAGTAGTCACTGCACCAAGCCTGTCTGAATTTAAGAAGCATTTGGACTGTGCACTTAGTCACATGGACTAAAATTTTGGGTAGACCTGTGTGGTGCCAGGAGTTGGACTCGATGATCCATATGGGTCCCTTTCATCTTGGGATATTCTATGATTCTATACAATCTCCTCTGGCAGTCCCCTGTCTCATGCACTGCTCACCTCAGCTTTCGCAGTGGCAGAACAGTGCTCTTCTTAATGATATTTAATACTCCGAGTAACTGGCAACATAAAGTAGCACTCCCCTGTGACAGTGCAAGAGGATCCCCTTCCAAAGATAATGAAATTATCAGGACTAGCTTGACAAAAATTACATAAATGTTTTTCATTAAAAATATATAAAAATAATTTTAACAAAGTATTCTAATTCTCATAATAAATACAATTAATACAGGATCTGATTGTATTATCTAGTTCACAGTCCATAGAGAAGGGGAATAAAGTTGCAGTCATCAGGAATAAGCAAGGGATGTGTGGTTTATTTATCTATTTTGACACGTATGTGCAACTTCTCAATATGATCTCCAATATATGCAGAAGCAAGCCTCATCCATGGTGGATTCATTAGTTCAGAGAATCTGAACTGCCATATCCACCCCTACATTTATGATGACAGGAACCAGTTGCATTTTGCCACTTACTCCTAGAAATTTCATTATTTCAAAAGGCAAATATTTGTAACTTTCTAATATAAACTCATTATAATAATAGTTATTCCTTTCCTTTTTAAATAACTTAGAGCAGCTGGGGACTGCTGCCAACCTGGTTCCCTGAGTCTCAGAAAGCATTAATAGAATTATTACCTGAGCCTCACCCTTCCCTAGTCTTAACAGCATAAATCAAATTATAAACTCAGGAATCACAATGCCTGTCTTGGTACTGCAGCCTAGGTAATTTTTTGCGATATCTTTCTGAGAACATTGTGTTTTCCTAAATACAGTGGTAGCTTATTAGACCTATAAGGTAAATGAAGTTCTATTACCTTATGACATCAATATTGCTGTGGAAGTAAATCAATACAGAGCCTTGTATAGTCAAAAGCAAAGACATTAGATGATCGCTCTTTTTCTGCTGCAGAAAAAGCAGAGAAAGAGCATTTTATTCTGAAATCAATGAAACAGCTTTCCTAGCTAGTGGGCTGTGCTGGTGCGCATTGCTGTGCTGCTGCAAAGATTAGTGCTTAAGTCACTCCAGAGAGGGCTGATGAAAAGACCTCTCATCAGGTGAGGCTTGTCGAAGGTAACTCATGTTTCAGCTGATATTGTATTGTGGTGCTGGCAGCTGAAGTCTAAAGTTCTGATTAATCTGTTTTCCTTTCACCATAAACACTTTATTTTTCCCCTGAAGATTCATCAGATGTAGAAAACCAACGGTCCTTGGCAGCACTGGCTATTTTTCTGTACTCACTAAATATGCAAGAGGGCTTTGACTTGTAACTTCTCCCCAGATTTTCAGATCTCTCTGGACTCTCCTGAATGAGTGAGCAAAAGAACATAGTTTCAGCAAAGCAATAGCTGACATATTTACACCAATGGACAGTTCTGCTCTCTGATGTGTTTTTTAGTCTTTGCACAGGCAAATAAAAAACTTAAGTGTGAGTTTCGCCTGTGTAATGAATTTAGAAAGGCTTCCAAAATAGGAATAGGATGTGTGGGTAGCCAGAGTGCAATAAATAGCCAACTCTCCCCCCCCCCCCCCCCCAATTATCTGCAAAGCAGGAATAGAGATAGGACTGAAGAACAGAATTTGGATCCATATTCATGTTTTTAAACTACCAGTAAAATGATGGTATTCTGATATAAAATTTATTTCTGACCTGTGTACCCCAAAAAGACAGACATACACATTACATATACATACTAAGAGAAAGCTACCACTATTTCCTCTGAGCTTTAGAAGCATTTAAAAAAGTATTTGATATGAATTTTAATTATTCACAGCAGGACACATGAAGATAGATTCCTGTTCTGCAAAGGACAGCCTGTGGGGAGTTTGTAAAAGAAAATTCCAGATGTGCAGCTAAGTCTTCTCTGAGTTATAATTGCATTATGTTAATATTTATCATTTACCAGATTGCTTTCCTGGGTTTTGTTCACTTTGTTTTGCTGCAGAAAAAAAAAGTATGCAGTGACACTGTTTATTAATCCTGAAGACATGTTCTTGAGGAGAATAAATTAGGGTAAATGCTGCTTATTAGATAGACAATCAAAAGTGACATAAATTGGGGCTTGAGGCAGAGCAGGGGACAGAACCATAGTCTTCTACATCCTTTGCAAAGAACATAATTACTGAGCTCTTGCGTAAAATCAGTACTTTTGTCTCTAGACTCCTGTAACTCCAGCTTGTTTCCGATAGGCTTTTATGTCAAGCTCAAGAAAGAGCATACTCTCTTTTCTGTTGAAATAATTACTTTCTTCAGCTGGGAGTGAATGGAATTAAGACTTTCATCTGAGTAAGAAAATCTGAAATGTCTATCTGCCATATTGATCTGACTAGTATTTGGTTTTGAAGTGGACTCTGAACAACAACAAGAAAAAAAAATCTATTGTTACTTTGCTTTAGTGAACAAGAATTATACCGAATAGGAAATTTTTAGGTCATTTAATATAACGGTATCCATGGTGGTGTTGATGAATTCGGGTAAGAAATCTGATCAATGCTAACCATGACCAGCCAGTATTTTCATGCAATAAACAATGTGAAGAGGCCGGGGAAAAGAGCCATGTTAGTATAGGTGCCTGATACCGGGTCCTGAGTGAAGTCTCTGTGCTGTACTGCACAGACACGCTCTGCAAGCTGGACTCTGACACTCACGTGAACATACCCTTCAGGTAGGCTTTATTAGCTGCCTTGATTTCTCTATAACAAACTTCAGAAGTTATTCCCCAATGTGTGCCAAGCCTGTGCATGCCAGCCTTTTATGAGATGTCTGCTTAAAGCAAGAATTTGTTGTTTGGAACAAAGACTTTTGGCACAATATATATGACTCTGTCCATTTACATAATAAAATGCTATGTTCAGTCTATTATCTTACCCATTGACCAGTCTTCTATGAAGTATATCATGAGCTAGTTCATAATATATTTGAAATAATGATGTTGAAAATGAAGTAGGCTTTAATTTTACACAGACTGGGGGACAGCTGAAATCTCTCCAAAGTCAATGCACTACACAAACAAATAATGATTTCAATGTGAATTACGGAAATATAACCTCATATAACTCCTTCTGATGGGCTGGAATATTTGGGATCTGAACAGTTGAGGTTTATCTACCAAAATACAAGTGACAGTGAGAAGAATGGCAAGTGCTAACAAGGAGTTTAGGAAGCCAGAATCCTTTTATCTTTCTCATTTATATATCCTTGGGCTGGCTGGGCATAGCACTAATGTGCTGTCTAGACATTTATATAGAAACTGATTTGGTTTGTACAATGATGAATTAAATAAATGACTAATTACCCTGTATCTTACATGAGTTGTCTTTGACTGCCATATATTTTATTGAGATGAGCATATTAAGAGGCATAAACTCTATATGGCAAATCTTGAAAAGTCCCATGTAACTTAATTTTCATAGATAAGAAATGCAAAAGAGTCTTTCCAGTCTATAGTGATTTTCTTCAGGGAGTAAATCCATTAGAAAAATAAAGCTTCCTAATGCAATGGCAGGGAGCACAGTCTTGTCCTCTGCATATAGGTCTGGGACTCACAAATTATTGTACCAGCTGCCACCAGGCAGCTCTCTTTACCAGATCTAATTTACCCATCTTTTATCAAGCCATGTAGGAGACATCCTAGTCAAGAAGGAAGGGATTCATCCCACCAGATATCATCTGTCTGAAGTTAGGCAGATGGTACGAGCTAGTCGTCAAGGCTATGCTTACAGTCAGAGGAGAGGGATATCTCTTTTATATATGTTTGGTTGGGGTCAGTGACCTCTGGATCCTTCCACCTCTTGCTGTAGACTATCAAGAGACCATAGACATCTGGCTTAGACATTGCTTTTAGCTTGCTGAAGTGAGGTGGGCTGAATCCCACATTTCTTTCACAAAATATTGTCAGAGGTGATCCAAGGGTTTAAAATTCAGATCTGAAGCCTAAGTTTTTCCCCAAATGCAATGCCTTTGATTTTTTTTTTTTTTTTTTTTTTCCAACCTATTACAGAAAGAAGATCTCACAGGTGTGTGGACTGATACTGAGTTCAGTCAGGATGAACTAAACGAAATGTCCCCATGAGACATAAAACACCAGCTGATATGACTGATTGATCCTAAAGGCAGCTGAAGACACAGGAGAACAACACAATGTTGGTGACATTGCTATTGCAATAGTTGGTATGTACCAAATGTGACATGAGAACAATGCAAATAAAAGATTTTCCTTATTTTCAGCATGAGTATGAATGATAAATATGAGGCATTATGAATATGAATACTTTATCTGATGCTTTGTAGCACAATTCTGAATTCAAATAGACTGAAATAATAATAATATGAAGGTGTTGTGATAGTTGCCTAGACCATGCTGGATATCTCAGTGGAGATAATGAAGAAATGCTTAGATAAGAACATGAAAAAGATGTTTAATTTGAACATTAGGTATGATTTTCCACAAGAACTTGTTGAAAGCACATTCTCATCTGCACTTCGTTAAACAGTCTCACACTTGAACTTTGCTGTGCCCTTGAAACAAGCTTGAAAGCTTCTTTAAAATACAAAACAATCAATAGCGCTCAGGGATGCTGTGGTTAAGATGGAAAGCAGTGCAGTGTCCATAATATTACATCACTAACCTGAGCTGTTAAATCCTCATTAATACCTTAATAAAAACATAAGGTTATGTCCTGTAACACTGGTTAAGATAAATATACTGAGATCAGGTTTTATTATTACCAAATAGAAAACCTTATGCATTAAAAGAAGAGTACATGCATACTTTTCACTAAAAAATAAATAAAAACAAAAAATTGGAAACATACTGACCAGCTTAAGTAAAATTACAGAGACGGACCTTGATGTTAGTCAAGTAATTTCCACAAATATATATCTTCTTATATTTTCCCTTTTCCTTTCCTGCAAATGAAGTTAATCTATATGTAAGCAGTATAAAATATAATGAATAACTGCTGTGAGGTCAGAAGTGGTTCAAGAAGATAAAGAACTAATTTGAAGATCAAGGACCATTGTATTTCAGATATGCAGGTTTAAAGGTGGAATAACTCTAGAAATCATAAATGAAATTTGGCAGTTTGAGGCTGGTGTGACTGACATCATGTTCTGGCCATCACATTCAGTTTGGTGCTATGGGAGTCCACCAGTGCAAAACACCACTGAACTGAGAACATGACTAGCTATATGGGAATTGATTTACTGTCATCATCCACAAGAAACACATTAACTTATCCAATTTAATGAATTAGTTTGAATCAGATTCATTGATCTTCCTTAGTTTTCTGGGCTCGGTAGTATTCTCACTTCATTATAATATGCCAGAAAATTAAATCCAAATATCACATAGCTATACAAAGACTAGTGTGATCTAATATTGTTATCCTACTACAAATGAAACACCTACTTTTAATACAGTGATTATACATACAATTGCTTTTACACATATCAATATCAGGAATTTAATATCATTTAACTACAAAGTGTTGTCCTAGATACCTGCTGATGAAATACAGTAAAGATAAATTTCATTAGACATAGTCAGAAGTTAGAGTTCTTTTTGACAGAGTTATTGGAGCCCTGTCTAAATGGGATAGATCTTCCTCTCGGATTGTTTTAATTTTCCTCCCTGGATATTTAGATATCCAGTCTCAGGCCAGCAATTGCAAATACAATGGAACTATAATACTGCTCGAACACTGCTTACAGGGGCTGTGCAGGGGACAAGCCACAGCAGGGTATTTTACTCTAAGCCAATTGCTGCAGATTGATCCTAAGAAAAAATATAAAGGGAAAACTTTAAAAGGCTAAAAATCCAATCTGATGCTCCAGTACACGTCCAAAAAGCTGTACTTTAATGACTTCAATTATGGAGGAAACGAGTACATTAGAGATAATGCTGCCCTGTCTAATACAGCCCCTTCTTCCTCAAAAAGGCATTCAATTGACTTTCAGGTCTGTGAGATTTTTTACATTAGTTGATGTCCTGTGCTTTACCTTACAAATCATTGTATTGGATGAGATCTTCTACTTCCTCTAAATAAGCAGCCGCCTTAAGTTTCATGACTATCACAGTAGAATTTCACAAATGTGTCTACTTTTCAATCTTCCTTTGGCATGTAGCAGCCTGAACTGCAGTCATATTTAAGGCCGTATCTGGAACAAGCTATTTTTTGGCTTGATTTTAAACCCCTGGATTTTAAAGCCTTAGCCATCTAACTAAAGTTATTGGTAACGGATAATGATAACTGGCTCTGAAAATTAGGCCTCAGATGAATGGCTCTCAGTACTTGTGTACTGTAACTTTATGTGACAGAAGGACTGCCTCAGAGCCGTGGCCTGACTTTATTGCTCAGCTGGCACAGTGCTTTCACACACCTCCAGAATCAGCTATCAGTCAAGAACACTCTTCCTTTTGCAGCTGAGAAGACCTGTCCATCTGGAAGGTCCTTCTAGCACTGAAGGCGAGTAGCCAAGAGTAAAGAATTAGGTGCCATTGTTTGTCCAGAAGGTGAAGACTCAGCATTTTTGTGGTAGAATATGTCCAGCAGGGGAGATGCCAGTCAGACCTTTCCCAGGGTAGTTTATTAGCTTCCCAGCAAAGTACTCTCAGGCACAATATTGTTCTGAACTGACTTCAGGCCTACTGCTGACCTCTTTCTGGACAGCATGGAGGATGACCTGCCATGTTTTGGTCCATCTGCTCCAATGTGAGCAGCCAGCTCAGTCTCGTCTCGGCACGAACAAAGATCATAGAATCATAGGATATTGCCAGCTGGAAGGGAACCACAAGAATCATCGAGTCCAACTCCTGGATCCTCTGTCCAAGCTGTGAGAATAAGGAACCAGGATTTTATCAGCAATGCGATATGTTTCAGATTACTGAACTGGATCCCCAGCTGGCAAAAATCAACATTACCCAGCTGATTTTTTTTTTTTTTTTTTTTTTTTCCTAGCTGATCCATTGTATTTTACATAGTTGGAATGTCTGAAGTAAAATAATTAAAGTGTTTACTATCTTGGTGTTTCAGTAATTTGCTACAGAGTTCTGACAAAGTTATAGAGAAACTTTTTTTATGATCATTAGGCGATAGAGATAAGAGCAAATATCATTTTGAAGATGAAAATACAAACTATGCAAACAGTGCTGAGAATTTATATAGTGGCATGGAACATTTCTCCTGAATTCTTATTAAGGATTCAGGTTTCGCTACCAGTGAGCAAGCCCAGGTGCACTGGCTAACATCCATTTGAGTAATTACATTTAGCTCATATGCAGTTCTCTTTTCAGAGGGGCAATGTATTCCCTCTTCATCCTGACACATTGTACAGTGGTGGTGCTTATTTCAAAGCTGTGCCCAGCCTCAGAGACAGCTGCACTTCAGCGATAGCTGAAACAATCCTTGTACTCATAGTTTGTATTCTCTTTCAGACTCTGCCCGGTTTCACAGAAGAGACTTCAATATTGCATGTCTTCCGTAAAGGTGCTTACCCTCTTTTGCAAAGAGCTTTGAGAGGCGCAGAAGAAGTGAGTCACCTGGATGATAGCTAGTCCTGCCATGACTGTGTAAGGAGTGAGAAAACATAATGGAGAGGAAAAGAGCTCATGATCATAATGGCAGCTTCTGAGTTCACAGGCACAGAATATATCCCTTTGTAAGCTCACCTCAAAAAGTAGAGAATAGCTCACATCTGCACAGAACATTCAAATATACTATTTTTCCCAAAGGAAGTAAATTTCCCTTTGTCTTTTTTCATGTCCAGTATCCCACCTCAAGTAAGTGCTAGGGAGCATCCTTATGACTCAGTCTACCCCTGCATTAGGCAAACTGTCAGGACAAAGTACTAACTAATGTGTGAGTACATGCAGCAACTGTACCTTTGACTGAAAGTCAAAGGACAAGGCAAGTGTTTGGTAAAGAAAGGACCTTACCATTCATCACTATTCTCTTTTTTTCAATCTTCCTCTTTAATTTGCCAGTTGCCCTCCCCCTTTCCTTTCCTCAGCTAGGGCTTTCTCTCTCAGTGTTATCATTTCTTAATTAGGTTTCACTACCAAGGGAGGTTTGCTTCTAAATCCATTTCATGTATTAAAATGTTTATTTATAAGGCATGGAAAAGGACTCTTTGTTTCCCTATGGAAGTAGCAGCATGGCAATCTGGCATCCAATGTAGTGCCATCTAAGACAATCCTGCTTCTTTCCTTCTTCTTCTTTAAATCAGTGTTTCCCACTTCTCAGTGTTTCCTTTTTTGAACATGGTTCAACATCTTTTAAATGATACCAACACAGAGACAAATGCTATTCCAGTATGTAACTGGTTGCTAGTAAATCATGACATACTCAATTTTTGTTTCATTAGGAGTTTATTAGGCAAGCTATCATTAACCATGACAGCATCATGGAGTAACAAAGGCTTTTTATGAAGATAGTATACGGGAGAAGTTTTTCCTACACAAAAAGCATTAACAGATATATTTATTTTATTACCAGTCAACATATGGGAGGGAAAAATAAACCCAATGGTGTACTTGCCAAATAGAAATGAACCAAGTTGGTTAGCAGGGAAAAAAAAATATTTTCAAACTTCTGAGAAGCTTTTTCATTTAACAGAGAAATGTGAAGTTAAATTAAATTAAATAATAATAATAAAAAACATAGCTGTGTTCTTTATACCACCATTGTTTATTCCTCCTCATAGTCCTGTTTACTCCTTTCCTGCTTCCTTTGATCAGACTCAGTTGAGTTGCCACCCCTTTCTCTGGTATTCATTGTAATCTCACACTTGGCCAAAGAACAGAGGATCTGAACAAAGCTGTTGATATGTAAATAACAGCTTTGAAGGTAGTACCAGATTGTTCCTAAAAAGAAAAAAAATGCAGTAAATGCAGTCATTTTTTTTTGACCAGATTAAAAGTATATATATATAACCTGCTGTGTAATTCAAACGGTGCCTGAAATCAAAGATTCCATTATCTCTGAAGAATAATCATTTCAGTCAAGCAAGGCATTTCCAGAAAGCTATGGGAATTGTATTAAGAGTGCAAAAAGTTACATTCTAGTTGTTGACAAAATTGCTTATTTTAACCCTATTTCAGTTTCCATGTATTTCATTACAAGTACCTTTTGATAGGACCTTTTAAAAGATGGGATGATTTTCCCCTACATAAAAATGATTGAAGTGGGAGGCCAGATTCTGATGTCTGGACTCCCGGTAGGTGGTATTAGAATCCATGCATAGTCACTGTAATCCCAAGACTCCCCCCAGAGCACAGAATTTATGATGGATAGGCTCCAAAACTCACCAAAGTCAATGGCAAGTAACTTCTAACTTCTGACTTTTGAATAGGACCCTGTATAACTAGAAAGATTAAATAATGTCCAACCTCCTGTTGCTGCAGCGTAGTCTAGTGTGCATTATTAAGGGCATAATTCTGTATGAAATCTGTCCATGGAGTCATTTTACAGGGATGACAGCTTTCACTTCTCAAAGAGGTGCCTTAATGCTTTAGGCCAAGCATACAGTTGGTGGCATGCAGATGATATGCAGATTGAGTTGCACTTCCACAAATGCCACAGAATGAGCCTGAGTAATGAAAGGGGGCTTAATACTAAACAGCTTCAAATGATATTAATTGCTGCTGATGCATGCTGGCTCCAGATCTAGCCCCAGCAATTCCCAGCTTGCCTGTGAATGCTGTCACTTCTGATGGAGGAATATGTTTAAAGGTAAGAAGGGACCATTTGCAATTATCTCATCTACAATGAACAAAGAGAACATTTGTGTTATTTCAACATCAAGACCACTTCAGTTTAATGGTGGTGCCTTCATACTGTGGGTTGGGGAGTATTCATGATGCCTAGCAACAGGAACCTGAATCTGGTCCAACACCATGGCTGCCAATGCTTCCTCTACAAAGGGGAGGTCACTGCTTTTGGTGATACAGACTGTTGGACATGGCAGACAGATTGCTGATGCAAATATAATGGATCAACTGCAATAAGACTAGAGTGTCTTGGATGTATCAAAGTGTGTTCAGATACAGAGAAAATAGCACTTAACACTTTCAGACCAGCTTGTGTTGATTAGTCATCTTGCATAGACAAGGGACAAAGGCAGAGCTGTCAAGAGGGCCTCAAAGACTGGGACTATACTTTCCACTGATGAACAATGAGCTTTGGGTATCAAATTTAGCTGGGAATCTACCTATGTTAGGTTACTTTTTTTTTTTTCTTTTTTTTTCTTTTTTTTTCTGGAATTACGAGTATTCCCACACTCTTATGTCTGGGGCTCCAAGGGTAAAAATGCGCTCCTTCTTTCTTATCTTAACTTGTCAGGTACAACCTGCCAGCCAGATATTCCCACACTAACCTGTGACCCTACTTTACCCTAACCACCTGTGTTTGCTTTCTTGCTCATCTCTCATTCAGTGTTTCTTGCTTATGAGTCTTTCTATATTCACCACATATTCTTGTGAAAAACTTTCTTTCAGACCCTGTATCTTCTTCATCTATTTGTGCTGGAAGTCTTCAGAAATATCTTAATTATTTTCCTCCTAAGCACAACACTGTGGAAAAAAAAATGTTTATTTTTGCTTTCTACGACAAGGCTATAGTCTAATGTTACTAAGACAGTATCAAAGAGCAAACAAAAAAAGTTAAACTTTGAACAAAGTAGAACTTGTTGTCTTTTCTACATCTGCATCTTAGTAAACAAATCTAGATAAAAAGCCTACTTGCCAAGAAAATGTAATCTTATGTCCCTATTAATTCTGAATTGGTGCCATTTTTATTTTATTTTATTTATTTATTTATTTATTTTTACCTTTTAGCTCTTTATCACCAGTGATATTCACCCATCATTTATCATCATGCAGAACTATAACCCTTTGGACAGCAGAAGTCACTATCATTTCAACAGTTTTCAGAATATGGACAGAATCAACAACAAACCAAAATGTCTCCATAAAAGGGTCAGAAGAGGGAAAATGCTGTTTAACAGAGATGACCAGAACATAATTTGTAAAATACCTGAACTTTGTCTGAGATCCTCCTAAGCTGCCCCATGCTTTTTCTACAAAATGTGAAAATTTAATGTGAAAATTTAATATTGCTCTACCAGAAGACACCAAGACATTTTTTTCCTCCCTCTTCTACAGTAGCTCAATATTTTCTGTCTGGCATACGATCTAGAGCAGGCATTCTTCTAATAACTGACATCCATGACAGGTGTGCCTCCTTCAGGCAGTGAGAGATTTGTAGACCACTGTGGACTTTTTTGTCCCTTTGTGCTCACCCACAGAAGGACACTCCATCCCAGTGCAGCAGACAAAAGCAAGGTGGAAACTACCATGTGAATATTCTGCAGGAGACTGTTTGGACCAGAGCGTCAGATTACACTTCTGTCTGAAGCTGCTGCAAAACTACGTGCTCAAGTGCCAGGATGAATCAGTGCCTGAAATAAATTCTCCATAAGAAGCAATTCAGCAGCTCTCTAGGGGTGTTGGGTTTTCTCATCTTGTCCTTGCACTATAGGAATGCCCTTGGTTATCACCAAGCAGTTTAGAAAGAAGCAAATGACTTCTCACAGCGTTCATTTTACTGAAATCAGAATTAAATGTTATTCTTCTCATCTCCAAAACCTCCAGTGGTGTCTAAGTCCAGTCAAAGGATAAAGAGCCTGGAGTCTATGTTTTTCAGGATAGCTCATAGGGAAAAAAAAAAAAAAAAAAAAAAAAAAAAGATCTGAGAAAATTTATCTTACTTTATTGAAGCTTAAGCTGAGTTAGAATAGGCTTAAATCTCTGGACTCATACAGTCCTAGAATATATATATATATTTAATGGCATATAATAGTAGTAATCCCATTTACCTCTAAGCAAACTGGAAGATTAAAGCTTCTGCCAATCTACTGAGAAACCAGGCTTTAGCATCGTAAGTGCCCTCTGTATATTCCAAAGCAAATAGAGTGCACTTTTAATTAAAGCACAATTTGGACAAATAACTGACTGAGCCAGTTATTAGTCAAGTGTTAGACTGCCCCCAGAAATCCCAGAAACTACATGAAGTAACCTGAAAAATAGTGGATTAATTAAGCAGAAGTGACAGAACCTCAGTCACAGAGCATTTTTTTTCTGTCTGTGGATGCATAACACAAATGAATCTCAATCCTATTGTGGCCTTTCATGCTACTAAGAGATAAACATTTACTGCTACTATTAATATCATTTTATACTTATTTATTTTGACTCATCTCAAAGATATTTTTATGTAGGCTGGAGTTTGGATAATGAACTATTAACACCATTGTGATGTTATCATGTAGAGAGTAGATGGTAGTTTGCATCAAAGGATCTCAAAATACTTAAAATATATTAATCATAAAACTTTAAATGTTTTTAACTGTTTTTCTGCAATTGCACATCTGTAAGATCTTTATCCTTGATTTTATGGATTTTCTAGGGTATCTATCAGTCCTAAATGAAAAAAAAATGATTCTGGACATTATCCTTGTGCTTTGAACTTAAGCTTTCACAAGGAATTCTTACAAGGATCAAAAATGTGGTCTTTTCTTATTTATATAATCCAATTCTAGTAAAATGGGTGCAAGCCCACTAACACTACTTAACATTTGAAGAGAGCCTTTCGTGAACATTGCTATTAAAATAGCCATGATAGTAGAAAGCAACTATAATTTGGCTGTGAATCACAGAGCTATTCACAGGAAGGCTCTCACCAAAGACAAAGGCCCTGCTGTCCATTATAAACCCTTGAATTGCCTTCAGATAAATGCAGCTTGTCCTTCGACATAAAACTCCTCATCACAATCCACCCAGCAGCCTGCATTGTTCACCCTAATGAAAATGCACTCTGTAATGGAGAAGCTGTCTAATTCATTACAGCAGAGATTATTTTTTTTTTTCACCCAACTGCTCTGTACTGAAAACCATAAAAATCTCCAAAGCAAGTGGCAACATATTTTTTTCTAAACAAAATTTAACCTTCATTTGCAAATAGCACAAACTCCTTTTTCTTTAATAATAATTAAATAATAATGGTGTTCTTTTTGTGCTTATTTAGCAGAAAGATAAATCTTGAAGAGCTTTCCTCTACACCATCTTTAAAAGGAATCTCTTCTTTTGGGGTTTTATGTATCTACAGAGACTTTGAACAAGAGTTCAAAGACTGCAATTTCTTTCACTACATTAATCTTCCTTCTGGCTCTTTTCAGTTAATATTTGTCTAATATTTGTTAATTGCTGCTAAAGATGCTGCATCAGGTAATGCATTTACCTACTGAGTCTGAAACCACAGGACAGAAATTGTATCTGTGGATATGCCACTGTAGAGTAACAACAGTAGCTTTGGGCTACAGATGCTAAAAATAACTTGCTCTGTGCTGCAAATCAGGTATGAGAGATTCAGACCATTCATATGAACTGCAATTAAAAGCATCAGAGGGGACAGAAATATCCTCTTCCATCACTCTAGCAATTCACTTTTGATGAGTCTGTGCAGTTTTTCTCATTTTACTTGTTTCAGTTTTCATGAAAGTCACAATATCTCTTTTGATTTCTTTGCTATGAACCACTATTATTAAACAGAAGTAGGCATAATTTTAATTCCAGACAGACAGCAAAGAAAAAGAAAAGATAATTTTTCTAGGCCAAACAATGCTAGACTGTTGGCATTTTATAACAAGGCAATCAAAACAGTACCCTCATAACAAATACATTCCCTTCAACGTTTACATAAAATGTGGCCTCCTGTATACATTTAATTAGCATATTTTTCTTTGTGTAGTCTCTAGGGGCAAGGTCGATCTGCTCGTACTCTTAGGAAAGTGTACATGCTGGATAAGTAGTTCCACCAGAGCTGAAGAGATTGATCACACAAGTAAACCTCTTGTCAACTTGGCCTCTTAATAAATGTCACACAGTGACATTTGGGTGAACAGCTCAAGTCCTGCCTGTCGATCTTTCTGGTAAACCAGCCTTTAGGAAGCCATGTGAAGTCAAAAGCCATAACTTGTGTCACACCATGCAGTGCTGGAGCCAGGGAAAGTGGCTGTGAGCAGCAACGGCATGGCATCCAATGCAACGGCACGGGGTCCCCAGCCCTGCTTCACATGGGAACAAGCGGCCTCAGTCAGCCCATCCTCGCACAAGCTGTTCCTCTGGGTGCTCAGTCTGCTCTTTACCTCTTACACACACTGTTTGGCCTTTCTCTGACTCCTGTGCTGGGGATGGCACTAGCTTGGTGGTGGTGGCTGTCTTTCTACTGTTTTCCTTCTCAGGATATTAAGTGTCTAAAAGAAGGGATGCTCTCTGCTCCACGCTAAGCAGGAGCAGCACAGCAGCAGGCTCAGCAGTCCTATTAAAAGCAATGATGTGAGTGCTGAAAAAAAGTATGTTTTTGCTTTCTTCCAGTTAGAATAAACTGAATGATATCTTTTTCCTTTTTCCACTTTGTTCTGCCAAAGTAAAACAAAAAGATTTGCTTATCAGATTATTTTTGTGTCGGAACATCTCTTTAATCTGTCACAAAACATTTTGTTTTGTGTCAGGCTTACAAGAAACAAGAGGGAATGAAGAAATAGCTGCACCTTTATCACCGCATCCCTTTTCCAGAAGAGCCAGTGACCAGAATGCTCCTGGGAGCCTAACTCCAAGCTCAGGTCCCAGCTCTGCCTGAAGGGCTTTGAATTTGCATCTCCTGCAAAATGAGCTAGCCACTGCACTATGCCATTCTTTTACTTGACAGCTGGTTTTTCAGTTCAGAGCTGTAAATATTGAGGGAAGCACACACTGGGATTTTAATTTTACACTGATGGTTAAGGCACTCCACTGAGGTGAGAGAATTATAGTCCAAATCAGTGCAGGCAGCAGAAGAATCTGAATGCAGCTTTCCCACATCTTCCTTGACTACATTAATCATGGGACTCTTAAACAGCAGAAGGGACATTATCTGTCCCTCTGTCAAGATACGTTTGCTCCTCGACAGCCTAAACATGTTTGCAGCTGAAACTACTTGGCAAATTTGATCCAAGTCCATGTATGTTTTGAGCTGCATTGAAACTATGTTTTGGCAAATTTCCTCTCTGTACTACTTGTAAATTTAATTCCTCTTCTGCTCTACTGTTGTGCAATAACTAACATGGAGTCATTCAAAAATAAGCAGTATATTTATTCATACTTTTGAATGTGAAAACTGAGCACATTTTGCATGTGAAATATTTCCTGTGTTAAACACATTCTCATAGTGTTTTCTACCCAAATTTCTCCATACGAATCAGTACCCAATATATCCAGCATATTCAGGCTGATGTATACAGGATGGTAGTGATTTAGTACAACTACTAAATTATTCATGCAAAAACATATGTTGCACTAACACTGCCAAAGTGTTTATAAGCAATATGTCTGGAAAGAAAAATAACAAGAGATGAGAGAAGGATGATCCCCAAATTAAAAAAAAAAATAAAATAAAAATAAAAATTATCATTAATAAATTCTCCCCAGGACATAATAGCTTGCTAATGAAAGCTGATGATTGCACCAAAATAGGAGGCAATGTCCACTGGGTAAGGACCAAAATATCACACAGGAGGAAAGAAATGAGTATTGTTAAAAAAAAAGGACTGGGCAAAATGGCAAAGATCGAAGATGAGGGTTATGTACACTGGTTGTTCATACTGCCAAATAAAAAAGGGGCAGGTACACGGATCTGGTCTTAAAGCCAAATGACAGCTACTTACTCAATCCGCAATGCTTAATTCCTCTCTGGATTTGTCTCAGAAGGAGCTTGTGGGTATGGGCCGTACCAGAGGCAGTGAGCCATGCAGCCATGAAGCAATCTCTGTAGGGAGTGACTTTCTACCACCCCTCAGCAAAACATGAAGTTTCCTTGGTTTTGTGTGTGATAAGCAACACAACCTAAATTATCTCCTGGTTGTAACACCTCAGTCTGAAATACCCTGGCTTTTTGTTTGTGTTGTAAATGGAGCCCAACGCTTCTGGGCATGATCTAGACAAATGCACAGAGACAGACCCTGTTCAGAAGAGACGTTTCTGGTGCTCACACTGCTATTACAGAGCAAACAGACTCTTGTAGATGACACGGTATAGTCAGGAGCTTCCTGCTCAGGAACTGCTCTCAGACGTGTATTTTCATTAACTTCAAGAGCGAAAGCATTGCTGGGGTCACCTGTTCTTCATACCTATCACGCAGGCAGGGGCCACCACTGAGAATATTATGTGTCATTTCTAAATTCGTCTCTGATCCATCTTTTTCAAGAACTTTTAAGGTCAGCAGAGAGCAACACGTGCAGCACACAGATTTAGTGGGCAGATTAGCTAAGTGACCTCAGAAAGGGAACAAAGTGTGCTGCTCTTTCAATCAGCATCTTATTAAATCTCTGTTAACTAACATGGAGATATTTGCTTTGACACAAGAGTTTGCTGCAAGAGTTTCCATGGTAATTCTTGGCCTCTCCAAACGGGGGGCAATTTCATCTAGCTCCAACAGGCATAGATGAGTTTAAAGATATCTTCCCCCTGACTTCCGTGGCACTGTGTCAAAGATGAACATTTAATACAGAAATTCTCTCCTCGTGTTTAAGTGTCACTACATGGGGAAAGAATCTAGCCCCGTGGCTTACGTTTTTTCCATTTCCACATAGTGCACAGCCCCTGGGATGAGCTGTGGCACAGAGAGATGGGGAAGAGGCTTCTCAGCAGAGCTGCAGGGTGCAGCTGCACTGTGCCCTGCAATGCTAAATGCAGGGGGTGCCAATGTTCCCTCCAGCTGGTAAATCTACCTCCAAATTGGATCAAAGATGGGAGATGCAGGACCCTGGTGGTGGTGAGATCCTGCTACAGCTGGAGCAGATCTCTCAGCTCAGCAGCTGGTGGCCAGCGCAAGCTGTGGGCTCGCAGCCCAGCCTCCACAGGATCCAGCAAAACCACTGCTCTTGGTCATCCTTATGCCTCAGACTGCACGAAGGTGCCTGGACATGCGAGCGCAAAGCTTTCTTCTCACTGCTGATTGCCATTTGCTCTTACAACAACAGTTCTTGTTCAACCTTCTGAACCACATTTACTGCTATTGTTCCTCGAAATGGCTCTCCTGTACAGCTCTGTACAAATAACTCCTGGTCACTGGGCTGTGCAACCAACCTGATTAGATTTTATACGTTTTTAGCATTGCAGTGTTTTACTTTGCTGTAATTGGCAAGAATTGCTAATACAACAACAACATACCTATAAATGTATATAACAGTATTAGAATGTAAATATTTTGTCTACTTGACAAAGTATTACCTTTGTTATATAAGATATTATATATCAGTAGGCATACATCTATCTACACTTACAAAGACATATATATAAAAAGATTATGCAACAGACTATAAATGCAAAACTTGTTGTTTGTCTTAATTATGAAGCAAGCAACCATCTCCTATACCAACATCTATGATGCAGAGTGGCACAGGAATAAGGATCTTCCTTAATAAGTCTGCAAATGTTAGTGATATGAACCATCTCCCTGCACCAAAGAGTGGTTTTGTAGCAATGTGTCATTGTGACATATAACACCTCCAACTTTCTATCAGCATATTTCATACTGAACTTGCTTATATGTGCATTGGCTTCTAGTGTACAGTACTTGCTCTTTCTCTTTTATTCTTTATGCTGTTTTGAATTCCATGAAAGAAACCCAGAACAAAAGGCCAGGGTCAATTTCGCACAAATATTGAATGTGTTCTGTGGAGAGCATTACCATTTTGCTGTTGTCAAAGCTGCTGTCAGTTAGCACAAAAGCATGCTGCAGGATGCATATAACACCCAGCCCAGGCAGGATTCCCACACATGGCCTTACATCTCTGGTGGGCTCAAATGGCAGTGTTGGCACCTATGGGATGGTTCCTCAGCTGGGTGACTTGCACTCCCCACCTTTGGGTGGGATACTGAGGAGTGCCGCACTGTAGAGCAAGAGGCAGGAATTCTCACCTGACACCTCTCCACCCCAAGGAAAATCTTCCCTGAAGAATTAAAAACGTGAGCAGGACTGCAATGTTGTCAAGCAGGAGATGCTAATCGCTGCAAGGCTAACTAAGCAAGCCACATGGCTCCAACAACAAGAGGAGCAAACATTCCAGCTGGGATCCTCTGTTGTCCCATGGAGCTACCTGGTGCCAGTCCCCATGGACACATGACACTCACACTGCTTGTCCCAGGGGAGGGCACCTGGGTTCTCCATGGACCCCCATGGGCCCCAGAGATATCGAGAGCTATTAGGGAAAGGCACCTGCCCTGCCCAGGCACCTTCAAGAATTTGAAACAAAGGCTAATTCTTCTGTTATTTATCTCCAGACATGAGCTACCATATATTAAGCAAATATTCAATCTTAAAGTCTTTTCTGAGACAAATCTTCTGTAGGCTTCAGTACAAGCTTTGTATAACTCCTACAGAATCATTAATATACATGGGGATTGAGTTTTTTCCCTTTTTTTCTTGGCTGCTTATTTAATTTAACTACTTATATGAAATGAAAACAAAACTTGCAAAGATCTTCACCTGAAAGTTTGAAATCTTACCATCATGCCAAGATAAGTTTGTAATATGAAGCTGAAGCAAAAGGAGGAAAAAGGAAAATAAACAAGCCCAACACGCTCTTGAAGGACATTTATACTTAGGGAAAGGGTGCAAGGAAAAGCAAAATAGTTTTTCAGAAATTTATGCGCTAAGGACAGCTATTACAGACAAAATGAGTTGCTCTTGTTTTTATTTTTGCTCAGAAAGAAACAAGAATATTTCTAGTTTTGAGATGTATCAACCTTTCCTATCAGGACTGTTTTGACTAACAGCTTTTAAATGCAAATAATTCTTGTTTCTTGTTTGAGAAATATTTTATTTTAGTTTTGCTTTGCTCCGTTTTGTGGTTCTAAGTCTATAAAAAAAATAGGACAATTAATTTAGTTAGCTTATTATGTATGGTTTTCTCCATCAATAAGTAACAGCCACCAGGAATAAGCACACCAAATGCCATTAATTTCATTGCTTTTAATCCTTTTATTTTACCACTTATTTACCACCTTTTTAGATTTTGCAAATGTTTAGGACAGAAATATGTTTCTTCTTCTACGTGTTAGCTTCATACTGACAGGCTGTCTGCAGCTGTCATACCAACAGTTGTGTTTAATTAGAACTTTCATATCAAATGGGGATGATGGGACAGAAATTATTGGCTGGATTTTTCATATAACATGTTCCTGGTGGAGGTAAGAGAGAATAACAACGAGAGCCTCAGCTCCCTGCTCTAATCCTCTCTTCTGTTTACCCCTGAGAAGGATCTCAATAACTAAGACAACCTGCATCTGGGAGAACACTAGGGTAGCATCGATCTAAGGATGTGCTGAGGGAAGAAGAGGATTTAGACTGTTGTCTACCAGCTGCTCCAGGCTGCTGGTGTGGCTGGCATGTCCTGAGGAGGGGCAGCCGTGTTACAGTGTAGTCTGGGGTGCAGAAAGGTGGGTATTCCTGATGGTGCTAACCTTGTGTCCTCTGAGGGGCACACATTGAAACCAGGCCAAGTCTCTTTATACTGCATTCAATGATATGAACGTTTTTGTTGCTGTGTTGTACTGCGTTCCAAAACTACACGTTAACACTGGTAATATTGTTTGCTTGAACGTATATAGCACTGTATTGGAAAATCATTCTTCTTGTACTATTTACATCCTTATGAAGATAGAAATCGATTTTGCATATATTTGTAGTTCTGTGTATGCATGTATAGAAGTGATCTCTAATCATCCTATATAAAGAGATAAAAAGGTATATGTGCAACTACTCATACAATTGAACCTATTTATATTTGTATATTACACAGTATATAATGTGTTCACAAATAGAAATGAAAGATAGAACTATTTCAAAAAGCCAGTACTTGCAACAAATCTTGCCTTTCACCGATTATTTCCATTGTGTTTTATAATAACTTATTGAACGGTGAAGAATGGTCATCACACTGGGTGGAAAAATTGCATTTACTTTACATATATTTTAATCTGAAAAAGTATCTAATACTGCTGTGGAGGCATGGGAGGACTGAGAGAAGGACCATATAGATAGAACAGTTAGAAAGAATATGAAACAAGGAAGACTGAGGGGAAGATAACATGAACAGAAAAAATCTCTCTTTCTCAAGATCTTTTGTGTTTCTCTGTAAGAGGAAGAGTTCACTGAAATTAGAGATAACTCCCGGAGAACAGAGAGAAAAGAAAATAAGATGAAAAAAGCCTTGGCAGAAAAAAACAAAAACAAAAACAAAACAAAACAAAAAAAACAGTCCCTCCAAAATAGCCCCCCTAAACAGTTCCATGTGTAAATATCATATGTGTACTATTTGTCCAAGATTATTTGAGTTTTCATGAGGGATTTCATCCCTATGCTTGGTACACTTTTCTGTTCGGATTCCTGAAAGCTCAGTCAACATGGTTTATTAGATGTAGCTTGTTTTTGATTCAGGCACATCTTTCTGGAGATAGAAATACCGTGTGTAAACTTTTCAAATATATGTGATAAAAGCAAGCCTTATTTTGATGAAAGTAGGCCTCTTGTTTAGTTGTGGACTATTTCTCATTCATGGTACCATAAAATACCAGGATTTTTTTTTTTTTTTTCAAAATCTGTAATTTTGGGGCTCTGTTTTGTCTTGAACACAACACATGATTAATCTCTATGTAGGATTTACAAAATCTGCTTTTAGCCATAGGATATACTCAAAAAAGAGGAAGTAAGATGTGACATGCTAAACTTAGCAGTTCTGGCAATTAATCAACTTTATTCACTGTTCTAATCAAGTGAAATAGTTTGCCAGATAAATACAGGAATTGTTACTGCAATTTTGAATACTAATACGTAGCTAGCCAAACCGGTTTTAGAGTAAAGAGGCCAGTGTGATTTATTTTGTAATCCCTTTAGTTGCTTTTTTTATTTGTTCTTTCAGATTGCAGAGAGTAAAAGAATATGATACCCAAACCCTTGGATTATTTCCTTTTGGGAAATTTTACTTTAATGTTCTGTCTGCATATATAATAAAATCAGATGTACTCTAGTGGTCCTGGCACAGTCATGCATTATTATGCCCACTCTTCTCTGGCTGCACATTGTCAGGCCCATGTTAGCCTCTAATAAAGGAGGACATTATGGCAAACTCAGTTTATCCTGACAGCATGATCAGCTGGAGAGTAAGCTGGTCAGGCTTTACAGACCAGGTCCCTTCACTGCTTTCTGGATGCTTTTATTTCAGCATCTGCCTCTAGATGTATTTCAAATAAATTAAATGAGGAAGGGACCTTAGAATCCCACATCGTATATTCTTCAGCAAGGAGGAACCCAAATTTCAAAATCCTGTTGGGAACAGTCTCCAGCCCTAACTGAGCCTTTGTCTGTTCAGATCCCAACTTCACTGGCCTTCTGTTTCTCATGCCATCATTGTTACATTTTAGCGCTCTGAGCTATAAACCCGAGGAAGAGCTCTCTGATGAGACCACATTGAGGAAATGAACTCTCCCAGTTGTTACTGACACTACTCTCATCTATTTGGTGTGTGTGGAAGGGACCAAGTGAGTATCTGGGGCTCTAAAATGAATTCCATGCAAAACAGAATCTGAGTCTTGAAATGAAGACAGGCAACAGAAAGTAGACGGTTGGAAATAACATGGAAGAAATGTCATTTTATTTTTATATAACATTAAGGATGAGGATTTGAATGAAAATACTTTATGAATGTGACTATACACTGATGAGAGACCCTAATAAGAAAAAACTGGTTTTAGCAGAAGCAAGCAAAGACCCTACCTTAAATCACAGGAAAGACAGGTGTAACCTCCCTGTCTTCTCTACTCAAGAAGAAGCTTTATACTGTAGAAATGCTTCAGTTGTAGAAATGCTATTCTCCAATTTAGAGAACACTTTCCAGTGGATTTTCAACTGTTTTACAAAGCATGTCAGCATCAACGACTCATGCTTCACAGAGCGTATGTGGGACCAGAAAATTAAATGATTTGCTGAAAGTCAGTTCAGGCGGGCAGTGACAAAATCAGAACGGCAACGCAGGTCTCCTCAGTCTCAGTCCAAGAAGCAATTATTAAGGTAGAAATAAGAGTCAAATTTCAGCCTCAGTTTTGTTGTGGGATGAACCTCTACCATCGGGTAAGTCCCAGTGTATCATTTTTGTCTCAGTTCACCATAGGCTTTTACTATGCAGCAAAGTGCAATACCAAATTACACCTTGAGACGCTAGGTATGACTGTATCATCAGAAAACAGGTCTGTTGAATACAAGGAGCCTTTCACAATCTGTTACTGCTGAATATACCTGAAAAATCCCTGGTTTTCCTTTTAGCTTCATAGTTAGTCTACCTCCATACACCAGCTATTCATAAGGAGCACAAGGAGTAGCAGCACTGCTTTGTTTTTGTTCCACTAACTGAAAAATACAGAGATGATGAAGATATAGAATGGCATACTGAAACGCATGATCCGATCCACATAGGAATCTAGACCTCGTGCCAGGGCTTTACTGTGTCTCCTCCACTTGTGACATTATGTTAATAGTGACTGCCATTACATCTTGCTGCATGCTGCTGTTCTTGTCATCCTATAATTTAATGTGCAGGGATATATGTGTTGAAAAATAAATGAATATATGTTTATATGTGCTGAAAAGTAAATGAAATGCTTGGGACCACCTGGCCATAGGGTTTAGTAGCAGGTACTTCAGTGTAAGAGTGAAATGAATGTCTGTCTTACAGTAAACACAGACTGTTCTGGCAGATTACCAGTTGCTCACATTTATTTCTGAATAGGGATATGTCAGAATACCCAGAATGGCTATGGATGAAGGAGCTAATCAAGGGTATCACTGATATTAGCTGCAAGATGAAGACTGTCAGCATTTTCTCAAACATTGGAACAGAAATTAGAGAACAAAAATATCAGGAAGAAAACCAAGAAATAATGGGTAACTTTGGGTGAAGTCTTAAAGTCTCAATATATCTGAACAATTCCACTCCAAGTTACCCAGATCTTTGCAGAAACATATGTATCCCAGGTCTTTTGTTCAAACTTGAATTCTAAATACTTTTGTTTTCCACTTTGAAATTAAAAGGAGCCTTCAAGAATAGTAATTAGCCAGAACTAAGAAACATGGCACTTTGAACTGCACTTCTGAAAAATTCCAAGTCAAATCTGAACATAATAGTTATACAATTTTATATACTATTTTATTCTTACTCTTATTCATATTATATGTGCTTTTGTGTCTGTGCTTTTTTGAATTATACAATTAAAAAATTATACATAGCAATCCTGCATATAGCAGTTTTTTTTTTGTTTGTTTGTTTGTTTGTTTTTCCACTTCTTGGGTACTACTAATTAGGGACCTGGACCCTGACTATGTATGCTAGTGATGCCAGGGGCATACAGTTTCGTTCCAGATTCTTTGCCTCAGATTAACAAAGTACCTCTCTTTGTTATAGATAACCCATAAACTCTTTCCAACATTATTGGCTAAAAAGAAATCAGTGTGATCAGTAAGCAATACTTGCTTAGGTAGATAGAAGGAAAGACGCAGATGGACTCTGTAAGAATACAGAAATACCCCAAATTATTTGGGTATTCAATATTCAATATTTTTCCACAGTCTGAAAGCTACCATTATTCTTGCATGTAATTAAACATGAAACAGCTGCAGTCTAGATGACTATAAACCTAAGCAAATTGGCAGAGGTCATTTAAGATTAATGGTATAAATATTATGAAGACTTGATATATCAGTAGTACATGGTACATGCTATTGCTCTAAAGGAGTGCCCTGTTATATTGTATTATCTTGGGCTTAATGTTTTTCCAGTCAAGATCTGGGCATCTCCTACAGTTGCTCATTTCTCTTGTAGTACGGTAGTAAATGCACCATTTTAAATAATTCAGCAGTGACCATTTTTTTTTCCCCTTTTTTGTTTGTTTGTTTGTTTTGTTGTTGTTTTATTTTAATATTATATAACGTTACTGGCCACAGTGATCAAAGCTAGTCTCAGCAATTTCCCTTAGAAATTGTCCTGGTGTGTCCCAAAGGACTATCAGACTAATAAATCCAGTTTCCTTCCATATAAGTAGATACCCTGAGGTGATGTCACCTTGCTCTCTTCTGAGTGAGAGCAACTGGTCTGCTTAATCATTGCATGGAGGTGGATTAAACTGGGGGGACAGTCACTTTCTCAGACTTCTGGAGGCAGGATTGCCAGCTGAGACTTTTTTGAAGCATCACAAATAAGTGCATAGATTTTTGGGTTTGGTGCACTTACTGCTAAAATCAGTAAAAAAGTTCATTTTTCATGAAAATTTTCCCAAAATGTGTTATACGATGTTGGAAGGTGATAGCCACATGAGTACCCTAACTGCCTTTTGCTGTGCTGTTATTATTTTGGGATGGTGCCTTGCTGACACATGAGACCATGCAACTTTTACTGTGTTGCTTTTGGCACATCTTTTGGATAAAACTCTGTCACACGCAAAACTACATAGGCCACGTTAGGAGGACTAGAAAACTCAAGGAAAAGGCTATTCATACTCAGTGTGGTTAGTCCTCTCCTGCCAGTGCTTGTGATAGTCTGCTGTATGAGGTGGTGCTTCACTACACAAATCTAATATACATACTTGATTAAAGTTTTTAGGTCATATAATTTTATGAGTTATTAATTATTATCAGGCCTGGGAAAAGGAGGCAACTGTTTCTTCTGAGTTGAGCAGAGAAAACATTTTATTATCTGAAGACAAATCAACAGGTCTCGTATAACAAAACAAAACAAACTAATAAATAAAGAAAACAACAACAACAACAACAAAACAAACAAAACAAAAAAGCAAAAAACAACAAAAACAACCACCACCAACAACAATAAAAGTTACTGGATATGGGGAAACAACTCATCAAAACAAGTAAAAGTTCTGTTGGGAGCTTTAAAAACCCACCCAAACTGCTGAATAATAAATGTGTACATTTATAAAATCTTTAAATCAGTGTTGCATTTAACATATGTAATCTGTGAAAGCAACAGACTCACAAAATATTTTTTACTAAAGGCTACTTTAAAAGCCTAGAGATAGTAACACCTGGAGAAGTACAGCTATTCATTACATGCTGCTAATGTTATTTTTAACAATTTTTTTTTTTTTTTTAGTTAGTATTCACAGAAATAAAGTAAACCTAGAAATTCCAGTATGTTAGTATTCAAATATTCTAAATAAAATTAGTCTGTTCTGTAATTTCACTAACCTTTTGGTGCTGCATCAGAGAATGAAATGGTCCACTGTAACCAATGAAATCTTTTATAATTCGGTGGTTACTGTCCTTCTTAAAAATTTCCCTAAAGCACCTACAACAAATTCAAGAGGTGAAATTGACCTAGAACAGAACTTCAGGCTATAAAAATAAATCTACAGTATAATGATTTAGGGGAACAACTAGCAATTAGGAAAAATTACATTCAAGGACACAGTAAGGCATTTTATGACTTTGCTAAAAGTCAGATGTATGATTTACTTTTTCTCTTTGATTAGGTCATCAGAAAAATAGCATAATTAAGAATAATAATAAAAGCCTTGAATTTCAGAAGAGACACCGGCCAGCTTTGTCTCCGCAAAGAGTAAACATATGCCTTTGAGCAACCTGTAATATAAAATATACTTCAGGTTCCATTGCTATCTTTCCTCTTCGAATCCCATTGTAGAACCCATATCCTCTCAAAGCTTTTTTGCACCCATGACTACATTGCATCAGTCATAATCACACATTTTTAGTTGTAATTTTGCATTTTGGACATCATTTCTTGTGAGACATGACAGGCTCATAAAATCAATTCCAATGAGCCGTACAAAATTAACAGATGAAATGGTCCGTTACGTTTGTTTTCACCACCATCATCATTAAGTACAAAGCTGGCTCATTATGGGGAGACAATGTTTAATCATCCTCCAAATTTTGCAGATGGATTTACGTCTGTGCGTATCCTCTTCTGTGATGCTCAATAGCCAGGCACAGTCTGTTCCAACAGCCTGTAAACAGGACTCAGTTCAGCAGGCTGTTCTGATTTAGCAAAGCATTTCAGCATGTGTTTGTGTCTTGTTGGTTTCAGAGGAGTTTAAACCCATCCTTAAAGATAATAAATCCACAATAAGGCTGCATGCTAACAGAGACTGTGTTTGTGCATGTGCATTGATGCTTTGGGGAGCTGGAGTTCACTGCAAGCTAGAGAGGTGAGATAGGGAGACTACATGTAGATGTAGCAGTCCTGGCAACTGCACCTTGATTAGCCAGTGCTGCTACTGCAAATGAAAGGGTGCTATGATTGAAGAATAATCCCTGAGTATCAGAAAGCAGGAACAAACAGCAAATAGTCATTTTCTTCACAAGATTAGAAGAAATCCTAAGCAGAATTAAAAGTATGTACCATTTCCTTGTCACATTACTGGCAAAAACTTGGGGTTAAATTATATTTAAAGGAATCTTATTTTGGTCTAATTTCTCAGCATAATTATTTTCCTCTCAAAAGGATGACACATGTGGGTGGCAGTGCAGAGCTCTGAGGTTCCCTTTCCTCAAATGAGACAAATGAGCAATGATACTCAGGATTTTGCTGGTGGGGCTCTACTCAGCCTTACCCTTAACCTTCTTGGCTGAAGAGATCATGAAAAGCATAACCTGGCTCCTCCCAAAGAAGAGCATCTGTGGCACTGAAGATAGTTTTTTAGGTTGTCACTTGCTGGTAGCAGATTTAAATGGTGACTTTAGGAAAACATACACGACTCATTGCAATAAATTTTTGGCTAGTATAATTCTACTAATCCCATTGCGTGAATACTCAGAATGAGGCTAGTTGTCTACATTTGACCATGTTATTTTTTCAAAAACATGTTTTTATTTTAATAATCCAGAAAAGTAGAGAATCAAGGTTAAGAAACCTGTTCTCTTGCTATCATTGTGTACTTGATATTGATGGGATCTACTGCACAGGTATGAAGAAGAGCACATCGGCTGCTTAATGTCATGGCAGAAGGAGGACATCTGGTACATGGTTGCTAGAAAGAAGCAACCAGAAATACCAAGATGTCCAGAGAATGGAAGACAAACAATATAGATGAGACAGAAACTAATGTTCAGTCTCAGTCTTCACTGGGACAGTTACTTTTCAGATCAGTGAGGTCTAGGCAAAGTTCATATGAGATTTGTATAACACATCATGCAGCTGATTGCTCAAATGCTTTATTCTGAGAAAGCTATTTATTGAAAGTTAATGCTTTCTTAAAAACATTAAGATAAGCAATTCTGCAGGTTCAGAAAAAAGAGCTAATAAAAGTTGATCTAATAACAATGCATGATGATGGAAAAAAATCAAATAGGGAAATACAGCAACTAAAGGTTTCATCTTCCTTCTGAAGACTCACAAATAACTATTGCAAGACCCACTGTGAAAAGCAGCGAATCATATGAAATTCTAAAAGGCCCCCTTTACTGGGGTGTCTACCAAGAGATCAAAATTGAAGTTCCATTTTTATCTGCAAACAAAGGTTCAGAAAGAGGGCTACAATCTTTTTGGAGCTTTCTTGAAACCAAGGGTGTAGACCAGGCTGTCACTGATGGCAGTAAACAGGAAAAATGTGGAGAGGTGTGGATCAAAGAATACAACTTTCTCTAAATGAAAAATGTATGAAAAACATTCAACAGAGAAGACCAAATAAATCATACATTATCGCTATTATTTATATCCTCTGAGGATGGCAGATATGGAACATCCCAAAGTAAACACAGAAATCCTAGACAAATATCAGTAAGATGATCCAGGTGGCCCTGAACCTGCTACTGTCAATTAGTCTTCTTGCCCTCTAACCTTGCATATATTAGTGACAGAGGTACAACACAAAGCAGACAAAGCAACCTTTTCCACAAATTAGTATTATAACAAAACCAAGTTGTTATTCTTCTATTACCCTCTCTCTCTCTCTCTCTTTTTTTTTTTTTTTTTTTTAATGTCTACCATGTATGAAATAAAGGACACTTTTAATTGGATTATTTTTTAACACTTCTCCAAATTAGCACCCTTTAGAGACTTTCATTGCTAAGATAAAATTGAATCCTATATTCTTTTGGAAGGAACTAGACACGTTTAATTACATTACAAAACTTAGCAGAGTCCACACCTTTTCTTATTCTGCATTTGAGAAACTTGCAAATTCACAGCCATGCTCTAAATACAAATCTGCCAATACATAAATAATGATGCATTATTATTTTATTATAATTAATAAATAATAGCAACAAGAAATTTTGCCTGAGTCATGATGGAATGATATGGGCCAATGAAAAGTATTGAATGAAAAAGAGGCTTATGAATGAATGAATGAAAAGAGGCACCTATATTATGTTGAAAAGCCCATTTTTCCCAGTGATGTTGTACATGTAGTGATCTGATTCAGAAAAGGCATAGGCTTATGTGAGTATATCTGTGCTATAGGTTCACTTTTGTGAAAAGCATGGCTACAAGTTATATGAAATTAAACACACTTCTCTCTTTCTGGAAAAACAGAAAGAAAAGTCTGTTCTTTTAAACAGACTTGAAAGTGGGGCTTTTTCATGCGAAGGCAGATTCACAGCAGTCAGAGACTAGTTAATAATGTGGGCAGCTGCAAGAAAAGCCTTGTTATTCAGCTACAAATAAAGTAGGGGATGGGCAACTTCCGTCTGGCTGTGAGTAAATAACAAAAAAGATTACTGGCCACGGCACAAGCTAGGAGCTGAAAAGAGGATTAATGTGACGTTTTCCAGCAAGACAGCTTTTTTTTCCAAGCTCTATAAAAGATACATTAAGAGTAATCTAACCTTTTATTTCTAACAATGCCAGGAGAAGGTTTCACAGCCAAGAATTCATTTCTTATATCCTAGAGTGTGCCTAAGGAGTTCACATTGCTTCCCTATACAGCACTGCCTGCTGCTTTGCAAAACAAGTACCAGGTTATCAGCTAGGGACAATAACTGGAGTTATTTCTGAACAACCACCATATTTAATCATGGGATTTGGAGGCATATCTACTGTTGTATCAGGGCAGGGAAGCCCTGCCAAGTCTATGACTACTCCAGCTGGCAGTGATACCGTTCAGGTGCGGCACAGGCAGAACTTGCTGTGCATCATGCACTGAGGTGCTGTTGAGTTTTGCATACAAACCCCAAATATGAGGTGCTACTTTGGACTTAGATGGTGATGGTCAGAAGTCAGATGCAGCTGCATGAGTGTTTGCCAAGGAAAATGCCAAGTGTTTTGAGACAAAACCTTCTCATTTAATTTTGCTTTGTAAAAAGCTATCCTGCATGCTTTGTGTGGGGAGCTTAGATTTCACTCAGGGTGCTTCTTTATCACTAACATTAACAGCTAAATGGGACAGTTGGCAGGACTACCAACAAAAGCCAGGCTTCCACCTCCGACCTCTCTCAGCTCACCTGGAGAACATCCAATATGAGATGACCATCAAGAAAGAGGAACCTGCTTCTCCCTGGATGGGTGTTTCCTTCCCCAAATCCACCCCAATTTGGTCAGCTTCCATAGGCAGAATGACCCCTGAAGACCACTGTTTCTTACCCCCAAACCACAATGCATGGTGTTGAGGCTATTACTAGGGCTGATGAAAATATGCCATGCATACAGGACTCCACAGTGTAAGACTGTGTATCAGGCACCTTCCCATGCATGTGCACAGTGAAATGCTTAGAAATGAACAAAAAGAAAAAGGACTTAAAATAACATAATTGGGGAAGTCTGAGCTCTGGGAGTTTTGAGATGAATTACAAATTGTCTGAGTCGGGATATGCTGGTGCAGGGCCATTGTTTGCTGACAAGTAAAGACAATGTACTTGCACAGAACAAATTTGTTCCCTGCATACAGAGAGCTTTTTCAACAAAAAGAAAGAAAATGGAACACAGTGGGGAGCTTAGGGGGAGCTTAGAGAGGTTTCAGACATCATGTTTGCATTATTATCTTTGTGTAAGTTTATACTAAAGAAATCAAAATGGGTACATCCCATCAGAGCAGTAGAGAAAATTGATGTAGGAAGGAAAGGGAGAGATAAAGGAGTACCTATAAAGTCGCATAGTTTCTAAAACTGTACACTAGTTTTGGAGATTACCCACATAATAAGCATGGGTTTCAGGTAATGACATGCTGCAGTAATTTCATGTTGTCCATAAAGATCAAAATTTAAGACATAGATCCAACACAATGACCAGACTGCTAGTGACATAAAACATAAGTAATAACTTTGTTGACGTTAGAGGACATGATTTAGTAAAATCAGGTACAAAAGTTTAATGCAGACCGGTCCTGAAATGTTGATGTACAACTGAAAAACAGAGTGCAGAATCATATAATTGTACATTTTGTAAGGTTAAATTTTAGTGAAATGTCAATACTTTTAAAAACCAGCTGCATGGTCTGACCAGAGTAGAACCCAAGTGACTACTGCTGGGCTGTTGTCCTGTCACAGGTTATACAAGCAGATATGCCACCTGTATCCCAAAGGTGCAGATGGGCTTTATTTTACAGTGACAACAACTCTCTTCAGATAGCTTTTTCTATGTTTCCTTGGAGGAAATGGCAGGTCAAGCTTGAAACTGTCCTAAATATAACAGTACAGAAAAAGACAAAAAAGTGAGGGGGAATAAAAATGTATGTTGGGATGGTCTGCTTCCTATTACATTTTTTGCAGGGTAAGTACCAGCATTAGATCTCCAAGTGGTCCCCAGTGATCTACCTCGGAAGAAACCCTCCCGCACTCTGTGGCTCTGGTACTGTCATGACAACCTGTCATCAAAATGCTAAGGCATGTGTAAGGGAAGGTTTCCTTTCAACCAGCCTTCATGGTTGAACCTTCCTACGCTGTTCTGAATTATCACCAGAGATGCTCAGATCTGCATCTTTGCACTCATCCAACTTGAAACAGACATTGATAATTAATTTCCACCAAGGGATATAAACCCTTTCAAAACTATTTTTAGCCACTTCATCATAATGTTTTGATAGCCCACATGATCTTTAGGCAGCTGAAATAGCCACGGCTCTTCCAGCTCAGCTGAACAGTACTCATTTGCCCTGATGAGCAATGCAGCAGGGCAGCTTCCTCTGCGTGCCTTTTACTGCCTCGCGTGTGACTGATGCTGTCAGGCACAGGAATGTTCCTGATGCACTTCAAGTAAAATTAAAGGGCTTTTACAGAGGGTTTCAGCTAACCTCCCACACGAAGCTGAGAATTCTGAAATAAGCTCAACTTCCACAAATAAAGAGAAATCCAGATGGGGAGCTTGTTAAATAAGCACAATCTGAATCTGAGGTGGGTTTGCAGTTTGGAGGTAGGTTTTTTTTTTGGTAAACAACTTGTACTGGCCATACAAATAAATTATCACAATAACAGATTAAGTTCTTCTATGAGGAGCTAGCTAGATGTTTGAGGAGTAGACCGATTATTTGTGCATACTGCATTCTGCAACATTCCTTCTGTTTAAGAGTTATTAACCTAGTACTTTGAGAGATTTGTCATCCTCTCCTAGAAAAACATTAAAAGATGTTACAAGTAATAACATATTATGCTAACAATTCCAGGGTGTCTGCTTTTCAAGGACAGTTTCCTTCTCTAAACATGAACTGAATTTTATAAATGCAGACATTTTCTTCTTTAAAATGCAAAGATCCTGCTGTTTTCAAAGAATATATATTCTAAGTCTATCAGAGCTTAATGCCACAATTATTCCACCAGGGTTCTATAGTGACTTAACATTACTTAATCATTTCCTGTCGGTTCTGACTTGTCCTTAGCCCAGTTAAAAGAAAAAAAAAATAAAAAATCAGGAAATATCTGAAGTGTCTCTCTCTCTCTTTTTTTTTTTTTTTTTAATGTGATTAATTTAAGAATTATTGAAGATTGGGGATTAGATGTACAGGAATAAAATATGCAGGGCCAGATTCTGATCTTTTTACTGTTTAAGAGGGATTCCATTGACATGAAAGTAGCTAATGTGGCAAAGTGGATGTTAGATCAGGACCTGGACTGCAGAACTCAGAAAATCTGTGACAGCATCCAGCACTCCCTGTCTCCACTGGACCTTCTCATATTTTTCCTTGCAACATATCTATGAGGTGGTTTTGGCCTACTGAGGCTGTAGGTCTGTACATTTGAAACATAAAATAATTCATTTGTTATTTTCAAAGTGCTAATTTACAACAAGGCTCCAACTACTGATTCTTTGGTGCTGTGGATTTCTGTTTCCCTTTTTGACCCTTAACAGTGTCTAATGGGGCTTCAAACTTTCCTTAGACTTTCATCTTTAGAAAGTTCTGTATCATGAGGTCTGTGTGAAAGACTTGCCCTAGATCCTTTAGCTCAGATATACTCCTGCACACAGTCCTTGGAGCTTGTGTTAGTTCCAACAGTAGTCCAATACATTGTCATTTGATGGCTGTCAATACAGGCAAAACACTAATAAGTAGTCAGGAAATTTAAAAGGCACTTATAAATACAGAGCAGAGTTCAAGAATTGGCTTGCAGCCAGTCTAACCCTTACTTCTTCCACACTCGTCTTCCAAATCCTAGCATGAAGCCTTTCTGCTCAGAGCTCCCAAGAGTTTCATTAAAGAATAAAAAGATCCTTTTTCTGAAATCAGAAATGCGATTCTAAGTCCAACAGTCAGAAATGGTCACCCTGCTTGGACTTCCTTCATATAAAATATATACTTGTGTACAAGCTGAGTACACGGTCTCCTTAGAGAAGCAGGAGATCATTTCGAGGCTTCTTTTAAAAGAGGACTGCCAACACCTTCCCGTGTTTACTGAAATGCTTGGAGGCTTTCCAGTGTGGGTGGCAGCTCGATGGTGCTAACTAGCGTCTTTTACAGAACTTGGCAGCACTGCTACTGACATGCAGTGGTATGGAAGAAACATCAGTTAAATGTAATTCAGAAGCACTGTAAATACCGTGCCAAGTTGTTTGTAAACAAGCCTCAACAGGTAGAAAGTTTGGACTGGGTGTGTGCCACTGGACTGACTGCTCCAGTAAGCTTGAGGAGATTGCTTTGGGAAATTGGTCACCAGTAAGAAGGTCTGGGGAGATAAAATGCCAACTTTCTGAGGGCTTCTTCTCTGTGAATGGGCTTTCCCTTTCAACCTGCAGCTCCTCTTGCTCTTGCACCAACCCTCCGACGATTTCCAGTTTGCCAGAACTAACGGGTTTCAGCTGTCCTCCATTCTCTCTTCACTTTCTCTCCCTGTTTTTATTCCCCGCTTTCCTCCAGTTCCAGCCTTTTTCTACCACAAGGCTACCTGTCTGCCCTACCACTGTCTTCTTACTCCCTGCTCCTGCTTTGCACTCTCATCTTTGTGGGAGCCCAGCTGCTTCATCTCACCTGGCCTCTGCATCAGATAGGCATCTGACCCAAAGAAGTCCTTCACATGTTCTCTGCAAGCCTTGGGGAAACAAGCATTTCCAGAACATGGGACAGTCCATTCTAAAAGATGGATCTATTGAAACTCTCATATTGAAGGCAAATCCCACCTGCAACAGTTGTGGTTCTATCACCCTCCTCTTCCATGGCTACCCAGCTGCTATAAAAAACAAAGTCTGACACTGAGGGACATCACCCCATGGCCAGTATCTTGGTCCCCTTTATCTAGCCATTGATAGTCATGAAGTTCTATGACTTCCCATTTCCCTGGCACATTTGTTCAGTATTTCTTTACAGTGAGAGGGAGGATAATTGGACTGACAGAGAGAAAGATGTAGAGAAAGACAAATAGTCTACCTGAGCCTTTTTCAGACAACACATACAAAAAGTATGACAAAAATTTTCCAAGCTACTCTTTACTTTAGTTCTGCATTCATTGATTCTTCTTCATCCATACACACAAATTTCTCCTTTAGGTTTTCATCATCTCACATATCTGTAGTGCTTTTTTTTTTTTTTTGGCTTTTTTGACCTTGCAAATCTTTCCATTTCTGGTAGACATCACAAACTCTACCAGAAAAAAAAAAAATGGTTTTCTTAACTCTTGGAGTATGACTAATCTGATTTTAACAACCATTTCCTCACTCTGCATTCTCCAACACATGAAACATAACCTGCTCAGTTTTGTAGCCCTTCCCCATCCACTACTGATCTTTTCCTATATATGATAAAAAGTTAATGCATGAAGAGCCAATAACACCTAACACATTTAGTCTATTTTCAGAGTCAACTTCATGCTGCATCTTTTTTGTGAACTCTTCAAAATCTTTCCATTACATTCAGTTCTGCAGAGGCTACGATTTCCTGCACCCTTTGTCAGTGCTCTTATGGCATCCAGTTCTGTATTCCACCACAAACAATTTGAGAGAACCCAGGAGGGAGCAAAGCAAATGATCAAGTGTTCAAAAACATGATCTGTGAGGAAATAAGTATTAGTTGCTTGGTTTGAGATAAGGCCGACATGATACAATTTATGTCAGATAAATGAAAAAGGACTGCTGCCATCAGCTCTTCACATCTACTGCAGAGATGACAAGGTTTAGAAGCCTTCAATTTCAGCAGGAAGCTCATAGGAAAATCAGAACAGATTGTCCGGGAGGTCTGTGAAGGTGCCATCACTGAAGGTGTTTAGGAAAAGATCAGAAGTTTGTCAGAAGCAAAGCAAGTGTATTTGATTCTGTCCCCAGGGGATGTGTTAAGTACTCTCTTCATGTCTTTTCTGCTTTATTACAAAATTGCTCAAAGATAAACACCTGCTAAGTAACTTCATTGTGCTTCTTGAAATCTCTCTATACAAACCTAATTCATCTTAATCCAGTAAAAAAAAAAAAAAGTCCTAGTGTTTATTACATTGAATAAAATTATCCCATGTAAGTTATGCTCACTTCTATCTATTCAGGCATATTAACCCATAGCATTAGGATCCTCTTATCAGTTCACTGACTGTCCTGACCACATTAATAAGCATATATTCCCAGGCCTACATCCAACAGTACAAAGAGCATTCAAGAAAGACATCCATGAATGGGATGGTACTTCACCTTGAAGCCAGTCAAAGTTAGAATTTCCAGTGTGTGTGGAAGTAGCAAATCAGTTCCAAACCACTCCTCAAATGCTCTCAGAATGCTTGCTGTCCTGCAGATAGGCATGGATCATGGCAGGAAAGACATTTTTTGTAGTCTCCTTACAATTAATTTAAGAAAAAAAAATACAGTTTCAACATTATTCCCGGGAAACTACAGGCCTGTCAGTTTGACCTCAGTGCCAGGGAAGCTCATGGAGCAGATTATCTTGAGAGTCATCACGCAGCACTTGCGGGGCAAGCAGGCGATCAGGCCCAGTCAGCATGGGTTTATGAAGGGCAGGTCCTGCTTGACGAACCTGATCTCCTTCTATGACAAAGTGACGCGCTGGGTGGACGAGGGAAAGGCTGTGGATGTGGTCTACCTTGACTTCAGCAAGGCTTTTGACACCGTTTCCCACAGCATTCTCCTCAGGAAACTGGCTGCTCTTGGCTTGGACTGGCGCACGCTTCGTTGGGTTAGAAACTGGCTGGATGGCCGGGCCCAAAGAGTTGTGGTAAATGGAGTCAAATCCAGTTGGAGGCCGGTCGCTAGTGGTGTTCCCCAGGGCTTGGTGCTGGGGCCGGTCCTCTTTAATATCTTCATCAATGATCTGGATGAGGGGATCGAGTGCACCCTCAGGAAGTTTGCAGATGACACCAAGTTAGGTGCGTGTGTCGATCTGCTCGAGGGTAGGAAGACTCTGCAGGAGGATCTGGATAGGCTGCACCGATGGACTGAGGTCAACGGTATGAAGTTCAACAAGGCCAAGTGCCGGGTCCTCCACCTGGGACGCAATAACCCCAAGCAGAGCTACAGGCTGGGAGATGAGTGGTTGGAGAGCTGCCTGTCAGAGAGGGACCTGGGAGTGATGGTTGATAGTCGGCTGAATATGAGCCAGCAGTGTGCTCAGGTGGCCATGAAGGCCAACAGCATCCTGGCCTGTATAAGAAGCAGTGTGACCAGCAGGGCTAGGGAGGTGATCGTCCCCCTGTACTCGGCTCTGGTGAGGCCGCACCTCGAATACTGTGTTCAGTTTTGGGCCCCTCGCTACAAGAAGGACATCGAGGTGCTTGAGCGAGTTCAGAGAAGAGCGACGAAGTGGTGAGGGGCCTGGAGAACAAGTCCTACGAGGAGCGGCTGAGGGAGCTGGGATTGTTCAGCCTGGAGAAAAGGAGGCTCAGGGGTGACCTTATCGCTCTCTACAGGTACCTCAAAGGAGGCTGTAGCGAGGTGGGGGTTGGTCTGTTCTCCCACGTGCCTGGTGACAGGACGAGGGGGAATGGGCTTAAGTTGCGCCAGGGGAATTTTAGGTTGGATCTTAGGAAGAACTTCTTTACCGAAAGGGTTGTTAGACATTGGAACGCGCTGCCCAGGGAAGTGGTGGAGTCACCATCCCTGGAGGTCTTTAAAAGACGTTTAGATGTAGAGCTTAGGGATATGGTTTAGTGGGGACTGTTAGTGTTAGGTCAGAGGTTGGACTCGATGATCTTGAGGTCTCTTCCAACCTAGAAATTCTGTGATTCTGTGATTCTGTGATTCTGTGATTATGTCTGTGTTCAAATTCTGTTGCTGGGCTATTTTCTTCCTTTTCTATGAGCCATTTGGGGGAAGTTCAGGAAAGAGTAATTATTTTTGTTTCCCCTTTGAAAACACAGTAGTAATAGTGCTGGAGCAGTGAAGGACTTCCGTACCCTCAAGCATGTCCAGTTTTTCCAGCTACCATTATCTGGTCAGATGTAAGATGTTATGTCTCCCTAGAATTTCTGCCTGTTTCTAAAAAAAATGTATTTTATTTTTCAAGCATGCAACCAAAATACTGCACTAATAATGGAGTCAAGGGGAAAAAATATTGTAATTCACTGAAAGCATTTTACCACTGAGAATATGCTGAACACAGGCATTTTAGGACATTTTTCATATTGATATAGACAAAACAAACTGAACCACTGACAAGTAGTGATCTTTAATGACATTTACAATACTAAAAGCTCGAGGTCTCCTACACTGGGTTCGGGAACAACCAAGGCTTTTTTTTGCTTGACAAAGCTCCAGTGAAGTAGGCCAGGTGAGATACAGGGAAATAAATCATCCCTCAGTTACCTTTTCGGTGTGCATGCCAGAGGATTCCACATTCCTTTAGCACTGCAGTAGGCTCCTGCAGTCGCTGAGATGCTCGCTGGTGGCAGGGAGGTGGCCACGACCCTCTGGCATTGCCCCTCTCATCAGCAGAAGTTCTCTGATCACAGGCCTGGTATGGGGCTTGTCTTGCTCTTCCTCCTCTTGTGGCTAATCCATGTCTCCCTGTCTCATCTAATCTTCTTCTACAGTTAATAGCCAGCCTTCTGGTGTCATTATTATTTCTTCTGCCCCAGCCCTTTTTTGTAATTATAAGAAAAGATGTGGAAGAAGGGTGGCTCAGTCTGCCAACCTCCAGTGCTAACCGGGATGAAAATTAGTTCATCTCATCTCCATAATAGCCAATATATATTTACAGGGGAGAGCTTTCCTTCACATATCCTTGGTTTCTTTGTCTCTCTGTCCATCATCTCTGACACAGAACCTTGGATGAGTGAAAACTAGAAATGTTCAATTGTCAATTTTACAGGATAGATAAAATAAGCAGTTCAGATTCATCTTTGTGGAAACTATACAGAACAAGAAGACATCTGGTTTCGCACTAATGCATCTGATACAGTTGTTACATGAAACAAATTTCTGCAAACATTGTTAATACCATCTTGATGTTAATTCATTTGTTATGGCTTATGAACATATTTTGCATACTTGTGCATAAGTGAAGTTTTTTCACCACTCATTTTACTTAAAAGCTGGTGTTTAAGTATGTTGTTACAGTGGGTTACTTTGGCATTAAACAAGGGAGCTGATCATTTGAAGGAAGGCCACAATAAAGAGGGTAATTTTGGTCCCGAAATGCAGCACATCTGGGCACAGTTATGCACTTGGCTTCCGTGCCTGAACTCCAGCTGGCCAGAGGGGCACAGCCAGGCTGGCTGCAGGGCATCGATCTGCTTCCTGCAGTTAACTCTTCCCCACATCAGTAGACCCACATGCGTTCCTGTGGAAGATGAAGATGTCATTATAAAACAACTTCAGAAGACCTAGCTGCATGGAATAACCTCATCTACTGACTACTTCATTAAAATATTGAATATTTAGATCTGAGGCAGGGGTACAAATTGGAAGATAATGGCTTTGAGCTTGCTGTCATTATGCCCAGCCTAGAAAATACACAGATTTGATTAATGTTATCCATAGAAAAACTGTTAAAAGGTGCTTCAGATCAAGTGCTGAGAAGGTGAAAATCAAAAAAACAGAGAGCAGAATAGGAACAAAGAGTGAAGGCATGGTAAGGTTGATGAGTTATGCTACTTTGGATGTATGACCACAGGGAACAAAAGAGCTAATAAGCAAATCAAGATGTACAAAAACAACAGCTGCAACATTAAAAAAGCTTCATAATTAGAAACAACTGAACACCAAATCTCAGCATTAAGGGAAGGCTGAGAAAAGTTGTAGCTTACTTTTTCCAGCTTATAATAGGAGTGAGATACTGAGATCTGTTGTTTTTTTTTTATATATATATATATATTTTTTTTTTTTTCCAAACAAATGCTTGTGTAGTGTCAGAATCAGTTAAATTCAACTGGAATTTGAATTCCAGGTTCAATTTTGTATCATTTAATATTCCACACTGTTTATTTTATACAGCCAATGCCAGCAAGAGCAGCACAAAGGTAAAAATAAATCAGGCTACATGCCCAGAAACTACCAGATATCAGAGTTAACTAAGTCTTGCTAGAAATGAAGTCTGGTCTAGTTTTCTTACAAAATTAGGGAAATTCAAATATATCATTGTGTCTCCTAAGAAGTAATACTTTTAAGCAGAAATGATTGAATATACTATGTGAAGAAGACAAATGTAGGTCTTGACTAAACCGTACATGATTCTAATTTTAAGCCCCCTTTTTTCTTACAATTAGTATACTCATGAGTTTCAAAAACACTGCCAACCTGCAAAGAGGTTTCTAGAATTAGACTGCAGACTTTTATGTTTGCCTTAGAAATATATCCAAAGTTTAGATGGGTTGAACAGGTATTTTATTTCTTTCCACAGAATCACAAAATCACTGAGGTTGGAAGGGACTTCCTGAGATCTTTTTGTCCTGCTCAAAGTGGGATCAGCTACAGCACGTAGCTTGGATCATGTCACTTGGGTTTTGTCTCTGGTCTATAACAACTCTTTTGCAATTGTTACCTACCTATAATTCTTTAGCTTTCTGGTGACTTGTTGTTGTTGTTTGTTTTGTGTTGATTTTTTTTTCCTTATTTTATATCTAGCGACAGCCATGTATCAGCTCCCTGAGAGACAGATTTTGTCAGGGGAAGTCCAGAGAAGACTGGGTGGCTGAGATTCTGACCCTGAGATCTCTGAGTGTTTCAGCAAGGGAGCTAGTGGCATTGCACACAGATGTATTCTCATGATTTTGAAATATGGGCTTGGTAGACTGAGTTGTTATATAAGCACTTGTTGCATGCTTAACTTGCAGAGCTCTACAATCCATCCCACAAACTACCCTAAGGAATTGTGTTCTTCTTAAATTCCTCTTATTTATTCATAGACTTGAGTATATCACCATATACTTTACAGTTTAGACATAACATTTCTACATTAAAGAGAAGATTTCAAATGGATAATATATTTGGAGCAAATTTCTCAATGAATCAAAATATTCAAGGATGAAGTTAACCTGTACTGACTCTATTTAGGTGCCAGATAGTCTTATTCATCTGTTATTCAGGAAGAAATATTTCAGCTGGGTACAGAATGCCCACAAACAACTTCATTTTATATATTAAAAAAAAAAAAAAAAAAAGAGAGAAAAAAAAACAAACAAACAGAGAAACAGAGGGAGAGAAATCACATCTAGTCACTGTACTGACAAAAACACATGTATTGATCTGACCAAAAAGTCCCTGAAGTCCTTGGACATCTTTTATTTGGAATCCATTGATTTGGGAACTAGTGAATCAGAAGAGTTCTTCAGGTATTGTTACACTAGTTTCCATCTTTGAACAAGTATTTTCTGCACCACTTTACCACCAATATTACTTGAACAACTCCTTTGATTCTTGTTAAATTAGAGAATAAATCTAACTACAGGTATAAAGCAAAACCATCTCTCGATATAGTCCCCTCTGAAGGCCTTCACAAAATTATTGTGAATTTAAATTACAAAACAATTAAAAGATCTGTAGGTATTGTTTATAATGAGAAATTTTAAAAGATCAAACTTGGCCTTATACAGACTCAGTTATTTCCAGTTGCAATCATTTTCATAGGAGAAAAATATTTAAGTTAATATTAATATTAATATTAATATTAATAAAATATCTGCTTTCATGACTTTGTGATGTATGTGCTCATGTGCTTAAATAAAAAAATATTTATCTGCTTTCATGACTTTGTGATGTATGTGCTCATGTGCTTACAAGTTTGGATGTCAGGATCTTATCCTTCAAATTTTTAAACAAGTATTCACAACATAATCAATAGGACCACTTCCTGGTATGTGAATTGTGAGGCCTCACAAATGTATTCCTTGGGGGAAAAATGATAACAGCAAACAAATACTGATGGCGTTGTGAACAACAATGTGGAAAAGGATTTTAAGAGCTCATGACTACAGACTATGAATCATATTTGCTGTGCAATAGAACAAACATGTAAGTTGGGATGAAGTTTCACCAAAATTAAGGGGAGCAGTGCGCTCATTTCCCTTACATGATTCTAAATTATATAGCACATCAATTGTACCAACAGCCATGAGATTTTCTTCTGCTGTTTGTGCCTTTAAAAGCAAGGTAACAACTCAGTGCGATGTCAGTAAGTAAGACTGGAATTTTAAAGGCAATATAAGAATACAGATGACTGTTTTTACAAATTGCATGAAGTTCAAACAAGCACAACTTTATGAAAATGTATGAGAATTTATTTTAGATTGTAGAATCTGAGGGTTAATACTAAGGAACGGTTTAAAATATTTATGTTGAAAAAAATATGAGCATCTATGATATATGACTGATGCTATGTGAAACTCTATGTTTAGAGATTGAAATACCAGAATTATGCCATGAACAAACTCTTTTTGAAAATAAGGCAGTTTTTAGGCAATAAGCTTTTGTTACTCTTCTAATGTCTGCTTAATAATAAATGGTAATACTTTTGCCTAAAGTGGAAAAACTGAAAGAAAAGCTAAATTCTGTTCATGCCAGAACAATGTATATGGAAGTTTTGAAGCCTACATAATGCCTTTTGTTTGACCTCCTATTTTTGACTGCAGGAAATTATGATCCCAATGGAGGCAGAATATACCAACCAAGCAGGCTAAACTGAGAGTTTCTAATGCATGTACAGAAATAGTCTGTATGTATGTAAATAGCACCTACATACATACATAAAGCTTTATTCAGAAAGCCTATTCCTGCATCAGTCTTGACTTCATTAAGTCCTAAAAATAGCCTTGCAAAAGCTTTCTTCTTACAGGAACATAAACAATAATACTATGACTGTTCTATTATGGACAGTGGTAGGCTGGTGCACTTTTACTGTCTGAGAGAAACTGATGTGGCCTTTGAAATTTTTGATTCTGAAGAGCTTAGAAACAATAATTAATTTATGAAATGGTTATCACAAGGAAAATAAAAACGAATTAAAAGGTTATTTAACCCTTTGAGCACAGGAACTCTCAGGCTGCCAACAAAATCACTGCTTTGGAAAATAGATGTTGACATCTATGCTATGTACTTACTCTCCAAAGGGTTACTGTGAGCATTATTAAGGAAAACTGTCAGCTTGAATTATTGCAGCATTAACAATCAGGTTCTCCTTGGTAGCTTGGAAGACTTATATTTTATGCCAAGACGACATCTGCCATTTATAATTGCTTGAAAGAGACAAAGAATCTCCACTACAATCTCAACTGTAAACTTGTGTCTTTTATCTTTCCCGCTGCACTTTGAGCTTCAGAGCTATTTATTTCTAATATATACAGAAAGAACCAAGTCTAGAAATGACAAAGATAGACCTCAGCAAGGTGACAGTGACATTTGGTGCTTGCTCTTTTGCTACTCCTTGCTACATTTTTAGGCAGGAAAAAACTTTCAAGATTAAACTGTGTAAGGCCTACGTACTTCTGGCCAACAAAATGGCACAACGGACACTGTCTTAATATATTGGCAATATAGCTATGATCTATCAAGCTCTGGCAGTACATGCAATAGTGTCTTCTTTTCTATTTAAATGCTGCTGATCAGAAATAGTTCACAAAAATAAATAATCTGGCCTCAAGCCATTTTAACAAGAAAATCAAATCAAAAAGAGAAAGATATTTGGAGTCCTCTGTTAAAAGTGCTGCTCTGGATTGCATCTGCAGGAAATGGAATAAAAGGAAAATTCTATTTTAAAATACCTCAGGTATTGATGTCTGTGCTCACGCTAGCTTTGGACATTTCTGCTGTATAGGTCACTCTGCAGTATTTGCTCACTCAAGTAGAAATTAGAGAAGTCTCATGTGTCTTCTTTCCCACTCACATCTGCCATTTAGGTATGATCAAAGCTAACGTATACAGTCACATGTGTTCTGCCTTGGCATCACATCCCTGTTCTGTGTGTAGCTTTATTGGGTGGAGGCAGACTCAAAAGAATAATTCTGCCAATTTTCTGCCATAGATGGACCTTCCTCAAGCTGCTATATTGCACAGAGCACATGTATTCTAAGGATCACAGTAGAGCACTTATCCTGGTTCTCTATATGCTATAGAGATATATGATAAGCTTATGCTATTCGTCCTAGAAGTGTCAGTACCAGACTGAAACAAATAAATATATGTTAGAAATTTATACACAATACATACTTATATGAAACTTTGCTCTACAATTGTGCACTGAATGTATTATTTAATTCTGGATTTCTCAGTAGTTGCTTGGCTGAGGTTCTCTACACATCTTTCTCTACTCTGCTGTTTTTTTTTTTTTCCGTTTTTTTTTCTTTTCCTTTTTTTTTCTTTTTTTTTTTCCCCCCTCCCCCTCAATTAGAAACCCTTCTAGAGTTTATGCAGGAGCTTAGTATGAGTGTGACAGTGTCTAAGAGTCTGCTCCTTTATGCAACAGGTATGGCAGTTTGGCAATGGCATGAAGTCCTTAATAATAAAAGCCCTGCTTTTGTTAGCCCTGCTAACACTGTTGGAGGGGCTGTTACATAAACGTTTTTCTCTACTATTTTGCATTTGTTTTTGATAGGGTTTACTCTGCACCAAGAAAATTAGAATTACAAATTAATTAGTTCAGTATCTACTGTTACTCTGTGTTATTATGTACCTGCGTATCTGAAAGAGACGGGTTGCAGGAAGAAGTGATGATGAGCTTAGATTCTGGATCCTCTCAAATTAGGGGATTGCTTCCAACAGAGGTTAGGTTTGGGGTTGTCTGTCTGAGAGATAAAGAGCCACCACAGAGGCGGCTGCAACTGTTTTGTGTTTACACAGTTCAGTGGTTGCTTTTAACAGAAAGTATATGAGCAAATTTGCAAGAACTGGGATAATCCCACTTCCCATGACTGCAATTTTGTTTTGGAATTAGCATAAAAAACAGCCCCAGGCTGATTTTTTGTCCAGGGTTTTAAATTTAATTATAAGGTCTAAGACCTGATGAACTTTTCTGTAGCTTCCACAGATGATAATTTATTTCTATTCTTACTTGTTCTCCTAACAACACTGGGTGTGTGAGTGTGAGGGAGAGATCTACTGTTGCTGGAAGCTTGTACACAGACTGAGTCCTCATAAAATAATAACAACAAATGAAAAATGCAATAAAAGACATGACATGGCTTTTACTAGCTAAATCTAATTTATAATCCAAAAGCTTCCTTTAATATAAAATGTCACCACAGTAAAGACATGGTTATAAAGCTAATAGCAAATGCAATGAAAGGAAAGAAAATCCAGAGACATATTGTTTGCATCTTGCCAGTCACTTATTCTTCCCACGGAAATATAGCACAGAATAAAACTAATATTTATCTTATTTTTTCTGATGTAACATGGAAAATTAAAACAAAGGAAAATTTCAAAGGTGGATCGTTGGCCCATTTTTGGTGGAAGTTCATATTGGCATTATCCAGGGAAGTGATTGTCCCCTTGTACTCAGCTCTGGTGAGGCCGCACCTCGAGTACTGTGTTCAGTTTTGGGCCTTTCACTACAAGAAGGACATGGAGGTGCTTGAGCCCACCACTGATAGCACTTGGCTTTCCTCACTCAGCCCAGGTTTGTCTGGCTTGTGCTGAATTACAGCCAGAAGGGTAGGTTGTTCTCCCTCCTGTACAGATGAATCACAGGTAGAGCGCTTGCCCAGGAAGGGGAAGAACTGAGTTTGACACCTTTCTCATGTGAAAAGTGCTCAGATCTGTGTGTCCCACACCACAGAGCAAACCACCTCTGGGATGGACATCCTGCTCAAGGGTTGATGTGAATGCGTTGCTCTTTGCTCTTTCAAAAGAGAACATGCGAGTCTCTGACTACTTTTTTTTTTTTTTTTTTTTTGAAGAGCAGGCACAGATCTCTCTCCTCAGGTGATAACCTTGGAGCCCAGCCTATTTGTAGAAAAGCATCCCTGTCTCTGACACTGAAGCTCTGGAGAGGACCACGATTGATGCCAGTGTCCAGGATTTCCTAATGATATGCTCCATATTTTGGATTCAGATATCTCACTCCCTCCACCAGTTTTGTATGGACATTGGGGATCTAATTATTTTGGAATTTAGGAGTTTTAGGACAAAACAAAGATTTAGAGTCTACTTATTGGACTAAACTAAAAATTGGACCTCCTAAAAATGCAGAGCCACAGTATTGCTACAGAGGCCATCTCCTTGGAGGATTCAAGAGGCTTTGGAGTTTGTGGGTCACTGTCAGAAATTGTGCAATTGTTCTGTGTCTCATTTTCTCACCTTTGGAAAGAGGTCGGAATTATTTTTCTCCTTCTTGTTGTCTGTTTCATCAATTTTGTGCCACACTGTGAGACTTTTGTCCAGAGGAGTGTACACTGACTGTACAGAAACTCCCTATCAAACTCCTCATCAATGTGATACAGGGTTACTTACAGTCTACCAGCTCTCAGAACAGTGAGAGTCTGTTCTTATGTGTTCCAATGGTATTTAACAAAAGAAACACTTGATTTTTATAAGTTCAATTCCTCTGGTCAAAACACTAACAGACCCTTTGTGCTTGTTACCCGAGACACTCTATGCCCCATCTATGTATGTGATTAGCCCTTGATAGTCTAGCAGGAGCAGATGATACTCAAAGTCACTTTCTATAGGGTCATTTTATTAATTTAGTTCACTGGATTAGATTAACAGATCAGTTCTGCAGAGATGCAGATCTTTGGTTCACTGGATGCACTCTAACAGGCATTTCAAGCTGAAGATGAGAGTATTTCATCAAATTTATATGTTTATAAGATTTGGGCCTTTTGCCAAATCACTATACAGTTGCAGTTATAATACAGCTGCCAAATCACTAGGCAGCTGCAATTGTTATCCACTGGCTTGTGTGGCTCAGAGCTGTCTTTGTCAAATTCAGCAGGCACAAAGGTGCTACGTATTGTAATGTTAAATAATCTGTAACAGTGGGGGATTAATGAGAAATGCTGGCATCAGATGGCAAATACCTCAATCCATAATTCCGCATCACATCACAGATTTAGTGTTTTGACTTCCCAGGAAGTTAAATGTAAATTTTGGAGGACTTCTCAGAAGGAAAATACTTTCCCCTTCTTTCACTATGTTGCACCTAAGTAGGAATGTTTTCTAGTTATTGCAGTTACAATCCTCTCAATCAGAGACTGGATGATAATTAAACAAAAGATCTAGTCCTAAACTATTTCAGACATGAATTATAGGAGAATGAAAAGAAACGCTTTAAAGCAGAGAGAGGAACATCTTGACTCTGAGGTAAACACTGGTCTATAATTTTTGCTTTGAACTTCAGAATGACCACTGTGAACCATGAAATCCTGCTCCCCTACTACTTCTGTTAGTTTCATGTCATAAATGTTCTAAGCTGATAGAAGCAGATGTTCCTGTTTGCACAGACAGCATTAGAGGTCATGTAAAGTTTCCCATACAGTTCCTGACTGCAAGATAAAATAATCTGATTTTTATATAAACAGAAATGTATTTTTTTGCAGTGTTTTCCTGTCACATAACAAGAGCTCAGGTACATATGAAGTTGAATGTTCTCTGTCCAAGACATATTTGGGAATGGGATCAGACTATTAATATAACCATATGACACCAGATCACCTTTTTTAGGCCTCCATAGAATGGGGAATTTGCAATGAATTTCAGGAAATGCAAAGTGTGCTTGCATAAAGATAATATAACCAAGAGAGAATGCTGTATTTTAAAACCATAGACTGTCCCTTTTTCTTGGTAAGTTAGCTGCAATAAACCCCAACAAAAAGTGTCCTGAATAATAAATGTGAAGAATTGGATGGTACATGGAGTATATGTAATAGGGAGGGGGTGGAGATGCAATTACTGATAACTACTCTGAGACTGTACAGAATGCAGAGCGTAGGCTATTTGGGCGCTTTGCCATGATTCTGAGTTAGCACTAAAGTTTTGCTAGTAAACCATGACAACTGCTGTTTTTATTAAGTTCAGGAATGGAAATGTATCAGTTTGCCACACAGCATTAGGATGCAGAGCACTTGAAAATTTGGGATGGTGTTGCAGCCTGAGGGTAGGATGGAACAAAATTGGTACTCCAGGAAAGGAGGCTGTATGTAACACCCACAGGAGGACTTTTAACACACTGGTCAAGTTGCATGAGTGAGAAACACTCATTTGGTCCCAGCTTAAGCAACACTGCAACATCTGCAACTCCCACACTTGCAGCAGATCATCAACACTTCCTTTCTCCTGGAGACATCTTCAAGCAAGCAGAGCTGACCAGCCCAACTGAAATACTGGTCTGGGGGAGAAGATGCTTGCACCACTACCAGGACACCTGCCCATTGTACAGGGGTCCCATGTTCAGCAGCACCAGATCCTCTGACTTCTTCCCTGATGCATGACACTGGGACGTTGGGAAGTCCTACCTCCTAAAAACGGAGTCACAGCATCTGCTACACATGCATGGGCATCTCCACGTCCTGTGTCTCTGTGTCTCCTCTTCATTCAACTCTTCCAAGGGAACTCATGCAGGTTTACCCCCCTCTGATAGGTATCTGAAAGCACATGTAGAGTATCCAGCCTGCTTGAAATATTAATTTCACCATTTTCACTTTTTACATGCTATGCATATATGGATTCTTCCTACAGATAAAGCCAGATTTTCAGAAGAAAATCAATTGACAGTAAGTTGCAGAGCTAAATATTTCTCACTGAACTATGCATGAATTATAAAGTACAGTAGCCAGTCTCATGAAATACTTAGTAAACCATATAATTATGGGAGTTTAATTAACACAAATCCAGCTGACTACTGTACAGGAACAGACCCATTTCAATCAGTGTGTGTTGATGAGGACAAAATCCCACCAATTAAGTGACTGTTCCAATTAGAAGCTGAAGAAAATTAGTCACCACAAGCAAGCTTATAACCAGGCAATATGCCATTTTGGGGGGGGAGTGACCAAAAATGACCCAGTTGTTTTTGAAAGTGATACTTAATTCACAAGTTTCTGGAAAGCAGGAGTAAACAGCTCACCAGGGACAAAAGATGAAATATTGTTTCTACTCACTCTTTTCCAAAACAAATGATTACTCTTGCATAGCATTATATTCAACCTATCCTTGCAGCAGGGGATAACAAAATATTCTCCAGCTTGATTTCTGAGTATGATAGCACTAACCAAGACAAGGAGATTTATACTGTCAATCTGTATATTTTCATTTTTTGTAATTTTGTATTTTTTTTCTCCAGGCAGAGATGTGCCAGACAAGCTGATCTAACAGCTTGCCGTCACCGAAGTGGAGTCCCAGTGCACTCTTTTCACACCTCTTCTGCTCCTGATTGCAAGTTACTACTGTTCTTATACCAGACCTCACTGCAGGCTGATTTCATTCATTATTTTAAGAGTAAACTAGAGTAACGGGGCAAAAGCAAATGAATAGTTTTCCTCCAGGCTAGGTATTTGAAACAACTCTCTGTAAGAACTGATGAGGGCTAGAATGGAAAGAGCAGGACAGTGTAGCTGAGAGTAGGGATAGGAAAAGCAGGGGATGAGGGTCAGAGAAATTAGATTGCTCCTTTCAGCAGCAGTGAGCCAGCAGATCAGGCACAAACAGGCATCTAGCTACACACTCAGCTTCTCTGCAGCCAACAGCTCTGTTGCTGTAGTGCAGCAGCACTAAAAACCTGCAGCAGTTACTGGCCTCAAGTATTCACACTGGCCAGGGGACTGCTAACGACCTCTAATTGCTGGCAGTAGTTCAAGTGCCAGTAATTCCAGGACATGGGGCTGCATACAAATATTTGAGACAGTAGTTGCAGGTGTCTTTCACTGCCCCATTCTGGTGGGGTTTGAAATGGCTGCTGTCTCAGGTGGTTACACATAGAATCATAGATTGGTTTGGGTTGGAAGGGACCTGAAAGACCATCTATTTCCAACCTCCCTGCCATGGGCAGGGATACCTCACACCAGACCAGGCTGTCCAAAGCCCCATCCAACCAGGCCTTGAACACCTCCAGGGATGGGGCATGGCTTGGCTGTGAATTGCTTATTTCAAACAAGTAGTTCTAGTCAGTGGGAACTTCACTGGACTGCCACAACTTCTCAGATATAAGGGACAGTGATTTAGAAGCTTTATCTATGAATTCCCTCAGGACCTGTGGATGCATTACATCAGGTCCCATGGACTTATGTACCTTCTGGTTCCTTTGATGGTCTTCAACCTGACCTTCTCCTACAGTGTGCAGTTCTTCATTCTTCCAGTCCCCACCTTTGCCTTCTAGGGCCTGGGCTATGTGTCTGGAGCTCTTACAAGTGAAGACTGAGGCAAAAAAAAAGTCACTGAATACTTCAGCCTTCTTCATAACCTGGGTAACTAGGTCTCCTGTTACCAGGGCCCAGGGAAGGCCCACAATTTTCCTGGTCTTCCTTTTATCACTGATGTACTTACAGAACCGTTTCTGGTTGCCCTTGACATCCCTGGCCGAATTCAGTTCTATCAGGGCTTTGCCTTTCCTAACCTGATCTCTGGCTGCTCTGACAATTTCTCTTTATTGCTCCCAGGCTACCTCTCCTTGTTTCCACCTTCTGTAGACCTTCTTTTCCTGTTTGTGTTTAGCTAGGAGCTCCTTGTTCATCCATGCTGTCATCCTGGCATTTTTCCTGACTTCTTCTTTGTTGGGATGCATCATTCCTGAGCTTGGAGGAGGTGATCCTTGAATATCAACCAGCACATATGCACCAAAAGAGGTTCAGGTTTGGGAAATGTGCTGTATATTGCTCACTCGAACACATATGTCTCTGAGGCAAAGAGGCAAAGTAAGCTCTGGCACTCAGCTCTGTCAGTACAGCCACTTTTTATTTCATGACTTGTTTGAAATAAGCAATTCACAGCCAAGCCATGCACACAGTGATAAAGCATTGTAAAAATGACTTGGAGCACAACTGATTCATTCATTTGTTTTATGGGGCCAGGGAAACTGTATGAGCCATGTCAGAGGTTTATGCAAGAGATGGATGAAAAAACAGCTGTGGAAGAACCTGCCATTTAGAGGAATAACCTGTGTCATCTACCTGCCTTCAGGTAGTGAAACAAAAGCCATTGACTTTCATTATTTCTCAGGACCCTTGCACTTTTTATCAGGATGCCAGATACATCCATCTCTGTGCACTGTAAGGTGTTCAGGATGGAGTGCTTGTAACTGACATTTTGTCAAATAAAGTCTGTGCTGAGATTAATTGAATATTAGATTACAAAGGGATCCATTTTATCACCTCGTATTAGGAAAAGAACAGATACCCAATTTGAAAAGGTAACTCCACTGCTTTTCATTTCACAGTTTAATTTGGAAGGTGCAATCAAGAAGTGACTACTTTGCTACCTATAGAAAACACTATTAGGCATAAATACAGACATATTTTGGACTGGAAAGATCTAACAGAGGCACGATACAACATCCATTGAACAGGGTAATTCCTATTGATTTGTCCATTAACAATGAGGAGATTAATCACTGCAATCAGCTACAACCACGTAACAATATTTAGATCAAAATTAATTGGGTAAGGATGTGGGTGAAATTTTAAAGCATGATTTCCACCAAGAGGATAATTCCAGTAGTACAGCTGGGGTCTAAACTCAAAAAGAAGCAAACTATCTATTTTTTAGGGGAAGATAAATCCAGTAACAAGTTCACATCATGAAACACAAAAAAGGGCTGCCACACAGCAAAGTTTCACCAGATCCATGAATGCCTCAAACATACCATTAAGTAGAAACATACTCTGAAATGTAAGGTCCTTTCCTCCCAGGAGAGACAAATAAATGTAATAGAACATGCTTCTCTTAATCAGGATGTGCGTAATCAGGATGGTGCCTTATTAGGATATGTCCCCGAGAACCTGTTTAGCTTAATGATAGTGAATGGTAATGACAACTGCTTTACCAGGATAGTATTAGCAAAAATTTCACTTAATGGGATACATGCAAATTGTGTCAGAGGGGTTAAGTGGTGTTTAACTAAGTGTGAAATTCCAAGACCATGTCCCTTAATAAACAAATTGATGCACAGTAATTAAAAGAAAAAAAAAATTAAATGAACTGTAATGAATAAAATTTGTAGCCTTCTGTTTACAGACAGGACTTGAGTGCTATGTCCACAAAAAATGCACTTCAGAAAAACAACTTTTTTTTCTTCCTGAACAGACTGCTACTTTCCAGCTGCTCTCATTATTTGAAGCAACTGATAAAAAATTTTTCAAAATAACTTTTTAGCTGAGGTCCACCTGAGGCAGTCTGTTGCAAGGGTTATCTCTTCCCCATGAGAACTATTTTACCTAGATAAAGAGACCATGTGATAAGTTGCTGATCTTAGGATGGATGGACATAATGTAGACTGGGGTTCACAATGAGAAAAGCCAAGATCTGAATTTAGAATTCATTGGCTGATGATACTCTCCAAGATTGGCTTAAAATTTAAAGTTCAGTGAATGTTCTTCAGCAAATCCATTTGCCAAAAATTTTTATGACAAGAAATAAGCAAAGCTTCACTGGCAGGCAAGAGGCATTGTATTTTACAGTTCAGTGACATTTCACAGAAAACTGCTTCCGATAGCTGAGGGGTCATTGCTAGCTCATGACCAAGGTAATGGTTAGGCTCACTAGCAGACAGAGCAGATCTAGTGCATGCCTTCCCCCCTGCCTGGATGCCCTGCAGAACAAGGACATGTGGCTCCTTCAATTCTCATCACACCTGGGTGTTGGGTATTATTGCACTGATATAAAGCCTATTCCTGAGCATGCCTCCAAGCCAGGCCATCCCCAGAATGGGGAGAAAGTTGGAAAAAAAAAAAAAACAGTGAGTGCTGCGGTATAGGGTACTGATCCAATGCCCTGCCTCACAAAATGGGATCTCAAGGAAACTGTAATGGAGCTTTTCACGCTAGCTAACATGATATTTATATGACTTAGCATCCTTCAGACTTCTTCTTTTATGGCTGCTTCAAATCAGGACAGCTTAATGAGAGACAACAAATGGCTGACGGATGCCCTTATTAAGGAGAATTTAGTGTACCATTCCTACCTTGATATGCCTCCCTTTGGTATTTTGGAAGAAGCTAGCATTTGAAAATGGCTGCTAAACTAAAGACTCTTGAGATTCCCCAGAAAACTGCTCAGATTAATATCATGGAGCTGGATGAGGGATAGAGTGCAAAGTATGTGGTCCAAATATTGTATCGCTGAAGTCAGCTGTTCAGCCAGTATGATTGCTCCTATCCACAGAAGTGCTCCAGTATCTTAACATTAGTTGCATTTATAATATAGAGTCAATTTACACTGGTGGAAGGATGCTTTTGGAGACTTTAGCTCCTTATCTGCTAGTTGTTTTTTTACTAGTTTGTCCATTATCTGCTAGGTGTTTTTTACCTGTGTGTCCACAATGTTCAAGGACAAACACTCTGAACATCATAGGGACTCTTGGCAGGGGCTGAGATGTAATCAGTCATCTGTCATGAGACACTGCTTTTCCTCCTGCACTGAGCGATTAAACATATCTGTGCAAGATCAAAGCAAATTTAGCAAATTACATTTTAAATACCAATATATTCACAGTTGTTTTTTTTTTTTTTTAATTACTATTCCATGAGCATTCTTTGACAAATAAGCATTTCCAGTAAAAAGTAAATAGACTGTTTGTTAATGCTACTGAAGAAAACAGAAGGTGGTTGCCTGCTTTTATTTTTTATTTTTTTGTGAATGAATTTTTGAAAGTGTGTTTTCCAGTATTCTACATGCCTAGTCATCATCATTTGCAAAATAAATTGTAACATTATTTATTGACTGATAGGGAATACAAGGACGTGTCCAAATAGACACAGTTCTTATAATAAAATTCAACTTTCCTCATGAATTTGCATGTTTATCTCACTGCAAATTAAATGTTGGTTGTTGTGCCTCATTCCTATTTTTTATCCTTAAGTGGATTCAAAAAGTACGGATGTGATAAAACTGTTTCATTCCAAATACAGGAAATTCCAATTGTTTTATGAGTACTTTCTGATTCTACCAAAAAATAAAGAAATGATGTATCAATGATAAATGATGGATAAATTATAACATATGAAATTATAGATATTTTGTACTGATTACATTTTGGTAATGATAAATCATCAGTATTATTCTGCTTAAGGATTATCATAAAGTCATTTTATATCACTGTTTTCATACATTTCCTTGCTTTAAAGTTTTGCTCAGAAATAAAATATTTTTGTTTTGCCTTTCATTCTGGTTCAAAACTTGATAAATTCCACTTGGTTTGTCTGATTGTCTCTTCTGGCTGTATGGGCAGTGGAATTATTTCCGAATTACCAAATGGAGAAGCAAGCTTGGACTTTTAAAAGAAACTTGATGAAAATGTCTGGCTGTGGAACTACTCCACATGCAGCAGGAGTTCTAGATGTGGCACATTCATTACCGGCCATCACCAGGAGCACACAAGCCTTCTGTTCTCTGACACACTGTGGATTTGAGTTTTCTGTAGCCCTGGAAATGCACATATTGAGCCTCAGACACACAGGCTGTCTCTTTTGTGGGCAGCTGTAAAGACTAAGACTAATAGCTCTGGAGTCTTGAGTTCCACTGTTAGCAAGGATAGCAGACATCAGGCAAATGGGAGCTCATCCAGGAATGAAATGCATTCACTGTGCAAAAATATGAATTATGCATGTGAAAGGTAATGCAGATAATAGAACATTATTGCATAAAATAATAATTCACTGCAAATAAACATGTGAATCCATGTGAATCCAATTGTTCCTTCTCCTGTACTTACTACGTTTTATTGGCCTGACCGAGATAGGAGCACCGCCAGTTTTCTTGGTTTTATTATGTGCAGAGCATCTTCAAATCCATGTGAATACTTTCCAACACACCACTGCAGAAATCCATGTGTCCACCTAACTGAATAAAACATCACACCACCAGCTCCTACAACTGTACATTGCCACATTGCATTTTGAAGTGCAAAATCTCCGTAAACAGGCTCAGTCTGTCTGATTCTCAACTGTATTTTACAAGAACAAGACTCCTTAAGTCTCTGTCAATACAGAAGGTCACGATCAAACTATGGTTAACCTTGAGGATTATTCAAGCATCCAGTCCATTTTCCTGCTGTAACAAGCTTACACAATGAAGTAAAAAAGAAACACATTTCTTTCTGTATAGACATTTCGGATGAGTATCTTGGATCATTTCTGGATTGCATAGGGGGAAAAAAAGAAAGAACACTAAGAAGAGACAGGAATGATAGAAAGACATACACATCACAGCTGTGCAAACCCCAAAGCCTCATAATCTATATGGGTTCTACTCCCTGTCAGTAATCTTTATTATGTGCTGGCTGAGTTGCTCAATCCTTGGATCAGCCAGCCCCAAGAGTGAGCCCAGGGCTGCCACCTGCAGAGGCAGTGCTGGGGCTGCAGAGGAAGAAGGGATTGGTTCGACAGCCGACTCATAAAGTCTGATTAAGTGATCCGCTGTTAGTGAAGTCCTTCGGTGACCTGCCTGCTATTTCTGTGCCTAAGTCATTTGTGAAACAGCCCCAGCATGTGATGCCCTTGCTGACGCAGGCACACACCTACTGGGCAAGGTGGCCACTGGCTCTTGTCTTACAGCTAGGAAAAAGCCTACATACATTCTAATCCAGGTACTGAAAACCTCATGTTGGATTGGAATGGGAGGTTTGTTAACAAACAACCACAGACAAGCAAACACCCAACCAAACAAAACAAAACAAAACTAACAAAAACCAAAAAACTAAAAAACCACCACCAAGCAAAAACAAAAGGACAAAGGACAAAGAAGAGAAAAAAAATGAAAAATAAGGAGATTTCATGATAGTTTTTTATTCTTTGTATTCTTTGTATCTTTTGTATTCTTTGATTAATTTGAAATCATTTCCTTCCTACAGCAGAACTGTTTAAAAGAATCAAATTAACTTTAAACTTTGCATTTGATCTCTCTGATTTTTCACTGCTTTCTTGTGCTCATATAATGGAAACAGTCAAAAAAATTACCTACAAGAGCATGTACAATGCTCATAAATCCTTGGGGAAGATGTTATGGGAATTAGACTGTTTTAAAAATTCAATTTTTGTCAGTGCCACACCAAAGAACCTGTCCTTTTAAGAGAAACGTGATCTCTTGCACTCCAGATGATTCAGTAACTTGTACCATTTCATCTTCCTTCTGTGAAGTACTTATCTGTTTCAGTATCTGAGTTAGAGTTGTATTGGATGCAATTAAACTAAGATGTGCACATGCAGAGTAACTCTTTAATGAAGATTCTCACAGTTGAAAGTACTGACACATTTTTTTTCCTTCAGAGAAAGGGAAAATGAATGCATTTCTTGAGTATATTTAATTATGCAATGAGGTTAACAAGATTCACATACAAAAAAAAATTAAAAAAAAATGCTTTTGCTCATCTGAGTAAGTCATTAGCACAATCAAAAAGCTTTCCCAACAAAGATGAGCAGGCTTACGTTCACTATTCAGTGCCTGGTACCCACCTCCGTAGCCTGAACAATCCATCAATAACTATGCTTCCCATTATTACCTAGGTTGGGGTATCCTTATGATGAGGATGCCAGAAGCACATGTTGACTACACTTGAGTTCACCAGAACCACTGCCTGTGGTCTACAGTGGTTCCAGCCAATGGCTGGAAGTAATGGTGCTTGGCCCATGCATCCACTGTTACATACTGAAAATCTTTTTTCATGGGATTATTTGGAGGGTAAATAAATACCCTTGTGAAACAGGATGCTGGAGAAAACCTGGATCTCTCATGCTGCTTTGTTTTGGCTTTCTTGTTGTTGTGTATTTTTTTTTTTTAATTATTATTTTTATTTGTGTGTGTGTGTGTGTATTCCAGTATAAATCTTGTTTATTACCAGATTTTGGGAAGCCTCTTTTAGTCTCTGGAAAGGGTGAAGGGAATCCTTCTGCTAATAACCTGTGTAGACCACAGTGTATCAATCAGGTGGGTATTAGATATGGTGAATTTCTAGGAATTGTAAAAATGGTAAAATCCTTAATTTCTTCATCAGTGATGATGTCAAGGTAGGTCTTACACTGAATCCCCTTTGCTGTGATTTCCAGGCACCATAAGATTGCTGGGGATGCATGTCTAAATCAGAGGTGGTGAAATATTTGACTGTAAAATTTTAACTTCAGGCACAAACCAGACAAAAAGCCCTACGTGTCACTATTCTTTTGGGGGCAATAAAATGCTGATTTTGTTACCACTCTGCCCCTCATGTAACTACAGAGAGGTAGAAACCTTCTCTGTATTATAGAGTATTAAGAAGACTACTCTTGGAAGAATCACATGCCCAACTTGAAATAAAGGAAATACACTATCAATATTAAATGCATATCAGGATGAAAGTATCAGTTTAAATCTGACAGAGCATCGCTCAAATCTGCTCATTCGTAGATCAGATATACTCACGCAGACAGGGCTATGAGGAACCCACCTACAAAACAGACCTGAGTTGCTTCCAGAACTCCTGAGCGCTGGCACCACTCTGACTAATATGGGAATAGTATGAGTATAAATTAAGGACTTTCGGGAAAAAAAATAATTATATATTTATATTATGGAGCATGTAGTCATTACCCGTGGCCTGGAAATGGATGTCAGGAGATGCTCTCTGGGACACTTTGGCAACTGCTACCCAGCAAAACTAAAAGGCATCCAAGGACAAAACTGGCCATGGACCGTTGCTCTCTGAATTGAAGAGAGTGGTCATCACTAGCAGGAGGGCAGTAAGATATCCCATACACCAGAGTGTGTGGAAGCTACATCTTGTCCTGGAGGGTGTTAATGACATTTGCCATTAGACTTTTCTTATCATGCATCTATCAATAATTTCATGCTGTGGTAAACTACTGGCATTTTGGAAAGTGAAATGAGAGCTGGGAGACAAGTTCAATAAAGAAAATAACCTATTCAGTCTCTGCTGCTCTCTTTTCATTAACAGAGTGATGTTCAGCAGTTTACTTCAATCACTGAATGTAAAAATGAGAGGAGATACAACATCAACTACAATATAATGAATTGCTTTTTTCTGTCCTCCCAGACAAAAAAGGTCCTCACTCCTGCAGGGTATGATGGAGTCAGCAGGCACCTGGAGCCAGAATTCTTTATTGTGGATCCTCTGTTATACAGTGCCTGTGGCTGCAAAATGCCTCTTTCCAAGTAGGATCCTCTGCAAAAGTAATTATTGCCCCAGTAAATTTATGTTCAGTCACCAGCTCTGATGACAGACTATGCTCAAAAAAACCATTACTCACAGTGTCAAACACCTGACCGACATGGCAATCCATGACACAATTTAGTCAATTTTGCATAGCATGCACCCTGAAGAATTAATTAGATACACAAATTCCATTAACAATCTCTCTTAAATGACCTGTATTCCTAATTTTCTTCACACAGATAGGAACTGTATTCAGTTATTCCTCAGAGCATTCATTCCCCTTAATGGGGGCATGCAACTGAGAATCCATAGGAAACACGATGGTAAAGGCAGTCCTGTTAGGAGGAGGTGTGGATTTTAGACACTCCTTTCCATCTGAAACACTAAAAGCACCTGCATCTGAGACTGAAATGGAATTTACTCTTTGTGCTGCAGCAGACTCCTTTAAGGCATGTTGGCTGTCATCTGGGATTATACTGGATTACGCTGGTTGAAGCAAGCGTTACCTGAAAAATGACTCCTTATGCTACTTAAGTCTAGATCAACTGATTGTACATTAGGAGAAGAAGAAGAAAAAAATAATTATTTATTTAGAGGTTGATGGAACCTTAAGAAAGAATTAATATGTGATTATGAAGAAAAAGCCTTTTACAGATTTTATTACTTCATCAGGTAGATTAATAAAAGTAATGAATGAAGGGAGCATGGCAGATGCCATTTCAATTTTAGTGATGCATTCTGGAGTCTCTCAAAACAAGTTTTACTTTCCTAATTGATACAAATTACCCTGGAAATAAACATTATCAGGAGGACTGAAAACTGGCTGAAAACATAAACAAAAGGTGATGATGAATGACAACGCTTCAAGCCATGAGAATGTGACTACTGAGGATCACAGAAGTCAGAGCAAGGCATGGTTATTGCCAAGTAACTCCATTAAAGGAAGGAAATAGCTATAGAAATGAAATTTGTACATAATGTAGAATAGTGAGGAATATCCAAGTGTTGATGATAAGTAACAAAAAGGGGTCTTCAGATTAGAAACACTAACAAAGTAACAGTGAAGAATGATTTGCTCTGGTAATGTTCATGTATGCAGTGACATACAGGAAAAGGAATGTATTTTAAGGCTTGTCTACATGTAAAAAGTTGCCTGTGCAGCTGTACAGAATAATCACATTAGTAAGACTACCAGGATATATCCCTTGTGCAACCGTTCCACTTTATTCCAGAAAAGCACATTCCCAAGGGAAATTATGCCAGAGTAACTGGACACAGATCTGATGTGTGCTGGAGCCGGTGAGCAGGTGAGACAGCAGCTCTGCTGTGGCAGAGCTCCTCTGTTTGGGAAGCCCCTAAAACCCAGCCAGAAAGAAAGCCAGGAATGCTGAGCGGCCTGCAGACTCCCTTGGTGGTAGCTCAGACATGATTTTCCAATGCAAAATTGTGTTTGGGGGTGCAGGGGAATTAGGATGGGTGCAAGGGAGGTGGCCCGGTGATCCCCACGGTGGTCCTTTTATGCAGCCCCCTTACGTGGCTGTCCCAGGAAGGAGGCACTGAACTTTGTTTGTGCCAGAAACACTCCGTGCACCAGAGAGACACATGAAAAGAAGCAGTAGAAATAGCTGACTCACAAGGAGAGGCCTGAAGAGTTAAACATGGAGCTGGCTAAAAGCAGGCTGAGTGGGGAACCCTGTAGTACTTTATAAATACATGACTCTGGAGATGAATTTTCTTGGTGTGACGCTAGAAATTGTAGCACGCAGCTAAGAAGGAAACATTTAGAGTAAGAGCCAGATAAAACTTCCTGACAAGGAACAACATTAGCCTTGGCAACCCCGAAGGGAAGAGGAAGGGATGAAAACTCAATATGTGGGAGACCATGTAATCTGATTTTCCTGACTTGAAGGAAAGGTGAATTCACAGCAGGAGTCACACCATGTGGAAAGCAGAAACACATAATATTTGACTCTTACTATGAAGAGGTCATGAAGGTGAGCCAGAAAATGGCTCTCGACAGAATGAAGCAGAAAAAGACAAGAGAGAACAGAGGGATCAAAAGAAGGCAAAACTAGGGATTGCCCAAATTAGAGGAAAGTATTTACATAATTGGTTATGTAGCCACAGAAAGCAAAAAGGAAAGCTGAGGTTTTAATCCTTTTCCTTTAGCCTCAGAGGGCAATTCAGACACAGCCTGAAGAATTACTTCCCCAGAAGGGCCATACTTATCTGGCAGTCACCTAGCACAGGGAGCCCTAAGGGCACAGTCCTGGGAGAAAGCACCATCACACAAGCATAATACGAATGCCTTACATTAATGTTTAACACGTAGAGCAATTCTATAATACTTCGATTGAAAAGTATCAAAGTTTTGGCACTAGCTGCTATTTCCTAACTGAAAAGCCCTGCTGACCCTTGAGACAGCATTACCTCTGCCACAAGATAAACCGTGAGCACAAAATCCTCCTGCCGCTCCTCAGCCTTAACATATGACAGACGCACGGGGGGTGGGGAGGGCAGCCCTTGGCTATGACAGACGCAAAACTAGGGGATTACACTCACCTGGATGATAAAGTGGCACTTCGCTCAATTTGTCTGGCTAATATTCCACATTGCAGCACGGAAACTGTTCTCAAAATAGGTTTCTAATTTCTGGAGAGATTAAATGCAACCAAGCTACTTTACTTGCTGATAATTTATCTAATACCTCTTAGCTGTGCCGTCACATTCACTACAATGAGTTGGATGAGGAGATACCAGCTGTCCTGTAGAAATTCAGGGAATTACCAATAAAGGAGCAGCCTGCTTGGATTAGACACACATTAGTACTGCTCTTCCAGGCTGGCACCTCCAAATCCTTATTCTCTAGCTGTCGCAGCCATATCCTGCCCTGCCTGTCAGCATTCATCTCATGCTTGTTAAATTCCTGTGCCACATCATAGCTGAGCTCAGTTCCCCCCAAAGAAGAAGGAGGAAAATACTGTGAAAGATCAGGATTTGTGTCACTGTGAAGGAAGGAAAAACTTAGACCAGCCTTCCCAAGGAACTAGCTGAAGTGTTACCAGAAGCTAAGCAATGGGGACCACCAGGAAAATTCCCAGAAGAAAAAACAAACAAACAAACAAAACCCAACCAACCAAAACAAAAAACAAAACAACAAACAAACAAACAAACAAAACAAAAACAAAAACAAAAACAAAAACAAAAACAAAACAAAACAACAGAGAACTAAAGCTTTCTATGACCCTTTCAGTAGATTCTTATTCTTACATGACTGAAGTCCCTACTTTTGGGGCAGAGATCAAAAAGGTGCATCTTTTGAAATTCTCACAGAATATCTTTACAGGCACTTCTACAAGGAAGAATCATCTTGCCTTTAGGTTTAAACCCTGCAAAACCAAAATATTTCCTTACTAGTTTATTATCTAACAGTATACCCATGTAAACGTGAAGTAGTAATATATTTACTTCAAAGCCGTTACTCTGAACTTACACAGTTGGAACTGAGCTCAGAATGAAATAGTAAACAGATTAAATGAAATGAAAGGTGTATGAGACAGAGAGACTCAGTAAGTGTTAAACTGCATTTTGTATTTCAGAAAATAGCACCCCAAAACAGAAGTATTATCTCAATAGTTCAAGTATGTGTTTCAAATACCTACCATTGAGAAATATAATCAAGAAAAGAAAACCCAAACAAAAAGATAATTCTGGTTTGCTTTGCAAAACGAATGCATCTTGTATGCTTTTGAATGATCAGTTGGCAAATTCTAGAAATCAAGTATCTATTCAGAAAAATGCATTAATATGCAATTTCAATTGGTTAGAATTCAATGTCCAGAAATCAACTGTAAAGGTTCTTCCTTGAAAACAAAATAAAAGAAAACAAAACCACCATGAACAAAGAAAAACAAAAACCCACAGATAATGATGCTTTTGATAGACCAGCAAAGCAGCAAGGTTAGGCTTATCCTGCCCCAGCTCCACAGCTCCTCCACAGCAGGAAAAGCTAAAAGCCCAAAGAGAATTCTGTAAGCCCTTTAAGGAGAGGTGACAAAACTGGCAGGAAAGCAAGTTTTTTTGTTTGTTTGTTTGTTTGTTTTTGTTTTTGTTTTTGTTAAAAGCGTTACATGAACCTTTTTACTTATTTTTCCTCTGAATCCCTCTTGCTCCCCTACTTCATTTGATGGAAATTTTCTGTGTATTCAGAATGCTACTTTCTGTCAGAAGTAATCAAATTAAACCTGTTTTAGTGTGACAGAAATAGCTAGGGATGTTTCTACACCTTTTTTGTGTAGAGAAAGGCAGACATAGGTACAGAGGAGATGTGAGGTATGAAGACTGTGAGAATTACATACCGTTCATAATTATTAACCACTTATAAATGGCTGAGCATATTTTTCTATTTATTATCTGCTTTATCCTATTTATTATTGTCGTGTTTATTATTCCAGGCATTTCACAAAATGAGCAAAGACATTCTCACAGGAAGCATTCCTTGTTTATTAGGAAACAGCAATTATTACAAGTAAAAATGATGCTATTAGTGATTTAAAGAAAGACAAGTATCATTGGCCAAAATCTGCTTCTACAGTAATGCCCAGAAGATGTGATGGTCTGGTGATAAACGCTGCTTGTTGTAGGCCTGTTTGTTTAAGGAATAATACAATATTAGAGGGTCCAACATGTGGCTGGAAGCTAACACATGCTATGAACAGATGCTTGCTAGTAAAGACTGGTAGTTCATTCATGTTGAATTAAACTGTAAATCAAGGAACTATGGAAGTGTGGGAGGAGTGGATTAAAAATTTAACAAAAAAGCTTTGGGTTTCTTAATTCCATGTTCTGTCATATCCCTCCATCTGTGCAAAATCTGTGGGTGTTGTAGAAAAAGCCCTGAAATGGTGGGGTGTTAAAATGGTTTACACTGAGACTCCTGTGCAGTGTGGCTGATTTCTATGCTTCCCAAGCAGTACCATTGCAGAACACCTCTGCCTTTCTACAGAATCAAGCCAGACATATTTATCACCAGTCAGACAAAAAGTGATTTAAATAGCTGGACTGAAAATGGAAATAAAGGCCCTATCATGCTTGAAAAATGCCATTTACTTTAAAGTGAGGTTTTCTGCTTTGTGAACGCTGATTTGAATAATAATAGAAAATAGTATTTGATGTAAGATTCTGCCAGTTTGTATTTAGAGAATCTTAGGCAAAACAGAATTCACTCTTTAAGAAACAAGACAGACAGATAACATGAGATATGTCTGAAAGAAAAATGATAAATAACTCCAAGGCTTTATTTTTAGTTTTTCAGCCAGAATGGAACTTGCTTTTGCTGAGCTCCAGCTACCGATTGCTACATGTTTCAAAAAGCAATTGAGGGAGGCTGGTCCCAAGCAGTAGTCCATGACAAATGCAACTACTAGCACCCAGAATCTGACAAAATTAACCAAAAAGTGAATATATTTAACAGTCAAATGAATGATTTTAAGTGCAAACTCCTGAAATAATAGCATATAATTCACATATCTTCCTGAGTTGCTGGAGCTGTTACTTATTTTAACTATCTGCAAACTCAAGCATGGAGAAACATCAAAAAATGATAAGTAGATCATCCCTAACTATAGTGCCAGCCTTTATGCAAGGAAAAACCGTTGAACAACCACTTGGCTTTGAACTCAGAAGGTTTTGGTGCAAAACGACTGGCAGCAACACAGCTGGCTAGAGCAACAGATGTAGTACCAGCAGACTTTGTACTGCAATAGGTTCCTACATGCAGATCTACTTCTGTCATGTATGATTATGTCCTGAACAACTGCCTGTCTGGACAAAATGAGGAGTGTAAAATCATTTAGCAAAGCATGGAAACAAACCAAATTGACCCACAAATTTTCCCTATTAAACAGGGATCAAAATATGAAAGATGGGTCAAAGTGTCCTTTCTTTCTTCAGAGCATGTGCAACTCATCATTAACAACAACAACAAAAAATGTATTATTAATCATTATATTCCACTAAATCCTAGGTTAGATAATTCAGAATTCCCATCTGGCTGATGTTTGGGAACTTTCATTACAGGCCTTTCATATTTCTGGTGCCTCATTATCTCTGGAGGAGTTTCTCTTACACTATTAGCAACCATTCCAGCTTGTCTCTGACTGTGAGACTACTCACAGCATTACACAGAGAGAAAAATAAAATAAAAACCCACTCAGCAAAAGTGAATGATGATAACTGCAAGAAGCCTCAGAATCTTTCTTTTCTCTCTTTTCTCTAAACCAATTACAAAAATGAGAAAAGAAAAAGTCCTTTGAAATGTGGGCTGTGTGGGGGAAAGCCTGGTCGGCAGGCTCTAACTGGTTGTCTGGTGGGTGGGGAACTGCCAAAGGATACCTATAAAAGAAATACAGGAAGAAAGAAATGGAGAGTTCGTTAAAAGGGAAAAGCAACAGTAAAAGGAGATGATAATTCCATGAGATGATAATTCCATCTCTTCTGCCCCTTTCTCCACCCTGCGTGTTGAAAACGCTGTCTTGACCTCAGAGATGCATTCGCCTTTCCTGCTATATGAGCTGGATCCATAGCAATTTCAAAAACATTCAACAGTCTCTAGACCCTGATGATCCTTTATTTTATTTATTTTATTTATTTTATTTTATTTTATTTTCAGGAAAAATCCTTTCTGATTTCATAAACTACCAGAAGAGAAGGACCAAAGAGCCTACCAACGTCTTTCCTTCTATGTGACAGTAAGCAAACACACAGTCCACTTTAGTCCTTCAAATCACAGGATCACAGAGTGCCTGAAGCTGGAAGGCCATCTGTCTGGATCAGGCAGAATCACCTAAAGCCCAGGACTATGTCCAGGCAGCTTTAGAAGATGTACAAGGAGGTAGACTCCATGACCTCTCTGGGCAACCTGTGCCAGTGCTCCATCACCCACACAGTGAAGAAGTGCTTCCTGATGTTCAGTGGGAGCCTCCTCTGTTCCAGGTTGTGCCCATTGTCTCTTCTCCTGGCACTGGGCACAAAATGGGCAAAAACTATTCAAGAATGTGGATAAAACTTGGTTATTGGGAATATGACCACTGACTTACTGCATCTTCATTCCTTGCAGTTCCTGAAATAGTTAATTCAAAGTTAGTCAAGGCTTGCAATTAACATATTTTAATACTATGCTGGTTTAAGCTCCATAAGGTAATCTACCTTTTATGGTTCCCTTATGCAGCAAGCAAGATCAATTATATATATATATATATTTAAATAGGATATTTATGGTACTTTAGTGCAGTATTGTACATAACAGTCTCCCCCAAAGTTACCTTTCAGCTGGAGATGTTTTGCTATTAGCCAGGCACAGCCAAAAAGTCTTAGATAATATTATCTGTGAGAAGAATCATATATATTCATATTGCATATCTATGAAGCAGTGGTTCTTTCAACTATAAGTATATCCTTGATCATAAGATTAATAGTTTTAAAAAGTAAAATGTTAGCATTAAACTGAATCCATAATTTTGTTTCCCATTATGTTAGCAGTTTTATGCTTGCTGTATCTTATATTCAAAATACCCTTAATAGGAGCGGTGAGAGAATATTTACATTTTAATTAATAAATATGCCAATAAGCTGGAGTTTATTATTGGAGAAAAACAGGGAAGAAACAGTGGGTTACTACTATTTAGTTTAAGGGCACGAATCAGCTTTCTTCACTGTGGCTTTTCTACAAACAATTTATTCAGTAAAAGTATTTTTTGTCATGCAAATCACTCTGAACGAATATTATACAAATTTATTCACAAAAGACTGCAAGTACTTTTCAAAACAATAATAAGCTTTAAGTGGTTTATATCAGAAATGGATTTTCCAAGCTTGGTAACCACTGAAAGGAGAAACAATGCTCAGAAAAAGTTCAGTTCAACAAGATCACAATCTGCACAAAATGGGTCTAATTCTCATCACTTTTTGCCACTATGCTAGTGTTATGAATTCCTTAGCATTACTACAGACTGCATCCCCAAGCACTGTGAGGCAGCCTTTCCACACAGATGCCAGGTAAAACAGCCTGATGTAAATGCAAATCTCTTCCTCATGTTTGCAGATTCCTGGTAAGATACAGTTAGTGACAAGGAAAGAAGAAAATGGATGTCCCAGTACGGTGTTTATAATTTTTTTTGTTGTTGTTGTTCCAAAGAAGAAAATGGAGGTAAAATTGGTAGAGGCAGCATATGTCAGGCCTGGATGGTGGGAGGAGGGAATGCTTCTTGAGAAAAGTCAGTTTACAGTATCAACTGGTAAAAATATTTCACAGGACTCACATTTGATGCCTAGCACTGATAAAGGTTTCTAGAATCACAGAATCACAGAATCACAGAACTGTAGGGGTTGGAAGGGACCTCAAAAGATCATCAGGTCCAACCCCCCTGCCAAAGTGGGTTCTTCAGAGCAGGCTGCCCAGGTAGGTGTCCAGATGGGCCTTGAATATCTCCAGAGAAGGAGACTCCACAACCTCCCTAGGCAGCTTGTTCCAGTGCTTCGTCACCCTCACCGTGAAGAAAAATGAACACAAAATATATAACCCAAGTCAAGCGTCTGAAACCTAAGATAGTATGTAAAGAAAAGATGAGAAACTCAGAAGGAGTTTCAAACTACACCAAGGAGTGTCCCTCAGCCAAACAGCTGAAGGAGGCAGTAGCTTTCCAGTCCAGAATGGTAGACAACACAGCAAGAGCCAAGAGCAGGGAAGGACACCTACTTTTCTCTGAGGACCAAGGTTTTCTCTTCCTCAAGCTTGTTTCAGTCTTGCTGTATGCCACTAAACATAAGCCAATGTGCTACTACTGAATCATAGGTTGAAAGGTTTACAATGAATAATTGAGCTAGGACCTTCAAACCCAAGTACTGTCATCACTCCTCAAATAGGAAACAAAAAGTTAAGCAATTATCTTAGCTCACAAAAGGCAGCTTCAACCTGGAGAAGGTGAAAAGTGATGCTCCTATTGGAGAGGAAACCAACTCCCAGACAAACCCCTCAAGCTTCTTCTAAAATGACTAACTGTAGAAGAATGAATCAAAGAAATTAAGTGGATCTTAAGTCATATTTGGTTTGTTTATTTCTGTGTTCACTTCATATTATTCCCACAAGAAACTTTAACTGATGTCCCTCAGGTCCTGTTTGGGAAATTGTAAACAGCTCCATCTCTTCTCCCTGAGACTTTCCATTTGTTGAGTGTAGCTCAGATGAAACCCGGAAACCACTGTACAGTAAGAACTGTAGACTACTGGTTATAATTTCAGGTCCAAGATCATTTTGGTAGAAAAGGAAACCTACCTAAAGGGACAGATAACCTCTACTCATAATACAGGGATGCAGGACACACACCACAACTTAAACACATCTGGCATCATTGTTATCACATTTTCCTATTCAGATCTGGGATTAGAAGAGACACTCTCTTCTCCAGATAATTAAATCAGCATGGATGTCAGCTTCAAACCCTCCAAGAAAATGTAAGATCATTTTAAAAAGTAAATAACATTGCTTAAATAATATGGATTAGCCTTCTGACTTCTGTGCATTTGAACCAATGCATTTAAGTTTCTTCCCACAAACATGACAGCCAGAAAAATAAATAAATAAAAAAATAAAAATTGTATCAGAGATTCTAACAATCACTTGTTTCTGAGCTTTTTACATTGAGTATCAGTGCACAGAGTGATGCAGTCACAGATTAGGAAAAGAGATCCACCCACCCCTCCAGCTTGGCACCGCACAATACAATGTGTATTTTCAAAGCATAACTTCAGAAAACAATGCCAATTTGCTGAGATACATTATTTAGAGATTCAGTTAAATGTTTCAAATCAAAAACTTCATAAGAAATATTTCACACAATATGTTACTCATATTAGCTGACAGCATGTGTAGGGTTAAAAGCTCAACTATGAGAAACATGTAGGTAATTTTATATAATGGCTGCAATGTCATACACAGTAATAGTAGCTGGACTAGCAAATTACCAGCTATACATCTAACTGGTCATTTGCATTTGCGGTAATTATGAGTAGAACTTAATCACAGTAACTAGCCTTGCTGTTGGCTCTAGGTGTAGCTGAAAACTTAGGTGTACAGTTTTATATTTCAAAGCAAACTATGCGGAAACCAGAACTTTGTTTGCCTATCTGTCATGACATCATTCTGGGGACTATGCCTTTCTTTTACAACACCTGATGTTGCTGTTTACACTAAGACAAGGCAAAATTACTTGAAATATTCTTGCCTGCCACAATGAATTTCAAGAGAAAAACTGAAGGTGTATATTTAGAAGATAATTAAGCTGTTTTTATATACATGAAGGAGTGCCTTTAACATATATTTGGGGAAACACAGTAGTCACCAAGAATGGAGCTTCAAGGCAGATTGACTCATATTAGTGCTAAGTTATTTGAGACTGAAATATAACATTAGCATAAGCTCATAGGAGGCCATAGATTTGATTCAACTTCCACCAGAGTTGAGGGAAACATTATATCAGGGCTTGAGCAAGCTTTGGATTAGATATTACTGCATGCATGCACCAGTCTTTAGTGTCCTGGTTTGAATGGGAGCAGGTGTTCAGTGCTCACCACCACAAACCTCTGTTTTGGCACTGCAGCAATGTCAGCACATGGTGGCATGGGTGCATGTAGTGCTGCTCTTCTCCTTGTGCTGGGAAACCCACCTGGAAAGGGGCTCACCTGTCCTTCTGGCTGATGTCAGCTACATCATACCACCTCAAGGCACTGGGAAACGTGGTGGACCATCACTCAAATCTTTGGGGCAAGACTGTCTCTCATATTCCCATTATGGGCTGCAGTGGGAAGAAATGCTCTCTGCTCCTCTGATCCAGGCTATCTAGTATCAGCCTCGATACCACCACCTGCTTGCTGGCTGGCTAAAATACTGGTTCCTGACAGCTCACTTCTTTTGCAACAATAATAGCTTCCATGCCTGCCTTAAAATATGCCTAAATAGAGCCCAAATAAATTTAAATTTGAAGTCCTAATGTCTCAGTGCCTCTGGATTCTGATGTCACGAACCTAGAATAATGACAAGATGACAAATAGCTGCATGTTGCAATTCAGGCTTTTATTGCAAATAAATTTTGAAACAATAGTGTGGTACAGTCCATTTCTTTATATCTTCTGGTTTAGCTTGGCTTCTAAATGTTTGTTGTTGTTGTGTGTTTGTTTGCATCTGCAGCAAAACCAGTATTACATGGTGTTTTAAAGAGGTCACATATACTTTGAGTGGAAGTAGGGAAATTACAAAAGCATTTGTATATTTGGTTTAAGGAGGTTTTGAAAAATCTGCTCAGGTTGCAGACCTTTTAAAATGTATATTTGATTATTTTTCCCTAATAGAAAATATCCTTCCAAATTGGATTCCAGTACTCTGTTGCATATAAAGAGGAAATGAACACATATTTAAAGCAGGTTAGAGGAAGACTAAGGGAGATGGAGAAGACTGATGATGATTCGATATAGCTTTATTTTAGCAAGAGAGTTTAGTTGATAGTTACTGAAGAGACATTTTAGTTATGACTGGAGATGTATGTGGCACTTAGAAATGCTGTAAAGTGCTATTTTTATATGGGCATTATGTAATTACTGTCCTAAAACACATATTTCACTTTTACTGTGTTGTTTACTAGGCTGGTTGTAAATTCTAAAACATCTTTTCATGTTGATTGTATTTAAAACTTACAAACTTAATTTGTATGTCACTTTACTTAGTGATGCAGATGGAGCTACACACCTATTTGGAAGGTCTCTCTTACTGCCCTTTGGAGCTGGAAAGCTTTGGTGCACATTGAAGTGCCTCCAGCTGGGTACTGAAGTGCCTGAAGTCCATTTTTCTTGCCCTAGGAGGGGACTGAAAGTGCAGAGGTTCAGATCGCTGTCCTGGTGAGATGAACACCCCCTAAAAGTCTCACGGAGGAGAAGGAACCCACAGATAGCCAACAGCATTGTTTATCTGCACTGCTGCTGCAGTCAGTGGGCAATTAATTGTCCTGTTAGGTTTATAGCATAATGGAAGTCATCTTATGAAGGTAACTGCCTAACTAAGCAAAACTCCCAGGAGCAGTACTGGTATCCATCTTTCTGACAAAAATGGGTTTCAGTTTCTTACCCAGCTCAAGGAGATGTAAACCCTAAACTCTGCTCTCTGAAGAGCATGCCCTACATACAACAACAAAATAAAGATATCCTGGACTGAGGTTCTCTCCCTCCCAGCCATGAAGCAGGCTGGAAAGATGAAAAACCCATGAGCCATGTGTGGCCTACAGCTGGCTCCAAGAGCACCCATAGCCAGGCCGGTAAGGAGAGTGCTGTGTCTGCCCTAAGGGATTGCTTCATGAGTCCCAAAGCAGAAATGATGAGCATTTCAGTATGTCTGCATGTTGGATATGTAGTTTCCTAAGTAAAGCCAAAAATATATATTTTTTATATTCAATATTTAAATTTATAAATATTTTAAAATATGTAATATATGGATTTATAAATTACATACATATATCTCTATATACTCATTTGTATGGATATATATGTATATTTTCATACTGACTTACTCTCAAGAGAAAAGGTATTGAATATTTTGCCAGGATTTTTCTAATGTCTAATAAAGCATTTATTCCTGGCAGAACTACTATATTCTAACTGAACTACAACCTCTGAAGACTCTGTAGTGCTTTAGGCATCACACAAATGCAAGGATTATGAGGTTGGGTAAGAGCTGGCTGCATGCAAGGAATGATGCTATTCTTTTTCTTATTTTGACTAAGATTTCTCCTCTGCAAGTTTTTTTTTTTTTTTTTTTTTCTTTCCTGAAAGCTTCTAATTCACAATATTTTCAAGTCTAATTACTTCAGATTGTGACCTGTCATATCAAGCATTTATTTACATATAAAACAGACAGTAATGCATCTGCTTAAGAGCAAGAACCCATCACTGTTCCTTAAATGCCAAAAAGCGACATAGATTTTTTCCTGAAGTCTGTGTATGGGTCACAGCTCAAAAGCTGTCATGTTCAGAGCATGCTTTTACATAATTTTGATCATGCTATGGGACTTAAACAGACTAAACTGCTTTGAAACAGGGCAAAACCCTTTCATAAAGCACAGAGACAACTAAGTACCCTATGATTGATGAAACCAAAGGAAAAACCCAACAGCCTTCACCAAAAGAAATAAATTAAGCATGTTTGGGAATGTGAGGTGCTTGGAAACCCAGGGCAAAGCAGGTCAGGGAAGAGCACATCAGCAGGAAATCTACCCCCTCCATCCCAGAAGTGGCTGGGAAACATTAGAAAGCACTAAGGGTCAGATTGCTCACAGCTGATGCTGGCAAGCATCTACCCACATAAATAGTGCAGTGACTTCAGTAGAATTACTGGTGTGAGCAAGGGCTCATGTGTGACAACAGGGTTACACTGTCTGGCCCTGAAACAAGCATAATGATATTCTGCACCTTTTCAGTATCTTTTATCTCAGGTTCTCAGACTCAGGCACTTACAGCACTCCTATTATTATCAACCACTTGGCACCTGGGAATAAAACCACAGCTGATATCTCTTCTCTGCATTTACTGTGAGCAGCCTGTTACTAAATTGTGAGATTGCGGGCCTGGGAGGAAACTGCAGATACCAAGCATCTGGAACTGAAATGGGGCATTTTGCAGCAAACACAAACCAGAAAACTGAGTAACAGGAGAGTGAATGATTTGCTAAGGCCAAACGAGTCAAAGAAAGGGTCAGGAAAAGTTTGAGATGTTGTGAGTATATAGTCCATGAAACAGTAACAGACGATAACTTTGTTGTGATACTGATGGTGACTATTACAAAGGCTGAAGTTGGTATTTCAGCTTGCAGACTTGAATTTAGATAGGTATCTTTTGTGGTTATGACCAGCATCCCAAAGCTATGAACACACCACCTCTTGTTGGTTCTACAGACACATAATATGGTTTAGCAGAACTAGGCCTCAGTGTCTTGTTGTTTCATTTTTCAAAAGCAGGGCTCCTTTTGGGGAGTTTGTGGGACTACTGCATGTTCACAGTTCCTGGATAGCCTTGTACTAAGAGGTGGGGTCAGAGTCAGCAGGGCTCCTTTTGAGGAGTTTGTGGGACTACTGCATGTTCACAGTTCCTGGATAGCCTAGTACTAAGAGGTGGGGTCAGAGTCATGCTTAAAATGGATTTGTTGACTCTCCATCTCCACCCGCCCAATTAGAAACATTTCATTGAAAAAATATCACAGGTTTCAACAAGAATACACTTTTAGCTTGTGAGACAAGGGGAAGCCAGAGAGGGGAAATCCCACGACAGAGGGACACGTGTGCACTGCTTTCAGAGGGATGGCACAGTCATCAGAAGCACTTTTAGGCTGTCAGGTTGGAGGATCTAATGCATTGTGCCACAATTGGGTTGGTGTTGTCATTATTCTTTTATGTGGCATCTTCCTTCCTCCCTGCACACTCTTGTCAGCTGTGTGCCTGTACGAGGGCGCTGCAAAAGCTGCTCACTCGTATGGGACCAACAGCACTGGGGGCAGGGGGAGGTGGTCAGAGCACTGAGGTTGAACCTACAGCATGGGCAAAGCCTTCACTTCGAGGATGCAATGATGAGACATGACACAGAGACCACCCATTGTGCACTTTCGTGCTGTACAAGTCCATTTATATCAGAATTGGGCCAGGTTTGGGAAAGGCTTGAAATAAAATAAGCTGAAAAAAAAAACATGCTAATGACTGAGGACAACTGCATTTAAAATGGGTTTGGGATGGTATTTGAATCTTTAATCTGTTGAAAGAAAATCTGGTATTTATATCTAACAATGTATAATATTATCTAATAATAATAAGCCCATTTATAAAGTATTTTTCTGTCTCCTGATTCTGAAAGCTCTTTCTGAAGACAAATACTATGAGAAATGCACAGCACTCCCTTTTTTTGGTGTCAAATGATGTGGCTTCAACTTTGAAATCACTTTGATATTTTTATGGTTCCTTCAAACCCAAAAGTGGAGTGGAGTTGGAGGACTGACACACTCTCAAAGATCAGAACCACATGCAGATCTTCCACAGGTCTTTGTGAGGAGGTGCTGAAGACTTCATTGCAGTGCTGCTGTTCCCAATTTTAAGTACACCTCTCCACCATGCACTCTTTCTAGGCAAGTATTTTTCAAATTCCTGCTGGAATGCTGTCAACTGATTAAAAATGTCATGGAGTTGTTTCAGAATTGCATGATGTTACCAGAGGAATGACTTCATGATACAGCAGTAACTACCTTCATATAAAAGTAAAAATTATCCGGAATCACTGGATAATTTCAGTACTCCCTGAAATTTGAGAGATCGTGCCCTGCATATAAAGACAGCCAGCAAAGTCAGGCTACTCATGTATCTGCATGATAGGAACAGGTCACAGAGGGATCCTGCTAAGGACTCCTGTCACCCTCAGACATCCAACCAAATACTTCCCCTGCACCAGGGCAATCTGAAGACAGAAACACTGGATAGTCTCCGACTTTACCTACTGATGCAATAGATATGCTGTGCAGACAGGAGGAAAAGAAACTAGACAGAGACAGGGTAGAAGATATAAAAACCAAGGAAACCATGGAAAGAATAAACCCAGCTGAGCAAATGGTTAGGAAAAAAAAATAATCACAGAAGCTCTTGGAGACAGGAAAAGAGAAGAGGATTTGCAATGCTGGAGAAAAGACAAGAGACTAGGCTGGTGAAGGACAGTACAAGCTGAAGAAAGAAATGGAAGAAAGCATCAGGAGACAGGCTAAGATGGGAAATAAGAAGAGAAAGGGGGAAGACAAATCCCTGCTACTCAGAGTACACCTCCATGACTCCTCAGTGAATGCAACTGCTTTTTCAGTGTGTGATAGACTTAATTTGCCATGAATGATAGATTGGAGAAGAACTTCAGTTTTCAATACGTACGGTGAAATGTTCCCTGCTCAGCCATTCCTGTAGAGTGGGGAAAATGGCAGGAAATCATTGTGAACAACAGCGAGTGTTATTTTGAGGGAGACATAATGGCTTGTTTGGTTTGACATCCAAAACAGATATAACTGCGACAAAAGCATTTAAATGCTAATCTGTCATTTACAGCGGGTAAACAAAAACTAACACGCATAAAATCTGTGGTACTTGTGAGTGCTCTAGAAGCCTGAAATAGTGCTTAATTTAGAGAAGACAGATATCTCTTTGCAGGCAGAATTTATACCTGAAATGTATGAATGTTGAGAATAAAATTTAGGTACTCAGACTTCTATTTCCTGATGACAAATTTGGATCATACAGTTAGGAACACAGAAGGGACCTATTTTTCATTTGCAGTTTCCATATTTCTTAGAGATGAAAATATGCAGGCAAATATTTTCCTGGAGCAGTTTACCCCTGCTAGAGAAAAGTTGTACCTCAGTCCTATCAAAATGTACTTGATATGTGAACAAATTTAATAGATCACAGACAGATCATAAATTCATCACACGTTCATCTTTTGTACATGTTCTTGTTCACAAAGCAATGCTAACTCTGATCGAGAGCCAAGGAAGTGAAACACAACAATTCATTTGTCTTCTCCTTCTCCTTGTAACATGGTCTGGTTTATCTGCTTAGTATCTACTATCACTGGCTTAGTATCTGCTATCACTGGCTTCTATCATTCAACTCTGAATTCCTTATAAATGCCGAGTAGCTTTTACAGAAAACTTTTTATAGAATAGGAAAATATTTTAATTTCCACTTGATGAATGGCCATCAAAATAAATAAAAATGAAACCTTTTGCTGTTCATGGGACAGTTTGTAACCATCCATCTGGATCTGACCTTGACATGGAGAGGCAATCTATAGCAGAACTGATTTTAGTCCTGGGCCTTCCCGTCATACCACTCCTTTGTCTTTCCATTTACACTCTTCTGTATCACAAGAAAGAGTGAAGAACTGCATTTTGTTGTGATCTCAACATGTCCTGTTGTATAAATGATCGTGTCCTGATTTACAAATATATAATATAAAACTTTGCAGTACAAATGTAAAACTTCTCTTGAGCTGGCAACTTTCTGAAGCCCCTCAGGTGGATAGTCCTTTGCCCTATGCCACAGGGAGATGCTGGTTTATGAGGAGGTCTCTTTCTAAATATCCCTCATCCAATGTGAAGGAAGGCTATTCTTTTCATACATACAGCATGCTTCAAAATGCATGTCAAAGACACCTGCCTAGAAATCTTAGGCAAATTCAGAATGAAATCATCCACTGTTTCTCTTGAGATACTTATCCACAGAAGAACATGTAATCATCATCACCAAAAATTGATGTTCTTTGTGATACTCTATTTGTGTTTATATCATGCATTTGAAAGCATAGATCTGCATGAACACAAAGAAAGTTTCCAAACTGATTTAAAGTACCCAGTTTCAAGGTATTCAGTTTTAAAGCTACACTATAAAGTAAGAAGCAAACCCAGTATTCAATCTTACTTTTTGAAAGTCTGTGAAATCACTATATTGCTTCAAAAATGTTTAATAATGCTTGTGAGGGCTTTGACATTGCTCTTTCAACTGACAAACATAATCTCATAGTGTGTCTAAGCCCTCTCCACATAGATCTTACAAGCTTTACTTGGTTGTCAGTATCCTCCCTTGGGTTTCATGACCTAGGTACAGTGAATACTTCAGGACATCCAGCACATGGCATCAGACATCTTGATGACACCAAACCTTGCACACTGCTGTTTAATGACCTCTTGTATTATTTTTGGCTGTTGACTTTCTAAACCCATCAAAGCAGATTACAGCCACTTATAGTGTGCATGTCTTCTGAGTCCTCTGCTCTGCTTAATTCAGCAAGGAAATCACCTTATCTGTCAGATATTCACTGTACCCCAAAATCTCTCTAAAATACATCATAATCCTTCAGTTGGTCTAAGAAAGAATCCACTTTCAAACATAATTACAACAAGCTGTTTCAAACATTTTTTTTTGTTTTTGTTTTTCCATAATGGGACACATTTTACTTTTTCATTCTATTCTGTCATTCAGTTCACCAATGTCAATACAGTCAGATATGAACACAGGTGGCAGAACAGCACTTTTAGCTATATATTTCAAGGCCACAAGTTTATAAAGTTACTCCAAAGCAATATATTATTAATGTACAGAAAGCAAGCCCGGGCAATACTGGTATTCATATTTCTCTGATGGACATAATTCTTCATTGTTTTTCATGTTTATATGCATGACATTTGCTGTGATTAATACAGTTGTGTTTGTCTTGCTTTAGACAGTCACTTTTTTTTTTTTTTTCCTTCTCCATTGAGAGGGTGACTACAGAAGGTTTGCTGAGAGCTGCTGCATCCCTATTCTCTGTTTTTGCCCCTCTTCTCAGGTGAAGAAAAAACAATAGTAATGAATATATACATTACTGTTGTAGCAAAGTCAATGCTCTACCATTGTCCAAGTATTGTTTTAGAATATGTGACTAGTAATGAACAGCACAGGCAGAAAAATACAGTAAATAATTTTGTCCAACCCTTTTGTTTCGACATATTTTTGCTCTGTCTGTAACCACCAATCAAACCTTTGAAAAAAATGCTGAGTTAAAGAGAAACAAAACTTTTTTTTTAAGCAGCAGTTAGTGCTTTGCATTAGCAAGGAGGTTATCATAAGTAATATATTTAGTTGTTTTTTTTTTTTCTCCTCGAAGAGAGATGATATGCTGCATTTTTGCAGGAGAATTTACTGCCACCTGACTAAAATTAGGCCACATTTCTGCTTTATGTCATTATCTTGGGAAGGGTGTGGGAGTTTAAACCTATAATCTCCGCATACATAGAGAAAGGATGAAGACTATTCCTAATAAGTGCGACAGCCTCAGAAATTCAGGTCTTAGCACTTGACTCATTTTTTTAATTACCTCAAAACATAGGTGCCAGAAAGTAAAAGCCTGTGGGGAGAGGAAGGAAAAGTAACCAAGTGTATGTACCATATGGGTATTTAATGTATCTGCCAACCTGCTGTTTAACCACTCTGGAGTCTTGTAATACTATTAGCTGAAACAGACGCGTGTACATGGTTATCAGACGTCACGGATGGTTTAAGAGACACACTGTGCTGGTAAGCCCCAGCACTCCGGTTTTCATCGCACACCGCTGCTGAGTGAGAGCTGATTTAGCTCTTGCTAGTCATACTTTCAGATTGCCAGCTATGTAATACATAACAAAACACTGCTAGGTGTTTTGATAGATTTTCTGATTTTCCTGAACTTCTGAATGTTTCACTGTGTTCCATCAATATTCTTTAAAGTGAGCTCAGAGCCCAGAGCCTTTGTAGTCTACCACTGGCAAACTTAACTGGGGGAGGAAACAGCAGTTTTCAGTAAATAACAACAGTTCTCAATAGGTTTGTGTGGATCTGTCAGTGACAATTTCAATTTCTAGCCCTCAGAACAGTATTTCCATGGTAGCTTTACATGTTGCAGAATATTGCATGCTGTCTCTCCTTCCTATGATAGCAAACTCAGAGAGGCAGGAAGTACCTAATCCAAACCAGTGTCAGTATCATTTTGTTTGGATCTCACCTCACTGCAGACAGCTGCCCTGTGTCTTTCCAGGAGAGAGCTCTTACCATGAGCTCATGTTATAAAAATTGGTGCAAGGCAATATTAAAATGTGATGAAAAGTTATCTCCATTTCCTTCAGATGCCTGTTTCCCATCAACCTGAAAAATTAATGTACTTCCTCACCTACCTGACATGTCTGTCTGTCTGTAAACTTGATATACTATGTTACAGGTCTATAATATGCATGCAGGTTTTAATCATGACACAAACCTATGATGATATCCCTTGAATGGCTGTAAGAGTCATAATGACTCTTATGAGCCTACTGAAAGTTATCTGCTCTTTTGATTTGCTCCAGATTCTGTACTAAGCTCATAAGAGTATTTATCATAGAACAGAATCATGGAATCATTAAGGTTGGAAAAGATCTTCAGGATCATCTAGTCAAACTGTCCACCTACCACCAATATCACCCACTAAGTCATGTCCCTAAGTACCACTTCAACCCTTTCCTTAAACAACTCCAGGGATGGTGATTTCAATGGGCAACCTGTTACAATACCTAACCACTCTTTCTGAGAATAATTTTTTCCTAATATCCAACCCGAACCTCCCTTAGTGCAGCTTGAGAACATTCCCTCTTGTCCTGTCACTAGTTAACTGCGAGAAGAAGCTGACCCCCACCTCCCCACAACTTCCTTTCAGGTAGTTACAGGGATCAATGAAGTGTTCCTCGAGCCTCCTCTTCCCTAGACTAAACAACCCCAGTTTTCTCAGCTGCTCCTCAAAGGACTTGTGTTCCAGGCCCTTCACCAGCTTCATAGCCCTTCTCTGGTCATGCTTCAGGGCCTCGAAGTCTTTTCTGTTGTGAGAGGCCCAAACCTGAACATAGTACTTGAGGTGCGGCCTCGCCAGAGCAGAGTACAGGGGGAAAATGGATTTAAAGGATGTGAGAAAGTTTTCAGAAATTCCTGACAGACTGGATCACAACTTACAAAAGAAAAAGCAACAGTCACCCAGAAAGCATATAAACAGAAACCATTCATCTAAAAGCCAGAATACAGCAAGGCTTCATTATGAGACCAATTTTGTATTAGGAAAGCCCTAGTTTCTCCTAAGTTTATGTTATTTCTCCATTATCCTAAAGTCAAGAGCAGGTATATGTAGAACAGGTACAGATGCTCCTCTGTTTCTCCATGAAATTATTAACTAAATAGTTAAGACAACAATTGTGCATCTCACGGTACATATCTACAATCTTGTGTTGCACATGTTTGTGCACGGGTATGTGTGTGAATGCTCATGACAATGGCTTTTCAGTAAAATTAACAAGGCAAGCCCTGCAGGCCTAATTAATTTTTACTGTACAAAACCTTGGCAAAAAGTTCTAATTTCCTCCCATTTAACAGCTTGGACTAAAATGTGCTCCATTTCTGCACAAGTCAAAATCTAGCTTAATTGTTTTCAGCCATAATAGGAATGCTAGTCCACAATGAAGAGTGTTTTTCTTATTCAGACCTATCTTTGACTGTGGACTTGGTGCAAGATTAGAACAAAGGACAGTTCAATGGCCTTTGTCTTGTCAGAACAGCTGTGAAGAAAAGAACATAATATGAAGTGATTTCTAAGTTGTATCCAGCAGAAAAGTAAAAAAATAGAAGTAGAAAATATATTTTAATACTAGATTAATAAATATATTAATTAATATATTAATATATTCTACTTATTAATAAGTAAGTAGAAAAATACATAATTTCTGTTTTTTTTTATTATTATTTTTTTGGGGGATGTTAAACCATTTTCCTTACGTCAGATGCCCTTTGATCTTGCTCATTGCTTTGCTGCTTTCTTCAAAATAATACTTTTTCTCAGGTTAGGTCTCAACATGAGAAGCAAACCAAGGCTTTCTAGTTGGAGTAGAACTGTTTCTTCCATACGCCTTATGTTGCTAGTTCAATATATGGCATGTTTTAAGCGCTGAGAATACATCTGATCTGAACTATCCTGTGGCTAATAAAATAAAGTTACTGCAATGTGATTCATTTGTGAAAAATATAGAACACTGTCTGTTCCTATGTTGCTCAACAGAAACAGTAATAGAAAAGTTTATGCAGACTAGCAAATTATTCTCACAGCAGAAGACATATTTAGACTCTGAATTAAAAATGAGCACATATGCTTTTATTCCTGGAAGCGTGACATCCACAGTATTGGCAGTTTGGGACCCAGTGTAACAGATTCTTAAGCAGTTTCCACCCTTCTGGAGTACCAGATTAATTCTCCACAGATGAATATGATGTAAATATGAAACACTTGGCTCGAGCTCGAAGCAGTCAAAGTGATTTGCTGACTATCCCACCAGCATTTCAACAGGCTCTGAGCTACCTTATTATTCCTGTCAGCAAACTCTCAGACGGTCAATGCCAAAAGCTTCTGCTCCTTTCTCAATGCTGTGGCAACAGCTAGTGAGGTACTCAGGCAACACAAAACTGACCAGAAAAAAAAATAAATAGAGAAGTTTAATTTCAGATCCTGCATCACTGAATCAAAGACAAACATATGAGGGGATGGAGGACCTGGCTGTAGTCTTGGAGTATTTAAAGTGCTGCACCAACTGTGACAAGTAGCTTTGATAATGGTCATAATCAAAAATAACACTGTGCAGGTGTGATGCTTGGATGCTGTATGTGAGAAGTAACTTTTGAGTAATAAAAGAGGCAAAGAAAATAGTATTTTCATGACTTCCATTGCCAGGCCATGCTTTGATCTATATAAATATCCTACTAGTGACTTCCGGGTAGGACTGATTCATTTCTTAACGGCATATCCCACAACATAAACCTTGGATATTATACTCCCGATGGAAATCAAGAACCTGGAAAATGACCAGAGGATAATGTAACCAGTCTTACAGAGGATCCAGATCGTTCATATAAATGAGGATGCATCATGGTGTTTTGTTTTGTTTTGTTTTGTTTCGTGCATTATCACATTGTCACAATGTCTTTGAATCCATTCTAATTTTCCCAAAAGTGTAATAAAACTTTTTGATGTATTTTGCATTTCTGTACCTGTGACTTTATGGAATTCCATTTAACAGTGAATAGTTTACAATAATTCTGTATGTTTTGAAATTAGTTGACTGAATTTGAAACTTGATGCCAGATGAACTACAAAATCATTCACTCGCCATGAAACTATCAACTGAACTGAGTCTTACCGGAGTGATGTTTTAAGGACTTAGAAAAAAAAGGTTTTGATGAGCACTGTTTGCTCATTTCACAGGTGGATCATGAGACCAAAAAAGTGCTGTATTTCAGCACTTTCATCTCAGCACATCTCTGTCTCACTAAACCAATCTCTTGTACTTAGATGATTAATTTTTTCCATAGAGGAATTGCAGTTAGGTACATGCTGAAGTTCACACCAAATGATATGTACAAAAATACATAAAAAATCCACAGGAACATGATGAAAAGAATATGATATTCCCTCTTCCTTCTGTAGACAATATCCTAACTTTTTTTTTTTTTTTTCTTATATTAACTCTCACAGTTTCAGAGACCAGCTATGACAATTTCTAAGAAATGTGGTTTATTGTATGCATATCACCAAACACAATGTTTTGTTGATATACTGCAGTGTGCAGTGGAGCAGCTTTTGGGAAGGAGCACGCCTCTGTGTGACTAATTGCAATCATATTCTTCAGAAGCTAAGGACAGTTTAAAAAGAAAATTAAACAAAACAAAACAAAAAAGGCATAAGTATTACTTTTGCTGTCTCCCAGTATCTAGCTAAGTTTCTTTGGAATGCACTTTGTTTACTGCTGTGCACTTAAGCAAGACATCGTAGCCCATTAGATGATGGATATTCACTGAGACAAATGTAACTCTCATTTATTTCAGCACAAATCGAAGATGCTCTTTCCAAATGATCCTCAAAGCTTTGTGCCAAATACAGTTCTTTCCTATCAGTACTTTGGAAAAGCTGCAGCTTTCATCCAGACAGAAGAGGATGGGAGAAGCTATGCAGATGACTGAACCTGTTGCCTAATGACAAGAAAACTGAGTGGTCTCCTAAACACAGTTAATGTGGAGCAGGACACCAAAACCTGCTTTGTCCTCCATTTCTCGAACATCTGTTAAAGCCAGACCTGATGTTGTTAAGCTTTTGGGAGCTGCATTTGGTGATGTGGCACTGTAACTTAGCAAATCCCTAAATCCTTACCTGTGCCAGGCAAGTGCTCTGCATGAGGTCCATACTGATGAACCCAGACACATACCTGGGCCTTGAGCTCCTTCTGTGGTCTGTGGAGAAGGGCATGTTACCCAAGGCTGTGCTCCTATTTGTCTGGCTGTGGAATAGGCTCAGAAAAAACTTGTCTCATGAGTCAGGCGTCTTGGTTTGGGTGCTGAAGATGAGATGAATCCTTAGCTGTCCTGCTGCAGTCCCCTTTGCAGGGCTGGAACTGGAGAGCCAGTTCAGCTCCCGGCAACTCCTGCTGACTTAAAGGAGGGCCGAGTTCTGTCTGCTGCAGATTTTTTCATCAGCAGTGTTGCAAAACAATCCAGCTGAGCCACTGTTTTCAGAAATAAATGGAACATCTCAAAATTAAAGCTGAGAACAAGATTCAGACACCTAAGTAAAATTCAATTAACGTAAAACAGTTTGGGGTCAGTTTAAATGGTTCACCTTTAGCCCTTCCACTTTACAATTTTTTACAAGTCTGAAAACAAACCTTGGAGGAAACACTCCTTCCACAGGCTGTTATTTCAGCAACAACAGAAGAAGCTGCAGTAACAGCATTTCAGTTTAGAATAACTTCTAGCTACCAAGTACTTAAGGAAAGATATTACAAAACAGGACACCCTGGGATTTATGTCAAAAACATTTCTTAAGGAACTGCTTATGTTTTCTTCTCCTCTCCATAAGTGCTAGGAATTGCTGACAAGGATTGTAGCTGAATATATACATATTTATGCACGCAAGCACAAACTTGTGTACACATGTGTATAAAAATACAGCACTCCAAATATTTCCAAAAAGAGTAAAGATACTATAACTATAATTGAAGAAGCTTACAGGGTCTTACTGAGACACAGTTTTCTAGAATATTTTTCTAGCAATGGGATATAGGATAAGGCTCTACAAACGTAAAAAAAATGAGAGGTCACAGCAAAGACAAATGGGAATCAATTCTAAAATACAGAAAGCTCTAACTCTGTGATCTGAGCACTCAGGATTCAGTTAGAAGTTCACAGGGGAAAAAAAAAATAATCTAAAGAAAGGCCTTGATATCTTTAGTGCTCAGACCCCTCTCGGGCAGTCCAGTGCTGTAAAAGTCAACGTGAATGTAGGGTGGCATGATGCATACACACCTCCTATGCCTGTGCTTTCTGGGTAGATGAGTTCAGAGCCAGACCTGAGGGGAACACACAGCTTGTGTCGGTACAGGGTTAGGGCTTCTGCCCTTGGCTGGGGCCCTGGGGGCCACCTATGAGGTGCTGCTTAGGTTGCTGGTCAAGTCACCTACCCCAGCAGCACTGTTGCAGAGCAGAGGCTGTGCTGCCACCCTGATTCTGGGCTCTGTGTAGGGAACGTTTCACGCCTTCTACAGCTCTTTTGTCAACCAAAATTATATATAAGACCTTTTGGCTTTGTACAACGTCTTTAGGCATTGTGCCATTATAAAATGTTGGTGAATGCGATTACTTCCTATCACATGACCTGCTAACACTTGAAATGTTCTTTTGATTCCCCTTTTATTTGCACAAGTTGTTAGCCTAAAGAGCCAGACACCATGTCATTTTCCCTCACACAGATCACCTTATTTCCTATTGTTAGAGAAACCAAACCACTGCATATTATGTCAAATGACATTTCTTAAATGCCATAAGATATACAAAAAAAGCCTGTTCTTTTCTGTTTTAGATTGATACCTCAATTTCTGTTGGATTTCATTGCCCTGAAATACTTACATCTACTGGGTAATAAATATTCCCTACTAACCCTTCGAAAAATCTCTACATGTAGACTAAAATTTGTTCCGAAGACATTTGATTCTGAAGGACAAACAATTCAGAGATTATTTTTCTTCAGCAGATTTTCCAGTCACATACAGCCTATGCTTCACTATCTGAGTATATAATGAAGTCCTACAAAACCTGTCATATTTCAGTAGCTCTGCACTGCTGGAATGGAATTTTTTATGAAATCAGTGGCAAGAAAGAAAATTTTAAATGCAAGAGTCAATATATAGAAACCACAAGCTACACTAATTTGAAGCATTGCCATATTTGTACTTACAGAATTTAAACTATTCTAAATCCAATACAAACAATGAAAGTTTCATTGATAACAGAATTTTGAAAAGTGTGGATTTTGCTTGTTGGAACACAGAGTGAGGGAGGAAATCACTGGACTGTAACATATTCTGTAGTCTGAACTTATTCTTTGTGGCTGTCAACTTTTATCCAGTCACACATCTGTCTGAGGAACTGCAGAGAAGGAGTAATTGCCTTCCAAATGAATCTTGGTTTTTAGCTAACCTCTAATGAAATCAGCATCCATAGGACAGAAGGAGCAGTGCTGCACAATATGAGGGGGAAGACTTCCACACCAGCTTTTCCTGAAACCAGATCCTATGTAAGACACTCCCTAACATGCGCCTGCACAATATTTGCTTTCCACAAGGACTGTTATGATTAATGAGGGCTCATTTATTTGCTATTTGTCAATGATTCACACTAGCATTCAAAAGAAAAACATTCTTCTCTATTTCTCTGCAAATATTTTATTACCCCGAGAAGCCTAGTAGCTAAATGCTTCCAAGGCACAAAAAATCAAAACTACAACAGACTCATAAGATCAAAAACATGGCTTTAGCAAAGAAAAACAATGCTATCTTGTGTAGATCCAATGATGTAGCAAAGATACTAACCAGCTGTCAGGGAGGAAAGCAGCATTGTCTTCCGCATTGTTAGAAATGGGCCCCAGCTGTGCCTTATCAACAGCCTCCTAACAAACCCAGCTACTGTGATTTGGGGGGGCGGCACATTTTTCTTGACATTTCCCTTGGGTGTCTTTTTATAACTACGTTTCTGCTAATTAACTTCACCTCTGAGCTGTGGAGAGTAACTGCTTCCCTTCTGACTGGGGATTGACAAAAAGCCCCTACAGTTGCACTTTGATCAACTGTTTGGGTATGAAGAGCAGAAGGACACGGATTCAATAAATAAACTTGAGCAGATGAAATAGTACTGTTTACAGGCGACAAGCAAACACAAAACTCATCTCAGAAGCCATTTGACCTTGAAATATCTCAAACATGCTCAGCAATGCCCTCTCAGTCGGAAAGTTCCTAGCAGACCAAGATGGCAGGACACAAAAAAGGTGAATGAGCATTCCCATAAAAAACATGCATGAAAATGTCCATGCTGGGGCAGAGCAAACGCTCACACAGCTTTTTATTACATATCAGGAGGCACTTCTTCATTGTGCGGGTGACAGAACATTGACACAGGTTGCCCAGAGAGGTTGTGGAGTCTCCCTCCTTGGAGATCTTTGAAAGCTGCCTGGACATGGTCTTCCTTGGCAAGCAGCTCTAGGTGGCCTTGCTTGAGCAGGGGGATTGGACCATCTGGCCTCCTGAGGTCCCTTCCAACTTCAGCCGTTCTGTGATTCTGTGATTTCCCCCAACACTTACTCCCAATCCCAGAAATCTGGGACTAGGGACTTCCAGAGCTGGAGGTTAAATCCATCTCACTGCATGTAACAGCATTCAAGGGATCCATCCTTTTGTTTATGTTCATCTCTATTTTCCTTGCTTGGACATGAGTTTCACTTTCTAAAGGCTTACTTATTTTCAATAATAATAATAATTAAAAAAAAAAAAAAACTCTTAATTAGCTGTTTTGCCATTCTAGCTTGTAATATTATTTTTATAAGTTTTATTAAAAATTGAAAGAGGAGAAAATACAACAGAAATGGCTCAAGTGTTGAGATAAGGATGGGGAGATAACAATTATTCTCACAGACAGAACAGACTCAGCATAAGGAGATTAATATAATTTATTTCCTTTGAGTTGCAGACTAGAGAAATGAGAAACTAAAAGCAAGCTAAAAACACCTCTCCTCCCCCATCCCCCTTCAACTTCTCCCCCCACGTGGCTCAGGGGAAAGGGGAATGGGGGCTGCGGTCAGTCCCTGATGCTTCGTCTCTGCTGCTCCTTCATGGTCACTCTCTACCCCCTGCTCCTGCATGGGCTCCTCTGCATGGGCTGCAGCTCCAGCCCGGGGCCTGCTCCTGCGGGGGCTCTCCATGGGCCACAGCCTCCTCCAGGCCACATCTACCTGCTCCACTGGGGGCTTCTCCATGGGCTGCAGCGTGGAGATCTGCTCCATGTGGGACCCATGGGCTGCAGGGGGACAGCCTGCTCCACCAGGGGCCTCTCCACAGGCTGCAGGGGAACTGGTGCTGCGTGCCTGGAGCACCTCCTGGTAATTATTATCTGTAAATAATTTGGGTAACATCCTTGAATATAGTTAGGTATTTCACTTTACACACTTCATATATTTAGAGATAATAAGTTTGCATATCACCCTAACATATGTTGGTTTGTCTGTTTTTACATATCTGGCTTAGTAACTACTTTGTCAACACTGTCTTTTTGCTTTCCCTTAAATTTAATTGACCTTTGTCCTATTTTGAATTAAGGAGAGAGCTTTTATTTTACTTTCCATCTACTGCATGGTCATCCATTAGCTTAGTAATTTTTACCCATTCCACTTCAAAATTTCAAATTTTGAAAACAACAACAACAACAAAAACAAACCCTCACAAGTTCACTTCTTGACAAATTTGTTATTGCTATTTTACCGCCCCACATCTTGACCTGACGTTACATAGGACTCACTTTCTGTGTGTAGTGAAGCTACATCATCTTTTACAGTGAATGTTAAATTGCTTCAATATTTTCTCAATTCACAGCTGTCTTTTGGTTACTAAAAACGTTCACAGCAATGCAGCAAATGCATCATGGATCTTGTCTAAACCCCGGAAGCTTCCTCTCTTCCGAGTCATATTTTCACTTGCAAAACCAGTAGGCAAGAGACCATCCTGTGTGGCTTATGTTTTATTATCACTATCTGTTTATCTGAGAAAGGAAAATCTGGCAGCTCTGGGCCTTTCTGATGTGTCGTTGTGACAATAACTTTAATTTTCCACTTGAAACCACAATTGAGGGGAAGCATTACTGGAAACATCTGGTAAGCAAGGGAAGAAAGAAAAATCGGATATAATCTTACTACTTTCTCTCCCTCATTACAATGAGAGTTCCACAGCTTCAGCTTTGCTACACAAATATGTCTTTACACTCATAAACAGGCAGTGTCAGGCAGTCAAACCTTAATACTATAGCCACGTTACAGGTCCATTAGTATTACACTATGGTCCACGGGCTAGAAAGCAATGGGGAGACCTTCCTGATGGAAATTCTTACATCTCTGACAAGTTTCACACTTAAAATACACAGTTCATGACACCCTGGAGAGATATTATGATGGGCTCTAACTCCCTTCAGGAAAGGAGCATCCCAGCTCCCCAAACACACCCACAACCCAGCCTGGGTCCATTAAAATCACTGTCTCTGCATAGTAGCAGCTCAAATTGTCATGAATGGAGGTCAGACCAACACCAGACACTCCTAAAGGCTGGTGTCCTTTTGCAAAGAAGGAGGGAGGAGTTCACGAGGGGAGTGGAGGGGCAGGCACTGAGCTCTGCTCTCTGGGGACAGAGACAAGACCCGAGGGAATGGCATGGAGCTGGGATGGGGGAGAGTCAGGCTGGGTGTTAGGGAAAGGTTCTGCACCCAGAGGGTAGTCGGGCACTGGGACAGGCTTCCCAGGACAGTGGTCATGGCACTGAGCCTGCTGGAGTTCAAGAAGTGTTTGGACGATGCTCTCAGACACCTGGTTTTTGGGTGGTCCTTTGTGGATCCAGGAGTTAGACTTGATGGTCTCTGTGGGTCTCTTCCAACTTAGAATATTCTAAGATATATGAAAGAGCACTTTAGCTAAAAACAAAATACTGACTTTAATGCAAAAGATGACTAAGTAGTGGTGTGCAAATTGCAAGTAAACATTCTCCTAGTGGCTCTGTAAAATGAACTCTCAGTTTAACAAACATCTCATCCCATCTGATGAGCTGCAAGAGCTTAATAATATAACTGGTCTGTGACTGTTTGAAAGATTGGACTTGCTACTCTTCTGAATCCAAAAGAACCTGACAGCACTCATTATAAGTTCAGCTCATTCAAAGTACACTGGAAAAGTATGCAGGTTGCAGCTTTTCAAAGAAGGTGCTTCACTTCTGCTTGCTGGACATGAAGAATTTTCAAGTTAACAGACCAGAACAGAATTATGGTGGTTATTGATACGGATCTAAAGCAAAATCTGGATGCATCTTTCTTGCCCTTTTATCTTTGCTCTTAATATTCCTTTTTCTTTTCCCACCTAAAAAGTCCTTTTTATTGACTTTTTATATTGATTTTAAATTAAATATTAATCCACTTTTCATGCTACACTGTAGAAATCTGATCAAAGGCAAGTGGTTGCTATGATAAGCAGCAGTTAAATTCCATAAGTATAATGTAATATATAAATTTTCTTTTAAAAAATAGCAGTGGGCTAAGCACGTCAAAAGACTCTAGGATCAATCAAGATGTATGTCATTACACAGACAGACTCCTAACATAATGGCTAAATTATCTTATTTCCCATTAAAATAAATAGAAACAACACATCTGAGTCCCTCAGCCTGTATGCCTGAAAATCTCAACATTATCAAACAAGGACATTATTTAATTAGTAATGGTACAGGAGGATAAACTCTGCCTGTCTCAAGGCTAACATATGTACAACCAGATTTCCATTTCCACAGGGAAAAAAACAAACAAACAAAAAAAAACCTGTCCAGGTGTTGAGGGCTGTGTACGACATTAAAGATTTTAGTCCAGCTCCCTGCTTTGTCCTGGTCTTGCTGTATAACCTTAAAGTAGTGGTACTGTATGTCACTTCCACATTTGTACATTTTGTACTTCTCTGCTCTGCCAAACTACTGCAAATCTTGATTCACTCAATATTACAAGGCACTCTGTACTAAAACAATGACATCAGGGACAGATGAGAGTATACATCCACATGTCCATCTTTAATTTGTAAGCAAGGCTCATTAATTTTACTCCCAAATACTCTAAAATGTTGATACTTTCTTTAATAGGTGCCTTTTCACCATAAAGGTGAGCTTGTGACACTAAATTTTTACAAGGAGTGATTTACACCACAAAAGAGCTCACAAGATCGTATTAAATTTTTCTCAAGCATGGTGTATGTGCCTCACTTGGGCACCTTTGGGCTGGAGCAGTGACATGCTTAGGTAGCCTCACACAGCTGCAAAGCACCTCACTTTGAACAGTATTTTTATAAGCCCATGCCTAACACAAATACATGAGCTGTCAGTAAACATAAGGGAACACTTGTCCCCTGATTAGTTTAAAATTCTGTACTACACAGTTGGAGAAAACTGCTTTGCTTTCACAGAACGAATGAGCTTACTCACAAGCAGGTTAGTTGTAAAACCATCTCTCTCATTATATAGCTTTCACTATGCTCTAAATAACTCTAAATATCTGGATAGCTGTCACTACGCTCTTTGGTATAAACGGGTCTACAGGAAAGCTGAAGGGGGACTCTTTGTCAAGGAGTGTAGAGATAGGACAAGGGGGAATGGCTTTAAACTGAAAGAGGGTAGGTTTGGGTTAGATGTAAGGAGGAAACTCTTTACTCAGAGGGTGGTGAGGTACTGGCACAGGTTGCCCAGAGAAGCTGTGGATGCCCCATCCCTGGAGGTGCTCATGGCCAGGCTGGATGAGGCTTTGAGCAACATGGTCTGGTGGGAGGTGTCCCTGACTATGGTAGGGGTTGGAACTAGATGGTCTTTAAGGTCACTTCCAACCCAAACCATTTCATAATTCTATGCTGGAATTTTGTGCTAGGAATTAAGACATGGCAAACTGGAGAAACTTTGCATTAAATCATACAGATATTAGCTTTGCTTTCTGACCAAATGGTCTGACAATAGAACCTAAAAGTTATGTAAGATATCTAGCTACGGTTTTGGTAATGAATAATATTGCCAGTGATTTTGGCAAAAATAAAAAATAAAAAAATAATTAAAAAAAATAGTACTTATTAGGACTTCAGTATACTTATATATTTGTCACTATTTTTCATTTACTCCCTACCTTATACTTGGTCATCTATTCTGCTGATCTCTTCTAGCCTTGTGGAAATTATCCAGTGACTTTGATTGCATTTTTCTTGAACCCTACCATATGAAATAATGTCAGCCCTATAGCTCAAAAATAAAGCTCCCAAAAAGGACGTAAACATAGCTATCCAAATCACATGAGTTATTCCAACTAATATGCATCTTGCTGCAGATACAGGTCTCCTCTCTGATACAGGACAATCTGGCCACTGCACTGATCCCTTGCTCCATCCCCAGGGCAGCTCATCTCTGAAATGGGCTGCAGCTGGTCTGTCTCTAAAGGAAGACCTCATGCTCAGCCCTTAGACTGTGCAGTGCCTTTCCGCTGCGCAGCGGCTGAGTTGAGGCTCTCAGCATCACTCGGGGCACTAGCCTGGGGATTTTTTTATGGTCATAGGACTAGAGTGGAGATTAAATACTGTTGTGCAAACAAAACAGTATTCACTGGCACAACTGCTACCACAGATTTTATATGGAAAGGGAAGAAAAACTGTCTTTACTGTTCAGAAACAACCTGGCTCTGTGCTTTATTTCTTTTTGATCTATTATCTCACTCCATTTTTTCAGAGTACTGTAAATCTCCTATAACAACAACTGTGTTTCAAAATAGCACCCTTAAGCCTAGGAAATCTACCTTATCTGTGACAACTCACCAAACAATGAAGTATTTAACATCGTTGTATAAATTTATCAGGCTTCTTCATCCACTTAAAAATGTATTTTCTTTTTTTTCTTAAGTACTGTATCCTGTTACAGAAGTTCCTACCAGAGCCAGTATAAGCACTTCAGCAGACTTAGGTGAACATTCCTCTGGAGGGGAGGTTACACCTTAGGTAAGTTTTGAAACAGCAGTTAAAGTAACATTAAAAATGTATATTTTAGCAAAAATGGTAAAAATATTTTGAGAGTCTTCTGTTTAGACCTTAATAAAATAGAAATATAGCACTGTATGGTTTTGCTTGACTCCTTTCTAATTGGCATGTATAATAGGGAAAAAATGTACTTATAAAAGCATGGGAGATAAAAGGGGGAAATTCAGATAAAAAACATCATTCTTCTTTTGAGTTTTATTCAGGTGCCTCTGTGCAGGTTCATTGTCATTTCTGTGACTGTGTTATCGTCAGTTCTGTGACCGTACGTGTTATCTGCCTGTGACAGGGCAGTGGAGGAGACAACCACTGCTTTCATCAGCAGTGCCTCAGCTAGACCAAGCAGTGATTCCTGTGTGGGAATCACGTGCACGTGGATTCCCCCATTACTGTATGCCTTTGAAGGGTTTCTCCTCCCAAAAAGAATGCTCTTCAGCTCAGCCCATCTCTCGACAGACAACGTCCCTCTTTGGATAACTGGAATATGAGCAAAGATTCAGAGATTTTGTAGGTTTTCTTCCCATCTTCCCCTTTAAAAAGAGAAGTGAGAAGGAATGAAAGAGAATTACAGTTCTGCCTCCTGCTTGTGGTGAGGGAGGTGGGCTCTCCTGCAGCTTGCACCTGTGCTTTCAGCTTGACTTCACAGGCAGAAAGCATCTGTGCCCACACAGTGCCCAGGGCAGCTGCATGGTCCCTCTCTGAAGCAGCCCAGAGGGACAACACCTCCATGAAAGACAGGAAGCAAAAACATTCTGTGAGCAACTGTGCTCTGCCAACCACTCCTCTGTCACACTCAGCCTCCTTTTCTGGAAGCCAGCCTTAGGTAAGGCTAGTTTTTGTTTCTAAATCAAAGCAGAAAGGGAAGAGATAATGCTGGAGTTGTAAACACTGAAGTTAAATTAATGTGAATGAGGTATTTTTGGAAAGTAAGTATCAGACGCGTTAGTAGGGATTCAGCGCAATGATGGGTACTTCTAGCATTAGGCTTATGTTTTCAATTTCATACCCCATAAACTAACGTTTTTATTTTCAAATACTGACAGAAATCAACCCAAGAGGAAAGGAGACCTGTGAGTCAGACATGCCAACTCTCTTCAAAGGAGGCTCATTTGCTTTCAGAAATAACAGAGAAACATTTCAGAGAGCTTATCCTCCGCACAGATGTTACTAACATCAGTGACATAATATTGTAGTAAAAGTTGTCACACTATTCTGTCCCTGCTGGTGTTAACAAATACTGAGAAGGCTTCCTAAAGAGTACATCTACTCCTCATCTATTTTCTGTATAGCACAGTTATCACACAGAAAATCCTTCAGTCCAAGACTTCTCATCTCCAATTAGCTACACTACTTAAACTTTTAACATACTTATTTCACCCGAAAGTACACATGCAAGTATGTAAAAAACTACATTGTTTCTTCCTGAAACAAAAGACTGAAAAAGGTTCTGAAAAAATAAGAGGAATTATTCACCCCCAACTATCATTGTAGCAACTACAGAATTTTGGGTTAATTTCCTATATGTAGCTTAGAATGAAATCAATGCACACCAGCTTCACAATTGGGCAGCAGAATATAACCGCCTAAAATTCTGATTACAATAAAGTGGCATCAGGTTCACTGAAACATGTGTAAGGATCGACCTTAGGGTTAAATGCTGGCTAAAACACTGATAAAATATAATGTTTACCATAAGAAATGACATACAACTAGCAATTATGAAATTAATCCTATCTGTATGTCTGTGGTATGAAGCTGAATTTTCCCACTTAAAAACGGCCATCTGAACCACAACAAATGCAAATGACTTGACCAAGATCACATCGGAGCAGACTTTGGTCTGGTTGAAATTTGCTACTGTATTTTTTTTACCTAAAGAAGTCATGTTCCATGCAAAGTATCTTCACCCCCCTACACCACCCCAAGTCCCCATTTACTGCTTTATCAGAACTTCACATCTTCATTTTCCTGTCTGGTGAGACTCCTCTGTTCACTTTTCATGGTGCACCCACTCCCTCTTACGAAAACACAGTCATGAGCAGAACCAGTCAACTTGGTGCAAAAGGCTGTTTGGGAGTAGGGCACACATCCACTGCCAGATTGGGTGGAATGGAGATATATTTGTGGTGGAAATATTTCAATTCTGAATACTCACTAAGATGACCAAACATTCAGTTAAAGAGGAGAGAGGACTTTTTACCAATAACTGCATCTAATCCATCCCCTAACCACTATACCTATTAAATGACACATAGAGAGAAATTGAAAGCAATTACTCTGATCTCTATAATTTTCTACCAGATCACTATGGTGGCCTTATAAATCAATTTAGATTTTTTTCCTTTGTTTTACTATTTTGAGAAATCCACTTTTTTTTTTAAGTCATTTTTTTAAAAAAGAAAGAAAGAAAGAAAGAAAGAAAAGCATTTCCACCCCCCCCCCCCCCCCCGAATCTACTACTTAGCATTCAGCTCACAGTATTTAGCTTGCATACCTTCTAAAGTGATTGGTCAACTCTGTTCAGATTTGTTTCCCATACCATTTATTGACCTTTGAAAGAATAAACTGTAGAAATGTAGGGATTTCTCATTCTATTTCTTGTCAAAAACAACTGGGATTTTTCTCACATTATAATGCATTTTATACCAAACTTTGCTCTAGCATAAAAACATACATCATATTTTTCTTCGGTCTTTAAGCATTCACTTATCATTTATTAAAATAAAATATTGCCAATCTAGATTTCTAATCCTGTCTGGAGAAACATTTGCATTCTTCCCAACACCCAAAGTACTTGTTGAGTTCATCCACAAGACCTTCAACCTCACAGTTTATCTTCAGAAGAACCATCTCTCTCTTGGACTTGGTGTCACTTTCCTGACCTCTGCTCTGTCAGAAATAGCAAACTGCATTGCAAAGAACTGCAGTTATATAACGGGCTGTAAAATAACACAGAAAATCTTGAATTGTAACATAAATAAAAAGAAAAAAAGGAAAAAAAAAGCCTTTTAGTTGGAGATCCAGAAGTGGATAGTTATAATTCTAGACATAGTATTGCAAGTACTTGCCATTCTTGAAGTTACCTTATACGTTGCCAGTAGAGAGACCATGGTGGCCCAAAGGGCTTCTAAGTACAGAATATACTTCTGCTTACTTACATCTGAAACCACTAAATAGCCTTAGTATTAAATTACGTCTAAATAATTTGTTCCTCCTGCTTAAATTCTAAGAAAGACTGTAGGCCATTCATACAGGACTGGCCATATACCTTGGCACTCTTCATTTTGCCAGCTAAATGCTGGTAGAAATTATTTAAAGGTCTTTGAAGTCAATGCCAGTGTTCCAAAAGAATTCAGAAGCATTGGCCAAGTTTTCATGAGCTATAATGTGACAAAATGTATTGGCATACATACATAGACCAAGGTACTTCTGAAACAGTGTTTTCAAATGGCATTAAGTTCACAGGAGAATTTAATACAAAAATTTTAAAAGATAGCATATGACAATATAAAGGCTTTGTGAAAATAATAGAAATGGAAATGAGTTCACCATTCTCAGAACAAATCTGTAACACTTTTGAGATGACCTCTTGCAGTTTGCAAAACAACTACCTTAAGCACTTTAATTTAGCAATATCCACTGCTCTCCAGAAAAAACTTTCCCAAAAGCCAAACACATGCTTCAGTAAAGCAGAACAGACAGTTCACTGGAGGACCCTTCAGTAAGCAATTCAAAAGTAGATTACAGTGCTCAGAAAATAAGCTACATGAATGTGAGCTGGAGAACAAAACTTGATGCCATTGCTGTCTGTCACAGAAGCGTGACTGACTGAAGAAGTACATAAAGTAGGACCATCTCAGGAGTTCACTGAAAATACTTTTAGCAGTACCATAATTCAAGGCAAGCTGGGCTGACTGTCACAAAGTATGCCAGCAGCTAACACTTCCTATGGGGCATTCTGAAAGTGGCTGGTGACACCTGAAACTGTCACTGCAATTTGACTGCCCTTGGGACAGCTCTGGTGTGTGCCATACCTGAGCTATTTAAAGCAGTATCTAGCCCTTAAGGTTGCATCAGGAGGGACTCAATGAAAGATGAGTGAAAACACTGACCCCTGGGTAACGTGTGTGCTCCGGTGTTCTGCAGTGAAGCTCATTACTCCTTGAAGAAAAAAAAAATCTTCCTTCAAAAGCTGGTTTGTGAAGAACTTCAGTCCTGTTGGGCTTTTATTTAACTTGCCTTTTAGAGGCTAGAACAGAAAAGCTGAGGTAATCCTAGAAAGGTTTTTTTTATTAGTCCAGTGAAGTGCCAGTTTTTAGGCAGGAGCTTAGTAAAATACAATACCATTTCCCACAAGCACCAGACATAAAATATTCTCAGTGAGGAATGAATCTAAGCCTCAAAGATCAGGCAAGATTGTCCAACTTCAAGAGTTAACCTTGTCAAATTTCCTCACACTTCAGGTTTGCATCTCAGGTTCTGGCTCCTGCCTTTCTCTATGTTTTAAAATAAATCTTGTATAACTTTTTATAACAAGTAGCTACAAGATGACTTGAAAATTCAGCAAGTATGATTCAAACAGTTTGTAGGTAGAAAACCAGTGCCCTGTTTGCCTCCACCATCTCACACATTTTCTCACTGTGCAATATTGTGAGGTAACAAAGCATAAAAGTTGTTGTATAGTTGCACATAAGAATTCCATGACTAAAGCTCCAGCAATACCCAACACACTTTTTGGAAATAAGGGCTAGAATGTTAATATGTAGACTAACATTTAAGTGTCTAAATGTGTTTTTCAAATACAATGTCCTCTTCCACTGCTGCTCAAAAACAGTAGAAGACCTGTCTCAGTAAATGGAGTACATGCATTCACGCACTCATATTGTCATAACATTCATGTGGAGAAGGCACTGTACATTTAACGGAACAACTTCAAGTGTAGAGCTGTTGTCTGAGTTCCAATTGGTGCAAATCAAATAAACTTAAATAGAAATACACTTTCTTATTACACCTGAAAACCTGCCCTTATTGTATGCCTCCCCAAAGAGAGAGCTATCCATGCATATAAAGAGCAGACTGCGATGTCTTCCTAAAAAGACTCTACTGGGATACTTTTTTGATCTCAAAGTCACTTTGAAACAGCTGTGCCAGTGATACGTGCTTGTTTTCAATATTCTCTCAAAGGACTTGGGGTTCAGCGCTATACGTCAAAGACTCACGTATCTTCATCAAACAGAAGACTTCTGATTCTGCCATATGTCATGATAAACACCATGTGTGTTTTTTTCTTTTCAGAAATAAGTAACATGCATTTCTGGTCACCTGGGAGCTGTTTTTTGCTCTTCTACCTCGTGGAACAAATCAGATTCACACAGAAAGGGCAGTTTGCAGGATAGCTTATATATTGGTTATGCTCTCAGCTTTACAAAAGGAAGACAGAGCCTGTTCATCCAGTCAGTAGGTGCAGCCCTTTGCTTCCAACAGATTTGGTCTGGATAATCCTCCAAATAACATCACCTTTTTGTCATTTAATTTATGAGTACGTATCTCCCTGTTGTCTGTTTGTTTCCAAATATCTTACGTGACAGAAGACAATGCACTGCCAGAGGCTTATGAAAACACGGAACAGAAATACAACATTTTTAAGACATATGATCTGCCTCTCAGTGAAGTGAAAGACACAACACTCTGGTCCGTCCACTCAGGCATGACACAGCTTAAGTGGCATGTCACAGCTGAAAAAGCCAGCTCGCAAGATGCTTCTGACTTCACAGAGGGGCATGGCATAATGCACAAAAGATGACCATCCTAACCAGAAATATTGCAATACATCTTCTAAAAGATATTGATGCTGGACTAGACTCAATGTAGGGTAACAACTATCAGAAATAGGATATGAGGAGTGGTTAAAATAAACAATTATTGTAGAATTAAATTGCTCTATTAACTTAAGCACACATAGGGCTGGGGTAAATTGGAATAATGCTTTCCACCCATTACAGGAAAAGGCATACTTTATAGAATAGGCTGTTCTCATGAAGATTGTACCTCCCAGTAATTCACTGCAACCTTGTATATTTGAAATCCTGGCACATGTTTTTGTGCAAGAGCCAGTGTGCAATTCTGTGAATGGCGACACAAATCCAGACACATTCTTGTTATTACTTTAAAACATAATTTTGCAAAACATTACTAATTACATCTTAATATAGAGAACAGATTTTCCCAAGTTTTAATATAACTATTCTTGACTTCTTCTCCCTTTAACAAAACTTATCATGAACCTTCTTTAATTTTCCTTGATGTAACCATAAAACCAGAGCCACTGAAGCCCTTTCTAATAGATCCAGGTAGGAAAGGTGCTCTTCTGTTCATGCAATGAACAGGGATACTCCCTGTTGCCAGTATTTGAAGCCAGTGGTAGACTGAATATGACTCACTGCATCCTTGCCCCTGGCACTGCTTCCATAATTTAAGCAGCTGATTTACTGAGAATTAAGTGTCAATAATAAACAGGTCAGTTCAAAAGACATTTTATTCATTTTACTCTAATAGCAGTTTTTTAATAACTTCTACTTTGCAGCAAGACCTTTCCGCACAGCAGAGATAAGATCATGCAGCCAGAGGGAACCTTGATATAACTGAGACATTAAACACCTTTGCAGCAAGATAGATCAGATGGTAGCTCATTCCCATGACACTTAGGTTGACCAAAAATGCTGAATCATGGGTTACACAATACTGCACAGAAGTAAAGAAGGTAAATAATCTTTTAATGACCAATTCAGCAGTGAGCATACACAAGCTCTTAAAACAAAATCAATTAACTACTGCCAGTCTACTGTGTTCCTTGATATGATATCTATTGAAAAAACAATATATTCACTTATCTTTCAAGATATTAAAACACTTTAGTTATTACATATGAATGACTAGGATCAAATATAATCTTTGCCTCACATTGACTGACTTTATGGTTTGGCACAAAAAAAAATTCACCTTAAAAGCAAAGAGAGGTAAGAAGTATCCTGGCCAGAAATGATGGTGAGATGGAAACACATGTTTATTATCAGTGACCATCCTCTGTGCTTTACCACACCTTAGTTTCAGCAACTGTTTGTGTTTAAAGTATTGGGAGTGACAAAGGAAACTATAACATTCCTGGTAGTACATTCAGATAAAGGCTCATAACAGGCTCTCCGTAAAATAAATTGAAACCAGAGGTCAAATAGAAGTTCAATCTACATATCAGCTAGAGCATACCACTCATCTTAAACAAAAGCTATCATGCCCTGAAGTATACTAAGTAGAATACAAATACTTGTGGGAATTAAAGTAATACAAAAGTCATTCTTCATGCTTTAAAAAAGAGACAAACTTAATTCTCTGTCATCTTCAAACTCGGTCTACAATTAGATTAGAAAGCACATAAAATATAAGCCTTTGTTAGAAATGTAACAAAATCGGGATGACACAAAACATTTAAACCTAAAGCAAAAAAAAAAAAAAAAAAGGACATATGCAGGAAAAGTGTTTTGTTCATGTAATGTGACAAAGGATGTAAACAGAAGAAAATGTATTTCTTTCACTTGAACGCTTTATTTTATATACTTAGTGCAAACATTCAGCTGTTGACAGACTTCTTTCTTATCTGTGGTAACTCTTTGCAATGCATCCAACCAGATGAAATTTTTCCTAAGGTTCTCTCAGCATTTATGATGTGTTTGTCGACCCAAAAGAACCAGCAGCATACCATCAATTATGGTTTGCTCCTGAATGAACTCTGCATGACAATCTAGGATTTAATTTATGAGGAGTTGCAAAGGAATGCAGAGATGTTTTATATGACACTCAGCTCTGTTCTGAAGTTGCACATAATAACTCTGCTAATTCACATTTATCCCATGATCACTCTTAATCTGCTCTAGAAAGTCTGAATTGGAATAAGAGTCTGTGTGCATTATAGGTAAAATACACTCATGGAAAATAAGAATAAAGCCCCAAATGTATAATAGGAGTGCCCCTTTTCACCAAGTCAGTGTAACAAGCTGAGCCATAATGCACACAGTAGCTAAATAAATGTCAGTGGCTGTCATGCTTCCTTTTATTTTTAATAATAATTAAAATTTATTTTTTTTTCTTTTCTTTTCATAGGGGGTTAGTTACTGAATGCAAGACACAAACTTCTCATGATTTCCAGTCAGGCTTCGGGTAATTATACTTTCTGCAACCCACAATCTGCTAGTTAGCTGATAAATTATTGAGCTTTTCACAAAGGAAGAATACTTGTTACAGCCAGTAATGTAAAGTAAAAAATAATAAAAATAAAATTTTAAAAAATAATAATCAACAAAGATAAATAAGGACAAACGAGCCATGCAGTGAGACAAACAGAATTAACTTTCAATCCCATCAGGTTTCACATAACATTAAAGAAGGTAAACCACATGCTGCAGAGACACAAAAGCCAGTATTTTACCCTTCTGTGTATGTACACCAACAAGGGTTATGCCAAAATCAAGGACAGAGTGTGAGTGACTAGTAATTTTTTTAATGACTTAACTTATTTATATTACCTTTTATATTTGATCAGTTAATATTCACACTGAGCTTTAAGAAAATATTAATGTGAGAAAGAATTACTTGTACAAGAAAGACATGTAGAGTCAATCCCAAGTAATTACTCTCCAGTTACATTCAAAGTGCCAACCTGTGATACAAGATACTGAAACATGGAAAAAGGAAAATTATATTGACATTTACTGACAACATTACTGTAAGGTATTTAAAATAATCTTGTATATACCACTGATAGTGAAAGATGATTGAGGCAGTTTCAGATATCTCTAAGCAGAAATAGGCTCTGTATTTCTCCTAGATATTACACTAATTTCTGACTTCATTAACTATATTTATAGTAGCTCATCTGCACTCGAAACATTCCATATTTGTTTAGGATTTAGTTCAAGTGAGTCTCATTGATGTCAAACAAGTGTGAGAAAAGAATTAGACTCTTGAATTCTATAAACAAGAATGGCACGAAGAGATCATGAACTAATACTCTGAAAAAAACATTAAATATAGGGATTTACTTGATTCACAGTTATTCCAAAGTAAAGCTGCTCTGATTTTAAGTGTGCTGCACAGAACAGTACGACATATATGTCATTAAAAAAACCTCAACTCAGCCAGGTTCATCCTTAATATCCCTATGCAATCCACCTGAAGTCTATTCACATCTACGGAAATCAATAGTCATTCTGGTGTCTCCTGAGGACTTTCAGACTACTGATAGCTTGTTCAGAGTTACTGTTTCTCTAAGGAAACTGTTTTAGATCTAGAAACTGTAACTAAAAGGCCAAATTATTGTATATTTTATTTCCCAAACAAAATCTCTAAGGTGAACAGGACATTTCTGGAGAAAAAATGGATGTACTGTGAAGGTTGATTCCACTTCAAATTTATGTTCCATTATGACTCAAAATAGATTTTTGTTTTAGTTTTTCTTCACTATAAATTGCTAAAGTAACTTCTTCAAGCAGTTTTCACAAAATACTTGTTACACAAAATATAATCAAATGGCTGGTCTAAAAACTCAGGTGCTACTCTGGAATTAAAGAATGACAGAATGTCACAAAACTCTCTGGTTTGAGGGCCAGGGTTAGAAATTCCCTGGGATGTAGATTACACTAAATTCCTGCTCTTCCTAATCCCCAGCACTGCTTCTTTTTTCATATTACTCTGCATGTCTGAAACAGCCAAACCTCTGGAGATTTTTTTGTCTTAACACTACTTAAAAAGTTTATGAATAAGAATGCAGGCAAATGGAACCAAAACCTGCATTCCTTAGTCAAAACCTCAACTAAAATTATGGAGAGCTTTGCAGGAGTGAGAGCTAAGCAAGAATTAACATACCTAGGAGAAACTGGTGACTAAGATGAAATGCATGTCTATGTTTGCCAAAATAAAAAACCCACATAGTAAAGAGTATCTGTGTTGCACAACAGTTTTGATCTATAATACTACTTTCTTACTATCTAACCATATCTTTCATTCTTTGCCATGCATACCTATCATCACTTCCTATTTATTGTCACAGATACTGTAAAATACCAGCTGTTCATGCACTCTGACCTTACTGTGTCTCACCTTGCTCTAAGTGAAGTCAATGCAAGCCTTCACTGACCTCCAGAGAAGCAGGATTTGTGCTGTGATATGTAATCCAAAGTGGGACTCCCCCTTAATTCAATAAGCTTTGGATCAGACCTAGAAGGGATCTTAGTAGAATCAAGAAGCCACAAGGCACACCCACGTATCCAAACCACACCTGAGTGTTTACCTCAGTTTCCTAATCTTTTACGTGAAAGAGATTAAAAAGCAATCTGTTCCTTTCAACTGCTTAGGTGCTACACAGTACTTGAATGACTACTTGAATAGTATCTGTAGGACAGCTATATATATTGCCATGTTTTCATTTGTTTCTTCGGAAGTTAGAAAAGGATGAAATATTTGAATTCAAGGCTTCATGGTAATATTTTCTACTTTGGTTCCCAACTTTCCACTCCTTAACTTCCAAGGAATCATCTCCAGATGAGCTGCTCTGTGCCAAGCAGATCTCACAGCTGTTCAGCTCAGCTGCCAGGAGTGGTGGAGATAAGCCCCTCATCCCTGGGAACAAGGCTGGCACCTCAGCAACATGTTCAGCTTCCTCACGCCTAGGGCTGTGGTCCTGGGCTCCCAGCCTGATACGGGATTCCCAGGACAGTGGCTGGTTGGCTTTACTCCCACAGAGGAAGGAAGATGGTTCTGCCTCCTGCATCGGGACAAATTAGTAATTTACCACATAATGAAACAAAAGATGAGAAATCTGAAAACGATGTTATCCAAATACTTCAGATAAGAATCTTGCCACGGAGCCTCACACAGCTTGTGATGGCTCCAGACTGAGAGGACATCTGACTGACTCCAGCATATCTTGTTTTACATGCAGCTCTGCTTGTTTGCTTAGGTTCCAGAAGTCTTAATGTGCTGCGACAGTTTTTGCTCTTCTTTATGCTATGCAACCGTGTCATCAGCCAAGTTTCTACAAACTTCCTTAGGATGCCATGGGTGTAACTGACTATAATTTTGGCTCATATATATATTTCCAGACTGAGTATCGCTAAAAAGAGAAACTGAATGCATATAATATGGTGACTTCCAGCTGCTAGAATCACAGGAATCACATGAAATGGCATTAACTTAGACATAAGGTGATTGAGATAATGCTAACCAGCTATCCATTGCTACATGTACACAAGTGCAATGTGAAACTCCCTGTAGCAAGGAAATGTAGAATGTTAACATTCAATCAAACCAGGAGATGAGGGAAAAGGGAAATAATAATGTAAACAATACACTTTTAAACATCTTGGGAAATGAAAGAAACAGCCACCTTCATTTGCAAAACCTGCAGAGAAATCTAGCAGTTTAACTGTCCTATGTTTCTTCATTTATCTACCAAACCAAAGAGTGATTAAATGCTAATCAGCCATAGGCAAAGAACCATAGAATCACAATTTTAGTTTTGCCCTATTCATCTGTTCCATCTTGCTGTGCTGACTCCTAACTTAAAATATTCTTAGGAAAACACTAACTAAACAAGCATCTCAAGCCCTGTAAGCAATAGTCTTCTTCACTACATTAAAGATAAAACAAGAAAGGGTTCTACAAGCACACAATCCATTTCCACTTCCCCTGAGCCTGCCTGCTAGGCATGGTGTGAGATGTACCTGAGGCAGTGCCCACAGCAGGCTATGTTCCAGCTCAGGCATGATGTGTCCTTCCCTTGTAGCTCCACCAGGATCTCAGTCCCTGTCTCCTGCTCACCACTATGTGCCAGGAAGTCAGATCCAGCTGCTGCCACCTCATTTTTCATGCTTGCAGACATCCGGGAGGAGATAAGGTCTGTTACAGGTCACATTGGGAGTGTTTTAAACAGTGAGGGACAGAGAAGCTGGTCCCTGACTCCTGCAAGCCATGTAGCAGCTGTGTCACAAAAATGCTGGGGAGGGGGGGGCTGATGGAGGCTAACTTGTACCAGGGGATCACAGAGTGCAACATGGCCTCCCTGAACCCTTTCTGGCACACCTTATGCTCATCTGCTTCCCCTCTGCTCCTTCTCCTGGAGACGAACATATGGCCCAGAATATGAATCTCCAAAGCAGAAAACATATTCTTATTGTTTCATAAAATATCCTAAATATCCTCCCTTTTTTTTTTTTTTTTTCTATCAGCTTTTAGTCCAGTTGCAAACCTTATATTTTGGCATCATAAACAGAATTTTGAAAAAAGTCAGCCCCTGCTTAAACAGTTACACAGTCCACAATGAAGAACTAAAATAAAAATAAAAAATCATATATCACATCTCAGTTGTAAGAAGTTGTTATTACAAGAAAGTCCTTGACAGGATGTGGGTTTTTGTCCATTCCACCATCATATTTTAATACTTACCTTAGTCCAATGGGGTTGCATCTAATAACAAATTAATGACAGAAAAAAATAAAACCACAGTTAAGCTTAACATGGACATCTATATACTGAACATTTTCACTCTGAGTGGTCCAAACTGGAGACAGTTTTCCTCATTAAATAATACCTCATGTCACAAAAAGAACAATGAAGTTCCTCAAAAAGCAAGACATTTTTTTCTCTTAAACTGTAGCATCAAAATCTCACCGTAAGTGTGTGCAGTCACACAAAGGGAAAATTTTCCACGATATCACTGAGACTTTCATCAGTCTGTCTGTTTAAAGACAGCAGAATAGGGTTTCTTTCACGTGAATGCTTCCTTAGCTCTATCTGAATATCTGTATTATGTATAACATGCATATGATATACATATATTTGTATATACACATATTTGTATATACACATAGATGTGCATACATACATATATATGTGCATATATATGCTTTAATGTATATACATGCTTTAATGCTTTAATACTTTCGTATAGAACACTAATTCTTGACCACAAAGCACAGTATAAGAGAGAACATACAGCAACCTTGCCCAATATAAAACCATGACAGACAGCGGATGTTGACACTATTCTTTGACTATCACTTATCACACTTTATTAGCCAGTGATATCAAACACATCTGTGCAATGCCTGTAATAGAACAGGTATCAACACTGTAACAAATAAATGAGGACTTAATAGAACATGTTTCTCATAATCAAATGCATTTCTAACAAAAAAGTAAGTAGTGTTTTCTAGATGCATTTTTATCAAAGAGTTTAACGTGAAGTCCTTTAGCAATCACACATATGTTTCTGTTTATATACTACAAATGAAAAGCATAGCACATATCTAAAATCAACTGAAATCAACAGGATTCCTTCTTCTGATTTCAGTGGGTTTTAGAACAGATTTGGGTGTATTCATTTAATGATATGTAGATGTTTAGATTCTTCTTTTCTCTAAATATTTTAGTGAAAAATATTGATTCATGCATGTCAGATACATGGGTCAGCACATTTTCTCCTGCTTGTGATTTAAACACACTGTATATCCTACCTTTGCTGCCACAGATGAGTTGGGTTTCTCCAGCAAGTCCCAGAGTTTCTTCCTCTTCTCTGGGCAGCATGTATTATCAAACTCTTCCCCTTCTCTCTCTCGCATTGTCTCTGCCTCTCTCCTCAGCTCTTCATTCATCTGCTCTTTCTTTTGGTGGTATCTTGCCTGGCAGCAAGATTCTAAATATATCTCATCAATCCCCCAGTAATCAAGCTCCTGTCCAAAAGAAAGAGCACACATTTCTTCCATCATATGTAGTTTCCCTGTCCTGTAGAAATTCAAAATGGAAGTGAAAGCCCCTGGGTGTCGATCAAAAAAGTATTCATTTTCATTTAAGTTATAGTCATCACATACTTCGAGCAGAGATTCATGAGTATTACAGTCTCTGAGCTTTCCTAATCGTGTCCTTGGAAGTCTGTCCAAAGTCCTCCACAGCACTTCATGGTTGAGCCCACCAACATTTATTTTAACTCTCCGCGAGCAGGCTTTGCTCCTAATGATCTCCACTGGTTCTGGCGGGAGAGAAAGGGTAGACCTTGAAGACTTTTTGATGATCCCCGGTGGAGCCTTCTCAGCCATTTTAAAAAGGATGCAGTTGTAATGCCAGAGTCTTTAGGATGATGAGCTTGGAGACTACAAATATTTGGATAGAGTCCTTTTCAGATAGACTGACCCATTCCTGAAGCTGAAAAAGAGAAAAAAAATAGAATTTTGCAATGCAGAATATAATCTCCAAATGCTCACTCTCTCTCCTTCCACACTTTCATATGCAAATGAAAATATAATGATGGTAATTAGCTGTTTCTGCAGTGAGACTCTTTTGTGGTAGTATAAGGACCACTGAAACAAGTGGTATGGGTAAGAGAACTATGTTTAAGCAAAAGCAAAGACAAAACAAAACAAAACAAAACAAAAAAACAAACACTAGAATTTCTACATTCATGAAAATCAAATGAGACAGTTTATAAGGAGAACTTGTTTTATCAGTTTCTGATAGTCATGTCACCTAAATCTGATTATTTAACTATTAATTTGTGAGGCAAACTAATAGAAAGATTGTAGGAATATGCATAAGGAAAAAGTGAAATGGGGGCTACCTTCCCTCTTACTGAAAATGTCAAATTTGGCAGACACGTTCAGAAACTGAATGAAACAATTAGCACTATATATAGAAATCTCCTGTGAAACCAAACGGATTCCCTCACCCTCCCATTCCAAATATCAACTTATTGTTTTATTTCATGACCAAAAATTACACAACAAACCATACAATTATCATCCCAACAAGTCAAATTTTCTACTACCAGACACTGCTGATTTCTAGACCAATTTAGTCAAGAGAATCCTAAATCTTCTGAACCACTGAAGAGTAATGGAGGTTATACAGGCAAGGAAGTTCAACTGTATCCTGGGCTGCACCACAAGAAGTGTGGCCAGCAGACCAAGGAAGGTGATTCTCCCCCTTTGCACTGCTCTCATGAGACCCCACATGGAGTGCTGCATTCAGCTCTGGGGCCCCCAGCACAAGAAGGACATGGACCTATTAGAAAAAGTCCAGAGAATGGCCATCAGGATGATCGGAGGGCTGGAGCACCTCTCCTATGAGAGCAGGCTGAGGGAGTTGGTGTTGTCCAACCTGGAGAAAAGAAGTCTATGGGGAGACCTTACAGCAGCCTTCCAGTATCTAAAGGTGGCCTACAGGAATGCTGGGGAGGGACTCTGTGTCAAGAAGTGTAGTGATAGGTCAAGGGGGAAACAAGCACCGGAACAGGTTACCAAGAGAAGCTGTGGATGCCCCATCCCTGGAGGTGTTCAAGGCCAGGTTGGATGGGGCTTTGAGTGACCTGCTCTAGTGGGAGGTGTCCCTGCCCATGGCAGGGGGGTTGGAAGTAGATGGCATTTCAGGTCCCTTCCAACCCAAGACATTCTGTGATTCTATGATTCTATGACTGTATGCCATTTCCCAGCTCATCAGAAAGGCTCTTTGTCCCACCTGTTAAGCCACTGCAGGGACATGACTTCATGACAGCAATCAGCAATCTCAGTTTTAGTAAAGTTTAAGTTCATCGCCATTCACTGTGCACAATGCTGCAATGAACTCAAGCACAGCTGTTCACCACCAAACTTGGAATATTTGTATGAAACAGGAAGAAAACCCACCCACCACCTCTACTATGCTTTGTTATCTTACACAGTGCTTAAATGATAACCTATCAATAGTATCATGTCCCCAAAAGAAGAATATTAATGCTTTCATAGGCTTCTTTTAGAAAGTAGGAAAGTCCTCAGTAATTTCCATGAGTTGATGTCTCCTCCCCTTCTCAGCAAATCAACAATTCAACAGTCAGCTCCTTCTTTTGAAGAGAAATAACTGCAGCTTTAAAAAAAAACATTTGATGTGAACAAGAATTTGATCCTCTTTGCTGAGTAAGCAAGAAGGTTGTGATGAGAGGGATTGTTACCTATAAATATATCAGGGGTAAACAACAGGGAGGGAGAAGACTATTTTTACTAAAGGACCATGATGGCACAAGAACAAATGGATACAAACTCACCATGAAAGTAAGATGGAAATCTGAAAGGGAATTAGAAGGTCACAAAGAATGGATCCTCACTAGACCAATGAGAATCTAGAATAATCCTCCACCAAAAGTACAGAGCAAAAATCAGAGAATTATTTCAATGTCGTATCTGACATACTTATGATGAGGCTGACTATGTTCCTAGTATAAAATTAAAAACACTAGGCCTTATCATATCTAAACTTTAAAAGGTTTTCTTCACCATCAGATAAACTAATAGTAAGGCTCAGCCCCATATGATATAGGTATTAACAGACTTTCATGTCCAAAAACATCAGGGAAAAGGAAAGTTCCCTATAAAATTACCCATCAGATGTAATATTTACATTCATAGATTTTCTATTTCTTCTGAGTACATAACACACTGTCTTGTTAACCCCTGTAATGCAGACATCCCAAAACACCTCCCTGTTAGTTTCAATGTCAAGCTGAACCCACTTCAGACAAGGGCCAAAAGATTCTGCCTCTTCCCATTCTGCCTCCTGCCCTGCACTGTAAATCTCTCTCCACATCACCCAATGCACCTCTCTGTCTATTTACGTAAGGGTTTAAGCCTGTAACATTTACCTTCATTCATTAAAAAGATAATCTGATAACTTCACTTGCAAAGATAAATGTCATATCAAAACCAAAGCCCTGACATCGGTAGGTTTACATAACATATATTCCTTTCTGTTGTGTGGTGTTTTTTATGTTGTTGTTGTTTTGTTTTGTTTTTATTGTCTTCCCCTTGGGCTCATTTTTCCTCTGACATTACCATTCTCTGCATTGCCTTAGATGAAAGGGGAAGATGCAGGAGGTGGGGGTACTTCAGAGCTGCAGCACAATTGGCTTTCTATACTCCAAGAACCGTGCACCATGGGGCCTGCTGCCACTGTACCAAAAGACCAGCTGGGCAGCATGAACTAGCATTACAACCCGATCCCACTCAGAATTAAAACACAGCAATTGCCCTTCTGCACCCCAGTAGATGGGGGGACTCAAGTCTTTGCAAAGTCTCTTCACTTTAGCATCTCCTAGTGGTCTGTGATGCATTTCTATGTCTTCTGACATACAGACCATCACACAAATACTAAGCAATTGTAAGAGGATATTTCTCCACAAAGGAAATACTTACATTTTTTTTATGAAAAATCTTTTCAGACTTTAATGCACGATGATGTTTCTCCTTTAAAAGATGTCTTACATAACAAAACAAAAGAATTTAAGAAATTCATAGAGAAGTTCTGTCACTCTCCATGAAATCAGTCAAGTCTTCAGGCAATTTCTGCACAGCTTCGCTCATTTATTCATTATTGAATCTCAGGGATTTCTTCTCTTTTCTTATTAATATATGTTCTTTAGCATTAACAACACAGAGTAGAACAGTAGAAATCAAGCAGTTGATCTGATTAGTCTTATGTTAACCATACCCTCATTTGCTTTTCTGATTACAAAAACTAAAGATATGCAAGACTAAGCATTGTTTTAGCTTTTATGCAGTGTAGTTACCACACACATTTGTTAAACAATGCAAAATTATAGTGTCACCGATACTGGTCTACAGCTGATAAAACATTTTCTGATTTGACAGTATAATTATTGGCTGCATCTCCCTACTTGAGGAACTGTGGCTTTTCTAAAAAGCTTTAATAGTCCTGGTTAAATGTGGTCATACCAAAGTCAGCTGTGAAACACCATTCAGTTACTGTTAGAAGACTGGATCCAAGGTGCTATATATGTACCAAGGTATATACCAGCAATCACAATATGCAGCACTTTGAAAAAATTCAAAAATAATAATATATTTTTTTAAAAATCTCACATTAAAAATCTTGAAAAGCAAAAGCTGTTTTTGCCTTTCTACAGAGCTCCTTTCACTGAAATATATACGAGCCTTGAACTACATAACTTTAAAGAAAATCATTTTAGTCTGCTTCCTAAGTCTCTTTGCATATTTTATTTACTGCAGATAATTTTTTAAAATTTCTTCCTGTGCAGCTTTTTTCCCCAAACATGGACTACAGCGTCTCTAACTGTGTCTTTAACAAAAATATAATCAAAAGCCTCTACTTCAACTACATGACACATTTAACTTTATAATCTACTTTATGAATTTCACATAAAAACACCAGATCTTTCATTATAACAAAATTATGCAATCAAGGTTACCTTTACAATTCATTCTGGCTTTTAGCTACTGCTACTAACTTTTAAGACACTGCAATTTTTCTCCTGAGAAGGTTTAAGATATTTTGGGGTTAAGTTTATTGCCTTCCAGTTGTGTGCAGATCCACCATACACTTTTTCCACCCTAGGAAAGTGAAAAACACTACTAGTCCTCAGTAGGTGATGCCAGCCTTCTGCTTACCAGTGCTGCATAGCCATCAGTAGAGAAGGACACGAATTATAACCACAAATATATAGTAAGAACAAAGCACAATAAAAAAGAGTTTCTTTTCTTGCCAAAATGAAACGACTTTGCAGGAAAATGCAAATAACATTGAATAAAACTCTTCTAATTCAAAGTCAATTATCTGCATTAAACAAAAGTGAAAAGTGCAAGGACTACTACTCAAAAACCTATAGAAAGCCAGAATGAAGGTTACAGAATCACAGAATTGTAGGGGTTGGAAGGGACCTCGGAAGATCATCAGGTTCAACCCCCCTGCCAAAGCAAGTTCCTTAGAGCAGGCTGCCCAGGTAGGCGTCCAGACAGGCCTTGAATATCTCCAGAGAAGAAGACTCCACAGCCTCCCCGGGCAACCTGTTCCAGTGCTCCATCACCCTCACTGTGAAGAAGTTCTTTCGCATGTTGGTGCAGAACTTCCTGTGCTCCATCTTGTGTCCATTACATTAAGTTTCTTCCTCCACACCATATGCATGCAGATTTTAATGGTGTGATTTCTCCACCAACAATCCGTTCTGCATTACATGAATGGTTAATTATTTACCATTTCTTTTTATCTTTTTCATTCAGAATTTGGCCTTTGATGTTATTTAGCATGCAAACCAAACATTATATGCAAAGTGATGAATTTCCCCTAGGGAGTTCTCACTGTCCTACCTGAGTGCTTCCAGGGTACTTGAGAGTTTACCATCTTAATATCACTATCAGGCTATTATTACCCTTACTTTATGAGGGAGAAATGCAGGATGCATGAAGTATCCAATAATTTTGGCTGCTCAAATGAGCCAGTTGCTTTTTTTCAGAGTATTTAGTATTTTCATCACATTTGATGGGCACATCCACATAAGCAGATACAACCCTCCAGCAGAGGAACTCAGGTTGCCGGTGCTGTTACATTGCTAGGACACTGCCTAGCACAACACAGTCAGGACTCTCCCAAATAATTTGCAAGGATGGCTGGGGAGTCAGCGTACCTCAGGGTCTGCTCCCAGTAAGTGGTTTGCATGCAGCCATCTGCTTTGGAGCCTACATGAGTTTAACCACATGGTCACAGGTCAGCATGCCAGATGGCCTGAGCACCATCTACCAACTAGCCAAGCTGCACCCCACATGAGCAAGACCTTGCTCCAAAGAGATTCACATCCAGACAGCAGAGTGCAGTGTCTCTGGAAACACAGCCAGGCCCCCAGCACAAGGACAATAAAAAAATAGTTAATACTTCTGAAAAGTTTGTATAATTGAGATGTCAGGTAAAGCTGGTGTCCAGTTCCTTAACCATAAGCTTCCCACACCACAGCTATCACATTTCTGTTCTTTGTTTCAAAATATGAAAAGCTGCAATTTCTCAATGGTGAGTTGAAGGATCTTTATTAATAGTTTTATTTTAACTTCAGTCTTCAAAAAAATGGGTGAGATCACAGCTAAAACTCTGAGGAAAACAAAACAAAACAAAACAAAAAACAACACTCAAATGAGGTGCTCATTATTTTAATTTCCCACCCTGACAGGAGTCACATCTCAAACATTTAAGAATTGGCAAGCTGAAAGCATAGAAGTGTCCACCTGGTCTAGTGGGAGGTGTCCCTGCCCATGGCAAGGGGGTTGGAAGTAAATGATCTTTAAGGTCCCTTCCAACCCAAACCGTTCTGTGATTCTATGAAACATGCCGAAGAGACAGTAATCCTAATCATCGTATATATTTCTCAGAAGACACACATCCACATGCATGAATGGATGCATGCATGCACAGCAGGAAATTTGAGCTTTGATTGTTCAAACTACCACTGACAGCTGTGTCTACACTTAGATTCAAGTCCTCAGAGACAAGGAAATGAAGGGAGAAAGACAGCCTCAGCCCATCTCCCCCATGACTGAGCTTCCCTGCAAGCAATGTTTGGCTTGTGCCAGACCATGACCATGGCCAGGGCCATGGCAGGGGCTGTAAAAAAGCAGGGCTGTTTCCTAAGCTGAGTCAAAATTACAGCTGTAGCCTTGTGGGCATTGTTATGGACAGGTCGCACTGAAGATTTTACTTTGAGAATAAATAAATCCTGCAAAAGCAGCTCTGTGTTGTTACTATGGCTAACTGGCCTAAGAGTATGATTATTTCTATTTCATAACAGACCTCACAGATGATCTACTTTTGGTATCTAAAAAATTAAATATTAGCTGTATGAAGTATGAGAGATCTACAGGAAACATTCAAAAAAGATGAGGCCTTTTATAGACGAACTTCTCAAACCAATGAAATCAGTCTGTCTGCTAGCTCCCTGTTCTCACTATCTTGAGCACAGAAGTGTCTTTTAGATGGATGGGCTGAACTTAACCAAGGAGCATAATGCTCAGAGGCTTTATATATTCCTTAAGAACCTTGTATAAGAAAAGGCAGACAGAAATAGGTAAGGAGACAGAAGACAGGAAAAGGAGAAAAGAAGGTTGAGTACATTTGTAAAATCTTGCAGTCACAGAAGCTTGTTAGTTTTGGTTTTTCTGATTTTTTAAATACCATAATATCTCTATTAATTACTCGCTGTAATTGTCCTCTAGTAAGGCATTGTAGGTGGACCCTAGCCTCCGCTAAGGGTGATGTGGACAAGTTTAAACCAAAAGGCTGAAAACCCTCGACAGCACTCAGTGTAAATTTACCTCAAGATTCTTAAAGGATTTGGGCCTCAAGTGTCCCTTTTTGAGTAGCACCTCATAGAAGAGCTGAAGCTGAGAGCAGGATTTGGAGCACCATTCTCAAGAGTGTGGTGAATGACTTGGCAACTTATCATCCCACTTTGGATGTCTGTACAGCCAACACAGACAAGAAGTTATGATGAGCAAAGCAGGCAATCTCAGTATGTCCATGATCCCTTAGGTTTCTCTTCAAATCCCCTGAGCTTTTAGACACCCTATCAGTGATGAAAGGATGTTCTCAACTACAATATACCACATGGACCAAACACATATACATGCATTCAGCACTAACAGACCTCATCTTTTCATGGATTCTTTTGGCTTTGGGTTTATATTTCTACTCATTAAAAATGCTCATGAAGGTAGTGCACAGGAATTCCAGTACCCGCCTTGTGTTTTGGGGCACCTCCTATACTCTATAACACCTTCTCAGTCTGTCCCAGTGCTGAATTAAGATCATCACCAGCCTTTATTCCAGGCTAACTCTGCTTCTTTGTCTTTCTGTATCATTTGTGCTCCTGACAAGTGTGGCTAGATGATCCTTGCAAAACCATGCCGGTGCGTTCCTGCTCAGTTTACAAAAACGGTTGCATTTCCATCACAGCCCAGGTTAAAGCATCGTGTTTAGGATGTGGTTGTCTGTGGTGCCTGCACTTCACTAGTGGTGTTTACAGCTGGTTGCTAAGTACTGAGTTTCTGCTTTTGCCAAAGGTACCATCTTTCACTACATATTTAGCCTTCCCTGGAAATTTCAGAGCGGATGAGCTGTCACAGAGAAGTACAAGGCCGAATGGCAGATCATTTTCTTTAATTTTAAACAACCAGATATTACAGAAATGTGATTATGTAAGATCCTCATTTCAGGGCTAAATCAGACTGCATATTTATATCCTGGCTAGCACTCTGGATCCGTAGTTTTGATCACTGCTTCCATACAGTTCTTTAAGAATGTATGCATACTTCATGCAGGATATAGTAATAATAGTAAATACATTAATATTAATAAATTAGAACTTTGAATTACAACTTATCTAATAGTTGATTATTTTATGGTTTTTTGTTTGCTTGTTTGTTTGTTTGTTTGTTTCAAATTATATTGCAGTTCACTACAATGATGGAGGAGATTTTTAACATGTCCATTGTTCTTTTGGGAGGCACTGTTGCAATCAGTTGACCTAAAACAACTGGTTTTAAGGCTATTCTGAGCAAGTTATCTTATACCACCTTTCAGTCTTCCATTGGTCCCTACCAATAATAGTGCTGAAAGCAATGAAGAACTTCATAGATGTCTTTTTGTTCTCCTGAACAAAAGCTTGCACAGTTTGGTACTGACCTATGATTCTGGGTTTCTAGGCAGGAAAATACTATACAGTAGACAATATTACACTATATATACAGAGAATGATGTCTAAAGCAATGAGGTAAACTGAGAAGCATCAGATTTTAACCCTTTTTGAATTAAACTGCTTTTAAAATTATAGCTATGGCATTTTATTCAGAATTCTACTACAATGTTTACGTTTCCTAATAAACATGCAACCCCACCATCCCATCTACAATTAAGGAAAGCATGGTCATATGTGACTTCTTCGGAAGTGAAACATTCGGGTTCAATTTCTGCCTCTGGCAAAAATTTCATGTTGAGCCATTTATAAGGGGACAGTTCCCTAATTCAATCAAGCAACACGGCAGGCCTAGACTTACTTAGACAACAGACAGGAAGAGATACATCCAAAGTTTTCACTTAGAGGTGGGCATATTTACTCAAGAGATGCTTGTCTCAATCCAGACACAACAGGAGTACAGCCTACATTCTTACTTCTGGTGCTTCACAGAAGTACTGAAGCTGGAGAAAAAATGATTAAAGGCTTGGATTTCTGGGTGACTCAATTCTGACAAGTGCCTTTGTACACAGCTGGAAATGTCCCCAAGGCCATAGCATCAGCAAGTCTTCATAAAAAGCTTTTCTCATTAAAAATTAAGATAAATGTCAGTATAGTCTTGATTCGGGAGAGTCCAACCCTTCAACATTTTGATGTCTTAACCTATGGAGTGCCTCAAAACAAACCCAAGCTAGTCACCCAAAATTGTCACAAGAGACCTGTGACAACCTGTCATCTTATTTTGCCATGTGCCCATCTGGAAAGCAGAAAATTTTGATTCCTGACCTTATCTAATGGGGTTTGGTTCTGTTTACTGCACAAAGGTACAGTTGCATTGGAGATCAGGTAAGATAGTGCCATTCTTAGGAACTTCTGTTTAACACTGTAGAGACGATACACTGCATTTTCATAATGATTTTTAGTCTTATCATGAGTGGAAACAACATAAGTTTTGTAAAGCATAATGTCAAGCTTAAGGGCAGCAGATACCAGAAGTAAGGATATTTTGACGCCCAAATTGACCTAAGAATGGAAAAAAGTGAGCACTCACTATCATTCACAACCCCATGCAACAATGCTAATTGCTGTAATCATTAAATTAAGAGACAAATTAAGAAGAAAATTTTTATAAAATTACCAAGAAATATTTTATTTACCTTTCTCAATCCAAAATGTTTTTTTTTAAAAAAAAGAAAAAAAAACACGGCACCCTCCTAAAGAATGTGCTTGATCAGAGCCATTAGTTCAGGTTTCTAATATTAGACATGCAGGACCTAAATTCAAAGAAGAGTGTGGGAACCTCTAGGGCAGGATTAACACAGACAGAAGGAAAAACTCTTAACGCCCATCCACCCTCAGTGCACAGTCAGGATCAAAAGGGAGACAACTCTCCCTGATGTTCTGTGCCTGGAAGCCTCCTCTTACAAACCCAGCTCTTCAGAAGACAGGAATAAGGTCCAGTCTATAAAATGCTCCTGGAGATAGTGGCAACAGCCCATTCATGTAATTGCCTGGTTGTTAAACATTTACCCAGGGACTATGTTAGTCCCTGGGGTGTCAGCCCTGTGGTTCATACTTTATAGGCTACTGCTGCTACCACTAAGACCCAATGGCTGTGTGGATGGAGACCACCGTCCCTTTTCCGACCATGTAAGAATGAAACAGAGCAAGTTAGAAGGGGATCAAGCATGAATCTGTAGCTGTGGGCTATGTGCAATTCTCTGGCTCAAGGAAATCTGAGATTACCAGAGGTGAAACATTTGTTTGCATCATGTAAACCTAAGAAAGGCCAGAAAGCTCATCTTCCCACTTCTGAGTGAGTAACCTACTCACTGACCTTCTTTGCTTCTGCTAGGTTATCAGAGCAGCCAAACATTACCACCCTTTCTTTTCTTCAAGGGGAGCAGAAGATTCTGAGCACTGCTAGAACTACTTTAATGAAATGAAAAAATAGGGACTGAAGTGACTAACTATAGGTAGCCAGACTTGTCCTGAATAAAAATTCAAGCAAAAGGCCTATCCACAATGAAGATACTAGCTCTATGTCAGCAATAATGAGAGTGGAAAAAGCATGAGATGGAAACATTCTAGAAGGCAAGACCTTCTAGATGGCACTACTGTCAAGGCAGATCAACTTTGTGTGCTATTAATCTCAGTGACCACTGGATGAGCACGTACAACAGTGTCATTCATAGCTTTTTTATTTCAAGGCTAATTAGTCCAGTTCACTGTTTTGAGTCTGCTTAAATACATTAGCAGGATTTTTCGAGCTGCTATGGCCTGCCAACACTTTCTGCTCAAACTGTCCCAGGATTGTTCTGATATATTCAAATTCGGACTGAACATAAGGCTGTAAGCCATGGTAGGATTATTCAGTCACCTGAGAATATGTCCAGTTGAAATGAGATCATCAGCCTTGCAGGTAAACCAAAAATTCACACTTTATGAGAGCAGAAGCCACAACTGAAACCTCTGTAAAAAGCAGCATTGTGGCCCCATTTTGAGCTGTTGAGCTTGGTTATTATTTTTATCTTCATTTACTTAAAATACAGCTACTTTTCTAAAAGTTAACAATTTATGAGGTACTGTGAAAAACTGTTTTATGAGCTGCCTCAAGATGTCTTATTAATGTTCTGAGGTAAATGTATTCTGTATTTGGACTGTACTGCCATAATTGATTTCTCTTTCTTAACTTGTTAGGCAATCAGGGAGAGAAGCTCATCTCCAGTGTCAAAGAAGATTATGTTTGAGAGCTTTGTTCAGTTAATTATCAGCACAGCTTTGCCTTCACTTCCTTGTTACATTGTTATACCTAAAGACCTGATGTTCATTTCCTAACTAGGTAATACTCGAATTTGATGGCAGCATGAAGAATATCCTGCAATAGCAAGTGTGACTCCCAGGCCGGTGTGGAGGATTCTCCCACATCACACACCAGTGCTGTGATAACAGGGATGTTTGGCCCCTCTGTCTGGACTTGGACCACATCTGCCCTTGTGAAATTTCTCAATATACCATGCTCCTACTGTTGAGGTATTATGAGAGGTTAATTGGTAGATTGCCACTGTTCCTTGTAAAGATGACTGTTGCTGCTTATCACAGACTACTCCTAGATACTTGGAGCATTATGCATTATGTCAGCATTACATATATTATTTATCATCTAATAGATTGTTGGTTCTGATTCTCTTTCTGCTGCCAGCAGTGATGCTACTAACTACTCTTTATAGTCATCCGGAGGAGGAATAGGGCCGTATAGAAGCCAGATTTTTAAGTCAGAGCTGATCTGCCATTATAGCTAAATATAGATTTCCTGCATCAGAAACAAATAAATTAAAAACCTCACAGATTTTAGTGGCCTAAGACTTTTCCATTACTGCTTTCATACTGCTCATGTGGTCACCATAATTCATGAACAAGAGCATTCAAAATAGTATTCATTATTTACTGATCATGCAGCTAACGTCCTCATACTTTTAGTGCTGGTGAAAAAGTAGCAATGCAATTGCTCAGCTTACTGCAGCCCTCAAGCCTGGGAAGAAATGATGCATTGTACAATAAACAACTGAACTCTAACTTCAGGAAAATATCGATGTGTGACTTGCACTTAAGTTTTTGTATGTACCGTAACATGCATCAGGAAGGAGAAAAAACAGAATAGCCTTTTGCTGTCCTTCCACCTTTAATGGAGAATACAGACAGATTTAAGCTTAATATATTTTAAATATCTTGACTGATGCATATTATAATTAAATCTTTCATTTAGTGACTCGTAAAGCTAACTGGGATTGTCTTTATACCTACAGCTACCAAAAGGTAGAAACTTCCAAACTCTGTTTATTTAAAAAAAAAAAAAAAAGTTCCTCAGCTTCTCTGTTCGCTTTATATATATATAATCATATGATTTAATACATTTACATTTTACTTTGATTACAGTTGAGCATCACTAAGCAGTCTATTTATTAGAGCTTTTGATAATATCCAAAAATGTATAACCCAGAGGAAAACTAAAAATAATGAAATTCTTTCCAAATCCATTCTATATAGATGAGAGAATTCATAGGTAAGAAAACAACGAATGCCATGGGATTGCACAAAAATCTACTTTTATGATACGAAAAAATCCAGCCTATAATGTCCCAAGGAATTTATTTTCACAGTATTCCACAGAACAATGTTGTACATCTTAGAGATCTCTGTAATTAAAAATTATAAAATTTATTTTCATTAACAGTTAAAATTATGGTTAAGAAGTGGACACTCATTTCTACCTGCTAAAATTGAGCTAAAATCATATGTCCCAAAGATTTATTGTAAAATCAAAGAAATTAAATACTCAGTGTTACTACCTCAAAAATAATCACAAGAAGAAGATGTTAGTTTCTTCTGAGAAATGAAAAATATTTTCTCTTAGGGTGCTCATATCCCAATAAGAATAGAAACAGTAGAATTCCCCCCAAAGTGAAAAAGAGACTATTTTTGTTGTGCATCCAACTTCATCTTACCCAGACAGCTATTAGGTTAAAAACCTTATTCCCCAAAATGAAAAAATCCGCCATTGCAATAATAGAGAAAAAGGAAAAGTCCTTGTAGAGGAGGTCATTATTTAACTCCAAGAGCTGCAAGCATACTGTTGCTGGGTCAGAAGGTATTATGCAATAATGTGATGAGTTAATAGAAATGACCCTATAAAATGCATTAAAACAAAACAATATTTTTAGAATATGTGTATGTCTACCCAGCTGAAGCCAAATTGGAGTGGCTCACAACTTTAAGCGCTTCCCTTTCTGGCTCCTGGCTTTCCCTCATGGGTTCTGCCTGTGAAGAGCAGCAGGTCCGCGCTCTGAGCAGCAAACACCTCCAGAGGGGTCTGCAGAGGAGTCCCAACCACTGCCTGCTTTACCAGACCCTTTGTGTCTCATTCATCAAGACCCCTTTCCCCTAAACCATGCAGACTGACGACCAGACACCCCTCCCCAGCGTGCTGTTTATGTAAGAACAGCACGCAGAGTAAAACACTGGCTGAAATGTCCTCCAGCAGGTAGCTTAAATATAGCGGTGCCTTGGAAAGTACCTGCACATGTACTGACGTGAAGCTCAGGGAAGTCACGTAAGATCAAGATTTTCTTCTAAAAGTCACAGTACCAAGCTGTTTGGCAAAATCCCAAATGCTGGCAAGAAAGTTATTGCGAATCTCGACTCCTCGCCTCACCTTGAATGGCAAGCCAGAATTTGCCAATTAACTTGCACTTAGAAAAAAAGGCTGAGCATGAATAAATAAATACATATGATGTGGCATTGTTACGGCAACAGTACATTTCAAAATGCTGAAGCCAGTGGAAATGCTAAGAAAGAAGCATGCTACTCCAAACATCACTTCTCCCTCATCTTCAGCTGAGGATGTTTTCATTTTCACTCTGCATAGGTTTGAATGAGGCCAACCTGCTGAGCCCCAGTGACAGCATCCAGCTGAGAGAGAAGGAGGCTACAGCAATTTGAACACTGTTGTGGGAGCTGCATTTGGAAGCATCATAAGAAATAAAAGGCAGCTGCAAGTTCCTGTAAGGCTGAGCTAGGAGACTGCTTATCAGTCCTGGTCTGAATGAAAAAGACAGCGGCATTAATAACCTGCAACAAACATTTTTATTTTTATTTTTATTTTTGTGTGTGTGTGTGCACTGAAAGTCATCCCCCTCGCAAAGATTTCTAGAGCTTTGACAGTACATCTTAGGTGATCACAGAGCGAAACAGATTTCACGAGCAGCATATGCTGACTGACCCTGCTACCCTGAAAGCTTCTTCTAGTCAAACTCCCTGGCAGAAGGATCGCACCCCAAGCTTGGTAGGACGTTGAGGTTTCAGACTTTGCTCAGCCTCTCAGGCTCAGTGCTAGCTCTGCACTAACTTGGATACAACTTACCAGCTGAGCAAACTCGAATGCTTATTGTTTTTAAAGCTAAACCTCACCAGACATGGCTTTTCTCACTCCCAAGCCTGTCCAGCCTCACTGCTACTCTTACTCTTATAAACCAGCCCTGGCAGCTCTTCAGGACTACAGGATGGAGTCACTGAAATCTTTCTCTAAAGTGTCCTTTTAGTAGCCAGGTCTGCCAGCCTACGGATTTGCTAAGAAATGTTGCTTCCACCTGATGCTACTGACACTTCCCTTTTTATACAAACATTTAAAAAGTGACAGTTTTGGCAGAGAGGCGAGAGACGGTCTTCTCTGTGATGAACTAAAATGTCCAAGAAACTGCAAATATACTGCTTATTTATATCTTAATCATTATGTAACTTGAATGAAGTCCAGGACCGACTATAAATATGGTCCGTACACAGGGTATAAACAACAGTCTACCTTCACACAGGCACTGAAATACAGACAGGATGTACTGAATGGTTTGTAGATAACATGCAGTGAACATGCCCATTTCTACAGATGCTTGGGTTTTTAAAGCCAGGGGAATGACAGCACGCTACATATCTACAGAGAGAATTTATGCCAGTATATTTCAGGCTAGCACAATGCTACAGTTCTTTCAGCTTTGGTAGTGGGGATTTTTTCAGTCGCTGGGTACACGGGGTAATTCAAATGACAGTTATCTTCCGAGCCGCTCAGGGTTTATATCATCAGGTTCCCCCGGCGCTTTAGAGCATCGGAAACAAATGATGAGCCTTTATCTTTAAAGCTCACCCACGGCAGGAGGTAGAATACTACGAAATGTCCCCCCCCCCGCCCCCCCCCCCCCCCCCCACCCCTTTTAGCAGCTCTGTAGGAACAAAAACACAAGCAACGGTTTCCAAAGCTCTCCGGCGTGAGGGCTACACGGTTCTCCCTAGCACAGATCCAAGCAGCCGGGGAGAAAAACGTGTTCCCGAGCCTGCTCCCTGCCCACTGAAGCCCTCGGGGGCCGGGGTCGGGGTCGGGGCCGGGGCTGGGACCTCCCCATCGCTCCGGGGGGTTCCCGGGGCTCCCCGGCGGCCCGGGCACCGCATCCCTCCGGGAGCCAGCCGGCAGCTCTCGCCTCCCTCGCAACTCGCATCATTGCGGGAGGCGTGGATGACTCGGTCTCTCCCCCCCCAAAAATTAAAAAAAATATAATAATAATGATGATGGGAAAAAAAATCAAAATAAACCCAACCCGCATCCCTCGGCGGGAGGAAGGAGAGGTGCCCCGCCACTTACCTTGCTCCGCTGGCGCCCGGGGCACCGCCGGGGACTGGAGGAGGGATTCCCCGGCGCTGGCAGGGGCTGCTCGGGCTTCCCCGGGTAGTGCGCGGCCGCCAAAGCCCCGGCGAGAGGTTTGTGCTGGTCGCTCCTTCCCGGGGAGGGCTTTGCTCTAGATTCCCGGCTCCACATCACCGCCCCCCCCGGCACGGAGACGGCTGGGGGTGGAAAAACCGCGGCAAAGGCATCTTCCTGTTCTCCCCCCCCCCCTCCTCCGGAGCTGACAAGCCACCGACCGAGCGGCGTGGCGAGCGGCTGGGCTGGCGGGCGGGGATGGGGGGGCCGTCAGGGAAGCGCTGGTGGAGCCGGGGGGGCGGAGGGGAGGCGGGCGGGGTGGGGGGGGTGGGGGGGGGGGAAGATAAAAGCCGAGCCCGCGCTGCCCTCGCCCCGCTGTAATCCCCGGCTGCATGCGAGCTGCCGCCGCGGCCGCCCGGGTCTGCGGCTGTGCGCGGCGGCGGCGGCGCTGGGGAGGGCTGGGAGGGCCGGGGGGTCACAGCTGATCCCGGCCGGGGCAGGCGGGGAGACCCCCGCAGCCCCCCCTCCCCGCCTGCCCCCACCCGCGCAGGATGCGCGCACCCCCGCGCCGCGCTCCCGTGCCTGGCCCAGGGTGGGGAAGGGGGGGGCGCGCACAGGCCTCCCCCCCCCCCCCCCCAGCACCCCCCTTTTAAGCCCCAGGTGGGTTGTGCACACACATTGCACGGCCCCCGGCTGGGGATGCACACGCACACCACGGCGCTCCCCCTGCAGCAGAAATTCCCCCAAACACTGAGCCCCCCTCCCCGCACGCACACCCACGCCGCTATCCCACCCACTGGGAATGCCCCACGGGGGACTTCGAAGCCCCCCCCCCGGCTGGCCACCAGCAGCCCGGCCTCGCTGTTGGGGTGAGGGCGTCCTGCCAGGGGCTGACCCCCCCGAGCATAGCCTGCAGCCCCCTCGGTGAGTACCCCTCACGGAGCCGGGGGTCGCTTTTAGTACTACGTCTTTGGTGGGGCAGCTGCCTGCGGTCAAGGCTGCTGTTTCTCCCGCCGCCTCGCCCGCCTTCCCATCGGGCTTAATAGTTCTACTTTATTGCTTTTTAATGGGAAGTCCTTTATCATTCCCGATAATGTGAGGAAGTCCGTCTCCCTCATTCAGCGCTGCCCCTCTGTATTTTAGGGATGGGATTAGAAAGCTGCTCTCCTTTTCAAGCTCTCCTGTCTTCCCTGGGTTTCGTTAACGGTTCCTATGTCACTTTGCCCTCTGCATTGTGTTGCTCAGGCTTCATCCCTTCCTATAGCTCTGAGGTCCTGACCTCAGTGTTGCACATTTCTCTGCTGGGATGAAGGCTTTTCAACACAGTGCTTCTCAGCTTCCTTTTTTTTTTTTTTTTTTTTTTTTTTTTTTTTTTTTTTTTAAGTCAAAGGCCTCCTAATTCTTTTGAAAACTCTCCAAGAAACAGATTGGGCAGTATTGCCACATAATTTCAGTTAAAACCAACTAAAAATTGGGTTAAACTTTGAATGCTCATTTATTGTCTTAATTTCCCCTCATTTTATTGGCTTCCTTGACCAACAGCTTAGAAACAGAGATATGTGATTTTTTTAAACGGTCAACCACCTTTTACCAGCCTAGCATCTGACGTTTTCTGAATGGGTGCCACGGCTTGAGAGAGGCTATTAGTGGTAGTCCTAAGTGGTGCTGATTTCAGGTTTAATTTTCTATGGAAATAATGATTTGTGTTGAAACCTCCAGCATAATGCACTTTGTCTGAAATCTGGACATCGGTGAGGCAGACATCTGTGCCTGTGAGCGTCACCCTAGTCTACCCTAGGGGAAGTTCTCCTCCTGACCTTGTAGGTGGCAAGCAAAGCTCTGCAAGTGTCCATTCCTGCCCCTGCATACTAATGGAGTCAATCACCAATTAAAATGTGGGTGTCCGTATATTCCATATGTTCCGCCCCTCCTCTGTGCCCCTCCTGTCTATGTATTGCCTTACTATTTGAACCCACAGATCATTTTCAGCTGAATGGTGGGTAAAACTCTCAAAGACAATTAAATTCCTGCAAGTTCGAGAAAAAGAAGGCAGTCAGGGGAAGAGGCTCTTTACGCATCCTTTTGTGCCCAGAGCATGGTGAAGGTGTCATCAGGAGTTCAGGTGGTGTTGCATACCTGAAAGTCTGCATGTATATGTCACATCGATGAGAAAGGTTCAGCTGGAGCTTCTGTCTTCTTAGTCACCGCCGTCAGTAAAGCACATGGTGCAGAGCTGTAGGAAAAGTTCATTCATTCGGATGCTCATGAAATACCAGCCTCTCAAGAGCTCCAGTGCTCCGCTACTGCTTTTCATGATGCAGTGAGTGGTTTTGAAGGCTGTGCGTGTTTTATAGAAGCAGACAATGTTTTCATAAGATTTTAATAGTTGAGGTTTTGGTAGTTTTATAAAGGGAGATTCTGTTATTTCTCTCTCATACACACGTACCCAGACACTAATAGGACTCGCTTGTGGGGAAAGCTGTCAGAAAGAGCAGTTGATAGGAGAGTTCCCACAGCTCTGCAGCTGTGCTTGTGCACATGCTGAGTAGACACTGCTCCCAGACAAGCAGCTTATCTGCTTTCAAAAATGGAAGAATTATTCTCTAACAAAAAAAAAAAAAAAAAAAAATATTTACCAAGCTAGTGAGTCCACAGTAAAAATACCTTTTCTTGGTGAAAGAATTTTTGCATACAGAGATGTGTTATCATACCACAATATATGTTTATTTCACTATATCTACATTATTCTATTTTCCTTCATAAACATATGCTAAACGTTCTTGGCTCATTCCTTTTCTAGTGTTGAGGCTTTTCTGTTCACACAGGCTTATCTTCTGTTCTTACAGCAGTGTGTTTGGAAGCTGAAAAGAAGCTTTAGAGATGCCCCTATTTACTAGAAGGGTAATAATAATAATAGTAATAATAATAATAATAATAATAATAATAATAATAAATGTATGGCCATGCTGATGACCAGTGACTTCCAGGAGTGAAAGATTTACTTCAGAGGAGTTTTGTTTCAATTGGTCAGATAAGGGGAAGAAAGACACAGCTTGAATGAAAAAGAAATCCCTTTCCTACTGAGCTTTCTGTTGCAGGATTTTTATCCCTCATTACATCTATGGTTTTCAGAGCATCTTTCATCAAAGACTAGTCTCATAAACATGCTGGACCTCTGCCTCCTCACTTCACATCTGGTTCGCACAGATGAGCCCACAAGCTCTCAGTGAGGCAGGGCTTACCAAATGCCTCCCTGGCATTTTCCCTCTATTCAAGCCTCCCTAGAGGAAGAGGAAGGTGTAAATGGAAGAAGATGGGCTGATACTTGGCAAGATATAGCCAAATGTTGAATTGCAGCAGAAGGGTCATTCAAAATCGTAATCTAACTGCTACAAGAAAGTCGTCATCTCCACTGATGACAATCTTGACCACACTAGTGAAATCATGTGACCCACACATGTGCTGCATTTTGAAGAAAGAAGAATCAGTTTGCATTTGCCAGGGCTCTGAAGGCACTACCAGGCTGCTAGCCCTGACCAGCCTCCCTTGGGGTCTCCCCCAGCTCCTGCCCATGTCCCATTTCAGCTCTGTCTGGCACTGTCAGTCCCTGCCCTAGAGGCAGGAGTGCCAATCTCTAGCCCTCCTTCCAGCCCTGCCTCTTGCTTGGGCCTCAAACCTGCTCTCTAGGCAGCTTCCTGGACAGACCCCATGTGAGTATGCCGTAGCTTGTCTCCAGTCCTGTCTCTGGCTCTCTCCTGGTGAAGGGCCTAGAGAGGAAGACGTATGAGGAGTGTAGTGGCTGAAGTCACTTGGCCTGTTCAGCCTGGAAAAGAGAAGGCCACCTCATCGTCGCCTACAGCTTCCTCACACTGGGGAGTGGAGGAGCAGGCACCGATGTATTCTCTTTAGTGACCAGAGAGAGGACTGGTGGGAATGGTGTCAAGCTGCAATAGGGGAAGTTCAGGCTGGATGTCAGGAAGAGGTTCTTCACTGAGAGGGCTGTTGCGCACTGGAACGGGCTCCCCAGGGAGGTAGTCACTGCACCAAGCCTGTTGGAGTTTAAGAAGCATTTGGACTGTGCAATTAGTCACATGGTATGAATTTTTGGGTAGACCTGTGTGGTGCCAGGAGTTGGACTCAATGATCCTTATGGGTCCCTTCCAACTTGGGATATTCTATGATTCTGTGATTCTATGACTTTGGACTCCTGTGGCAGCTTTTTCTCCAGACTCATTTATGGCCCCATTTTTTCTGTTCCTGCCTGGATCCCATGGTTGGGCTCTGGAGCTGTTTCATTGTTTGCCTTGTCTTGGACTGTCGATGGACCCTGTTCTGCTGGCCTGTGGGATGGGGCTTCATGGGTGAGGGCACTGCCTGTGCTTGGGTGCTTAAGCTCCCAGCTCACCTGTCCTTCAGGAGCAGTTGGATGTTACCCTTCCGCTAACAGCAGAAATTTCTGAACAGTTGCAAAGACCTTTCCTGTACACAGAAGCTTTCAGAAACAAAATCTCTATCTTTACTGTGGAAAACTAGCATTCCCTTCTCCCTGTGGAGAAGGGAATGGTCCTCTTATGGCCTGGCTTCATGGTAGTTACCCACTTGGAGGAGCAGGAATTACAAAAAGCACCAACAATAGAAGGGCTGCTGTCATCAGGATGAAGATTGGCCTATCCATACAAATGGCTGATCTTTTTATTGAATGCAATCACCACAATTCTTGCAAGGCCAAAATGTAATGGCAGGTGGTCTGGAAATGTCTCCTGATTTCACAGTGGCAAGTCCAACAAATGTCAGAAAGGAAAAGGTTCTGTTCTAGGAGTAGAGCAAACTCCATCCCATTGTACTTTCTATCACCCAAGACTTCCAGATAAAAACAAGTAAAACAAAGGCAGATTCTTGGCCAAGTCTAATATTCTCTTAAAATAAATCACATTGGAAATAGCATCTGGCAATAGCACAGCCCACCACAGTTCAAACCATGTCTGGTCTGGATTAGGGACTTCTTGAGTCATGGGATAGCTTTCCTTGCTTCCTAATGAGTGTTGTTTTATTTTGTTTTGTTTTGCTTTGCTTTGCTTGGTTTCTCTCTCTTTTTTCCTTTTTTTCATTTTTTTTTTTGCCCCCCCCCCCCCCCCCTTTTTTTTCCCTTTTCTTTTTAGGTTTTGGTTTAATTTCATCACATTTCTCCAACTCAGAAGAATATGTTCTCTGTTCCTCTTCCCTTGGATCAGACTCCAACTTGCTTTCTCCAAATCTCTGTTTCTAGAGGGGCTCCTGGAGGGGCCTTCAGCCCTTCCATAGGATGCAGTGGGACATCAGTTTAACTGTGTTTAAAGGTTATTTTGTAGACACATCTACGTATGGCATGCTGCTGAACACAGGGGCAATAGTGGCAGCTTTTACTTCCCTAGCACATTAAGTGGAAACTTACAGGACTCAGTATCACAAAGACAGCAATGGAGCTGAGCAAGAACATAGCCAGGAAAGACAGATCACCGGCAAGATGCCACTGTCAAATTAGCCACAACTTGAATGTTTTTTTTAGGGTGGTGGTGATTGTTGTTGTTGTTGTTTTGTTTTTCTTTTGTCTGTTTGTAAAAATTGATTCATTGTTCCTTTCTTCTCTGGGCGGAAATTTATTTTTTTTTATTCTGGACAGAGCAGGACAAGAAAAAAGAAATTGCTGTCAGGGATAAAATCAATTTTAGACACAACGTAACAGAAACAGAAAACAAATTTGAACTAAACAAAGGCATATCAATGTGATTATAGCTGAATCAGACTTGTACAAACTGATTTACTTCAAATTTGGGCATCTTCTCGTATGTACAAGTCTAGTAGATAGGATTTACTAGCTGACGTTTTTTGTCAAACAGACAGAAAGCCTGCTGAATGGCTGCTGGAGCTCCAGCCTGCACCATTTGGATATAGTGCTGTCCTTTGTGTAATGTAAGATGGTGATGATTTCCACAAACTCAGAAGTGCATTTTTAACCTTCTATAGTGGGTCCCTCCAGCTTATGTTTTGATTTAAAAAACAAAACATATTTTGTAATGTAATCTTCATTGTTTTATGTTAATTTATTTTTTCTTTTTAACATGAGCTGAATGTTAATCCTCTCTGCCAATTAAAATGTCATCCAGTGTTTGTTTCACAGACCTTTAAACTGAGATCCCTTACTTTGGCCCCATGCTAGGCCATAACCTGGGAAATGGTTCAGTTTTGATTGTGAGTCCCAGGTAGGGTGTATCTCAGGTTCAGACTTGCTCTGTGCTTTGTGGAAGTTGCAGTGGTTTGGTCTAAGTTTATGACAAAAGAGCAGCTGAATAAAACCCGATCCTACCATTCTAAAAACCTGGTCTTTCCTGATTATATTACACAAGGGGTAGCCCTGGCTTGTTCTTCCATCCCATCAGAGGAAGAGCCACGAGAGTGGGGCTCTCCCTTTCAGGTAGCCCACCATGGAGGAGCTCCTCTCTGTCCTTCTTGAGGTCCTTTGGGTGCTTACGGTTCCTGCCCTTGGTTTACGTGACAGCCAGCCCTTTGTCTGCCTTTCCCCAGTCCAAGGAAATGAGAGTAGGAATTTTTAGACTTTTCACTTCAGATTGTTTCTGCTGTGAATCAAGTGTGATTTAATGATGCATTAAATAAAAGTAATCTGTCACAATAATTTAGGCATAAGCAGAAGTCTTTCTGAGGAGGTTGAAGTTGAAGGAAACAGAAGCTGAGGACAAGAGCTAGACTGAGGCTTGTTCAGCGGCCACACAGAATCACCAGCTAAATATCTCTCTTTATTAGCAACGGAGAATGAAACACCCAGGAGCTGAGGATTTTGCAATATGAAGAAGCCAATTGCAGAGAGAGGAGGATCAGACTGTGATTAGTTGTGAGAGGTATGAAGCTTCTAATTATATGGGCAATCCCCATGCTCCTCCCCTGCAGCCTGGCAGAAGAGGATAGAGACACAGAGCTGGGAGACGAGGCCCCACATTTGGGAGGAGAGCTTCCTTCATATCTCTCACTGTAACAGGCTCTTTGGGGGAACTATAGGGAGATTAGTTTTCCCCAAACACAGGTTGAGCCTTTCCCTAAGCAGTTCTGTAGGTATCTATCAGGCACTGGGCTATGTACAAACAGCAAAGTCCTGCTCTGATATTGTAACGGGAGCTAAAGAAACAGCGGCAAGGTGAGTGAGCTTCTCCGAGATTAAGTTGAAGCTGTGGTTGACAATTCAGATAAATTAATGCTGCTGAGAAATATGATAAACTAAAGGTGGATAGTTTGTTCAAAACTTCCTGTATTTGCAAGTGAAGTGTTAGGAATTTGTGCTCTTGTTCACTTCATTATTTTTGTTTTCAACTTGTTCCCTGTGGATCAGATCTCAGGTCTGAGATGCCGAAAACCTGAGGACATTATCTTAATGAAATGTCTTGATATCTCTGGGAAATCCAGACCCAGAATTAAGCCCATGTTTCTTCAGTTGTGACTGACACATTCCCTGGAACATCATTCTGCTCCCAGGCTGCCGTACACAACTAACAAGGTGAAAGCTCCCCACATTACTTTCAGCTATTTTTCAGGGTTTGTGCAGATATACATATATATATATTTTTTTTCCCAGTGGGATTGTACACTAATCTGATAGAGTAATAAAGTAATTTAATTTTGCCTTATTTATTTATTTATTTATTTTTTCCCTGTGGCCCAATGGTTCCCTACAGCCTTTTTATCCTTTGTGATGCCTGTAACTGAGTACTGAGTGATGTGTGAATGGGACACTTAGCCCATTCAGACCTCACTGAAGACAGACAATATTGAAATTGCTACCAGACAGTATTTTCAATTTGTAAAGTCCTTTTTGGGAAAAAACCATACTTTTTCTGAAAGCTGTCTGAAAAGCAGAGTTTGCTGTTCATGAGAGTTCTTTCCAACTGGAGTGGCACCATCTTAACTAAAAGACCTGCCAGTTTTCCCTAGAAGCTGCAGAGGAATCACAGAAATGGAGGTGCAGGATGAGCCCGCCTGGACAGAGACATGATGAGCCCATCCAAGGGTTTTCAAGCTTCTAGCCCTTGCTAGACCTTGAAAGCTTGGGGAGTAAGGACTCTATCTGGTTTCCACCTCACTGCTGCAAAACTGGAGGAGAGCCCTCTGTGGATGGTTCCCAGTTTTCCAGGGATTCCTCGGGGACATCTGAACATAGACCAGGATAATGGGGGTCAGCCCTAGTGTGAGGGACTCCAGAGATAAGCCATGCAGATTGCTTGAGACCAGGCAAGGCAGGCTCTTGAGCAGAGTAGATGATTTTTGGATGAAGTGGCCCTTAAAGAGCAACATGACTCCCAGTTCCAAGGCTGTCAGCCAGGAAAACGAGTATGTTTAAAGCTGGGCTTTGGGATGATAAAAATTCACCAGATCAAAATAATTTCAGATGAACATTTTGATACTAACATACTGGCTTTGCCGGAACATTTCAAGAAGCCCTATATATATATATATGTATATATATATATATATAACTATCTTCAGAAATAATAAACAGTAAGGGACTAACATTCTGAAATATTTTCCTAAGAGTTTTAGAGAATCTTATGGTGAAAATATGTGTTGTGGATCTGCTTTACATTCTGTGAACCTGAAGATGGTGGCTCTGTGGGATTTAATTAATACTGTAGTGTGCTATTTAAGTCAATGAAGTCTAACTTTTTAAAAATTACACGCAAAGTCCTGAGGTTTCTCTGCATTATTTCAAATATTTCATTAGACATTTTTGTACTTCACATGGTTCAGGGTTGCTCTTTATGCTCTAGTGTCCTTTATCTCTTGCCACCTTCAATTGTACTTGAAATGTATTCCCAAAGCTCCACCACTTCACTCTCCTGAAACACTCCTTCTCTTGCACAAGTATCCTCAGTATTCTCCATTCATTGTTTCCTATTCTGTAGCTGCTGGTAACACACTGTGGGTGACTCTGAACTGTATGTACTCAAAGGACAGTGTTTCCACTAAAATAAGCAAATAACATTAAAGGTGTATTGCAGCCTCAGCAGAAACACTACGGTGTGTGCCTCTCCTCCCCGTCACTATTTTCCAAGAAACTTGATAAGATGTTTGAAGTAGGCTAATGGATTTAGAAGTGATGGGAAAGAGATTGTGTGGAGGAGAATGGACCTGAAAGGCAAAGGCATAGATTTTTCCATAGGTAGCCAAGCTGAGCTGTCATATGCAGAGCTGAGCAGGCAGAAGAGTTCAGAGGACCCTCTTGCTCACTGCTATCTGAATATTCATTTATATCACTGCAAAGCCACTTTGAAGAAGGTGTGTAATCCTGTAAAAGCAAATTTGAAAAATATACTCATTTTACATTATTTGAGATAAAAGTTCAACATACAAGTAGCAGGAAATCAGATTTCATACTTTGCTAGTGACACTCAAAACAGACTTCAGTGATTATTATTATTTTGCTTATTACTTTAATTTACTTGCAAATGGCTTAGACAAATAATCCAGTTTATGAATTGTATGCCTGGTGCACAGTTCTTGCTTGAAATGTTCGTTATTCTTATTTGCTGTTTGCATAGGTGGGGAGGAGATGTATGGCAAGACAGTTCTGCTCACTGGATGTGTTGCAGAAGGGCAGAAATAAGACATGGAGGGATATAGTTCTTTCTCTGTTTTTCTGTCATCATGCTTTCCTGGCTGTTACAGTAAATACACACTAACTTTTACTCTCTAAGACAAATGTTAATGTCAGATGTCTTACTTAAAGTGTAGCTAATCTATTAGAACAAGTTGTTCAACTTGAATCTTTTATTTTGTAGGCAAACACAGTAATTCTGTCAATAAAAATGATCTGCTATGGATGTGACAAACTGTATATACATCATCTTTGGAATGATGAATACTTGTGACCCTGCAAACAAGAAACCATTAGGTCATCGTGCAGTCAAGTGAGAGCATCCAGGGCGAGCCCTCCATGTGAACTCTCCAATAACTATTTCCACCTATCAAAGAACCATTTATTTAGAGAATCTGACTATTATTCAAAGGAATTCCCACCATCCTTTAATGACATAATTATCCATTCAGTAAACTGAAGATGAATTGACAATTTTTTGCAGTTCTCTGGTAGGAAAGTTCTTTCAATCCTTTTCTTTTCACACATAAGAGACTAACTTTCCATGAGCTAAAGAATAAATCCAGGCAGACTAATAAGCAGAGTAATAAAATCTGTATCTAATTCTGTAAACTAGAGGTAATTTTAAAGTCCATACTTGTTGAAAACAGAGGTGGATTAGATGAAGTCAAAATCTACAAAACTGGACTTCTGTTTCAATTCCTGAATAAATACACGGCCTCTTTCTCCTCTAAGTTCCTGGTTATTTAGTACAACTAGGAACAACATTTGAAATTCTTTATAAGGAGAATGCTTCCCAGAAAATACCTTATTTCTTTGGGTTATTATTATTGAAAATGCTTAATGGTTCTCACCATCTTAATATTTTAAGCAGGTTCACTCAGAGTAATGCCAATCTGCACTATTCTATTTAGCTCCTTTTAGCAGAATAATCCTGTAGTGAGTGAAAAGCTCTAAGGCAGCAGCTGGTTCCAATTTTATAATCTTGTGGTTTTCATCAGGTAGTGGAAAAAAAAAATCTGTAACGATGGAAAAAGCTGCACTGTGAGCTATTAGGCACTAGAGAATTCACCCCAGAGAAGCCCTTATAAATATCCCAGTCACAGAAAAGACTTCTCATGAACATTACAGTTTAGATTCAGTACTAACTATCAGACACAGATCTTCAGGAAACTGGCCTTCATGGGTTCTGAAGAATTGCTGTTTGCTTAATTATCTCTAAGTAAAAATGTGTCGAACACCACTCATGGTTTTCTTTCCGACACAAAGCAGAAATGCATTCAATTGTCTGCAGAAGAGCAGTTACATATCTAATTTGGCTCGTGTGCAGGGAGCTGGCATTGAGAGCTACAAGACATATGGGACTGGGCTGTTGGAAAGGGGGGTCCAGCATGAGGAAACCTTCACAACCCTCAACACCTCACAGCACCTGCCTTCTCCCGAGATGGGGCTGCATTGTTTTTCCTTCTCTTACTGCACAGATCATTTAATTTCCACTTGGAGTGTACCTACATAGTGCAGCAGAAGTGCAAGGATCACTGTAGCTACAGTGCTGAGATGCATTAGCAGGGCTGGACAGCTTTCAGTAGGGGCATAATCTTTGTATTTTATATGCCATATATCAATATTCCAGGCTGCTTCAGGATAAGTATGAGACTCAAAGGTAAAAACATATTTTAAATGATAATGTATTTATCTTTTGATTTATTAAACTGATTTTCAGGGAAAAAGAGTGTTCTTGGCATAATACTCTACTGCTTCTCCACTGTAGATATTGTCACACTGTAGCTGAGGCTGCCACCAGCGTTTGTCAAATTGGAGGTACCAAGGCATTTATCAGACCATGGCTGAACTCCTAAATAAGAAGCATTACTTGCCTTGCTTCTTTTTACCACAGGCTTTGCAAATTAAATGTTTTAAACATGATGAAAACATGTCAGTTTCACAAATGGTTTATTGACCAAGCTGGTTTATGTTTAGAAAGAAATGTGCCTGTAAGTAAGAACTATATGAGCTGGACAGGGCATATAAATTGAAACAAAAGAATGCCTTGATTAAATGTACTTAAAAGTTCGGCATCGTGATTAATGGTTTTCTAAGCTTTCAAGAGTGCCCCAATGACCATATATTAAATCACGAATGCTTTTTGAATATGCTGTATTGGCAGATGTTCATTAAATGTACCGTTATTACAGGTGTATGTATTTCCTTGAGTTCTTTACAGATTAATGGTTACACATATGCATCAGCCTTCTTACAGGAAAAAATAAATAGATAAAAGAAACCACTCCCACCCTCAGAAAGGTATTTTGTACTATAGTAGTAAATATGCTTTTGGCATGCTTAATTTTGTAGGCTTCCTGAACTGGCCCAATCTCATTGCCAGACTTTAATGTACAAAAACATATTATGCTTACTATATTTAGATAGGAAATTCTGCATAATCTGGCTCTCCTCCTAAATTACATACATTATGACTCTTTTGAGCTTTCTTATTACATTATCAGTCTAATGAACAGTTCCAGTATATTGATTCAGGGACATAAAATCAGTACAAAAATTTGTTAGTTGGGGCCTGAGCTGTTGGCTGCGCTCAGCTTGATTTGCATCATGCCATGCCACTGCATGAATGAAAGAGGTAGGCACAGCAAAGGGACAGCTTCCAGCAAAGGAAAGCTGTCATGCTGCCTCTTAGGACACAGTGACAGGCATTAGAGACACCATCGAAGGACACAGAACATGTGCGTTGCATGATGAGTCACAGGTGCCTTGAAGTTCTTGATGAGCTACGTAAATGTATGCATCTCTTAGCAACTCTAACTTAGCAGACACTGGAAGCATGGAGGTTTCAGCTGTTAAAGTCATGTTGGCATGCTCACGTATGCCTTTACTAGAGTCATATAGTATGCTCCTTGGACATAACTGAGGATTGAGATCAACATGTTTAGCTGGCATCTGGACAAACATTAAACTGTTTTTTGAACAGTAATTTAGAAGAAAGCACCCACATGAACACTGGTAATCTGGAATTTTTTTATATGTGAAATAGTTGATATATATGAATATGAATGTAAGATATATGAAATGGTTTATGATATTTGAAATGTTGAGATCATAATTAGGAAATGAATAAGGCCTGTGATCATTCTAAGTGATTTGTATCTCCTAAAGCATTATAGGGGCTTTAGAATTCTCTCTCTCCTATTTTTTATTTTTATTTTTGGTTAAGGAAAGAGATCCATTGCCACCACTTTTGATTTTTGGACCTCTTTGGGATCAGAATCTTGGTCCTTAGTATCTCATTCAAGTAGCTGAAGAATGGATGGCGAATATCATTACAAGGAAAAAAGGCTTAATTACAGGGCACTTAATTTGGGGAATTAGTCTTTCTAGCCTGAAAGCAGAATAATTTAACTAATTCCACTATCAATACTGTGCTTTTACATGTACAATGCACCTATAGGTTCAGACTGTCAAATTGGAAGGTACTGATAAAAATATGAACTTCATTAGTCAATTAATCTAAGAGTTCAAGTCTAGTAATGAATCATTTCCATCAACATTCTCATCCACCTCTTAAAGTTTAGCAGGAAATTAGCTTGTCTTTGAAGTTAAAAAAAAAAAAAAGTCACAGAAATAATCCTCCAGCATCACCAAATGATTCCCTTTTTTCCTACTGATGCATAGAAGTATCTCCTCATCCCATTCACACATATATTAAGAGGAATCAAGCATTTATGTGTTGAGAGGGAGTTTCTTTTGTTGCTTATTTTGGCTGATTTGGTGTAGAATCATAGTGTCATAGAATATCCTGAGTTTGGATCTTGAGATTGGATCCACAGGGATCATCAAGTCTGGCTCCTTGCTCCTCACAGGACCACCCAAAAACTAGACCATACATCTGAGAGCATTGTCCAAACACTTCTTGAACTCTGTCAGGCTCGATGCTGTGACCACTGTCCTGGGGAGCCTATTCCAGTGCCCGATCACCCTCTTGGTGAAAAACTTTTTCCCTAATACCCAGCCCAAACCTCCCCTGTCCCAGCTCCATGCTGTTCCCTCAGGTCCTGTTGCTGCCCCAGAGAGCAGAGCTCAGCACCTGCCTCTCTGCTCCCCTCATGAGGAAGCTGCAGGCTGCCATGAAGCCCCCCCTCAGCCTCCTCTGCTCTGGGCTGAACAAACCAAGGGACCTCTGCTGCTCCTCTTACATCTGTAGACCCTTCACCACCTTTGTTGCTCTCCTTTGGACACTCTGCAATAGTCTGATGTCCTTATATTTTGGTACCCCAAACTGCACTCAGTACTTGAAATGATGCTGCACCAGCACAGAACAGAGCAGGACAATCCCTTCCATTGACCAACTAGCAATATCATGCTTGATACAGCCCAGGATACAGCTGTCCCTTTTGGATTCCAGAGCACAGTGTTAATTCAACTTGCTGTTAACTATAACTCCCAGATCCTTTTCCACAGGGCTGTTCTCCAACCTCTCAACCCCCATTCTTCAGGATTACCCCATCCCAGAAGTGCAGAATCTGACACTTGCTCTTATTAAACTTCATACAGTTCATGAATGCCCACCCCTCTAATTTGTCAGTTAACAAGGGAAGACCTATGGATGTCATTTACCTGTAATTCTGTAAGGCCTTTGACATGGTCCCACATGACATCCTGGTCTCCAAATTGGAGAGATATGGATTTGATGGGTGGACCATTCAGTGGATAAGGAACTGGCTTGAAGGCTGCACCCAGAGAGTTGTGATCACCAGCTCTATGTCCAGATGGAGGCTGGTGATGAGTGTTGTCTCTCAGGGGTCTGTCTTGGGACCGGTACTGTTTAATATCTTTATCAATGACATAGATAAAGGGATTGAGTACACCCTCAACAAGTTTGCAGATGACTCTAAGTTGAGTGGTGCAGTTCATACAACAGAAGGAAGGGATACTATTCAAACGGATCTGGACAAGATAGATAAGTGGGCCCATGTGAACCTAATGAGGTTCAACAAGTCTAACTGCAAGGTGCTGCAGCTGGGTCAGGGCAATCCCAGACATGAGTACAGACTGGGAGAAGAACTCACTGAGAGCTGCCCTGCAGAGAAGGACTTGGGGGTTCCGCTGGATGAAAAGCTCAACATGATCCAGCAGTGCGTGCTTGCAGCCCAGAATACCAACTGCATCCTGGGCTGCATCAACAGAGGCTTGGCCAGCAGGTCAAGTGAGGGGTTGTGCCCCTCTGCTCTGCCCTTGTGAGACCCCACCTGGAGTGCTGCATCTAGGTCGGGGTCCCCTAACACAGGAAGGATGTGGGGCTGTTTAAGTGGGTCCAGAGAAGGGCTACTAAGTTGATCAGAGGGCTGGAGCAGCTCTCTTATGGAGAAAGGCCAAGAGAGCTGAGGATGTTCAGCCTGCAAGAGAAGGCTTTGGAGAGACCTCATTGCAGCTTTCCAATACTTAAAGAGGATTTATTAAAAAAAAAAAAAAAAAAAAAAAAAAAAAGGGAACAACTTTTTACTTGGGCTGATAATGTCAGGACAAAGAGGAATGGTTTTAAAATAAAAGAAGGTAGACTTAGATGAGATGTTAGGAGGAAATTCTTCACTCAGAGTTTGGTGAAACCCTGGCACAATTTGCCCAGAGCAGCTGTGGATGCTTCATCCCTGGGGGTGTTCAAGGGAAGGTTGGATCAGGACTTGGGCAACCTGTTCTAGTCAGCGGCATCCCTACCCATGGCAGGGTGGTTGGAATTACATGATCTTTAAGGTCCCTTCCACACCAAGCCATTGTATGATTCTATAATTGCATGATCTCTCTGCAAGGCCTATCCAACTTTGAGCAAGTCAACAGCTCCTCCTAATTTAGTCTGCAAACTCATTTAGTATGCATTCAAGTCCTGCATCCAGGTCATTTGTAAAAAACACTGAAGAGACCTAGCCCTAAAATGGGGCCTTGGGGAACCTCTCTGGCGACTGGCCAACAACCTGATGTAACTCCATTTACTATAACCCTTCAAGCCTGATCTGTCAGCCAATTGTTCACCCATCATAGTATGTGTTTGTCTTGCTTTATGGTGAACATTTTGTCCAGATGGATAGTGTAAGAAACAGTATTGAAAGCTTTGCTGAAATCCAATCACATCTACTGGGTTCTCTTGGTCAAATAGATGGGTACTCTTGTCATACAAGGAAATTAAATTGGTTAAGCTGGACTGTCCCCTCATGAACCTGTGTTAGCTATGACTGATGACTGGAGGGGCGGGAATGTATTGCTGCTTTAACTAAAGCTGAACCTGTTGCACATGTGCCTTTCTTGATGCTGTTCTTGTTGTTTCTGTGGCTTGTCTTAATGTTTTGGCCATTGTTGCAGACCTAAAGCTTAGACTTTCATGTCTGATTTTGTGAGTGCTTGTTTATTTATTTGTTTATTCAGCTAACCATTTTATTGCATACTTTTGTGGGAACAATTATGCATATTTACACTCTCTCACTCTCTCTTTCTCATTTTAAAACCCTCAAGTCAAAATGCAGACAGCTGAATTTGCAAAGACTGGTGTTGGGTACATCTGTGCTCATGGCTTATTTTCTTATCACTTTCAGAGAAGTCCCTTTTAGGTTCACTTTCTAGCAGTCAAGATGATATCTCAGCATAAGACACAAGGAGATAAAAGTGCAAAATGTGTTTACTCCCATCACATCACAAATGGGGGGTAATTATTGATGCATGCCTGGAAATTAGGTTCTGTGGATAAAAATAATAAAAACAGCAACAACAATAAAAACATTGAAAATCATGTAATTCCTAGAAGGGAGACTCTGGAAAAGGAGGTATCTTTGACAAGAGGAAGGTGATCTTCATATGTATCTTAAGTTATAATTTTTCCAAGTTACAGTTCCTTTCCAAAGGAAAGAGGTAATGTACAGTGAAACCATGGTTTCAGATTCTAAGAGAATGTTGGAATGCTGTCCCTGTAATAAAATTCAGTACATCAGGTGAATGGCTTAGTGATTAGTCAAACACAGCACAATATAGGTTGAAGCTACCCATTAGGTCAAGACATCAGATGCCCTTGTGACACTATACTAGGAATCACTGTTGAAATTGTGAAACTTGCTTGTAATAGCAACTGAGCTCAAGGTAAACACTGCCCTTAAATCATGCCATAATGACATTAGTGGTTCATGATATCACTCAGTGATCAAAACCTTCCAGGAAGACATAGGCACAGAAGGCTAATATTCTTGGTCGTTTGTCTCCATTTCTTACCAAAGAAAATGTACCAGATTTGAAATTAGCTGGGTATTTACTATATCTAGAGAAACTCTGATCTGAGGGCTCTGTTATTGCCTGTAAAAGCTTCACAGAGACCTAGCCAGTGATGACTGTAAACACAAGAACCATCAGACTATTTTGTCATTCAACCATTACACTAAAACAAACAAACAAACAAACAAACAAATACACTTCTACTTAGTACCTTTCATAATGTAAATTTTTTTGAACCTACATTATTGAAATACATTTTTAAATTCATATGGTGGTCCAGGCCCTGATCCTGCAGGCCTTGTTTAAGCAATCATTTACACAAAGTTTATTATTGTAGTAAATCTTCTTGTCTGGGTCATTCAGAAGACAAAAATTCAGGGTCAGATTCTGCTCATGCAGATACCAACCAATTGCCAGCTGTGCCCAAGTCCCCCTGCTGTGTTCATTGGGGTATTTTTCTGATGGCTGACAGGTTGTACTATCACCACCTTTCCTCTCTTGTCATTTTTGTCAAGAAAAGTTAGCTTTAAATTCCACTTGGGTTTTGAAGACTACATAGGTGCCCTGCCTTTTTCCCCATCTGGCCATCAACACCCATCTACTGGCTGTGCTTTTATCTTGGGAACATTTTGGCAAACTGGCAAACCCACAGCAGATATTCCACTCATAACCACCCTCTACGAATGCTCTCACAATTTTCCAAACCAGCTCAAAGGCCTCTCTCCCCAGCCAGGTTTTACAGCTGGTACAAATGTAACTTTGCTGTGGCTCCTGTGGTCATCATACTGAAGTTTTCTGTATTATTTAATGTGTTTCTAATACACATTTCTGGCTGAAATGCTGAATTTGAATGCTGAATTCAGTTCACAATGCTGTTATACCTGTTTTTGCAAGTCTTTTATGCAAATTCAGTACACCTAAAATGACCTGTACATACATACCTTTTGATAACCGTTCTTTCATTTTGTAAGTAAACACTATTTTGAAGCTCTATTCATAGCCTTCAGAAGCTTATTTCCCTCAGGGAAAAGCACTACCATTAAATGTAACTGCTTCTTTCTGGAATTTGTAATCCTTTGGGGAAAAACATATTACAAAACAAACGAAATAATAAGTCTTTGTACATGAAAGGCATTAAATTACTTCCTTATTGTCACTGAATTCAAAGTTGTTCTAAGTAGGAACTTTTTTTTTTTTTTCTTTTTATCTGCCAAAATGTAATAGAGGATCCAAATTTTTCAATAAATGTGTGATAGATTTAATAAGCCTTAAATTCAGGGGGAGAAATACATGATTCCCTTGTTTATATATTGCTAAAGGTGTTTGGAAACAGAACTGTCCTTTATACTTTCATAGAGGTACCCCAAGATGTTTCCCAAGCTTGTCTGATGGTATCATAAATAACAGGTTCACAATACTAGTGATTTCTAAGGATACTCCATATCTAGGATGCTGATCCTTTGCAAACTTGTCATACTTTATCAACTCATTTGAAAAACTCACCAACAGTAAGTGTTGCTATTAATTAGTATAGTCTGAAGAGCAGCGTCTTAAGGAAGATAGATGTTGGAGCTCTTCAAAATACTGGATTTCCTCTTGCAAGCTGGAAATGCAAATGTTTGCACAGAAATATTTGTCTGAAAACAAATACAGTTTCTTAGCACATGCCTTTGATACAACTTCTTTGGTCCTTGGTAATAGTGAAGTACAAGAAGTACCAAGGGAAATACACAATTTAAATGAACCAATAACAAGAGAAATCTATAGGGAAGCAGCACAGTAATTAAGACCCTGCAAATTCCGTTGTTCCCTTGAGCTGTTTGTGAACTGGAATAACCACTCCATTTTCCACATGCAGCTAAAGAAAGGCCATCAATGAAATCACAGAACGAGAATGTCATTACACCACACAGTCAGAGTAATTTCTCAGTACAGGACCCTGCAGGTTATATAAGTGCAATGGAAAGACATTGACAGCTATGGTAGAGTTTGTCTCAAGATGAATGCCTTTCTGCATTTTAACTATGTTTTCTTCACTCTCCCAAACACCACCCAACATGCACACATTGTGGTTAGTAACAAATGACTCCATCCTATTGTTACTCAAGCAGACCATGATATAGTAATAATTTATTTACACCTGCTTCTTCTTTTCAAAATTGTCACTTCCACAAATAGCTTTCTTATTTTAACACACAGACACTTTAATGTACCAAAGTGTTTTGAAGGCACAGCCAGGGACCAAATGCAAAAGTGAACCCTCACCAAGTAATTTCATCATCACCAGATATCATGGCAGTGGAAAAAAACATCAGCCACTCACTGTAGTTTATATTTCTCTAGGCCTTATCTGGCTTGTGTTGAAGTTGTTGCAGATATATCCATTAACACTGGGTGAGTAAACTGACACTCCAAATTATAATCTGGGAGATGCAAATATTACTTTGGAAGGAAAAAACTCACATCTTGGTTATGTAAAAATTCCTCCAGCTGGAACTGGAAGAAGACATGATAAATTAACATGTTTGGAAGACTTCTAATTCTTTGTGATGTACAATAAAATCACAGAAGTAAGAATGGAAAGATATTGGGAACTAACATGACTGAATAGCAAACTGAAGTTATATGACATGTATGTAACACACAGAAATCTTTTATGAAGACTTATACTCCTGAGTGTGTTTTGTTTAATGCCAACTGTCAAAATTTAATGCTAAAAAAAACAGAGGTTTTAGGAGGTGCAATTCTGCACTGATTGTTGTAATAAAAATAATTCTTGGTCTCTTGATTATTGAACAGAACACAGTTCTATTGTGTTACTGGAAACAGGCTCATCTGTGGTCCTTCCAGACTTGAGACAAAAATCAGTTTATCACTATTTCCCTTCAAAATCAATAATATTTTAATATCAGAAATGATACATATATTACTAGATATTTTCTGCATACCAAATAAGTGTAAACTCAAGATGAATAAATATGAACTCAAATATATCCCCCCCCTCCTTTTTTTTTTGAAACAATGTCAACATTTTGGCTTTTCAAAGTCTTTTGATATGGACACAAAATTTTTTTTTTTTTTTTTTTTTTTTTTTTTTCTACAGAACCATATGGAAGTTGCAGTTCATGCCTATAGTCTCAGATATTGTTACAAGCCTCTCTACATGACTCCACTTCCCACAAAATCTCTTCAACCTATTTCCCTAAATTTAAATTAATTAGTTTTCACAGTGCAGCATGGGAACTCGTTTGCCTTACTTTCCAACAAAACAAGCATATGTGATCACAGAAATACAGTTCTTCATTGCTTTGTTCATTTCTGAAATTTTCTAGTGTTGTCCCAGAGTCATAATTTTCCACTTGAAACTGTGAAGTAAGATGTTCATTAAAGAAAATTTTCCCTAAAATTGTAAATGAAAATTTCTGGTTAACTCTAATATTCACATCATCATGGGCCATGTTCTATGAGAGAACTTAAAGTGTGCTAATTCTACTGTGGTAGGCAATAAATATTATGAGTTAATGAACATAGAACATCTATAAAATACACAAGCTCCATTCCAATAACTTCAAATTTTCACTTGCTGAAACTTGGACTTGGCCCATTATTCTTTTCAAGGGAAAATAATGCCTTATGTTGTGATATGGCATTAGATCAAATTGTTTCTAGCTATCAACACTGAAATCAGCTGCATCCACAGGGATTTGGCCCTACGCTTATTAAACAGTAATATTTTTGTCAACAGATGGATTTTATACTGCTGATATCCTGACAAGTTACCAGAATGAATCTGAAGATTCCCAGCCATAACACAATCCTATTTTAACCTTGGTTATTTTTAAAAACCCAGATTAAAAAACATGACAAGCATCGATGCTTAATGCAAATGCCTAGCAATGTGTGTTACCTGGTAACCAAATGGATGGTGTATTGGAGAGGGAAGTGACAATAGCAAGTGAACATATGCCAGATCAGCTTATAGCAGATACAGAGATGGTCACCATGGATTTTGCCACATTGAAAGAAAAGATCAGCATGACCTGTTATCATTTCAGGGGAGAGGAAAACAGGATTTTCCTTTTATACACTCCTATAAAAGCTGAGAACATTCATATTCTCTGGAATCAGAAGTTACTAGAATTGTCACTGTTGTGTGTCTATGAAGGAGAAAAGTTCTCACATATAGGAAATAAAATGTAAAACATTTCTCCAATGAAACAAGCTTGAAAAAGCAAGCTGTAGCATCGCAGCAAAAGTTGGTCACAGTACAAGGTTCCTGAGCAACTGGCAATTCTCAAATTCTCATTCTGCTTGATTGGCCAAAACAGAGAACTATTTCTTGAAGAAATCAGAGTTTCTTTTCTTTCAGCGTTCAGGGTTCAAAGATTAGTGCTTTTTGTTTGTTTGTTTGTTTGTTTTGTTTGTTTGTTTGTTTGTTTCCCCAGGCCTTTCCTCAACAAATAATAGTCAACCCTGACTTGCTGGAAATTCAACATGTCAAAGAAAAAAGGCATTTCTTTTGCTTGGGAAAGGCAACCTGAGAGCTCTGTCACACAAATTCTAAAGCTAAAATAAAACTTTAAAGTAGTGATCATAGTATCAAAAGTATATAATTTTTTTTCACCTGAAAACAAGAAAATCATGTACTTTTAAAAAGAAACTTTTGCTATAAAATGCTTTAAAAATGTTATCAAAATAACCTACAAAATAAGGAGAAATCAAAAGGGTGAAGATAGGAACTAAAATATTGGAGCATCATGAAAATATTTCTATTTAGGGAAACATCGGTGTATGTTATTTCCCAGTGATATACAGGACAACCACAGTTTATGCTGCATTTGAAGTGTTTGGGTTTCCAAACAATCTTAAAATAACTTCCAAAAATGGCTGTTTTTCGGAAGCTATTCTTAGCTGCTGCCTTATGTTGCATCATTTTAGACTAATAATGGGAGTAGAAGTGTCAAAGGCCTAGGTGAAGGAAAACTGATGAGTGCCAGACAGTCTGCCATACCTTTACAAAAGAGACATGCAGTTCTGGACTCACATAGTTCAGTTTTTAAGACTGTACCAAGTAGTCTGTGCTTTCATATGAGTTGAGGAGTCTAGTACTTTCCAATTTCTGTGATAGATTTCACATTATCTTGCTTACTGGGGAATGTGCTGAAAATATTGCCAGCTTAGCAATATTTTGATTTCATCTATGAAACTTCAGGCTTCAGAAGGAAGAATGGAGTCCAGCTGTTAGTAGAGAAGGCACTCAGATCACTAGCACAATTAGCGATAATTAGAAAAAGGCCAAAGCCTGGTAGAAGGAACAGTACTCCATTCCCCAAGGAGATGCTTCTTCACAATGGATGCTTTCTGGATGTCTCTGAAGATCATGGGAGCACAGTTTGTGCTTGTTCAAACCACAGTTGGAGCAGCTTACTTTGTTAAGATCTATATCTATCTGTTATTCAGTTATTTTCCAGATTTGTCAGTCTAGCCCATTTATTAAATATATCCCAAATAACTAATCAAAAAGCTCTTAAGAATGTTTACATGCAAAGATGAGGAATAAATTATTCAGTATCAGAAATCTAACCATACACAAATTTCTGGAAAGTACTTCACTATGTGCTTACATCCTTCCCCAGCAAGGCAGCAGGCACTTTCCAAAGAAATACAAGGCTTGTGCCATCCAGCTCTGCCATACATACCCAGCTATGGACCTACCCCAACAATGCTAAACTGCTGATTTCCATATAGATTGTATAGAAAAGTTGCAAAGCTGCCATTTTCAGGAGCTGGATGTTGTGCTCCATATAACAGCATAAAGTTAAAAACTAATAAAGACACAAGCCTGAAACAGTCTCTGGCATAAGGTTAAGCATGTGCCTTATGGATGAAGCAGGGGCTTGTGTCCTTGATTTAACTCTCATGATTATGGTTATCTCCTGCTGTAGCCTGTTCATGTATTCCACTGCAGATGATTGCTGGATAAAGCTCAGGAAAACAAACAAATAAATAAAAAAAAATACAGTCAGGAGGGCCTTGAATACTTCTGCTACTTCCTTCCACTGGCCTCTTTTTCTGGGCCTCCCTTCCAGCCTTCTGAATCTGTAGGAGGAACTCTGTCCAGACCACTCTGCACGAGTTAGTGGTTCCACCACCATGTAAACAGGTTTTTCTTGTATTTAGGGCTGGCTGGTACTTCAGGCACCTAAATAATCGACTAAATGTCTTTCCAAGTACGCACTTGATAATACTTAAGCATTTGAAATCAATGCTCTTTGTACATCAAACAACCGCTTCTGCTTTGTGAGTGGCATTACCAGGAAGTTACAAGTGAAACTCTGTACTTGGATTTGAGAAGGTAGGTCTGACTCATGGACCTACCAAAAGTGGGAGTCTGCTGTGGGAAAAATGTATAAAAAGCAATCAAAACAAAAAGATAGATGTTTCTTTTAGTTCAACATTTTGAAGATAGCATTTATTATTATTATTATTATTATTATTTATTTATTTATTTATATGCTGGGTATGTTCAGTAATATTGTGACTGCAGTCCTAAAATGCTTTCAATAACTAGCAGGGAATATGTGTGAAACCGCTTTTGTCTGGAATCTTTAGGCAGAGATCTTGACCTGGTAACTGTACAGGGAAGATTTATGCTCATGAAGCACAGTATTTTCTTAACATGTTCCCAATGTTATTTAAGGAAACTATATTCCTGCTTCACCATGGTTTATTTAATCCCTATATAGATTCCCTATATAGATCTTAACACAGGGAGGTGTTTTGTCATTGCACATGAAATGAATGGAGTTGCTTAATATTTTTATTAATGAGGATACCAAACAAAGAACTTCCATTGGACCCTTTGGCCATAGGGAGTTGTTTCTAGCAATGTGTCATCTCCACTTCAGTTCTCAGTTACATTGATGGCATTACTCGAGTGACAAAAATAGCAAGATTATTGCTCATGTATGTATGCATTGGAGTTATTTGCATGAGATTGACAGGGAATGCCTGCATGTCCTTAAAAACAAGCCAAAAAAGGAAAATATGGTATGATGTTGCAAAATGGCACGTGAATTACCTCACTTTCTCATCTCAGTCTGTCTCTCACTACGACTCATGTTATAGACACAGTGGAATACTCTGAAGCTTGAAATGGATCTACCACTTACAGCCAGAGGACCCTATTAAGCTTGCTAATCCATTGGAAAAATAGCTCATTCCTTTAACCAGTGGACACTCTCCATTCAAAACAGGCTCAGCACTTAGATTCTGTACATGAAAACATGCAATCACATACAGACACACACTTTCATATATATGTATATTTGTTTTGTATTTGTATATATAAACATGCATGTGTATATATATATTCTGTATATATATGTATCTTATGTGTATATATATACTTAAAGAAACAAAAAGGTATTTCTACATTCCTACAGAATAATGTGACTTTGAAGAAAAAAACACTTTTCTGTAGTCATTGCAACCAAGCATTATGGAGCAGCCAGCAGGAAACCTAAAATGACTATACAGAGTTAAAATAATTTTCTAAATTTTAATGATCTAAAGTGAAGGGAGAGTAAGGGACCAAGGGGAAAATAAATAAATAAATAAATAAATAAATAAATAAAAAGAGCCCACAAACAGCAGAAATGAGGATATAAAAATGTGATTTTTAAAATACCTACCAATTAAATAAATCTATGCTTGCCATCATTATCATATATGTACAGTCCTGTCTTCTGAAGGGTTGAGGATCTTCTGTGAGAAGTTTACAGGAGGTAATTTTTAATGTCCAACTATAAAGGGAAAAGAATCTGACAAATTTTAAGCATTAGCAGAGCTGGGTGCATGCCTACATGCATGTGTAAGAGTATGTGTCTATGTGTATATATATGAGGAAGAAAAGTAGGAATCAAAGAATCTGAATGATCTGTCCAAAAAAGATACTTATCTAATTTTTGCTTAGTATCAGGTTACTACTACCAAAAATTACTGATAGTCTTTTGAAGTCAAAAACTAAAGAAGTCATTTCATTATGGGCTACAGAGAGAGCTGAAGCCTTGCTGATTTCTCTCTGAGCTGTATTTCAGCTGAGGTCATGAGAAATCCTAGCCAGTAGTGAGCATTAATGAGAGGCTTGCTGGATGTTTATGGCGTTGAGCTTGCAGCAGTTGAGGAGACAGCAGAAGGTATTAGCAAAGGAATTATTTACTAACTTCTCAGGCAGTTTCTGTTGTGGTTCATTTCTGAGTACTCCTCTGACTATTGTCATTTCAGCTGTGATCTCACTGTACAACATAAAAAAAACATGGACATTTGTCTGACAAAAGAAAAACTTTCTTCCATCTTTGTAGTGCCTTTTGGATAAACGAGACATACAGGAGAAATAATTATCCCAGGTCGGTGCTTCTGTCCCCTGCTAATCATAGTTTCTGGAAGGCTGTTAAGAGCACTGAAAACTAAATGTAAGATTTTCCTTGGGTTCTCTCTGCAATTATAGCTTCTCAGGCACATTGATTTTGAAGGCAGGGCACCTTAGGATGCAAGAAAACAGAATGTTAACACATAGAATCAGTTTATGGAAATTTGTTAGTTGAGTACTTCATGTCATGCCCCTAGTACATAAGACTTACACAGATACATCTGTTTATTTTATCTTTTCTAAAGCCCACATTTTTAAACATCAACTGAAGCAGTACTGAAACAAAAGACTTGGCAAGCTTAAAAGTTAGTAGATAGCTACACAGGCAGCAAGAATAGCCAGTTATAAAAGCAAACACTAAGAAAAATAAAGACTTTTGGTGGATAAAAACCTCAGTTTTTATAGCTAATTTGTAATAGTATTTATCAAATGATTTGATAGAATGTCTTGGAGTAAATTTTGACTGTGGGGTGTCCATGATCAGATTTCAGCATCTTCTACTGTCTCTTTATCACTCACTCCTAATGATATATTTACTTCTCTTAGAGTCTTGGATACTGAGATGACTTCAAGTGCGTTTTTTTTATGGAGGGAGACTCAGGGTCCCTGACTCTAATTATAAAAACAATCAAGTGAAAACATGCAAATACGGTTCTGGCAAGGCCAGGCACAGACTGCTACATGTATTTTTACAAAGTAAATCTGATTTACTCTTCATCTACGTTGTTAACTTAGCCATAAATGCTTTGGTAATGTGGCAGAACGTGAGACATATAATTTAAAAGGGATCAGTGCTTCGTAACTCTCTCTTTGACAGCAGGGTAACCCACTTCAATGGCCATCGAATGGCACAGCATAGCATGAGTGTTTTCCTGCTCTGTTCTTAGCAATATTCAGTTTTGAACCTCTACCTGGGACTGCCTAGAACAATTATACCCTTTTTTACTTATACACGTATTTAATTCTACTGTTCCTAACTTGTTTTCAGTTTGTGGCAGTGTACCCCTTGGGTCATGAAGCCCAGGCTGTCAGGTGAACCCAGCCTATTATGGAGACCCAGAGCTTTTGGGGTTGGGTCAGGGAAGCAGAGCTTTACATCCTGAATAAACTACTGCATATGCACATCCTCCGAAAATACTTTTCCTTTGAATGTCTGTGATTGCATTTCTTCTTATATAAGGGTCAGGAACGGCGTGAATATAATAAATACACATACTGATATCAGTGTATAATTATGGAAAGGATAGTTTAGCAGTGTGACTTATTTATTTATTTATTTTTTAAAGAGAAACGATGACTCTTCTAAAGTCTTTCAAAGGAGTCTTAAATGCTTCAACATGCATTGTTAAATCATTTCTCTTGATTGTGAGTTAATCTTTTTGCAGTCCCAAGTGTATTTATACCCCTAGATTGTCACAGTTGGAAACAATGATCAGAGGAAATTATGAGAGAATTAATTACATCCTGTCTGCCATCCATGACATATTAAATACTTCCAGTGGTCACTACAATTTTCAGATTAGATCCAGTATCACTTACTGACGCAATTACCTTTAATTTTTGCCTTGCAAGGAATATTGCCGGGATTGGAGAGATTAAATTTTGTATAATTAGATCTGCTATACAATTAGGTGTATTATGATGAGAGTTGTTCAAAGTGATAAACGTATTTAACTAATTTGTGGTTAAGGAGCTTTTTAAATGACTTATTTTTAAACAATACTGTGTGTTCTTTTTTTTCCCTGTCTGATCTGATGGATTGATGCTGACAATAATATTCATCCAATTCCATGAATTTTAGCTCTACCACTTATGAAGCAGCATTGTCATATATTCAGTATTGTTGCATGATGAATATCTGATTTCTTAATGAACTAGTCAGTTTATTTCTGTGTAATCTGGCAGAAATAATTTTCAGACAGATTTCTGTTCCTGAGATAGTCATTCATTATTTTTCTTTCATTCTCAGGAAAATGATCCTGGAAATTTTAGAAATGTTAGAAATATGTGACTGAAATTCCTTCACAATTCTCACTATTTATTCTCACAATGTCATGTGTTTGTCTGAGATATGTGGTTTCAAAAAAAAAAAAAAAAAAAAAAAGATTATGTTTTATTTTTAATTTAAATTCAATTTGGCTATGTATGTACAAAGACAGGAATTATGAAGAATCACCAAAACCAGGTTAAGCTCAAAAGCCATAGAGTTAACTCACCAGTTCTGGCAACAGTTATGTTATTGTTATTGTTGCTGTTGTACATTGCAAAGCAATTCAAAGGCTGTTTTCCTATGATAGCAAGCCTGGAAAAATATGACTTGAAAGTTTGGTATCATCAGAATCCAGACTAAATCCTTGTCCAAGAACAGTCGCCTTATGTTCAAATTCAATATTGTAAAATTCAGTGCAGTAGATGATAGTTATAAATACTATACATTCAGTGCTTTAAAATGGTAGGAGTGATCTCATAGCTACTCACTGAGGAATGTTTTTGCATTTGTAGCCCTGAAATATTAGAACTAATCATTTGAACCTAAGCCTATTCTGGTTTTGCTGCAAAGCTGCTTTTTGGGCAGGGTTAGCATTCATAATATGGTGCTAAATAAGCTCAGAATTTCCCCTACAGTATAATGAAAACATTGTTTTCAAAAATTTGTTTTTCACTGTTCAAAACCCAAAGCCAGCAAACACAAGCCAGCTGGTACGCAGCACCAGCTTGCTGCTGAGGATAGCTACTGGTGTGTCAGAGCAACAGAGCAACTGGGCACATCTGTGATCTTCACTGCAGCCAGGAGGTAGGTGGGATCTTCATGTAGCTCTCAGGACATCTCATGCCTCTGAAGGGCTTTAGGGAATGCTGATATCCAGGATACTTTTTATTTATTTATTTATTTGTTTGTTTATTTATTTTAATGTTTTCTTCATGGTCAGACATGGGAGATTCCAAACAAGCCAATACACACAAGTATTGGGGTTGTTTTTGGTAAGTATCCCATAACCAGCTTGTAGTTTTACTTCCTTTGAACAGATTCCACTTGATTCAACCCGACCAGGTTCCAGTCACATTACAGAAAAAACAGTAATTGTAAACATAGCATCAGACATTCATATTCTAATTCTCTAGGTTATGATCTGCAGCGTGCTGAAATTCATCACAAGAGGATTTAAATCAGGCTGTGATCCCCTCGGTTGCCATCTTGAGTTACCTTTCAGCTTATAGAAAATAAACCAGCCGTTTCTGACATCCAGAAACTGAATATTTTACATGAATATCTATTTTAAGAATGATATTAAAAAGACAAGTCTAGACAATATTGAACAGAAACAGACCTTTACATATGCCATAAAGGAAAATGGGAGCTGTCTCCTAAGGCTAAAACTATGTATTAAATATGACTTATGAAAAAAAAATCTCCATTAAAATGAAATTGTGCAGTGGACTGCACTATTAATACTGAAATTAAATGTGAACAAATAAGACAAGGAACTGAATGAATAAATAATCAATTTTAAAAGGTCATTTTAATAGTTCATAACAGCTATATGGGATAATTTGGGATAAAGAAATATTTTGTTTTCAAACTGTGTTGAAGTAAAAACCTATTTGTTACTATATGAAAGACAACTTTATGTGAAAATAAAATGCTGGAATGTAAGGTAGAGTGTTGACAGCTAAGAACTCCCTAAAACTATAGAATCAAGTGCTGGCAAAGTGAGCACAGGCCTTTTATCTTTCTGAGTCAGATCAGTTAAATTCCATACAATTTTCCAAAAGAAATTTAAAAGACTTTGATTCTGGAGTTATGGATGGGATTTTGGCACTCTGCAATCCCTGACTGCCTATTTCCTGTTTGATATTTCTTATTGCTTTTCCAATAAGAAAAATAGCTTCATACATGCAATTAAGATCTCTACAAATTGCTGGATTTGTCTGCTGTATATCTAACACATAAGGCAGAGCTGAGTACTTGATTTGACTCAGCACATTATACTGTGAAACACTTCGGAATAAATAGAAGTGTGTGCATGTACTTCTGTTTGCAAATTAATATTTTGACAAGAACGTTGTTAAATGGTCACAGAGTTGAGTGGTTAGACTAAGCTGCAGGATGGAGTGGAAGAGATAAACAGAAAATAATGTCACTTTTTTTTTTTTTTTTTTTTTGGAAGGTGTGAAAATTTAGAATTTGGACTAAAGGCAGTTAAATCTCCAGTTACAGAATACCATGAAACAGAAGACATTTTTTGACACACTGTTATATCTGTATTAAGATTATTACATTACTGATCCAAACCACTGCTTCCAGTGGCGTATGCACCCTGTGCTGCATGCGGCAGTGCCCCATAGGGCATCTGGAAGTCCCAGACAAAGGCTGCAGTGCCCATGCAGAGCAACTGTCCTGCATGTCCAGGGAAGCTGTAGTTCTCATACATCTAGACTGTAAGGGACTTCCTATTCAGACATACAATACTATATGAGAGTACCATTTCTGGACTGTTTGACACTGGTAGTTCTGCATCAGTATAGATAAATAACTGAGCTTCATGTAGAGGTTACTCCTTCAAGAATAGTCAGCTCTGTCTTTGGCTTCGATGTGGCCATGATGGCATTTTTAAACAACTTCTGTGTCTCCATATCAGCTAAAAACTCATGATGACTTTTTAGGAAAATATTCCCCCTCACGTTCCAGGAAGCCTTCAGACGACCCTGCACATGAGGGTCATGCACAGTGTACAAATATTGCAGCCTTTTTTTCTTTTGAGGGTTGGCTCCCTAGATATGGCATTACAGTTAAAATCCCTTGTTCATTTCTGTTGACTCATAAACTCTGTATACAGTTTAATTGCCAAAGGCCCAAAGCTGCTGCCACTCTGCAAAAAACATATTTCTGATTATTTTTCTGACATTTTTGCCAACTTTTATCCTAGAGAAGTGGATAAGAGAGTCCAACTAAGTCTGAAATTTGGAACGTTCACAGCAGTTTGGGCAAGGAACTGGAGTCAGGTCCTGACGTGGTATAAATTGTTCTATAGATATAGAAAGACCCCTTATGGATCTTTCTAATGGAGCCTCAATCTTTTGAACATGTGGAGATTCTCCCATAATTGATCTCAACTGGATACACAATGAGTTGTAACATTACATTGGAAAATTCTTAAAACAGTCCAGATGGCTGTAAATCAGGAAGGCTGGTGTTGACTGCTGGCATTGAAAGTGAATATTTGACTTTAGGAAAAGACTTTAACCTTTTAAATCCATGTATTAAATTGGAGTACACTCTCTCAGATCATTGGGATGTTAGTAGGATCTGAAACTTGTTAATGTTTACAAAGTTCCTTTCAGATTTTGGCAAGGAAATATTACAGATTTCTAATGTGTCATATTTTTATAACAATATATTGAACAATTTCAGGTTCTTGAATACCTAAACTAGCTGATGAAGATGAATGAGCTGATTAAACAAAAGGAAGCTTAATATATCTTTGTGGTGAACATCACAAGTAATGGAAGAGGAAATGCACAAAAGTACATGACATTTTAATTGAATGTTAGCAAAACATGCATTTGCTAAAAGGTTATTGTGCCTGAACACGCCGATGTTCTTCGCAGTTTTTTATAGCTTTTGAGTAGTCCTCTAACAAAGGGGTGTTGTTGCAAACTGCTGTAAGAGACATCAGATTTTACTTAATTATTTGTGGTCCCAACTGAAGACTACCCATCATTCTAGACAAAAAGGAGGGAAAAAAACAGGCTGCAGAAAACTCCAACCTAAAGAACTGGATGTTCTACATTTTTAAGTCCCACGTATACCGGCCTGTATTATAGGCGGGTTAAAGAAAACACTGAGTTGGCACTGGTCATCTGTTTTCAGGGATTTTTAGATTACAACTTATTTTTTTCATTCCAGACTGACTGACAGAATTATTTGAAGAGAGAATATTTTTTAAACCTAAATGCATGTTGCATGAAAAAGAAAATCACTGTTTTCTGAGTTGCTGTCACAGAGATTGCAGCTGATTTTGAATCTGTGGCTGAGACTAGCTAGAGATAAAAAACAGAAGCAGATAAGAGTGTCTAGTACAACTCAGAGGGACCTGAAGGAGGAGATGACTGCTCCCTTCATGGGAATGGACAAAACACTGGGTCTGATGGAGGGACAGAACATTTGGCCGTGGCAAGCATAGCTGGCACCCCCAGGAGGATGGGTTACTCTCCTTAAGTTATAAAGAGCTATTTGTGTTCTTGGTGATATAGTGGAGTGAAAACAGGGTGTACAAGACAGATGGAAGAGAAAACTCCAGCCTGCAGCAGTAAACAACATATTCAATAACCTCTGAGATAATGATTTCCCTTAATTGCTATATAATAAGAGGAGAGCAATACACTGCAGACTGTGCCCCTCTTCTCCATAATTGACATAATAACCTTACCCTGGAGAAAAGTAGTAAGAAGTTTTATCAAATTATCCTTTCTAATACTTCTGTGATGGTTTTACTCGGGTGGGCGGCCAAGTTCCACCACAACCGCTCTCTCACTCCCCCTCCTCAAAGAGGAGCAAGGAGAAAATACAATGAAAGGGACTCAAGGGTTGAGATAAGGATGAGGAGATTGTGCAATAAGTATTGTGACAGGCAAAACAGACTCAGCATAGAGAGATAGTAAGATTTATTGCCTATTGCTAACAAGCTAGAGAAGTGAGAAACAAAGGAAAGAAACCAAAAGCAGGCAGCAGCTCTTCAAGAACTGCTCCATATATGGGTCCATACCACGGGGTTCATCCGTCAGGAGCAAACTGCTCCAGCTTGGGTCCCCCACAGGCAGCAGCTCCTGCCAGGTCACTCGCTCCTGCTTGGTCTCCTCTCCATGGCCTACAGGTCTGGCCTGGAATCTGCTCCGGCAGGGGTTTTCCACAGGCCACAGTCTCCATCGGTGCAGGTCCACCTGCTCCACCGTGGTCTCCTCCACGGGCTGCAGCGTGGAATCCTGTTCCACTGTGGTACTCTATGGGCTGCAGGGGGACATCCTGCTTCACCATGGTCCTCACCACAGGCCGCAGGGGACTTCTGCTCCGGCGCCTGGAGCAACTCTCCACCTCCTTCTTCACTGACCTTGGTGCCTGCAAGGCTGTTTCTCACTTCTCTCAGCCTCCCAACTGCTGTGTGGTGCAGCATTTTTTTTCTCTGTCTTAAATATGCTCTCACAGAGGGGCAAAACAACATCACTTATTGGCTCAGCTCTGGTCAGCAGTGGGGTCCTTACCAAACATGGGGCAGCTTCTAGATCCTTCTCACAGAAACCACCCCTATAGCCCCCTGCTATTGAAACCTTGCCACGTAAACCCACTACAACTTCTTTAAGATTTCTGAATAATGACAAAACCCATAACATCATAGTTCTTTTTCATGTCAAAGATCTACTAGTTGATACAACTGTATATGAATAGATAGTTCCTGTTTTCCACTGAAATATTTTAGTCAAACCCAAGTAAACAAGTAAATAAATAATTACATCCAAATTATCATCTTTGCGAAAACAACAGCAAAAATTTCTTATCATGATTTCCTCTTCTAGCTTTGATTCATCTGATTTTCTGAGTTTTCAGAGTTTTTTCCAATATGAACTCCACCTTGATAAACTGTGAAAAACCTTTCTCAATGTGTGGAAAACATGGGGTTCTACTAAGTATTGCAGATTTTGTTTTAATAAGGTTTGAAGGTTTTCCTACCATAAGATTATGTTGTCAACATGTTGTCAGAGTATATAAAATGTCATATTTCGATAGAGAGGCGTACTCTGCCTTTTTTTTTATACCTTTAATACATATATATATATATTTTAATATACCTTTAATACATATATATATTTATATTTTTTTCAGTCACTCAGATTGTTCCAATTTCCATCAGTGTAAACCAAAACAGAATTTGACCTAATGGGCCATATTTATCCCTAATATAATTCCACTTAGTTTAGTGGCTTAGCTTAAGGATCAGTTTAACCTTAAATATAGTCACTTTTTTTTTTTTTTTTTTTTAAATTTAGAGTTGAATTTTTTAAATTTTTTTCCAGTTAAAGTTTTTTTTGTTTTTTTTTTTTTTTTTTTTTTTTTTTTCATTACAGCAGAGACAGCTGAGATTTCCCTGACAATATCAGAAATAGCAACAGTTTTACTTGTTCCTGTTTCAATGCATTTCAACTTTAAAACAGCTTTATGGTTCTCAGAAGTAGGTTTTTTCATAATCTGATTTATAGTGATCCCAGGCACTTGGCTGAAAGCAAAAGGGTGGGGCAGGGTTTGGGGGATGGGGGTTGGGGAGGAAATAGAGTCTAAAGGGCAAAATCAACTAGGATTCAGTTCTATTTATAAGCAGGAACACCATAATATGATGCCTTCATTGGCAGTTGTCTCCATGCTGAAATGACATTATGACCAGTTACAAGGTCTGAAATGAATTCTAAAGCATTCAAAGGAAATTAGCCTTTACTGGTCCATTCAACTAGATAATTGCTACAGCATTTTATTTCTATGGGGTGATCGATACAATAGATTATTTGTGTAGGACCAGACAGTTAATGATATTACCTATCATTTTTAACAGGGATATGCCAATAAAAAATCCTGCCATACATTACAAAATGAGTAAGTATAATTGTTTGGCATTCTTTACATTTCCTGTGCTCTACAAAGAAAAAGCATCTGAATTCTCACAATGCTTTTGTGAAGAAGGGAAATAACAATTATACTATTTTCGGAAAAGTCTGTAGCTGCAACTATGTGTATTTTTAAGGTTTAATGCTGTCAACACCTAGTGGACCCTTAAACATCTCCCCTCTTCCCCCCGTTATCTACTTTGTTATCCAGCCAATAATTCAAAAACACAGGAAAGCACTTAAAATGCAGAAATATAAAAGCCTTCAGAAGCTCTATATGTGGCTATCACAAAACTTCTATTTCAAATATTATTTTATTTGAAACAACATGATAGTGGATGTAACACAGATTGTCTACAATGAAAATATAATTACTGCATTCATAAATTCATAAACTTAAGATTTGGTTGTTATTGTTATAATTAATATTCTGTTTTTAACCATTTCCAAGCTGTGGGTAGAACAGGGAGAATTTTCAAACCAATTTTTTATTTGCAGATGACTTTGGCTCGGTATGGTCTTGTTTCTCCATCCTGAAAGGGAAGACAGTAGCAAAAGACAAGAAAAGTAAAATCTTCGACTAGGTCAGGGCGATATTTTCAAATACTGAGCTGCATATATTTGGTTAGTACCATTTTGTGATGCAACAGGATATATCAATCCAGGTTGCAATATTTTACCTTCTTTCTTTATGGCAAGGGCACAAAGACTACTAAGAGCACCAAAAAATGGAGCCTGCCCTAATAATGTCAAAAGGATTTCATGTGTAGGAATCAGATGTGAATCCAGATGGGGCTAGACACTTCCTCTGCTAGACTGAGAAAGAAAGACACTGTTAGATGTGAAAACAAACATTTTTAACCTCTTTTATTTATTTATTTATTTATTTATTTAATCTGTGATATGTAAACAGGAACATCTTTACCTCTCTGTGAAGTGGTTATAGGCATACACCATCATATAGGGATTAGCAGGGGAAAAAATCCCAAACATATTAAATATTTGTATGAATTGTAAAGACCAGCATCACTTTTAACAGCGGACTAAAGTGGGTACATGGAGAAAATAGGACAGTATATATACTCTCCCAGACTTCGGCTCTCATCAACTCAAAGAATTCCTAATAGAGAAGGCCTTTTTTATATATATATATTTTGAGCCCTCAGTGGAATCTTCTAGCATGAAGTAGCCCATAAATCCACGTAAAATCTAAACCTTTTCAGTTTTCAGGAACCAGGAGATCCACAGCTTAGCTGTGTTTCCTTGTGCAAAGAATGGTCTCCCTCTGTTTGCCAGGGACCTGCCTCCTTTTAGTACCCTTTGAGGTCCACAGGCTCTTGTCCTGGAGCAGACAATGAAGAACTGATTCCTCGTCTTTTTGCTGCCATTTTACAGACCTCTGCCATATCCTCCTCCAAACCGAAGAGACCTTGTTTATTTAGTCATTCCTCCATGGGAAATGTTCTTTCCTGTGACAATCCTTTCTGCTTTTCTTTATAATCTGCAGCTGCTGCTATTACACCTTTCTGGAGATGGGAAAATCAATAATTCTATGCACCAGACCTTATTGATATACAGTACGACGTAGAAAGCTCACAATGGGCTCCTATCAGTGCAGCCCCTTCTCCAGAGTTGTCCAGCTTCTGTGGGTAGCCATCATGAGCAAATTTGGGCGTAATGTATCACAGCTGTTTATCTGAAGGTGGCAAGCACATGGATTATTACGATTAAGTCTTCATCTGGGCAAAAAGAATTAACTTTCCTAACAAATCTGAGATGGAGCAATGATTTTTTGCAGACTGATATGTAATTGAACAAAATAAAAGAACATTGCATGCAATCAAAACCATGTGGTGGCGTTTCACTTCCAGTTTGCACAGATTTAGATGACTGTAGACAATGAGAAACCATTAGTATGATGCTCCTGGAATTCCAGAAGAGGAATCACAGACCACGGGTTTTGATTTGGACCAACTTCTGTATAAATATACCAACAAGGCTGATTTAGCTCTTAGGATATCTTGCCTGAAATTCTATCTGGGATTTCTCCTCAGAGTTTGTGGAAGTAAGAAAAATATGCTGTGAGGAAGAAGAAAAGATTAAGACTGGTGAGATATATCATCTTGTGAATATGATGCTGTAAATATGAGAGCTGTTTGAAATTTCTAGTGATAACAGTGAATAAGCGTGCACAGCATTAAATCTTCCTGGACCAAAAGCCAATGGACTACTTTCTAAATTAACCCCCAAGAAAACAGAATCACAGACAGCTACCTACCTGATTGCCTTTACAAGTCAAAAATATTGTCTTTTCAAAGAGTGAAACATACCACACTTATGAACAAGTTGCTAAAATTGTTCATGCTGTAAGAAAGCCACTAATAAGCCTTAGAAGATCACAGCCATTCTATCATTTGATCTGTGGTAACTGTAGCTGAGAAAATAAATTTCAGTTGGATGAAATTTATAGAAAATAATATGCTTTCAATACTTCATGCTGATAGAACAGAAGACTAAATGGAATTGCTTGAAATATGGCAGAGGAAGTAAGTATAGATACAAAAGTGTTAGGCTACTTTCCCTGTCTTTACCAGAGGCACATCCTGAAAATGGATGTTATATCCAAGGATATTGTACTGGAAGAAACACGTTCTATGTGTTTTTATGTGTATTGGGACATGAAATTTCTAATTCCCCTAAGAATACAAACATATGTAAAACATTTTGCCCTCTTCACACTTAGCATGGCAAACACATTAAGCATTTGTATTCTTTTAAGGGTGCTGCATAATTTTCTAGTTACAGCATAAAATACAGCAACTCCTTGTTAGTCAGGCTGCAAGTCACATATTCAGGAAATAAATGCATCAACCTTTCAGGATGAATTAATGCATCTAGTGCTAGGGTGCTAGAAGTCTGGTCAGTATAAGAGCCCTAAACAAGTCATACAGGTCCTAGATTTTTATATATAATTCGTTACAGAATAATAGCCAAATTCTAAGACTGATAACAATCTAATGGGGAAGAAGAGGTGCTTCACAATAATGCATACAACCATATCCATTCTGCTGGAAGCACTGACCCCGTACATAGTCCATGATACAGGTGTTAAAATAGGCTTCTGCCCGGGTGATGAAAATGTTGTACGTTTGTTTCCAAATAAAAGGGAAAACAATTTTTTAATGCCAATGTCCGTAGTCTCCTCCCCTTTTACTTTAGGGAAGGAGTGCTTCTACCATCCTGGAGCTTTCTCTGGGTACTTCATCCTGTGAGCTTGTATGCCCCCTCTTCATCTATATCTGTATGTAAAAATAATTAATATAAAATTGCAGAAAAGAATTAAAGAATCATCTGGATGGAAAAGAAGCAAAGTAGGAATGGCATGAGTAGGTCTAACTTAAATGGTAACTATACTGAAACAAGGAAAGCTGCAGCTGTGACAGCAGAAAGCAAACAAGAAGATAACCATTTAGAAGTAATCAATAACTATAAAGCAAGGAGCTGAAGAAGTCATGGAAAAAGAGAAGTATGAGGATACTTCCTATCAGGAGCTATGGCTATAGGTACACTGGAGACAGCAACCATCCATCAACAACTTGCTAATAGGGAAGAGAAACATGACTTTTTATGTGTTCCAAACAAAAGGTACTTTGGGTTTCTCATTACAAACTGTGATTTAGGTGATACTAGAAATAATTTGCACATGATTGGGAAGTGTCTAAGAACTAGAACTCACTCTCTCATTCTGAAAAAGGACTGTAATCTCTGTTAGGAGATGCATCTGAGGCGCCACCAGTAACTGATCTGGGGTTGGGGTATACCCCTAAGGATCATTTCTACATTGGTTTTAAATAAACCCTCCAAATGACGGGTAGTAAACTTCTCTCTCAGATGTCATCTCTTCAGGGTAGGAAAAAGTTCAGCTAAAACTGTCAAGTAAATCAAACCAAGTTTATTAGCCTGTAATGAATGGTCTACGTGAACAGAATCAGGCAGGAAGAAAAGAATTACCTGCAGCAAAATGGGCACCTGCTACTAGTGGGTACCAGCAGCAGTCATATAGCTAGGGAACTTATATAAATTACAACGTATTGGATTTCAGACAAGGCCACCAGATCTACCCCACACAACACTGATGAATTCAGAAGGAAATGAGAAATACTACTGCAGTGCAAAAAAACACTGTAATCCAACCTGTACAAAGCTTCTCCTTGCACGGAGTTGATTGTGTTCATCCTTTACATGGGGAATTTCAAAGCTATGTGCCCCACTCCCACTGAAAGCAATGTCTTCAGAGCCCTTTGACAATGCAAATCCTAACAGCTAATGCAGTTTTATTTAACAAAACCCCTTTCTTTTTTTTTTTTTCTTTTTTTTTTTTCTTTTATTTTTTTTTTTTTTCCCCCTGCTGAGTTCTGGTTGCACAGCCCTGGACTGATCGTGTTACTGTATCTGCTTTCAAGCTTGTTTTCATAGCTGATGGAAAGAAAAGCACTAATATTATACAAATAGAAACTGCAGGTAGAGTTCTTCCATTGACAGTTTTTAATTGGTTTGTGTTTGGCCTGAAAGGGTCTAATAAATACCTTACAAGAAAGAATGTACTTAATTCACAAGGCTTGATTTGGAGTTCAGGGAGAATATAGAAAGAGCTCCGGTCAATCATTTCTCTTGTTTGATATCAAAAATGAATGTGCTATGTTCTCGGCCTGAAAAAAAATTAATAACTTAAATAAGGTCAATGATGTAACTAAAACTAAGAACAGTAAAAACTGCCCAAACCTGTAAAGGTGACAAGTAAACAATAGAGAAATGTTATATATCAATATGTTTCCATCTGTTTGACAGACAGTTCAGAACCCTGGCAACCTCAATAAATGGAGTACATTAAACAATGGAGCAGCAGAGTTAAACTTGTTTAAACTAGTTCTTGTTGCTTTATAGATGATTACACCCTCAGAATCCACACACAAAAGATGTGGACACTTATTCTTTTTTACAGATCTGTCTGCAAACTGGGATTTTTTTTCAGCTTTTCTGTGAAATAGGCATTGTTATGCAATATCTTAGCTTTATCTGAACCCTGGGTGCCAAAGGAGAATTATTTAGATATCAGGAGTCTCCTGAAGGAGGGAGGCAGCTCAGTACATGCATAAAACATTGTCAGTGGGTCCCAAACAGGAGATGCACATTCAAAAATCTCCTCTGAATACCAAAGGCAGTCTTCTCATTCATCTCACCCTACGAGACATCTTAGCTGGAGGGATAGCTGAGCATGAAAACAAAGGTAAAAAGTAATTATGGTCACTACAAAGTGATGGAAAGTTGCAGAGCCTATCAACCTTCTTTGGTGAGCCAACAAAAGCGGTTGATGTTCAACAGTCTTACTGTTATTGTGTCAGCTGCTTACTGGGAACGACGTGAGCAAACCCCAAGGGAGGGTCTGCCCAGCTCTTCTCTGGAATGACATGTCCTGTGACTGCAGTGGGCACTCAGCCCTGATCTGCCCTCAGAAATGCCCTGCATCTTGCAAGGTCCTTCCCCCAGAAAGTCAATGATTTTCACATAAATAATGTAATGTATTTAGAGATCTTTTTTTTTTTTTTTTTTTTCCTAAAAGAAATCTATTTTGATCAGTTTTTTGTTTGTTTGTTTGTTTGTTTGTTTGTTTTTAATTATTAATTCACAGAGGGAAACATTTTTTCCTCAAAACTTTTACTCTTCATACTTCTTGTTTGGCAAAGGTCACCTTACAGAAATATTTTGGTACTCAGTTAAAAACCCACTTTTTTCAGGATCACCTTAATGAAGCTTAGAATCTCTCTTCACCTATACCTGACCACACAAAGATATTTGGATTTATTGTTCAACTTATTTTGTCTCAGAGAACTTATGTAGGAAGAAGGAGGTTTTTTCATGTTTTATCATCTCTCCTTAATCATAAAACCACTAAAAAAAAATTGCAAAAGGTTAATGAAGTCCATACTTGTCTGTCAGATTCCAAAGTGGGAAAAATGTCAATTGCTGTTACTTTAAAATAATATGCTATTCACACATCTGCTTAATTATCTATCTGGGATATGATTATCAGAGAGCCTCTTGGCTGCCATTAGTGAGTGAAGAAAAATTTTGAAGACTAAAGCTAGAGGTCTCTGGCTAGGCCCCTGCCTTCTCTTCTTGCTCCACTTCTGTGCATGCACAAAAACACATATATATACATCGTTATCTCGATCAGTGAGAAGAATGAACCAAATGATTTGAAGAAGAGAAAAAGGGACAGGGATCTAAGGAGGTCTGATTCTAAACAGAAAGTATAAGGAGTGGATTTTTTTTTTGTTATTATTTTTGTCTGTAGCTTCTGAACTTCATCTGCCTAAAACTGGAGCAGACACATGCTGGACCCTAACCTTGCACCTGATGAGTATGCATAACTTTCTGGCTTCCTTGAGAGCTGCCTGGGTCAGCTCTTTCCATTGCCAGCACTTGGGAACGTAGTGCTGAGGTGGGACACAAGATAATAATATGAAAATGACATTGGACAAAGCAAAGGCTTATAAACATTATGGTTGGTTATTTTGATAAACATCAGGTATGTTTAGAAAAGGGCTGTTCAAAGCTTGTGACTGGAAACTGCAGTTCCTCACAATTTTACATCTGCTCTCAGAACAGAATGATGGGCTGTTGGATCGACTGGGACTGAAGCAGAAAAAATATCTACCTGTTTGATCTTGCTAACGTTCCTTCAGATTTATCCACCTCAGTTCACACCAGCAGTCAGTACTGTCTCCATGCAAGACTGCTCACTGTGCACAGCAGCTTTAGGCTGGTAGCTATTGATGGGTGTTTCTGTTGAGGCTTGAATGTCTTCTTACATTTGCCTAAAGCTCGATGGCTACCGTTCTGAGTGATATGACATTTTGCTAGCAAATTGTCAAATGCCAGATTTGAATCCTGACTCGGACTTCTGTGCTAGCCCCAGATGTTCCCTAGTATAAATGTTTTCAGTTGTTTTATTGTTACCAAACTCGAAAGACACATGGTGAATAAGGCTGAAAACATAAATCACTTGGCCCACATGCTTCTAAACAAATGATAACAATGGTCTAAGGGGTTTTTGTGGCTTGCAAAATCCATCTAGAATCATGGGTACTACTTGGGGCTGCAGCTGCTGTCATCTCCATGAGTAATGGAGACACTGCTGTCACTACAGGGCAGCTCTCCCACTACAGCCTTTTTTCGCACTATAGTTTACATACAATCCTAATGTATTTTCTGGAATGAGCATGAGGCACTAATCTGCTGTAAGGACAGTCAGTCTATAGGTTTTGCTAATCCCTCATCAGCATCCATTATTAGGGCCTCCTCCAGCCCTGGGCCATCTCCAGTCCAGACATATCATGCATTGGGGTACCACATGCCCTATAGGGTTGTGAAAGCTAGCTGCAGACCTTGGGTAGGGAGAATAATGCTCCTTGTGAGTTACAATTTTCACACAATTTTCACACAATTTTACACTACTACAATCACCAACAGAGTGTTTTTTCTTTTATTTTTATTTTTTTTTCCCAGATACAGTACTGAAACTTCTCAAAATGTAGTCTCCTTTATGGAGGAGAAGAGCAGCGATTTGTCTGCCAAAGGTTGTTATTTCCTTTTACCTCACTGACAGGCAATCACAGAAATTTACTATTTCTCTTTTTAATCCTTCTGTTTTAGAAGACCTGGGTCACTGTAGGGTCAGGCTATTCTCCAGTGACAGCTGGCTCACAGGATCACCATGTGATACTACCTGGCCTATTTTCTGTTAGTGATCAAAAACCCTGGAGAGGGTAAAAAGAGTTGACCATTGGAACATTTTCACGATAACTAAAGAGAGCTAGTACAGCTTTGTTATTAAATATACTCATCTTATTTTACTATGTATGCTGTGCTTTTGATTTTTTTAATTTTAATTTCTATTTTTATTTTTTTCTTCCCCTTCCAGATACTAATTTTTACCCCTTTTTAATTATGTTTTGCAAAAGAGAAATTTTATGGTATAGGATAGCATGGTGTATTGTAGTATAGCATAATTTTAAATAACTCAATTTTCCAGCTGTTCCCACCCAAAATCTCTTAGCTTTTTAATGCAGTTTTAATGGCAGAAAGTTTTGCACGCATACAAAATCAGTACTGTGTCTCTTGAAAAAATCTTGCTGGTATGTCTCTAAGGAAGTATTCTCCTTGAGTAGAATGCTGGAGTCTTTGAAGCCCTAGATTTCCATGAGGTTAATACTTGAATCTTTATTAAAATTATTTTGCAGTCTGAGAGTTCGATACAGGGAACACATAAATGTCTTAGGCAAATGTGGAAAAAATAGCAGTTGCCTGAATACAAGATTTCAGCAAAGAGAATATGGCTAATAGCTACCAGATTCGCATTCCTCCCTTTCTAATACTTTGTACTGCTCAATAGCAAATCTCACAGACTTACATAACAAACAGCAGCGCTCTTGAAGTAGAGACAATATTTAAAATGAATTATACTCCATTAGTTAAAAACATTCGCTCAGGCTTTCAGTGTTTCAAGGTTTTATTTCTTCTCTTCTCTAGAAAACTTCAATTGTTAATGTGATTGCACATTAAGGAGAGAAATTTCAACTTGTGTTATTCTCATCATTCTGTTTGTTCTCACCTCTTGTGTTTTCTGGGAAATCTACATCACATGATAATTGGAGCAGTTTCTTTTCAATAAGAAGCGGTCCTTTTGAGTTTGCTGAGTTCTCTTTTTTCTATCTTCAGTTGCTACGTTTGTCTTCTTAATTCCTTTAGTTGTGAACATGGTAGAAGGAAAAAATGAAGATTGTAGAACAGGCTTTTCACTTTATCAATTCAACTGGTGTATGATAACATGCATAGATTGGGTGTGAGTCCTTTTCTTTCTTTCATTGCTCCTGTTTGGGGAAGAAAATGTTCCTGCTTTGGGTAATAACTATTTTGAGCTCTGGCACAGAACTCAGATTCTTAAGAGATCATTTATATTACAAAGGCTCACTCTGTACTTCCTCACTGCTTGGAGGCACATTTCAGCTTCCAAACCATAAGCTTTTTATGGATTTTGAAAACAAATTAAGGGTTTTACTTGGGCTTTAAAAAAAAAAAAAATAGAGAAAAAAATAAGAAAGTAAAAAGACAATATTCTTTTCTATCTGAAACAAAAAGAAAGTTGGTCCATCCTTCTCTATTTTTCAAACTGTTCTCTGAAATATATTTGACTCTCACACAGTGTCTGTGTAAAAGGGATTGTATTTCTTAAAACTAAATGGGAAAATGATTCATAACATCCTATTCAAGATGACAACTGGGCTGATGGTTTAGCTAACTACATATCTATTTCCAAATGTACTAAATTTAAATTGATGTAATCATAGTATTTAGTACATACGTGATGTTGCATGATGGTTAGACAGTTTAGATGCATTCTTGCAATAGAAGTCTAGTACATGAGGGTGGGTTTACTCACACTGTTTAACGCTATCACACTATCATTTAACCTTTCTGTATATATGCTCCACTTGTAGGCCAAGAACTGTTCTCAACAAAGCCGGTGAAATGTTTCCTCAAAAATTAAGGGTAAAATACAGTATATGTCTCCGTACTGTGAAAGGGCTTTCTATTCTATTGCCTGAAAGCAGTATCTTGATCTTGAATATTTATTTGTTAAATTTTCAAGTATTTTATTTGCCCTTCCATGAACAATGATGTATTGCTCTGTTTTAGTTAGTACATTATCAAGGTGGAACTCTGTTTGTCCTTCTTAAATAACAAAAGGAAAGAATGTGCCTCCTGTATTACTGATAAATATAGTTCAATGGGACAAAAATAGGATGAAGGAAATCAGTTTGGAAGTATTTTAAGACATCCTTTCTTTTCTGTTGTTAGTGTTTGATTCCCATTATTTTAATTGACTTAAATAATTGATGAGTATCCAGTTTGACACTTTGAATTATGTTTTTGAAGTTCTTTCTTCAAGCTCTTATGTGCTTTCATTTTCTGAGAAAAGCACTTCTCTGTATCAGTGAGTACTCTGTTACCAATGAACTATGAGAGCTATGCTTCCCTTGGGGAACTGCCCCTCACCAAGCAGCAAGCCCTGATGCTCTGCATGATGTGACTGAAGACACAAGAAAGGGAAGGACTTCTGCAAAGGGAACAGCAAGAGAAAGAAGAGGAAGCTAACCACCTAGCAGCTAGTACTTATTATCTTGAGGAAAGCTGCTTAAGGAGGAAGCTGAGACTCTACAGGAAGCCTTTCAGGAGAAGGAAATCAATGAGAGGGATGGACAGCTTGTCTCCAATCTATATTTAGGGAAAGTGAAAGTGTACAGATGAATGTAGCAAAAAAAATAAATAAATAAAAATAAATGTAGAAGAAAATTTAGTGCTTCTAATTAAATTGAATGATCACTTCATAGTTCTGATTTTGCTCCCCTCTATCCTGGGTCAGTAGTTCCTTATTCTGAGCATCCCATGAAGTCCAGTAGGAATTCTCTCAGTGTGACCAAAGGTCTCTGTGTGAACTTAGGAGGCACAAACAGCTTTATCTAGAAGGTGGCAAGTGAAAAGACACATGACATTTTGTATTTTTGCATGCAAATAATCAGAATCACTTTGCCAACCAGCAGACAGGTGCTAACAGAAATGTTTAGATGTTATGTAACAAATTTAAAAACAGTACTGGCTTTACTCTTTTTACATCTGACATATAACTGTGGCCATTATTCAGAAGTGATTTAAATAATACAAAATCTCTGCACTCTTCTGGGGAAGCCTTTCCTACTGCTTTCATTTTCTGCACCTTTTGTCTAAGTAGCTTCCTCCCACTGCTATGTATCTGAAAGTCTGTGCTTCTGCAAGCCAGGTAACTGCTTTGACAAAAAAGCATATTAGATGCCTGCAGATCCCACTAGAGCAAGCTCTGCACCTCCAGCCATACCACACTTAAAGGGGTGTGAACTACGTTTCTAATATTGTCACTTTCTGGCCTTCCACTTGGGAACTGTCTGTCAGAGCAACACCACCCGAATGACAGCAGGAGCTTCATGACGCTGGCTGGTCTGAGCACATGTGTAAAGCTTCTGCCCAAAGAGATGGGAAGCAGAAATGGCTCAAGTTAAAAAAATTACTGCTGGTATTCACAAGGCGTTGTAAAACCTGTGTCTTAGAAATTAGTCAGTGATTCAGTGTCATGGCAGGAGGGACATGGCAGTAATTGTTCAGGCTCTAGCACTGAATTGTCATAAATTGGACTAGTCTGTTTTTTGTCTCTATTTCTGTCTCAGGCATCTGTGTGGGATACCCTCCTACACAGTCCTAGCTTCTGGTAGTGGCTAGGTAGGAAATACAAGTGGAGACACCTTTGTGTGAGAGATGGATGCAGCTGTAAATGTGTCACCACTGAACCATCTGCACATGACTCATAACTGCTTAACTTGGGTGAAGTTTTGAAAGAAAACTCTTGGTACAATTAATAAATGAAAGGCTTTTTTTTTTTTTTTTTTTTTTTTTTTTTTTTTTTTTTT
>CM021766.1:124640387-124752019 GCA_011076525.1 Nettapus auritus | reverse complement strand
TATTCTATTCTATTCTATTCTATTCTATTCTATTCTATTCTATTCTACTCCTTTTGCTGCCCTCATCAGCACCACATTTGAGCAGCAGAAGTGCATCATTCAGTACAGCCACTGCCAGGCACACATGGTCCCTCTTTTCCCAGTTGCTCCCTGAGGAAGATCTGTTTGCTGTATCATGTTTCATTCCACATTGCTTTTTCTTTTAATGTGCACTTCTCTAGGTTCACAGACTGGAGCCTTTGTAAAAGCTCATGTCTCTCTTAGTTTGATGTGTACCAAACTCACAGGATAAATATCAATTATAAATGTGCTGTCACTCAAAATGTTAACACTCTCTGCCTATTGATATGCACTGATGCTTACCTGACAGTCAGGTACTATGAGTGGCCACTCTCTAGAAAATTGCACGTTGAACGAGGAGCTGAACTGGTCCCAGCTGCCTTCAGGAACATCAGAGGCAGCCCATTAGCTGCACCAATGCTGGCTCTCCAGATCTGCAGTCAGCCGGTTCCAGGGGTCCTCTTTAAAAGTAATGACAGGCTCAATGGCGTAGTTATTGAAACAGATTATCTTTGCCTTATATACTTATACCTGAAAAGTTTACTCTTCTTGTATTTCCAGAACAACACAGTACTTAGAGTATGCATTTTTAATTCAGCACATATAACTTGTAGGTATCCCATTGCATCAGCAATAACCACTGCTAAATCTCTATTATTTTTCCCCCAGTTTTGGTTGGTGATGATCAATTCAGTGCCTTTAGATTATTTACTGTAATACTAAAGCTAATGTAAAGGGTTAGCTAAAGAGGCTTTTATAGAAATACAAAAATTGAAGAGACTCTGTCTTCAAGGTTGATTTGCACTGTGGGGAGAAAGTACAGCAGCCACAAAGGAAGAAGAACATGGGGATACAGGACCTATACCTTCCAGGCCTCCTGAATATTTTTAATATGCACCTGGTCAACCAAGCGAATGTTCTACCCCAGTAAGATTTCTAGCATATTAACCTTAGGATGTTCTTGAGTCCTTTTGAATCCCTGAAGCACAGTTTATAAAAAAATAAAGCAGAGTAAAAAATGGGCTAAAATATGCCATATTGATTTTAAAACATTTGAAATGTTGTGAGCACTGCTGCCCTATGGAGAAGATTGTTCAAGTACATCTCCATGGCAGGGAGTTAAATGAGTGTGAAGCATGTAGTCCTGCAAAGTAACAGAACAAAACAGCAGTTTAAAAGGAGACATGTATATCTATATATATATATATATATAAAACTTATATTTTGGTGAGAAAGAAACATATTTCAAATTCGGCTAGATATCTATCTTTCACTTGAGTCTTATTTTAGCTGACCTTTGTTGTCATTAGTCACATAATAAATTAATCTGCAAACATAGATAAATCTGTATTTGTTATGGATTGTATCTATAAAAGGCTTAAGAAGAGATGCGTTTTCTTCCCTCATGATGTATGTGTGTCAGTTCACCAATTAGGAGATTGCTGTAATGCAGTTTGAGTATAGATTTGAAACAGGAGACAAGTGGAAGTTTTGTTTCAGGGAACACTGCACTTTTTTTTTTTTTTTTTTTTTCTCATGCCCAGAGAGGTCATAGATTAGATGAATGGACTCTCTCCTCTAGTTTCCTCTCCATTTCTCTATGCTAAGTGCTACCATCAGACACCCATGCCACAGTGTCTTCCCTTGACAGTCCTAGCTAATCCAGGAAACAGCAAATGATTTAGTATCCAGAGCATGATGTGCAGAGTGGACCAATGGTGGATGCATTCATCTGTAATTCTCCTTGTGGTGACCTGCTGGCTACTGAACCATTCCCATTTTCCTGCTGTCACAGCTGCCATCACTAGAAAATGGAGTGAACTCACCTTCTAGTGCACTTCTCCCATTCAGATGGAAACCCCACTACTCAGGAGATGTATTGCTGTGCATGTCTAGCTTAGAGCCTTGTAGTAAGTGGCTTTGAAGCAGCTTTTCTGATAATTATTCTTTTTTTGCCAGTCTTTGTTTCCCAGCTGAAATAACAGTTTAGGTAGTTTAATAACACAACTACAAGCCTGTGATTCAGGCTTTTTAAAGTACTTGCATGTTAACTCAGACTTTTTAAAAATTGTTTGAACAGGTAGACCTTGACATACATAAAAGTCTTCAAAACTCCTTCAGTATCTGAATTGCTTTGTTGCCATCAAGTGGTCTAAAGAAGCATTTCACTGCATCACAGGTTGATAAACCAAAACAGTTGAGGTTACTCTAACAACCAAAATTAAGAAAGGTGGATTTAAAGTGCAAACAAAACTTGTGTGGTAGCTTTTGTTTGGAATTATGCTGAATGGTTTGAATAAAGTGAAATTTCTGTACTCCAGCCACAGTAATTATAAATTACTGCTATGAAACAGATGCTGTTGGAGAAAATGCCATTTATTTATTCTAGCTTTCACTTTCTTGGCCAAGCACAATTTATTTGCAAGTGGATGTTACAGATAAATGTTGTTATCCAGCACTGTAACTAAGTGAACGATTTTTCTCAAATACCACAGTGTTTTGTACAGCATCTGAATTATGTTAAGACAATGCTGATGACATTTATGTTTTTAAGGAGTATCAGCTTTTCTTCTGATAGCTGTTCCTTAGAATTCACCTTACCCTTATTTCCAGCCTTCTGTCTTTCTCATTATGTCAACCTCATGCTTCTCAAAGCACCATATCCTCATCATTTCCTTGTATTACCTTGCATAATTTTAGGTACGAATGAGTTTTGCTCACTACAGAGGTGAAGAAATTCATACTTTCAGATATAAAGCCCCTTTGAAAAGCAACAGAAAGGACTGCCTATTAGTCAATTTTGTTGATTGTTTTCCAGCTCATCAGTGAAATATCTGCTGGAGTACATTAACAGTGATCAATGGTAAGGCATTTCTTTCATTATCTCCACATTTTGCCCAAATACAGCACATGATGACTGCCAGGATTTGGCTACAGATGGAACTGGGAACAGTCAAAGTTACAAGAGATGAGACTTAAAGGAAAATAAATAAATAAATAAAGTTCTTAGTATAATCCAGCTTTAGACTTCATGTAAGTACCACACAGACCTAACTTAAAATTTTCTATTTATATGTAGCCTGACAGAGAATGACACAGAGAATGACACAAGAGTTAAATGATGTGCCTCTAGTTCTAATGGAATGATTTTTTAGTGATATAATAAAAGAGCAGATGGTGATTTCAAGAAGCTGAATGTTTTCATTGGCTGCAGGTTGGAGAACTAATTTGCACAGTGATATTTTATTTCTTAGACATTTTTGTGTACATCAATTCGGTACTAATAGATACCATAAAAAAGTGTAAATATATCATATGGCAATTAAAAACATTGATCTATAAAGTGCTTGAAAATGTCTATTTGTGAGTATTTGATACCTGAAGTGTATCTTTTAGATTGAAAAAGTAAAGCAAGTTTGTAGTTGTAGTTTCTGCTATCTGTCATATCAAGCAAGTTTGATTCCTAGAATCAGGTTTTCAGCATGAGCAAGCCAATTTACAAGGCTAATGACTTCCAAAGAATAGGTACTAATAACTGCCTAAAATGTTGTGGGTTTTTTGTTTGTTTTGTTTTCTCTGTAGACAGCTCCCAAAGTCATCCTGCTCTGTTTGCTGGCAAATTAAATGAAGTGGTCCAGACAGAGAGGAAGCTCATTTAGTTTTGTATCTAAGGAAATTTTAGGAAAAAAATATCTTGCTTCTGTAAACTCAGGTTTACTGTGCCTGCTGTTAGCATGAGAATTACCTCAAGCAGTCCTGAATGGACTGGGTGGACAAGATGGACTGTCATGTTCTGAGATTGTACAAAAGCTGCCCTCTGAATATTGATTCAAGAGAAAGAGCAAAATGCACAAGAATACTCTTTATTCTGATTCAGAAAAGCCCATTATTTTTTCAGCAGTGCATGGGGTGAAGTAAATAACAGAAGAGTGAAGTGTATGCCTAAAATTCCAGAGCTTGGAGAGGCAAACTCATTCTTTTACAGAAATTTTATTCCAGCTAGTGAAGCATATATATAACCTCTAATACCTAGAGCATTAAGATTGTCCCTTACTTCTTGAGGTTTATAACCATTTTGGGCATTTTTATAGAATAGTACAAATTCATCAAGACTGATTACAGCTTTTAATGTATCTATGCATCCGTTAGTCCATATATCTGTGTGAATACATATACACAGTATGCATAAAACTACATATGCTCTGGAGAAGAAACAAACCGAAATTTAAGCAATTTTGAGCTCTGTGGCCATTTCCATTCATGTCACCTTACCACAGAACTCATTTCATACCAGGGCCCATCTTTGAGATACAATAAGGTGTTAATGTGAAATACCTTCTGAATCTGTTGCATAGGTTGGCTATAGGCTTGAGCAAGCATTGTCACATCTTGGTTGGTGATAGTCTTGCATATACACATGAAGAAATAGACATTTTGTCACATGACTTTAAAAGTGGGAAAGCTCTTTTCTAGCCTAGTCCTCTACACGTATTCTGACTTTATATATAGTGTCTTACAAAGTTCCATTAATCTTTCCTTTCTGACTTGTATTATAAAATGTGACTGAAAACACAGAAGTTGTTCTTGGCAGCTAATGAGTGTAATAGGAAACACAGACATTAAATATACACCTAGAGGTTAGGCTTACACACAGGAAACAAGGGGATGATTTGTATATATTAAAAAGACACTTGAAAAGACATTGTAATGGTGAGGGCAGACCACCTACTTCTGATTAATCTGCTACTCAATAAAAGGATTTTCCATGTCAAAAGATAGCATGTTTAAAGTCAAAATAAGAAAGTGAACAAAGTGCATAAACAAGCCCAAACGATTCTTTGCCAGAGAATACAAAACTATAGAAAGTCAAAGACCTTAAAAGACCCTAAGTCCATTCCCAAAGAAGGAACAGCTTTCGCCAAGACAGAACTGAGGTAATGAATTTGGCTGAAAGAGACATTTATCTGGATTAAATATATATATATTAAAATCCCATTTATATTTGTATTTCAGAAGACCAATAGGCAGTCTTGTGTTGAACCCTACATTAATAAATACCCATTTCCATTTATTTTTCATTTTAGTTTATAAAGCAATTAAACTGGCAATCAGAAGAGAGAAACGGAAAGGTGAGATTAATGAAAAAGATAAATTTGTCAGTTAATCTGATAAATAAGCAGACTCTTTTAATAAGAAAATAATAATCTGCAAATACTAGTAAGAATTTTTCACTGAGTTAAAAATACCTACCACATTGAGAGAACAGACTCCTTCTCCCTGTCATCAGGGAACATCAGTGCACATAATGAGACCTTCAATGAACAAAGGTGTACTTTGTCACACTGCTAAGTGCAGACTCGTGAGGCATGTCAACACCTTCAGAAAGATCAGGCACGCGTCTGTAAGGACATAGCTTCTTACCTACACTGACAAACACATGGCAGGTCTGTGGAGTGGCCCATGTAGCACTTTGTGATTGACTATCCATCCATGGCTGATGTAGCACTTTGTGATTGTAGAGAAGCAGCATAAGCTCTCTGCAGGTCACAGCATGGGATGTTCAGTCGAAGCTGAACAGGGTACACTAGGAACAGTGATAAAGAGAAGTACAGTAGTGAACTGCTTGGGAGGAAAAAAAAATGTTTTGGCTACAATATAGTTATACTGAATCATCAGACTGGGCAGTAGTGGGGGACAAAAAGCTAAAACTGGAATGCATACTACTACTACTATAATTAAATAGTACCTTAAATTTTAGGATGCGATATGACTTTGCTTGTGTTTCCACATGTAGTGGGTTTACATGGCAAGGTTTTCATAGCTGGGGGGTTCATATGGCTGGCTTCTGTGAGAAGAATCCAGAATCTGCCCCTTGCCTCTGGCCAGAGCCATGCCAATAAGCAATATTGTTTGTGCCTCTGTGAGAGCAGATTTAGGACAGGAAAAAAAAATATCACTGAACAACAGCAGTTGGGAGAGTGAGGAGTGAGAACCAGCCCTGCAGACCCCAAGGTCAGTGCAGAAGGAAGGCAGGAGGTGCTCCAGGCATGCAGCAGCAGTTCCCCTGCAGCCCGTGGAGAGGCCCATGGTGGAGCAGGCTGTCCCCCTGCAGCCCATGGGTCCCACATGGAGCAGATCTCCATGCTGCAGCCTGTGGAGGAGCCCCTGGTGGAGCAGGTGGATGTGGCCTGGAGGAGGCTGCGGCCCATGGAGAGCCCCCGCAGGAGCAGGCCCTGGGCCAGAGCTGCAGCCCTTGGAGAGGAGCCCACGCAGGAGCAGGGGGTCTGGGGGGAGCTGCCACCCGTGGGGGACCTGTGCTGGAGCAGTTTGCTCCTGATGGATGGACCCTGTGGTACGAAGCCATATGCGAGCAGTTCTTGAAGTGCTGCTGCCTGTGGGCAGCCCCCGCAGGCTCAGTTAGGGAAGGATGGCATCCCGTGGGAGGAACCTGACATGGAGCAGGGGCAGAGAGTGACCATGGAGGAGTGGCGGAGATGAAGCGTCAGGGACTGACTGCAGCCCCCAGTTCTCCATTCCCCTGTGCTTCCTCGGGGAGGATGTGGAAGAGGGTGGATCAGGGGAAGGTGTTTTTGGTTTCTTTCCTTTGTTTCTCACTTCTGTAGCTTGTAATAGGCAATAAATTTTGCTGTCTCCTTACTCTGAGCCTGTTTTGCCCGTCAGGATAATTGTTGGGCAATCTCCCTGTCCTAGTCTCAACCCTTGAGCCCTTTGCATCGTATTTTTTCCCCCTTTCCTTTTGAGGAGGGGGCGTGAGAGCTGTGGTGGAACTAGGCTGCCCACCACACCATGTGCCCTCAGAAATTAAATGCATATTAGAAGGTCCAAATAATACAGAGTCTTCTATGCAAGGATCTCAGTGTAGTGTTTTATAAAGGATTATGCAAGACAGAATAGTTTTGTGAGGTCTGTAAATTACAGCTGGGTACACTGAATCAATGTAGCATGTCTGGATCTGTTATAACAATCACTCTATATTGTTCTCTGTCCTCTGATGGTCAGATACGGTACACAGACTTTGCAAATGTGTGAAACAGAATAAAAATTACACAAAACAGCTTGATTTTATTTATGTAGATATTTAAACACTGAAACATTTTTACAACGTATAATTAGAAATATAAAATATACTGCTTTCTACGATGAGCATAACAAAAAACTTTGATACAAAAAGAGGTAGAAAGACTAAGGCAATATGGAACAATTTCTTTAGACTTCTTAATTTTTTTAAACATTATTTTAACACATCAGCATTTCTAATGTCTGTCTGTAAAAGGCTCTGAGAAAATGAAGGGGGATTTGAATCACAGAACAGAATCACAAAATCATAAAATTACAAAATCGTTGAGGTTGGAAGGGACCTCAGGTGGCCATCTGGTCCAATCCCCCTACTCAAGCAGGGGCACACAGAGTCAGTTGCCCAGGAGTGTTTCCAGGCAGCTTTTGAAGATCTCCAATGGGGAAGACTCCACAGCCTCTCTGGACAACCTGTGCCAATGCTCTATCTCCCACACAGTGAAGAAGTGCTTTCTGGTGTTAAAAGGGAACCTCCTGTGCCTTAGTTTGTGCCCATTGCCTCTTGTCTGGACCCTGGGCACCACTGGACGGAGGCTGGCTCTGTCCTCTTTGCACCCTATCTTCAGGTGTCTATATACATTGAGGAGACACCCCTGCCCCCCATGAGCCTTCTTTTCTCCAGGCTGAGCAGTCCCAGCTCTCTCAAACTTTCCTCATAGGAGAGATGCTCCGGTCCCTTCACTATTTCAGTGACCCTTCACTGGACTCTCTCCACTACGTCCACTAGGTTTCCCCTGTACTGCAGAGCCCAGACCTGGACACAGCACTCCAGGTGGGGCCTCACTAGTGCTGAGTAGAGGGCGAGGATCACCTTCCTTGACCTGCTGGCATACCTTTGCCTAACACAGCCCAGGATACCATTGGCTTTCATAGCAGAAAGGGTACTTTGCTGACTCATGTTCAACTTGGTGTCCACTGGGACTCCCAGGGCCTTTTATGCCAGGCTGCTTGCCAGCTGGGTGGCCCCCAGCCAGTCCTAGTGCCTGGGCTTGTTCCTCCCCAGCTGCAGGACTTTGCCCTTTCCCTTCCTGAGCTTCACAAGGTTCCTGTCAGCACATTTCTCCAGCCTGTCCAGGTGCCTCTGGATGGCACCACGACCCTCTAACGTATCAGCCACTTCCCCAGTTGTATGTCACCCGCAGACTTGCTGACGGTGCCCTCTCTGCCATTGTCCATTTCACTAATGAAGACGTTACACAGGACTGGACCCACTATTGACCCCTGTGCACTCCATTCATTACTGACCTCTAACTAGACTTGACACCACTGATCACTACCCTCTGGGCTCAGAGGTTTTGATCCACCTCTCTGTCTGCTTATCCAGCCCATCCTTCAGAAGCTTTGTTATAAGGATCTTATAGAACAATGTCAAAGGCCTTCTTGAAGTCCAGGTAGACAATATCCACTACTCTCCCCTTATCTACCAGGCTTGTCATTTCATCAGAGAAGTTTATCAATTTGGTCAAGAATGACTTCCATCAAATTAGCCAAGCATAATTTTCTCTTTTCATCAAAGAAGAAAATCTTACCTTGCAACCTTGTAGATCACTGGAGACTTGCCAGTGTGGGACTGTCATATAATATTTACAAAATAATCAAATGATAAAGAGGTAATAGCATATTACGCAGGCATAGGCTAAATTTCTATTCATTGTGAGTGTTCATACTCATACATGCTAAGTCAAAATAGCTACCTTATATTTTTCATGACAGTAACGGCTCTAGGACATGGAGGCCAATGAACAATTAAGGCTAGAGCCTGGTGCTATAATCACTCAGTAGTACTTCTGCATTAATTCTCCTAACAGCTGGACTGTTGCATAGTTCTGCATATTTTCATCTGTATAGCCAAAAAGTAAAAGTATATATATATAAATAAATATAAAAAATAGAACAACAGATACAGAATTACTCAAAAGTGAAGAGTTTCCATAAAAGCAAACAAACAAACAAACAAAAACGCCATTAATGCTAAATAATTCAAAATGAGTCCACAAGACTAGTCAAGACTGCTTTATTGTAAATAAATATTGTAGATGTATTTTACAAGAAAATATGCCCTAGAAATGATTTATACCTACATAAAAATTTGCTATTAAACATAAATATTATTACCAAATGTAGTAACATTTGGAACATCTTTGAAATGCTGAGGCTGGACAAACTCAGTGAAAGAAATGGGGCATTCTTGTCACTGAGCTCTTGAGAAACACAGTTTTTAAGGCCACAGTTCTTGAAGGTATGTGAGGGGTCTTATTTTTATTTCACACATTTCTTAATTTTGGGAAATCTCTGCCTTTGGATTAAAGACCTAATACATAGGGTATGTAGAATAAAATGTCAGATTGCAATGGATTTCCTCCATCAGGAAAACAAATATCTTCAAATGTCTTTTTTTTTTTTTTTTTTTTGGAAAGCAGGTTTTATCATATTGCAAATATTCTTCCAGACAGATGCAGACTTTCTTGAGAGATAATCTGATGATCCCTGCTCTGGCTTTCCTCTTTTAAATACAGCTCAGCTGATGAGTCAGCTGTTCCACAGTCTCTTTTACCATCTGTTTTGATTTAGAAATTAGTTTAAATTACAGATATGAATATGATCCATTCTTCCTTTTTCCTGATGTTTTTAAAGGAATGAATTTCTATTAGGAAAGGAAGAAAGAGAGAAGACCATTTGGTTAGCAACTGTCAGTAAAAGACGTAATAATTTACTACTCTCACAGCAACTTAATTTATCTTCCTCTGTCTGCATTAGAGGAGTATTTGACTACTTTTGATTTCATAGCGAGTAATTACTGGGGTTGTTATGTTGGCTCAGTTGGACAATTGTATAATAAATGAGAGAATTTTGAATGAACTCAGAACTGCTGAGAAGTCAGACATCCAGAGAAACCATCTGACAGGCATTTGTGTCAGTTTATCCTTGTAGTTGAAGAACATATCTTTGTATTTAAGGAAAAGCAACTTTTCTCACAATACCTAACAAAACCAGCATGATGAGCTTCATGACAAGGGCTAGCTGTCCTATGCAACTGATTGTAACCTATAACCACAAGATCCATGAGGACCTCATGAGCAGGTTTCAGGCTCAATGCCTTCTGGAAGCAGAACTCAAAGACATGAAGTATTCGTGTTTGCACACCATCATGTAGAAGCAGCAAACAGCATTCAAGAGTTCAACTATCAGTGTTGCTTGTTCTGTGAAGTTGTTGCAGATCCTGGGTTCAAATGGACTTTCATCTTTTTTCCTTTGCTACATGAACAAGGAAATAAGACTAAGTCACATGGTGTGCTTGCAATTTCACAATGTTTATTATATATTTGGTAAAAACTACAGACTCAGCATGAAGAAACTCCACACTCAGCAAGGAGTTAGTTCCTATTTCAACTGTGAAAAAGGGGCATACACAGCTGTGAAAACATGAAGCCAAGCAATGGAAAATGTCTTTGTTCAGGTCTCACAAGTGTTATTTTTCCTTCTAAATAAAATACCCATCTAAGTCTCACAGTCATTATGTATTTTTGTATGCAAACTTCATTTTTTGTCTGATATATTTATGGTAGAATATACTTGTAATTAAGGAATACAAGTAACTTGGGTAGGGATAAGAATCAGAATTAAACAAACAAACAAACAAACAAAAAAAAAAACTGATCGGTGATGCTGCTGTGCACTTCTCCACAATAATACTCTCCAATAGATTTTAAAACTGGAAAGTACACTGTGTGTATTTCTGTTTCCATTCCCACTCATTTCTTCACTGCTGATTTCTATTAAAGTTATTTGTAATAAGCTCATCTGTTTTGGTGGATATTCATAAACTGGCAAATCTCAGAAGTTTCAGTTTTTCTGGAAAATATATATAACTACTATGACATTTATATGATTTGAAAAAATTTAGAACTGTGAATTCAGGAAAAAGACAAGAAGATGATGTTGCAATTCATGTCCATATATCTTGTAGAAATACCATAAATATACCATAAATTTATTTGTAGTAATATTTTTTTTTAAAAAAAAAAAAAAAAAAAAAAAAAAGATGAAAGAAGAAACAGAAGTATTAACTAAAGATTACCCAGGAGATAAAGAACATGCCCACCATGCATACATGAAAAAAATACTGACTGATAGTTAACAAATTCTTATATACATCACATCATTATTTATGGATGGTAAACTGTTCTATCAGTTGCTAAGCACTTAGTTGGCAGCAGATGACAAAGAAGTCTGCTGTTGATTCTGGCACAGAAACTTAACGTTACTCAGCAACATAGTTATGAGCATTGTAAATACCGCATATGGAAAAACCTACAAGCGGCTCTTTGGGTGTGCAAGTGATTAAAATTCCATGTACTTCATTGTGTAAGGTCGGCTGTAAACACTCATTAAAACTAAGTCTGTGTCATATATCTCAGCTGCTTAGCCTGTCCTTCTTTCCTGGGGGTGTCTCCTCTTTGTTTTAGCTAGAAAAAATGGCAGTGTTTTTCCTGATTATCTCCTGGTAGAGGTCAAATATGGATCCCCAAATCTTTATCTGCTGGTTCACTGTTACCTTTGTAGATGGCGAGGTCCTGTCTAGAACATGAAACATAGTGATTCTTGCCAGTAGAGGCTGTACCTCACTCACATAGATATCTGTGGATAGAATGTGTGCCTTTGAGAACCTTTCTAAAACAGAATGTGCAATTTAATGAGATGTCTGTGAATGTAGAAGGGTTATCTTAAAGTTTTTGTTTTGTTTTCTTTTCTTTTGTTTTTGTCCTTTGAAAGTGAAGAGAAAGAAGTGGATGCTGACAAACAAGATGATTTCTTACTTTCTCAGTGTCTACCTCATCAAAAGAAATACTCCAGCCTCTTTTGTCAGGCTTGGGATTTCTACCTCGCCCACACACTCAGGCATGGACCTGGTTTAGAGCAGCCTCGGAGGGCAGGGAGGAGCATGCCCAGCACTGGCCCATTGGCACCTCCCAGGGCACTGCATGAAACTTGGCTATAGATCCCACCACCATCACCACCATCATCATTACTACCACCACCATACAGTAGTGTTGCCCACTGGCCCTGCTCTGCTCCACTCCCCACCAGGGGGATGCTGCTGGAGATGGAGACCTTGTAAGAAAGCAGTGGGGAAGAGGAAGTGTTGGGCTGGAAAATGCCTGTAGCTAGGGTTTCTGTTTGCCTCTTCTTTTTCTCGTTTCCATCCCCTCCTCTATTTCTTCCTGCATTTCTACAACCCTGTCAAGGCATGGCATGACTGGGAATCCTCCAAAAGTGCCCAAACAGTGATTCAGTGACCGGCTGCATCATTAGTTTGTCAAACGTCATTGCTTATGTGATAAATTTGCTACAAGTATTGTATCTTCACCTGAGATTTATTTATTTATTTATTTATTTATTTATTTGTATATTGATATCTAACTGGAGTGATTTTATAGTTGAGCAAAGAGATATTTCTTTTTGATTGAAAGTCTGTGCTAAAAGAAAACAGCCTCAAATTCACTGAAGAAAAGAAGAATGTTTAGGGCATCTGTAAAATCTGCAGGCCCTGGCAGAGATCCTGTTCCACCTTGCATGACACTGCCTGCTGCCAGCAACCCTCACCTCCACCACACTGAAATGAAGGCAGCAGCACTTACTGATCATATGGATAAATGCATAGGAGAGTACAAGATGCAACCACACCTCAGCAGTGGGACACAATGATGAACAAAAGCAAGATACATCCTTCATGATAGCTGTTCACTGGGTAAAAACAAAACAACAACAAAGAAGAAAACCCCCAAACTCAGTCACCCAGTTAGCAACAAGTTAATTTAAAGAAGTTTTTTTGTGTGTGTGTGTTTAATTAGAGTAAATAACATTTTTGTTCCCTTGTTTAAATAACAGCAGTTGCAACTTTGGTAAGGTTTGCTGTACATAAATGTTGTTTAAAAATAATCTAAAATTGTTGTAACCCACTGTTTTTATTTGGGGAACAGGGATGATATTAATGCAGAGTATTTCTGCATGTATCCAGGACCTATGGATGATGATTAGATTTAGAAAAATGCATGAAAAATGTGGTCAAGTCAAGGACTAAGGGTATCACAGAATCACAGAATTTCTAGGTTGGAAGAGACCTCAAGATCATCGAGTCCAACCTCTGACCTAACACTAACAGTCCCCACTAAACCATATCCCTAAGCTCTACATCTAAACGTCTTTTAAAGACCTCCAGGGATGGTGACTCCACCACTTCCCTGGGCAGCGCGTTCCAATGTCTAACAACCCTTTTGGTAAAGAAGTTCTTCCTAAGATCCAACCTAAAATTCCCCTGGCGCAACTTAAGCCCATTCCCCCTCGTCCTGTCACCAGGCACGTGGGAGAACAGACCAACCCCCACCTCGCTACAGCCTCCTTTGAGGTACCTGTAGAGAGCGATAAGGTCACCCCTGAGCCTCCTTTTCAACAGGCTGAACAATCCCAGCTCCCTCAGCCGCTCCTCGTAGGGCTTGTTCTCCAGGCCCCTCACCAGCTTCGTCGCTCTTCTCTGAACTCGCTCAAGCACCTCGATGTCCTTCTTGTAGCGAGGGGCCCAAAACTGAACACAGTATTCGAGGTGCGGCCTCACCAGAGCCGAGTACAGGGGGACGATCACCTCCCTAGCCCTGCTGGTCACACTGTTTCTTATACAGGCCAGGATGCTGTTGGCCTTCTTGGCCACCTGAGCACACTGCTGTCTCATATTCAGCCGACTATCAACCATCACTCCCAGGTCCTTCTCTGCCTGGCAGCTCTCCAACCACTCATCTCCCAGCCTGTAGCTCTGCTTGGGGTTATTGCGGCCCAGGTGGAGGACCCGGCACTTGGCCTTGTTGAACTTCATGCAGTTGACCTCAGCCCATCAGTGCAGCCTATCCAGATCCTCCTGCAGAGCCTTCCTACCCTCGAGCAGATCGACACACGCACCTAACTTGGTGTCATCTGCAAACTTACTGAGGGTGCACTCGATCCCCTCATCCAGATCATTGATGAAGATATTAAAGAGGACTGGCCCCAGCACCGAGCCCTGGGGAACGCCACTAGCGACCGGCCTCCAACTGGATTTGACTCCATTTATCATGACTCTTTGGGCCCGGCCATCCAGCCAGTTTCTAACCCAACGAAGCGTGCGCCAGTCCAAGCCAAGAGCAGCCAGTTTCCTGAGGAGAATGCTGTGGGAAATGGTGTCAAAAGCCTTGCTGAAGTCAAGGTAGACCACATCCACAGCCTTTCCCTCATCCACCCAGCGCGTCACTTTGTCATAGAAGGAGATCAGGTTCGTCAAGCAGGACCTGCCCTTCATAAACCCATGCTGACTGGGCCTGATCGCCTGCTTGCCCTGCAAGTGCTGCGTGATGACTCTCAAGATAATCTGCTCCATGAGCTTCCCTGGCACTGAGGTCAAACTGACAGGCCTGTAGTTTCCCAGGTCAGTCCTCCGGCCCTTCCTGTAGATGGGCGTCACGTTTGCTAGCCGCCAGTCAACTGGGATCTCCCCCGATAGCCAGGACTGTTGATAAATGATGGTAAGCGGCTTGGCCAGCTCCTCTGCCAGTTCTCTCAGTACCCTCGGGTGGATCCCGTCCGGCCCCATCGACTTGTGCACTTCCAAGTGCCGTACCAGGTCACCAACCATTTCTTCATGTATAGTGAGGGCCACATCCTGCTCCCCATCCCCTTCTACCAGTTCAGGGAATTGGGTATCCAGAGAACAACCGGTATTGCCGCTAAAGACTGAGGCAAAGAAGGCATTAAGCACCTCCACCTTTTCCTCATCTCTTGTAACTAAGTTTCCCCCCGCATCCAGTAAAGGATGGAGATTCTCCTTAGTCCTCCTTTTGGTGTTGATGTATTTATTAAAACATTTTCTGTTATCTTTAACAGCAGTAGCCAGATTGAGCTCCAGCTGAGCTTTGGCTTTTCTAATTTTGTCCCTGCACAGCTTCGCAACATCCTTATAGTCCTCCTTAGTGGCCTGCCCACTTTTCCAAAGATTATAAACCCTCCTTTTCCTCCTAAGCTCAAGCCACAATTCTCTGTTTAGCCAGGCTGGTCTTCTGCCCCGCCAGCTCGTCTTTGGGCACGTGGGGACAGACTGTTCCTGCGCCATCAAGATTTCCCTCTTGAAGAGCGCCCAGCCTTCCTGGACTCCTCTGCCCTTCAGTACCGCCTCCCAAGGGACTCTGCCAACCAGTGTCCTCAGCAGCTCAAAGTCAGCCCTCCGGAAGTCCAATACAGTGGTTTTACTGGTCCCCTTCCTGGCCTTGCCAAGAATAGAGAACTCCACCATTTCGTGGTCACTCTGCCCAAGACAGCCCCCGACAATCACATCCTCCACCAGTCCTTCTCTGTTTGTGAAGAGAAGGTCTAGCCGGGCGCCACCCCTGGTGGGCTCACTAACCAGCTGCGTCAGGAAGCTATCTTCCACACTCTCTAGAAACCTCCTAGACTGCTTTCTCTGGGCTATTACTGTACAAATTTCAAGCCTGCAGTCACAGTACCAGGACAAAGGCAGGTTTAGCCCTGATATACTGGTGCTGAATGAGCCACTCCACATAGGAGTGGACCCGTAAACTCATTAAACAAGGCAGAGATGTGTGTAACAATAGCAAGTGGGTGGAAAAAAAGTGACATGAGCTACTTTAGCCCATAGGAGGTCCTCAGCTCAGGCATAAGAATAGGGGAAATGCCATGCCACTATTAGTCATATATTCTGTCTGACAACAGCTAATACTATTTGCTTCAGGGAAGAGAATCCTGTAACAGGTGATCACTATGCTGCAAAGAAAGCTGCTCTCCTTTAGTGAAGGATGAGTTGTCATCATGCAAGAGTAAAACTCTACCATGCTAGTATACGTATTAATCTCATGATGCAGAGTATTCAAATTTTTCAAATTAACTTTTATAATTTATTAATGGAGTAAAACAACAGTAAACTATAATCCCCATATACTGACGAATTTAGTTTTAAATGTCATGTATGAGATGTGTTCCCTCATGTGCATAGGAATATCCATGTGTTGTCAGCTCATGTAAAGAGAGCTGATCTCAAAAAGAGGAACATATGTAATGTTATCACAGTGGTTGTGTAGGCCACGAGTTTTGTGGCTCCATTAGCTTTAAATGAATGTGCCTTCATATCAAGTGAGTATGTAGTATGGATACTAATGAGATTTTTAAACTTTCATTCCCTTCTCTTTCCCAATACCTACAAAGATGTTTAAAGGATTTCCCTTCTCAACTCATGGTTAATAGCCATTTCCAATTTTCTGGTGGTGGATTTGACAAGAGGTAGAGGAAGAGAGAGCCATTGTCCATCCTTCTGGCTCCTTCTTAACCACAGCCAAGGAAGGAGTTCAAAGCTCACCGAGCTCTGAAACCAGGGCAATTGTCTAGCAGTGATGGTGAGAGGGAGCTGGTTCCCGAGTCCCTCCTCTGAGAACTGCTCTGCCTCCTCCACTGACTGATAAAGCACAGGACCAGCCCCCTCCTGCTTCTTTCATGGGTACATCATCTCTGGGGAGGTGTCCTGGGTTGAGCCTGCAGGGAGATGGGGTGGAGGAGAGTCAACCCACTCTCCAGAGCTCACTTGGACTTGGACATCAGCTAAGCCCGAGCTTCTTCCTCCTGCCAAGAGAAGGATTCACTCACAGGGCAGTAACGTTTCTTAGCAACTTGACTTTTTGTGATGGTTTTACTCAGGTCGGCAGCCGAGTTCCACCACGACCGCTCTCTCACTCCCCCTCCTCAAAGAGGAGCGAGGAGAAAATATGATGAAAGGGGCTCAAGGGTTGAGATAAGGACAAGGAGATCACGCAATAATTATCGTGACAGGCAAAACAGACTCAGCATAGAGAGATAGTAAGATTTATTGCTTATTACTAACAAGCTAGAGAAGTGAGAAACAAAGGAAAGAAACCAAAAGCACCTTCCACCCCATCCACCCTCTTCCACCTCCTCCCCCCGAGTGGCGCAGGGGAACAGGGTAATGGGGGTTATGGTCAGTCTATAGCACTTCTTCTCTGCCGCTCCTTCTCAGTCACTCTTGTCCCCTGTGCTGTGGGGTCCCACCCACGGGATGCAGTCCTTGCTGAACTGATCTGGCGTGGGCTGTCCACAGGCAGCAGCTCTTCAAGAACTGCTCCATATATGGGTCCATACCATGGGGTCCATCCCTTGGGAGCAAACTGCTCCAACCTGGGACCCCCACGGGCAGCAGCTCCTGCCGGGTCACCTGCTCCTGTGTGGTCTCCTCTCCACGGCCTACAGGTCCGGCCCGGAATCTGCGCCGGCAGGGGTCTTCCACAAGCCACAGTCTCCATCGGTGCAGGTCCACCTGCTCCACCATGGTCTCCTCCACGGGCTGCAGCGGGGAACCCTGCTCCACCGTGGTACTCCATGGGCTGCAGGGGGACATCCTGCTTCACCATGGTCCTCACCACAGGCCGCAGGGGACTTCTGCTCCGGTGCCTGGAGCACCTCTCCCCCTCCTTCTTCACTGACCTTGGTGCCTGCAAGGCTGTTTCTCACTCCTCTCACCCTCCCAGCTGCTGAGTGGCACAGCGTTTTTTTTCCCTGTCTTAAATACGCTCTCACAGAGGCACAAAGCAACATTGCTTATTGGCTCAGCTCTGGTCAGCAGTGGGGCCTTACCAAACATGGGGCAGCTTCTAGATCCTTCTCACAGAAGCCACCCCTATGGCCCCCCTGCTACCAAAACCTTGCCACGTAAACCCACTACACTTTTCATAGCAGCAGATGTCAGGAATCAGCCATCAGCTCCAGCCCAGTTATAGCAGCCAGGTCATTAGTGATGGAGCAGGCTGAGTGGGACCATGGTGGAGCACCAGCCACATACAGCATGGGTGTATGGCATAAGGACCAAGAGGGAGTGCATGAGCCCACTCCTAAATGCTGAGGCTCTCACAGCACCTTCTCCCACACCTGACCTCTCTTCCTGATGTTGTGCTGTAGCGGGGCTGACCCTGAGCACAGACAGCCAAAACTGGGAAAAGAGAGTATTTCAGGAACGTTGGTATTCTTATTTGGGATCTGGTCCTTTGCCTTCCATGCTGCAGAGCAGGAAGCCCATGCCACGAATGTTCTCCATCCTTTGCAGTTGCTGAGCTTATAGAGGCAGGGTGCAGGCTGGAGGCTGACAGGACTTGAACCCTATGACCTGCTGTTTTCTGTGTATCAGTGCCTGACCAGGCATTATTTGCTCTTAAATATTTGTTTTACAAAGTGACATCAGCGACATGATACTAGCTGCAAAACCCTGCAGTAATCACTTCAGAATAACTTGGGGAATATTGATAGGAACTTAAGTAAAGCTCTTTTTGTTAAGTAAAGTAGTACAGGGAAAGAGAGGGATAATATAGTAACTGAAGATTAGAGAAAAAGAAAGACAAAGCCCCTGAGCCTTTTATAATACGTAATTAAGTAGGAAGCACTTTTTTTTTTTTTTGTATTATTCTCCCACTAAATTATGAAAACACTGCCATCATCTGGATGATTTAAAATATAATCCCGATTTTCATTTTACTTTTTGGCAAAAAATGTTTGAGAAAGCAATAGAGCAAAATTCTGCTTAAGTTAGAATTGTGCTAAATCACAACAATGAATAAACAACTAGTTTCAGGAATAGAAAAATGTAGTACCTGTGATAGTCAAAGGCTGCAGTGTGGTCAGGTTTATATACCAGTTGATACAGTTGACATGTGAGTGAGTGTGTGTGCATACATGTGTCTAGGGGGAGAGAAACTTCAAGGAACTGAGAAAGTGTTTGTATCTCCTAATAGATATATATAATTTATATATATATATATATTTTATGGCATTCAGTAGTTTGTTACAAGTTGCTATCTTCCCCAACAGCACTTGTCTATTTTTGACAAATTCATAAGAAATACAATCAAGTTCACAATTTTCCTCTAAATGAAAACATTTTTTGGAGTCATGTATGTTTTGCACTTATGATTAAACTTTCACTTGCTATTTCTTTCACTCTCCTTTTCTTCCTCCATTTCATTCTTCCAATAACTGCCAAATTTGTAGGTATATATGCATTAAAAGATACTACTACTTAAATATTATCACAGACTCAGATCTCATACCAACTTTGTGGCAAAGATTTATTAAAAAAAATGTTTTCCAAATATTTTTAAGTATTGTGTGAAACTTGGTTCTGTTTATTATTTCTGTATGCAGTAAGAAGCAGTGGCTTAATTTAGATTTTAAAATATGAATGATCATTTCATGCATGCATGTATGAGCAAGTTTGTTAAATGAACTGAACCTTCATTGACTTTTTAAATTAACAAGGACATAAAAGACTTGGAGACTGGAAATCTACTTTATTTTATTTTTTGTCCATTAAAGGAAAGCACAACCTTACTGCATTAAAAAATAAACAGACTTAATTCCTTAGGTTAATTCCTTAATCTTTGAAGTCAATTGAAATAGCGTACTGGAAAGATAGCTAAAACCAGGAAGTCCATATTTTATATTCAATCTTAATAATCAAGCAAATACATGTCTCCCCAAGAAGGATTGTAAAAATGCCGCAGGAATACTGAACAAACTGCATAGTTTCATAGCAAATCCTTACAGTGACTAGACTACCATGGCACCTCAAGACTGTCAGCAATCTGCAAAAGACCAGCTTTCTGAGGCCTTTCTGAAACTCTAGGCTGTAAACTAAATTTCACTTCCAATACTTGTATACTTGAATATACAGTTTACTTCTAATATACTGTATACTACATAGAGAAGCATTATAGGAATAGAAGTGGGAGACAGCAAGAAAAAGAAAGCAGACTTTGGCCTCCTCAAGGGTCTGCCAGGTAGAGTTCAGTGGGATAAGATCATGGACGGAAGAGAGGCCCAGAAAAGCTGATTAATATTCAAGGATTGCCTGCTCCATGCTCAAGAGCCATGCATCCTAACAAAGAGGTAGTCAGGTCAAAATGCCAGGAGGCTTGTGTGGATGAACAAGGAGCTACTGGCCAAACCAAAACAAAAAGACATGTACAGAGGGTGGAAGCAAGGATGGGTAACCTGGAAGAAATAGAGAGATATTGTCTGAGCATCTGGGGATGAAGTTAGGAAAGCTAAAGCCCAAATGGAAAAAAATCTGACCAGGCATATCATGGACAACAAGAATGGCTTGTACAATACACCTTTAACTAGGGAAAATGTGGATCCTCTGCTGAATGAAACAGGAGACCTTGTTACATAAGCCTGTGAAAAGGCCAAGGCATTGAATGCCTTCTTTACCTTTGTTTTTACCAGCAAGACTGGCCTGCAGGACTCCAGGTCCCAGAGACCATGGGCAAGGAAAATGTACCTCTAATGGAAAAAGATCAAGTCAGGGAATGCTTAAGCCAACTGGACATTTGTAAGTCCCTGGGTCCTGATGGGATGCATCTGTGAGTGCTAACGAAGCTGGCATATTATTGTGAGACCACTCTCGATAATCTGGCAGATCACGATGACTGGGAGAAGTACCTGAAGACTGAAGCAAAGCAAATGTCGTGCTTATCTTCAAAAAGGGCAAGAAAGACAAAGGGAACTATAGGCCAGTCAGCCTCACCCTGATCCCCAGGAAGGTGATGGAACAGCTAATCCTGGAAACCATTTCCAGGCACATGAAGGAAAAGAAGATCATCACTAGTTAAGGGGAAATCATGCTTGACTAACCTGATAAGCTCCCATGATGAAATGAGCAGCCTGACAGATGAGGGTAAAGCAGTCAATATTGTGTACCTGGACTTCAAGAAGGCCATTGACAGTGTCCCCCAGATAGTGAGGTGGATCAAAAACTGTGCGAACATCTGAGCCCAGAGGGTAGTGATCAGTGGTGTCAAGTCTAGTTAGAGGTCAGTAATGAATGGAGTGCACAGGGATCAATAGTGGGTCCAGTCCTGTGTAACGTCTTCATTAGTGAAATGGACAATGGCAGAGAGGGCACCGTCAGCAAGTCTGCGGGTGACATACAACTGGGGAAGTGGCTGATACGTTAGAGGGTCGTGGTGCCATCCAGAGGCACCTGGACAGGCTGGAGAAATGTGCTGACAGGAACCTTGTGAAGCTCAGGAAGGGAAAGGGCAAAGTCCTGCAGCTGGGGAGGAACAAGCCCAGGCACTAGGACTGGCTGGGGGCCACCCAGCTGGCAAGCAGCCTGGCATAAAAGGCCCTGGGAGTCCCAGTGGACACCAAGTTGAACATGAGTCAGCAAAGTACCCTTTCTGCTATGAAAGCCAATGGTATCCTGGGCTGTGTTAGGCAAAGGTATGCCAGCAGGTCAAGGAAGGTGATCCTTGCCCTCTACTCAGCACTAGTGAGGCCCCACCTGGAGTGCTGTGTCCAGGTCTGGGCTCTGCAGTACAGGGGAAACCTAGTGGACGTAGTGGAGAGAGTCCAGTGAAGGGTCACTGAAATAGTGAAGGGACCGGAGCGTCTCTCCTATGAGGAAAGTTTGAGAGAGCTGGGACTGCTCAGCCTGGAGAAAAGAAGGCTCATGGGGGGCAGGGGCAGGGGTGTCTCCTCAATATTTATAATATATAGAGCCAGCCTCTGTCCAGTGGTGCCCAGGGTCCAGACAAGAGGCAATGGGCACAAGAGGTTCTGTCTAGACACCAGGAAGCACTTTTTACTGTGTGGGTGACAAAGCACTGGCTTCCCAGAGAGGTTGAGGAGTCTCTCTTCTTGGACATCTTCGAAAGCTGCCTGGATGTGGCCCTGGGCAGCCTGCTCCCGATGTCCCTCCCTCTGCTTGAGAGGGAGGATTGGACCAGATGACCTCCAGATGTCCCTGCGAACCTTAACTGTTCTTTGATACAGTGATTCTGAGAGCAGCTTAATTTTAAATAGTATGTGTTTTCTGCAGGAGAAAACAAACAAACAAGCAAACAAGCAAACAAAAAACCTAAAGAAGTGATCAAAATAATGGATCTTTGTAGACAATTATTTGTTATTGCACACTATTTTAACAGAAATCTTACAAATGTGTATAAATTAAGCAGTCTGAAATACCGAACTGTTCTGCTTATTTAGAGCAATTAGTAGATAACCAGTAGCTAGAAGGTAGTAAATACAATTCAATATATTTTTTTTCTAAAAGGTGATAGTGCAATGGAGGTGGTAAACATGGCATATCATTCAGGACAAAGATGATACAGATAATGTCTATATAAACTTGTGTAAGCCCAGATAAGATAACCACTGTAAATTATATCAACTTTCTCATCCCAGAGACAGCTGATCAAACACCACCAAAGTTTGCAAAGCTCAGAAAGTAACTGTTAGAAACTGCACATAGTGGTTTTCATAGACATATTATTAACAGAAGTCAGAAACAGAGGATAAACTTTGAAAGTGAATTTTAGAAAGCAGTGTGTAAAACATAGGCTTGTTTTTGCAAAACAATTTGGAAATGAAGAAGTCTTTCTCAAGAACAAGGCTATGTCAGGTCAAGTCAAACACTGTGCTAGGGATGTTGCAGAAAATGTGTGGGAGTAGCCACTACATGACATTGAAAGCAGTGAAGGCAAGGTCTGGTTGTGGTTTAAAACTCAACAAACAAAGCCTTTCTTTCTTTTAAAAATTGTAAACAAAGTGTGTGTGCTCATATATCCATGGAGGATTGCTTTTTTTTGTTAGATGTGGTAAATAAAAAAATTTTCACTTTGAATGATAAATTACTGTTTCATGCTTTAAGAACCGAATTTGTCATTGCTCAGGGGTACTTTAAGGATCTTCACTGCCTCCACTTTTTTTCCCTGCCTGTCTGTTGCTGCCTGTTGCATGTTGCATTCAGGTACCCAGACTAGGAAGAAGAGGAAGAGGCCAGGCAGACCTGGCTTCTCTGCCAGGCACCCCAGCAGGACTGGCTGCCTTCACCTGCCTGCAAAAGCAAACTGCACAGTTGGCAAGGGTGTGCTGCACCCTGGGTACCTCCAGTGCCTCCAGGTGGGGGGGGAGCAAGCTCATCCCTGCAGCAATCTCATCCCCAAGGTCATCCCTGCAGCAAGCTCAGAGCACAAATGTTTCTGTACAGAGAAAGAAATGATCTTCAAAAGGGGGGCAGGCAACTGAATTGTAATGGAATCATAGAATATGATTCCCCTCCTGGGTGGGAGGGACCCACAGGGGTGGAAGGGACCCACAAAAAAACATTGAGTCCAAATCCATTGAATCGATGTTTTAATTAAAAAGCACATTTTTTAAAAAAGGATCACTGATACAACAGAGTGGTATCCCCTCCACTTCAAGGTGTCTGCCATTTCAATTTATTAGTTTTTCAGAATGAAAATGGCTATATTATCATGATATTCAACCTCAATTTCTTTATTGTTCAAATCTGATATAGGCTGAATTTTTCCTCTTCCTCCACTGGTGGTACTTAGGATTGTTAAACTGCCAATAAATATATCTCAATTAAAAGCCTAAAGACTAATTGGATGACTTCAGGTTTCAATGTCTTTTGCTGTAGCTCATTCAGTAGTATGCTTTCTCTATAGTACAAAATACTTTATACTAAAATAAAGTCACCTGCTTTTATTTCCAACAATTTTTTATTTCCAAAATTGAATCAGATATGGGGCAAATATGACTCTGAGTACATGCAAACAATTCTTGACTTCTTTTACTGCTAATTTGTTTGTTTGTTTTCATTTTTTTGTTGTTGTTGCTGTTTTGTTTTATTTTGATATTCTTTAATGACTTTTCTACTTTTGACAGAAACCCACAATATAAAAACTCATTTTAAGGGATCTAAGCAAAAATATTTGATCTGTATCTATAGCTGACACTCAGAACTAAATGGAGTCAAAGCTATGCTTCCACATTTGTGATTTAGAGATAGGACTGTTTGCTTGTTGGATCAGATCCTGAATCTCCTGGTACCTTGTTAATGCAGCTCAATGCAGTACTACTAACCCTAGATGCTTTTGCATCTTAGGAAGATGAATGTGCCTCAAGGCACCCTGATGATAAAAACAAAGATTTTTCAGATGTGTAAGAGAAGATCTGCCTAAGAAACAGAAGGCTTTATTTTTCTAGCAGCTCATTCATTTACCCATGATATGGTAGCTAAGAAGCTGAACATCGAAACCCCACAGATTTTCTGTAAGCAAATACTGTCAGTCTGGAAATAAAATTAGCTAAAAATTTCCACTGAAATGACATTAGTCAGAAAACATCAACTGATTGTCAGGGAGATGTTTCAAGAGAATGTACTGCTTTGTGACAGCTTTTTGGGAAGCTGCTTAACTGCTGGCTCTGGGCATCTTTGTTGTGACTACTGCACTGGTGGTGGGGACTCTGGAGCTTCCTCTTTCTCTTCCCTCAGTTGGAAGGGAGGGCAGGAGATGCCCAGTACCGAACTATATGTTCTTGTCAGTGAGTTTGCAAGGGGACAAAGCTATGGATGGTAGAACCATAGAACATCTTGAGTTGGAAGGGACCCACAAGGATCATCAAGTCCTACTGTTGGCTCGGCATGATACGTTTATTGGATACACCCAAGAAAATTCCTGTTGCTTTGGTAGAAGGAAAGGTAACTGATAGTTCAAGTAAGACTACACTCCAAGCAGTATTGGTGCCACAAATTAGAATGTTTTTGTTTAAAGGGAGAGGGACTGGTTTTGGTGATTTTCCACTGCTTACCGAAACAGGATATTTCATGTAAACTGTGTTTGACAGTTTTGAGCAATTGGAAATTCCAGGAATCAAACTGTGATCACAGGGAAAACATTCAGAAAACATCTCCTTTGAATTTGTTGTAATATTGTGCATTCGCAAGGAAACTGTAAAACTGCTGTTCCTCAGACAGAAATATCTCCCTGGGAGAAGTTTCATTGCTGTTATAAACAAATCTTAGCACAGTGTTAAGGAGTTCTGCCAAAGTCCTGGGGTAAAATTGTTTGTGTGTGAGGAATTTGCTTTCAGACAGTCTGTTCAAGGGTTTCATGTTGACACTGGCTTCCTCCCTGGAGCCTGCCAGCAGAGGTCCTGGTGTTATCAGGAGGGAAGCAGCAGAAGCAAACCACAGTACTGATGCTGAAAAAGATGGCTCCTGAGGCTGTGATAGGAGGAAAGGTAAAGGGAGATGGGAAAAGTGTAGGGATGATTAGGTGTCCATGAGGAAGGGATATTTTCACTTACTCTCCCATTCATTAAATCATCCAGTTCTGTGATTTACATTACTCCAAGGAGGAACAGCAAAAGCAACCCCTTTCTGACACCTTTCCTAAATATTTTTCTGTCTGTCTCAACCCATTTCTCCAGACCTTATGAAGGAAAAAGCTCAATGTATATTGTTATGTAATTAAAGTGTGCCTTTTATGCAGAGGGGTAATTTGACTGTTCAGCTCACTGAGTTCCCAAATTCATTTGAATACTGTGAATAGATATTTCAGTTGATTTAATTAAAGGCTTTCTGTGAAGATAAATAGTTTATATCCACTTTCCTCTCAGTTAAATTAAAATAAATAAATAAATATGATTTTATTTCGTGGTTCTGTATAGGTCTTTGACCTGTTAGGGCCACATAGCATGCTTAAATCTAACTCTTTCAGCTCGCTGACAACGATCCAAACTTAATTTGGAATTTAAAACACTGCTTTGAACAAAATGAGTTTTGAAAGATATAGATTGGTACTTGGGAAGTCTAATTTATTTCTGATCTTATGTAGAATATCTGAGTATATTGATGAATTACTCTCATTTTAACAGCTAATCAAAACCACTGCCTTCAGTATATTTCCTATATCTTTATCAAAATGTTGTTGTTTATTTTTCTCATCACCATTTTTTCAGCATAATGTTGAAGGAGAAAACATAGGAATAATAGGAAAAGGCCATCCAACAGCTAAAGAAAACAGATCTTTATATTGAGTGTTTTCTCTCTGGCATGTCACATTTCTTAATGCAGTAATCTCACTGAGAAACAAATGAGCGTGATGTGGACATGACCATGACACAGGGACATATACAATTATCCAATAATTTGTAGATTTGGGTTGCATTACAGATATCAGTAAAAATTGCTAAATGGCAACATTAGAAATGTACATTAGAAATGTATGGTGTGTTTTGTTTAGAATGCTCTGAATTTACAGAGCATCAGCAAAGTCAACTTAACTCCGAAATTCTCATTCTTTGGTGTTTGGATTGAGAGGTAGAGGGCAAATATTTTTAAAAGGTCACATACACACACACCACTAGAGCACTAGAAAATGTTGGTTCATTTTGCATAACATTTCTGGTACAAGAATTGAGCTATGTTTGAGCTGACTGCACTTTTGTGAACCCAAATGAAAACAGAATCTGACTCTAAACATACTGTTGAATTGTTGCTCCTTGAATTGCACTTGTAGTTTTCTGCAGAAATAAGACTTACTAGTTATGCATCTAGTTATCTGTTCTCAGGACTAAGAATGAAACATAAAGATCCAAATTCGCTCATATAATATAATGTATTTCTGTTTAAAGTAGTACAGTTGTGCTGTTTTATACAAGTGGTTAACTGGTCTATATCTCAGATATAACTGCTTAGATAACTTAGATATCATTGAAAAAATAAGTTCATTCTTGTAATAGGAAGGTACACACCCCCTCTATGGCAGTCTTTGAAGTCCTTAAAGCTCATAAATGAAAATACAGAATACTCTTCACTGCTTCAGAGAATTTCATCGAAGTCCAGGCTAGATAAATAGTGAATGTAAGTCACATTTTCCTGAGCATTTGTTTTCTTGGAAATATGTGAAAAGAACTCTGGTCATCTCCTCTTTCTGCTGGACATATGTGTTTACAAACTACTCACAAAAGGAATTAGGTTGGCTGCATGTTTAAAAGGGAAGCAAAATAGTGAATTGTTGTGAAAATATCTTGGAGTTATTCTGAAGCCAGTCTGGGAGCATATGGAGAAAGCTGCATTTCAGAGATTCTTTATATTTTGAACTGATGAATATTGAAAGTGACTCTGAATTATTTGTGAATTCATTTTCTATGTGTGTTATCTAAAAATACTTTAAGTGGTATTCTGTTACTATCTAGACAGTGTGTATGCAGACAAATCAAAGAGAAAGCTAGGAAAAAAAGAAAAAAAAAAAGAAAAAAAAAAAAAAACTACCATTGAATAAAGGTCTTTTGAATTTGTTAATTCTCCTAAAGGCTTTGTTAGCATCTTATATTTTCTTCTCTTTACAAATGATAAGGAAATCTACATCTGGGAAAAGAAAAAAAAAAAAAAAAAAAAGAAATGAAAAAAAAAAAGAAAAGAAAAAAAAAGATTAAAAGAAGAGAAAAAGGGAAAAGAAGGAAACATAAACACATAGCATAAAAGATAGCTTAAAAGTTGAGACACCTACAAAATATGGCATTGGTTCATGGACCACAGACTGAGTATACTGGTGGGATAATTAAAGTTACTAAGCTAGTATGAATGAAAGAAGCAGTAGACAGATACTTTGCTCAACATGCTCCAAACTAACACTGCTGAATTTTTATGACAACTGATATGAAATCAATCTCATAAAAATCCCAATACACTAAAGACAAAGTCTCTTCAGGCTTCTTCTGTATTAAAAACTTAATCTGTTTAAATTTAACCTCTTCTTTGTTATAATGGTCACTGCAACACAATCCGATTCAGTAATGGACTGTAATAGAATATTAAATACAGGATCTGTCTATCATATCCTTACTTACTTAAGAAACTTTTAAAGTCATAAGGTATTGCTGTCAACTTTCATTAAGGCCAGATAGAACAGAAATACATTATATTTGTGATGTTGAAAATCAGCCTTCAGCATGATTCTAATTATTTGTAGAATAAGTACACTTTGCCACTTAGCAAAGCAGAGATCATATCTACTAAGTTTATAATTTTTCTCTTCTGTACTTAGACATTCAAACACCACTTATGTCTTATATTCTAGAGAAAAAAAGTCCATTTAACTCATAACTGCCGTAAACTTGTATATCTCATCATAAGGATGTTGTTGTTTGTGGTAAGAATTACATTTCTAAATGGTCAGTAATGTTCCTTTTTGTTGAGTAGCAGGCTAGACATTTTCAATATATTTCATTTTAAAATTGAAGCAAAGTTCTGTAGTACAGCAAGTATTCTTCTGTATAAGGAATTTACTGGCAATAAAAGCTTTAAGGAGACATTTCAAACTCTCACGCTAAAAGCAACCAATCCCAGCATTGCCTTAGAGAACTGAGGTTTTGTTTAATAGCATAGGTTGACAGTTTCAGCCACAATTAGAAGTGTCTTCCTGACTTTCATGACAATTGTAAACTACTTTAGGAAATGATTCCTTTTTGAGTGGGCAAGGAAAAGTATTTAGAAAGAAACTTACTTCAGAATCCACAATATATTGTCTGTTGGCAAAATAAACCAAAGGGTCTAGGCACTTAAATGAATCCCATCTCCAAGAGAAAGGTCCTCAAAATGGATGTGTCACAGGTAGGTAGCCTGAAAGTCTGTAGGGTCTGACAAAGTCCCTTTTATACTTCTGGAGGCAGCTGGACTTCTGTTTATACACATGCTTGAAACAGCTGTCCTGTTGTCATGCTTGGAGATACTCAGCCTTATGTTTCTCATGCAGACTTCCTTAGAATATGTGGCTTAACCATTTGTCTGCCTATTGGCAGTGGGTGAGCCATTGCAGGAGATGAGCTTGGGGCATTCTCAGTGCTTGATACCTTGGGTTTATTACCAAATGCTGCTGTCACATCCTATTTCCTTTGAAGCAGTGTATCTCTATCTTCTACTGGATGTATTATTCTTAAATAGTAGTTTTTTTAGCTCACTCATGCAGGAAGTGAGAGACTTGTATTTCTCTCTTAGTCTCACTTTAGAAGATGTCCAAACCCATATTTCACACTTCATGTTTGTTAGACCACTAAACAAGAAGACATTTAAGAAGCAAGTACTCTCTAGGCTACTTATTGAAGACCTGCCAGATGAGAATGCATGGTCTGCCCAGACAGAGTGTCAGTGTTAGCTTTAATGAAGTCCTCTGGGCAAAAGCTCTGGTTCTAACATTTATTTATTTATTTATGTATATTTTACATTCAGCAACAGTTTGATAAACCGAGTAAAGAATATTTCTCCTCACTTCAGTTGACCCCAAGCCTCAATTACTGTGACAGAGGAAGATACCAGTAATTGTGACAATCACTTTGTGAAAAAAGTGAGCCTGGCCATATTTACAGACATGATTTATGTGGTTGCAGCATCCAAAAAAACATACTTTCACTGTATTATTACTGCTACTTGTGTATTCTCTGCCTCCGTTCCACTGAAATGTGTATGAAACTGTTGGTGTCCTGCAAACAGACTATGTCAAAACAACATATAGTAAAAGGAGCACGGGGACATTTAGTGCATTTCTTATTCCACCATAACCAATTAGATCATCACAACCTGCATTAATGTAACTATTAGAGCATTGCTGTAAACTAAACAAACTTATAAAAGTATAAGTATGAATAATGAGAAAATTAACAGCCACATGTATAGAGTGGCTTTTTCTCTCTTTGAGAGGTGAAATCTCAAACAACAGGTGTTTTCCCTTGTTTGTTTTCCATAGTTACATTAAAGAAAAAGTAAATTAACTTGATAAAATAATAGCATGATTGTCTGAGAACTGGAGAGCTGATACTAACGTGAAACAGTCTTTTTCAATCCATGAGATTATGGGAGTTGCTTTACCTCTCTACCCTCTGATAAGCAATTCGTGAAGCCTAGAGGGAGAATAAGTTGCTACTTTGCTATGGTATTACTCAGTGTTAGGAGGTTACTTTGAATTAGACATCAGTCAATCTTTAATATAACTCCCCCTCAGGGGCAGAAGGTAACCACTTTCTACTGTTGCAATTTCTGGGCCTTTGACCTGTTTCCACTCATATTTACAATTAAGTTATTACCTCTTTTCATTTGCTCAGGCTTAGTCTCTTTGTTTTAGCAACAGTGATATTTCCCAAATTCTTTGCACCTCATCTACAATAGAATGATAAAGCCAGCTACTTGTATCATGGTTTTTCTGTTCAATAAATATTTAGGTAGAGGATTGTTTTTTTCCAATTTTGATTTGAGAGAAGTAGTAATAACTATTTTTGTGTACAAGTAATGCAAAGCTAATTTTAATATTATGATTGCATTTTTCCCCCTCTACATTTGTTTTTTATTTGTTTGATTGTTTTGAAAGAAAGAATAATAAATTCAGAAAGCATTTTTTTACTCAGTAAATTTATTTTATTTTATTTTGTTTTGTTTTATTTTATTTTATTTTATTTTATTATTTTATTTTATTTATTTTATTTTATTTTTTTGAAGATCAAAAGAGGGTTTTTTTCCATTTCGATGTGGGAGGTCTCTCTGCACTCAGATTGATTTCAAATCCAATGCTATGGAGATTCAAGAAACTGAGATGCGATTTACTTGCTGAATGAAAGGGCCAACTGCTCTCTCTCCCGCTTTTGGATTTCTCAGTGAATTTTTTCTCAGTAAATTTTGAATACATGAATTCTTATGACCACAGAACAAGCAGTTGTGTCAGACTGGAACCTATCTTTGGAGGGTAGTTGTTGGAAAGCCAATGACTATAAATCATCTGCAGGTTGCTAAAGTGCCTGTAACTTCAATAATGTAGTGTCTTTCCCACAGTGGAAGCGTAGGTCAGGGTATAGTGGTTTAGAGCTCCTCATGCCTATGTGATTCACAACCAGTTTGGTGATCTGCGTGATAGGGTTTTTGTGCTACTGACAGTATTGCAGAGAGAGCAAAATGTAGGGAACTATCTGGCCTGTGTTAGACACTGTAAGAGTATCAAAGACAGGAAGCTCATCTGTTAGCTATGTAGATCACACCTTGATATGCAAGGGATGCCATGTCAACATCTCTGGAGGTTCTGGCCAAAAAGAATGAGCTATATGTGACCTTAACAGAACCAACTGTCCAGGAAACCCTAACAGTGGAAAGAGTCTGTACTGGTGCAGACCATTTTATTTTCACAATATTATACATGTATTTCTATATTGCTAGTGCCATATATTGAGCACTTACATATTGCTAGCCCAATACATACATATTTTACATTAATTTAACTTTGTGCTTAGTTTTATAATTTCCTGAAGTTGGGATTTCATATACAATACCAAAAGATTACTGGATAGATTTGCTATTTTTTTTTGTTTGTTTGTTTATATTTCTCATACAACCTTGTGAGAAATGCATATTTTCTATACATGCAAATCATAAGAGACAAGTGGACAATGATCACGGGGAGTTCCATGATTTCAAAGGAATTCATGACCATTACCCAAACATGCCTGTGATGAAATAGCTGTTCATCTTAGTTGCAAACAGTGTGGTATTTTTCCATTCAAAGTCTTCATGAGCTCTGTCTCAGTAATGCCAAGCTTAGTAGCCCTGGAACAGTACATTCTGTTCTAAATCACAAAACGTGCACAAATGGTGACAAGCCATGGTGTCCTAGGTTGTATTCAAATTTACAATAAAACAACATTTAATGGCCAGAGCTACTTTCAAGCTACTGCAAACAGTGTAATCAATGTTACATTTGCCCACATAAATACCTCAGAATCAGCATTTAAATTGCTAAAATTGCTTAGAATACCTAGTGGGAAAATGTTTTAACACAAAACTAAATTCTCAACTACTTTGAAATGCAGAATGGAAAACCTGGAAGAAGAGGCAGTAGGGATGTTTTTTTAAACCTACTGATGTGGAATGCTCAGGGTTTTTTTTATTTTTATTTTTTTTCAGACAATACATACAAGTCATTAAAAAGTTAATAGCTCAAGGTGTGTGGTTTATTCTTTATTATGTTGACTGAATAATATATGAAACAAACACCCAGATCTACTGAATATTAAGAACCTAAGTCCAGTGAAATCACTTTGAAGCCAGCACAAGATTAGGTGCTAGGTATCATCACGGATTTGGGCTTCAGCGATGAAGAAATCTTTGCTTTTTTGAGTTATGAGATTAAAACTCTCAGTGCAGGTCTGACAAGAGACAAACTTTTGGCCACAAAAGGGTATGATGAGGCATGATTTAGTTGTGTAACACTGAGAGTGCTCTCTAATTCTTGTCTACATTCCATAATACAGGATAAATTTCACTTAACTACATGGTGCAGGAAACTTTAAGAGGAAGTTGCTGACTGCATCATCTCTTTTGAGTACCAAAGTCCAATGGCAAAAGAGCAGAAGAACCCTGTCCATTCAGAAAAATTGTTTATATAAGTAGATGTCAAATGAAAGAAAACTTTCATTTAAGCCTCAAGCAGAACAAAGGAAGAAAACACATGCAGAAGTGCTCATTGGTCTGTTCATCCAAGACCTTGAGATGGTTAAGCAGTGAAGAGAATTAAAAGCTTTTTTCCCTTGCTATATCCTCCACATCAGCTTCTTAGTCTGGTCTGGCTCAGTGCTGTTTTCACAGAATAACAGGCAAGAAATTAATTGCTTTCAGAAATACTTTATTTGATCACTTCCTTTCTGTGTATACTCAGAAAACACATTGTATCTGTGAAGAAAAAGAAGCATTCTATGATATTTCTACAGTTTACTACAAATCTAAACTGTTTATACCAGCACTGGATGTGAAGCACTTACATACTGAGGGAAAAAAAAAAGCGGAAAAGGTAGAAGCTGATAAATGGGTTTGATCTTATAGTTTCATCATGCAGTGTGTTGACATCCATCACAATTTCAATGACACTTTGACTTGAGCAATATTTGAACTGAATGGCAGTGGTCTAAGCGTAATTTAAGTACATAATTCTTCATATTCTCAGCTCCCCATGTTTCTAAGGACTTCCATTTCCACATTTGTGTCCATGTGGATGCCACAAGTTGTTTTTATTAGTCTCTTTTATTAGATCTGCAACTTTAAAGAAATCCGTGAAGTGAAAGATGGCAAGGGAGGGTGGAACAGGAGCTACTTAGTAATTATTGAGGCTGTTCATTGCTTTGTGGCTGTGTGAATATTTCTTATTTCCTCATCTGACCTATCAGGCAGGACAAGCACCAACTTCCTCTAGAAAGCACGAAAGAGATAATGAAAGAATAGCTGATGAGGAGGGGCCTCATCATGTTTGATGCTGCTAAGGAAATAAGGATGCATAGAGATTTGAAACAGACAAAAAGTATATCATGCCAAGAGAGATAGAGAGCCCCTCCATGGTGGTTTCTAAGAAGCTAAGTTTGCCCTAGTAGCCACTGGCCATTGTGGTGCGACATACTCTAAACATCATTTATATGAAGAGTTGTTCTTTAGCTTTCTGCTTGTTTTCTCCCTCCTTAGTTAACATACAGGTAACTGGAAGCAAATTGTTTGATTGCTTTCGTACAGGATCAATAGGCTACTATCTCTTTTTTTTTTTTTTTTTTTTTTTTTTTTTTTTTGTGTGTGTGTGTATGTGTGTGTGTGTGTGTGTTCCTACAAGGCCAGTTGTTTTTATTTTTTTTCCTGAAATTTTGGGGATTTTTATCATAAATAACTGACTTTAAAGCAGTAACTTCAAGATAAAGCAACTTTTAATTGTCAGGTAAATCCATTTTCCTGTGTGATGTGTAACACAAAAATATGTATCTTATTATGTTTTTTATAGTTTAAGCTTCTTTCATACTTCAGATAGGAATCAGTTTATTCCTGTGTCTTGGAAAGACTAAGAATAGGGGGATCAATTTCTGCTGTTTCAAGCTGTCATGCCTAAATTGCTCTTTGTATTCCTGATAGCTCTATGCTATACTTTTATCACTACAGCAAGTCAGATCCTAAAGGTCACAGAGGGTAGGCTGTGTAGAAGTTATCAAATGGTTCATAAATGGATAAAAAACACAACAGCTATAAAATTGAAAAATATATGCAGATGTTAACTAGAAGTCCATTAAAATAAGCAAGAAAAAAAGTAACATGTAAAAGGGCACAAAGACATCTGGAGAAGAGTGGAAAGAAGTGTTTATGACAATATTACTTGCAAGCAATCTGATACTGTTTCAGCCGATTGATGACTGTTTTCATCATAACTATATTGCACCTTGCACTTGGGTGTCTAGGTAATTCTGATCCTCAATGTCATGAGCAGCTTTCCCTAATTACAGAGCTGGTAGCATTTTGTTTTCTATGCAAACAAACGTGTGACTTCTCTTAAGTGTCCTTTCTGGCCTCAAACTCAGTTACACCAAGGTTTCCAAACTCTTTTGCTGGCATCGCTGCCTTCTGTGGCAGCAACAGGCACCACCAGTGATGGCATCAGCTGCAGCTGTGGGGTCCATGACAAACTACTTGTCATTTTGAAATGGCTGGAGTGCTGCTAGTTGTACATAATTTGTATGTGTTTTTTTGTAATTTTTATTTGTGTTCCCCAGGGATCGGTGCTGGGTCTGGTCTTGTTCAATATCTTCATTGACGACCTTGATGAGGGAATAGTGTCTGCCCTCAGCAAGTACACTGATGACACAAAGCTGGGAGGAGTGACTGACACGCCAGAAGGCTGTGCTGCCATTTAGTGAGACCTGGACCAGCTGGAGAGATGGGCAGGAAGAAACCAAATGTGGTTTAATAAGAGAAAGTGTAGAGTCCTGCACCTGGGAAGGAATAACCGGAAGTATCAGTACAGGCTGGGGGGTGACCTGCTGGAGAAGAGCTCTGCGGAGAAGGACCTGGGGGTCCTGGTGGACAACAGGTTGACCATGAGCCAGCAGTGTGCCCTCATGGCCAAGAGGGCTAATGGGATCCTGGTGTGCATTAAAAGGAGCGTGGTCAGCAGGTCAAGGGAGGTGATCCTACTCTGCCCTGGTCAGGCCTCACCTGGAGTATTGTGTCCAGTTCTGGGCTCCCCGGTACAAAAAGACAGGGATCTCCTGGAAAGGGTGCAGCAGAGGGCCACAAAGATGATACAGGGCCTGGAGCATCTTTCCTATGAGGAAAGGCTGAGAGACCTGGGTCTGTTCAGCCTGGAGAAGAGAAGACTGAGAGGGGATCTCATCAATGTGTACAAATATCTGAGGGGTGGGAGACAGAAGGATGTAGCTAACCTCTTCTCAGTGGTTTGTGGGGATAGGACAAGTGGCAATGGCTGCAAGAGCACAGGAAGTTCCACACTGACATGCGAAAGAACTTCTTCATGGTGAGGGTGACGGAGCACTGGAACGGGCTGCCTAGGGAGGTTGTGGAGTCTCCTTCTCTGGAGATATTCAAGGCCCATCTGGACACTTACCTGGGCAGCCTGCTCTCTGGAACCTGCTTTGCAGGGAGGTTGGACCCGATGATCTTTTGAGGTCCATTACAACCCCTACAGTTCTGTGATTCTGTGATTCTGTTATTCTGTGATTCTGTGATTCTGTATTATATTAGCTGACAACAATACATCTGTAGGGTTATGACAAACACAGATTGTTGTGTGCTTGAGTTCAGAAATATGAACATAGTGCAGCTGAACAAGTCTCTCAGGAGATGCCATGCATTTTAAAGGATGCAAAAAAGTTTATCATGCAGGCAATGGCAGGTGACTCCCTGGCCACTGTGGCACAGCTAAAAGAGTGGGGAAGGACATGTTTACAGACTCTTCTGGAAAAGAGCTTTTGCTGGCATACACAGCTCTCCACCTCTTTGATAGAACTATGTAGATGAGGGAGACTATTGCTGATCCTAAGAGAAACTGAGCAAAATCATTGTGGAGCCAAGAGTCACCATGGATTTAAAGTGGAAGGACTGAGTCCATTTGATGGGGCAAATGGCACTGAGAACCAAGTCATTGAATTCGCTTGGTAGGTAGGTTGCCTAGACCTAGTTTTAGAAATCCTATAAGAAGACTTTCCAGCTATACTGTTTTTCTAAAGTGGTTATTTTACAACAGCCAAGGTTTTACCCTTGAAACTGGACAGCATTATTGAGGATATTTTCTTCTGTTCTCCTCCTGTAGCTTTCTAATTATCTCATCCTATTTTCCCCTTTTTCTTCACTTTGTCAAATCCAAGAACATCATCAACAATGACTATGCTGCTTTCACTAACTAATAAAACATTCCACTGAACTCAGGATCACTAGCTTTATTGCCTCAGAGTTGATAGATAATCGATTTGGATCAGCTCACTGTAAGTGGCATAAGTAGAAAAACTGATGACTTGGTGCAACTGAATGTCAAATTTTCTCTTCTGGGATTAAAACAGTGCAGAAACAAACTGTGTATATACTGAAAGCTTCAGTTGTGTTCTGCTTCTTGTGTTATTTCCAACTATATATTTTTTTAATTTAGACCAATAAAGTAAGTAAACAAAATCACAGTTTACCGTGTTTGCAAGAACGCTATTAATATCCAAGTTAGTATTTACAGTTCTAAAAATATCCACATCATAAAGTTTCTACTAATGTTATAAATGCAAAAAAAAAAGGGACCCAGGGTAAATATTTAAAATACAGCTTTAAATAGCTTATGACTAGAGTATATGGAGATGGCAGATGCTAACTGTCTTTTCAACACATATAGCTAGCTTATGAAACAGGCAAATCATTTGACATAGCTCTGATTCATAAAACTTATAGCCCATTTTTCTATGATATTATGCCTCAGTTACTATGAGCTAATTGAAAGGTCTGAAGCATTTTTAGGCTTCCAGCTTGCATATGGAGGTATATATATGTATATGCTTGTATATGTATATGACTCCCTCAGACAAACAGCATACAAATCTTTCTTACAAATTCCTATTTTGCAGCAGCTTTCAGCTGTATTTTCATTTTTCATTACAAGATTGTTATATTTTCAAATGGACTGGCTGCTTATATTCATGTAGTTTTAACAACACTTTTAGGGAAAAAAATTTTTTTTGAATGGCTTATAACTCTCAATAAACAGAATGAGTCATATTAACAGATGTGGTCTTGGCTGTCACCACAAGTAAGCACACTGCTATCTTGTGACTTCCTGTGCAACGTAATTGATTGGTGTATGAGTGTCACCATACCTGTTGCTCTATTTAAGCGCTGTAATCACTATGGCCACTCTAAATAGGCACTTGGAAATCTAACACAGTGGGCGAAGCTGACAACCATTGTAAAAGGACAAATCATTTCAGATGGTGTAAGAGAGTTAGAAACCCAACTTTAACAGAATACCTGCCACTGCAGGATTCTTTGCAACTTGCTAACAGGAAATAAATTGTGTAGCAACAGATGCAAAAATATCATAGAAGGTCACTCTAGTTGGACTTTTTCTGAAAAAAATGGTATGTACATACTAATCAATCAAATTGTTTATTGTCAGAGAGGAAGGGGTAGTGTAGAAGCAGCAATGGCCGAGATAAGAGCTTTATTTTCTTTCATTATGAAGGTGATTCATAGTGTTTTATAACAAAGCAGTTTTGCTGGTGTTAAAATTCTTTAAATGACATCCTAATATTTTAAATACACTGGATAATACTTCACAGTGTCATCCCATTGAAGTCAGCTGCATTCATAGTTTCATAATTTTCACTAAGTAAAAGAAATGATCTATCCAAGAAACAAGGTTGTAATGCATTTTTTGAGGTATGACATTAATATTATACTTTAATTAAATGAAGTGATAATGAAATATGATACAAAAAATCTTCCTTTTCATAAAAGTGAAACATTCATTGAGAAGATAGCATAGTGCAGACACTTGAACTTAAAACAGGCTGCATGTTTAGACATCTATTTTGCATTATGTTTCCTGCTTTGAAATATAGTGCAGTATCTCTCTTCCAGAAAACAAAAATAGAGTCTTTAGGCAGAGAAAATGTTGAAGAAAAATCAATAAATTATCCAGGGTATATTCAACTAGATGTATTTGGACAATTTTTCTGACAAAACCCTTCCTCATGAATCTGTCCAATGTTTTCACCTTTTACAGTGCTGAGTACCTCGTGCACTTCAGCATTATGCATATACTATGAATTTTTTTCCTCATCTTCAGTTTATAAAGATTCTTATTAAAGCTCAACTTTCTGCCAGGAAAGAAAATACTTTGATAGTATTTTCCTAGTTTCTCTATTCCTCTCTGTTTTCCCTTTCCCACAACACCACCATATGACAATACCCTCTAAAACCCCTTCTCCTAACAAAGATTTGCCACTTTCCTATTTAATTATTTATTTTTTTTAACCTTAGCTCTGGATTCATTAATTGTGATATCTAAAATCTTTACTTTGACATTACCAGTGCTAGTCCTTCACATTTTCTCGACTCTATGGAAGGTATTTTCACTAAGATACTAAAACATCTTTCTATTTATCTTTTAAAAATATATAGAATAATAATAATTCCCTTTGATTTCTTTGCCATTTTTCATTCCATAGTACTATGAAGTTTTCCTAATACTTTCCTATTGGTCTTAGGAACTGCATTCTTTAAAATGAATAAATGATTCAGGTTTAGATCCTCAAGGTACTTTAGCACCTAATTCCGACCCATTCCTAGGGCCTATTTTTAAGTTAGTACTTAATGAGTTTCAAATGTTAAAGGGTGCTTTCAATACTTATGTGACCAGGTTTATAAAATAAACCTTGAACTTTATTTCCACAGTGTATGCAGCCTTAGGACTCCTCTGGATGACATAATTGCATCCTGGAATTCTTCCTTCATCACGTTACAAAGTCTTTTGGTTGCTTTTTCCTTGCAGGGACTATCTAGAAGTTAGGAACTTAAATATCCTTGCATATCCCATAGAATTACTTAGTGATGATAGACAACTTCTGTAAGGACAAGTTTCTAAGTTGCTTGATTTTTGTAGGTTAGAAAGCTGTTCTTCATCTGTCTTCTTGAGTCACTAAGCTTTTCTGGTCGTGAACAGAGCTAGCATGGACGAGTTACAATGCTTGGTGCTTTTCAGCAGGCTGGGGAAGGATGAGCTGCAGAATCAGAAGGTCTTTCCCTGTCAAATGTTGATTTAGGAGACTTCATGTAAATTTAAATACTTTATTCTAAGTATGTTGGTGTTATCAAGCTTCAATGTGATCAAAATAATAAAAAGCCTGAAAATGTGCTTCTCTGAACCACAGACCAAATCCCTGGTTTGAAAATCAGTAAGACCCATAGATTCTGAAGCGCAAAGATGAAATCACACAGACCTTAAATCTGTGATACTGCTTAAAGTATATGAGCTGCTTTCCCAATTGCACAATTACGTATTTTAGTATATGTGGTTAGATAATCTGACTGATACATACTAGCACAAGGAAACATTGTTCTTTATCAAAAGGCTAGCCAGAGTGACTGTTCCAGCATCAGAGAACTGTATAGTCTGACTTTCAGTCTAATGTAGATGGGGCCAAGGAGTCATCTGAGAATTAGTTCAAACGAACTAAGCAATTTTGTGGCACTTTCAAAACAAAGTGCAGAAAACAAAGTATGATGTATATTTCAAAAAGTAAGAACATGTAACTCTTACACTGCCCCACATTGCATTAGGTATTGATCACAGTCCACTACTTTTTATATGTGAACTCTAATTTTTGAAACATTTATTACTAAAGTGAATCTTCATAAGTAGCCAGTATTCCTCTTCAGTGATATTTAGATTTTCCATTAAAAGCAATTAGTTCACTGCAAATAGGTAAACAAGTACCCTCCAGTGACTACCTAACAAAACAAAAACTACTCAAAGATATTGCATTAGAAAAAAACTTCTGGTACAAAAGGTACATTTGCAGCCAGAAGTGAAAATGGATGGGGTTTGATCAGAAGTATTTAAAAGAGAATGCTTCAAGGATCACTTGATGAATATTGATGCTCCTCCCACACTGAGCAATGCATCCCACCTCTTTTAAATAAGCGTCTGGCTACACGGAGCAAGCCACCAGCTGACATAGCTGGTGGCTTCACACGTCACAAGAACTTTTGATATAAGAATCAGATAAGGACTCAAATAGTCATATCTTTATTTTCTTTATATATGTGTTGCTTCCGAGAGAAATCACCTGCAAACATCTTGAATGGTAAGCGGAATATAGTTTTCCTGTAGCTCAAATTCTGTCGCTCAAAATTTTGTTGGGCCTATTTTTTGTTACGCTTTTAGGGAGCTGTCTGTGTTAAAAATACAGGATAGAATATTTGGAATTCATATTTATATGTAAAATTGTCATACTTTCAGATAATTGAAGAACTGTATAATACATAGCGTAGTGAATTTTAATAAAAAATACTGTTTCCAAGCAGAAAAAAATGCAAGTAATGTACAAATAATGTGCCATCCTTTCATGTTCAGTATGAATGTACGTTTCTTTTAATTGGCAATACTTTTTCACAATCTAGCTTTTATTTTGGCCACCATATATTTTTTCCTTCCCCCCCGTGGATCCATATAAATATATATATATATATATCTAAATATTTCACCTACCTTACTAATAAATATTAACTATTTGTTAGTAACTGAAATATTTAATTATATTTGCTGAGACTAAAATAGACTATTGTTACTGACGGTCATTTCATATCTACTACATATGACATAGAAAATATATTTCAAACAAGTACCATATCTATTCCACCTAATAAACATACAGAATTTATTCTTAGAGAAACACAACATCTCAATGACTTTGATATTGCTACCATCCTCAAGCTAGGATGAGAATGTCCAGAACTTGAGGAAATCAAATCAAGAATCCAGAAGTTATAAGGAGTCTAACATATAGGATATTGTATTTAAAGACATTTCATAAATACAATTTGGCCTTTTTGTCTTTCATGAATTATATTTGTTTAAACTAATTTAAAAAGAAATTCTATTTCTATATTATACAAATTCAGATTTGTAAGCATCATTTTCACTCAATTATATATGCAGAGCTATTTTCAAGGTGTTCTCATCAATTTTAAAATAATATATATAGTTTATTTGCACTGTATGACATAAATTTTAATAATTCTAGTTTGAACAAGTTGTTTTTTTCCTATCCTTACAGAAATATAGTTTAATATACCAAAAGTTCTGCTTCGTGATTCCAGTGTAATTTCATGGGCAATTCTTTGAGGAGAAAAAAAATAAAAATAAAAATAAAAATAAAAATAAAAAATCATATAGACATTTAGGAAAATAACACTGATGTTTGAAAGAAGTGAATACCTGAGGTGTAGTCAAACACAGATGATAGGAACATGCATTCTATTTTGAAAAACTGACATTCTGTTGTGGTTATACCATTATGTGAGGATCCACAGAAGCCCTCATGAAGCCCTCAGCTGTTCTCTCCTTTGGCTATATAGTTCAATTTTTTCTCACAGTTACTCATATAAAATGTTCAGGCTAACCACTGGAAAGGTAGGAACTACCTGTCTCCTTTAGATATTAGAAATTCTGGGAGTGCAAGGAATGCACTCTGTCCAAAAACTGTTTGCATATGAGAAGGTTAGAGAGTTAAGTGAATCCTCTTTGTATGAAAAATGAAAGTATAGCCAGCAGAAGCTAAGGGGAAGACAAGCTTTGTACAGAAAGAAAATAATGTCAGGTAAATAGAAGAAAGAGGATTAAGCAACCATGAAATATAAACAGAGAAGCCAATGGAGAAGAATTTGCAAGAGAAAAATGGTAGGATGATATTGTAGACAGAGTAGAGTTACCATTGTAAAAATAACTTTGAAATGATTACATTAATACTGTTGGAAATAATGTGCACTGTTATTTTACATTCAGCATTTAGGATGAAGAACCGCGTGCATGTTAGGACAGCAATGGTGATATAAAATATGCAACTAATGAGGAAAGAACAAACAGCACTAAGAAAAAATGTTTTCTGAATGTAACAGTGGTCAGCAAGAAAATCCTTATATTAGACTGTAGGTATATTTTGGCTTCTTAAATATGAGTGTCTTACATAAAACAAACTCCTGCCTAACTCTTACGTGTATGAATATCCTGAGGCACGTGTATTTCATGTCTTTTCCTCCAGTTGTTCACAGCTGGTACACCTAGAGATATACCTCTGCAATATCCAGAACTGAAACCAATTTGCATATAATAGCCAAGCTTAAGACTGACTGGACTTTATGGATCAGAAAGTTTCTGAAGCCTGATAGTTCAGCTTTTCCTAAATTTGGCTGTTAGGGATGTCCAGGGTTGAGGTCCCTGCTTCAAAGATGGTTGCTGGGTTTGGTCAATGATAGCTGAATGAAAAACTGCAAAAACAGTCCTGAAGGCAGAAACAAGGTAAGTTTTCCAGTGAGCTAGGGAGCCAGACATCAGCACTTGGACCCTGACATGGTCCTGGGCAACCTGCTCTGGGTGGCCCTGCTTGGGTTTGACCAGGTTACTTCCAGATGTCCCTTCCAGCCTCAGCCATTCTGTGGTTCTGTTTCAGTCTCTGGCTCTACATTAGCACAGCTTCATCAGGAGGAGTACCAGAAAGTAGGCTACCATACTGTGGCCATGATTGTTTTCTTAAAAAGTAGGAAAAGTCTGAGGGAGACTTATGTTGTGGTTTTCAACTGTACATGTAAGAAGCCCTATGCATGCAACAGGTAGCTTGCAAGGAACGTCTTAGCTCCCTTATTCACAGGAGGATTACTGTTTGAAACAGGCACCTGGGTCACACTCACCTGCACACGCTCCACTCTGAAGCATCCAGCTCTTACAGGGGCAGGGTGTTTGGGGTTGTACTCACTTTTGCAGTAGGCTACCACCTTTTTGTAGATCCAGCTAATATGCTTCTTGTCTGAAGAATTAAGATGTCTAGTATAGTATTTATCAATGACGAATATTTATCAATGAAAAATATATTTGTCAATATGTCTAATATAGTTTTCTATATTCACTTTTTTTGAATGAGGTATGTAATAAATCTGTCAGTAACTTAAAATCTTCTACTGAGGATTACGGCATGTTCCTTACCTCAGCAAAATGTCAAGAAGAAAAAATACCAAGAAAAATCCATTAGATATATCTGTAAAATGTGAGTTAAATAAGTTAAATTCAACTTTTTTTTTTTTTTCTCAATTGTAAGTATAAGAATGTTTCTAAAAACTTTTAAGAGACAGTGTGTCCAAGCTTGATTAGGCAGTAGGTCAGATTAATTTCTAGATGACCGTAACCAATATCTGAAGTAACATCAGAAATTCATTTGGCTTACTGAATTAAGCTGACAATACAAGATCCTCAATATAATTTTACACTTCATAATTTGTATAATGCCGTTGCCAAATAAAGCACTTCCAAAGCAGAAAATATACAGTACATTCTTTTCATTACTGTTATTTTCTTGAATGTGCAGTTCCCATGCCTACAAATTTAACAAAATTGCAGTACAGTATTACTAAGGCTACAGGACTGGAATGGTGCATATTTACTGTATATACAATTTAATTATTAAACAATCATTTTTAATGAAATGTTACTCTGTGGTTACTTTTAGTGAACTTTCCTTGTACTAATGGATCCACTATTCTACCATTAGCAAGATCATGTTTGAAATAAAATGGTATAAATGTATTTTAATCCGCTCTTGGGAAAAACAGTCGTAAAAAGGTTACTCTTTGGCTACTTATGTGAATTAGTTCCTTATGTCAAATCATTATGTAGAAATAAAAGCTGTGGTCAGCCTACTTAAGATTCCATTTGTTTCCTCTTGGGAATGGAAAATCTGTATTATTTTTCATAGTCTGAACATTCTTCTGAACTTTTACTAGAAGACTGAAAACTAACAGTAATTCCAAAAGAAGGAGGCAGTATTACCAGATTTAAGAACATAAGTAAAACTGGTTGTTTGAAGATCATGACATCTATTTTTTCATAGCATTAATCTCACTGCAGTTTAGGGGGGTTAAGAAAAAAATGGATGATATGAACTTAACAGTGCTTGCAATGTTTCAGTGATCTTTGTCTTTATTTCCAGGTGATGATTCTTGCAGAAAACAACATTTGTTTTCTTTACACAGCATCTACACTGTTATTTGTTTAGTTGAATTTTTCATAAAGAGGGCTATAGACAACAGAAAAGTCAAGGCTAGACAGGGAACTAAAAGGGTCTTCACCATGGAAAGGTGAACAATCTCACCAACTGGGTCTACTCTTAATGGAAGTACCGTGAAAGGGTTTAGAAATACAAAGGGCTTCTCCAGTGACTTAATCTCATGATATACAATTAGAATCATTGAAGTCACTAATGGCTAGCTTTCTAAAACTTTCTTGCTGTAGCATAAATTACCTTCTTTCACAGTCACAGTTAAAGATGACATAAAAATGTACCTTATATGTGCTGCTGGTGAACATACACAGTACCTATAACTTCCACATACTGTGGGATGAATAAATGATTTTTTCATTTGTTTAATGTTGCCTGAAAAATTATATGAATGAAGGTCTACACTGCAAACATTGTAATTACTGAGTTACTTTTAGGACTATATAATCTTAGGATTTCAAGATTATTGAGTTAAAGGTGTATAACTTACAGCAATTTACTATACATGGTTCTGGAGTTAAAGGCTCTAGGGTCAAAACACTGAACACAATGTTCATGGAGGGAAGCCTGACATTACACATGGCTGTGGAACTATCTGAAGGAACTGGCAAGTGCAAAGGTATAAATAATGCCATTGATACGTGCATTTGAGAAAGTCCTTCAGTAAGTTCCCTCCTTGTTGTCTCTTAATGAAACAAAAATTGTCCTAGGACAGGCAGGCAGGATTTCCTGAACCTGATTAAGGGCTACAAAACACAGAATAGAAATAAATGGACAGTATTTGCAAAGCAGGGAGGTTCCTTAGGACCCCACAAAATCAGCGTTGGGACCAGTGGTGTAAAGATATTCTGGTGACCAGGAAGGCATTACTGAATTTTTCAGAATGACCAAAAACGAAGGTAACTGTGGGGTATCCCACAAGATCTGGTGATAGAGTAATGCAATGTCAAATGAAATTTAATGTTGATAAATGCTAAGTGGGCACACAAGGGAACCATAAACCCAACTACCCTCACACGATAATTAATGCTATTTATACTATCACCACTCAGAAAAGGGATTGTGGTGGAGCAGCAAAAAATCTCTAGAGACTTAGCTCAATGGCATTCAAAAAAGCAAATACCATTGTGAACATTCAGGAGAGGAATGAAGAAAAAAAGAAATGAGCAACTAATTAATAGGATTGCATGACTACATGATTTCTGCTCATAGGTCTTGTCATCCCATTTCAAAAGGAGCATAGAAATGATGCAGAGTAGAAGGATGAGGATGCTCAGGGATATTAAATGGCTTCCCTCAGAAAGGAAACCATACAAACCCAGTCCCATCACTAAGAAGAGATGGAAAAAAAAAAAAAACTTCTTGAAATATTGAGCAGTAACAGGAATAAAATAAAATAAAATAAAATAAAATAAAATAAAATAGAATAAAATAAAAGGAAACAACTTTCCATTTCTCCAAATAAAAACGCTAGGGAGCACTAAGTGAAATTAGTGGTAAAAAGAAACTTTTTTTTTTCTTTTTTTTTTTTTTCTTTTTTTTTTTTTTTTTCCCCACAAATACACAATGAAATTATGGCACTTAGAGCCACAGGATGTTGTGGCATGAACAGTATAGAAAAGGGCTCCAAAAGGGCAGGAGCAAAGAAATGGAGAATTAAGAATTGATGGGTATTAAACAGGCTGGACTGGGCGCAACACCTGGGTCAGGAAGCTGTTGAGGGCCGCCAACCATGACCTCGCAGGCAGAAAGCGCTCCCACACGCTTCCTATTGTTTTTCCTGAGCATCTGCCCCGGACGCTACTTTGAGCCAGGACTGCAAGCCTGACCTTTGGTATGGCTTTTCTTATCACATTAAGTAAACTGTTAGCTTTCCTGAATTACAAACGATTTCATTAAAGACTCAGTATGACTCAGTTAAAGTTGCTTTAGTGGTTAACCCTTTGAAATACATCGCACCGCTTCTTTCTACGTTTTTCCTACAGCTTTTCTAAACTGCTCTGGATTTTCTGGTACAACAAGGGCTAGAAGAAAGTCCTCCGAGTCCCCACTGTCCAGCTACAAGGCAGGGACCGGCCCGGAGGAGTGTTTCTTCTTCTCACGGTTTCGTACCGAGTGCCCCCCATTTGTGCACTGCCTCTTCCTTCGTTTCAGGTTTCTCCTTCACAGATGCTCTGAGATCTCTAGGGCTGCCTGACCGGCAGATACTCCGGAAATCTCGCAGCACTGAGGGAATTAAACAAAACAAAAGAAAAGAAAACAAAAAAAAAAAAAATAAGCGTGGGCGCTCGACTCCCTCCCCACATTGACCCCACCGCAGGTGGCCGGCCGTGGCACCGCTCTCCGACGGCGGCTCCTGAGGGAGCCGGGCTTCTCCTCCTGAGGGACGACCCCGAGCGCTGTCTCTGAGCGGAGGCACGATCCACCCCTAGCCCCGGGAGCGCCAGCAGCCCTCGAAACCGCGACACCCGAAGCCCTCTCCGGGCCCCCGGGCGCAGGGGCGGCCCCGGCCGGGATCGTTTCGACCTCCCGGGGGCAGCGGCGGAGCGCCCCCGCCCGCTTTCCCCGCCTCCTGCCGGCTCCGCGGAGGGGCAGCCGGGTCCGTTCCTCCGCGGCGGCCGCCACTCGGTCTCTCGCCCCGCAGGTAGCCGGAGCGGGCGGGGCGGGCGCTGCTCGGAGCCGGGCGGGCGGGCGCCATGAAGCGCTCTCTGTGGCGGTTCTGCCAGTCGCGGGAGAAGGCGGCCGGGTCCAGCGCCTACCAGGGCGTCGTCTGCGAGGCGGATGCCGCCTCTGTCGCCTCGCAGGATGTCTTCAAGGTGCGTGGGGAGGGCAGAGGGGTGCTGCTCGGTGGGGTGGGATGGGGGTCCCCGGGGTGAGGGTAGCGGGGATGAAGCCCGGTGGGGATACTATGACACCCATGGCAGGGACTTTGATGCAGCAAGTGGGCGAGGGGCATGAAGTGGACAAGACGGGGAAAAGGTGTCAGTCACATCCCTGATACCCTTCCTTCCACAACACCTGTTCCATGGCCATGGCGAGGTGCCTGAAGAGCTGTGATGGATGGGAGGTAACGTGGTGGTGGTGGAAAGGCCAGAGCAGGGCAAAGGGACAGGGTGAGGAGCCTAAATGGGGCTGGCTCCCCCCGGCATGGCTCTATGGAGGGAGACCCCTCTTCCAGAGGTCCACATGGTGATGTGGGCATGAGTAGACCCTCTAGCAAAACGTCCCGAAAAGAAAGTTGAGTACTGGATCTGTTACGGAGGAAAAGGGCGAATAAGACAAGTGATGCATTCCTGTTGCAATGAGAGAAACCTCAACCAGATGCTAGAGAAGTTTTTTTTTTTTTTTAATAGTCAGAATAATCAAGCAAAATAAGAGGTTGATTAGGGGACAGATGACGTGTTCTTAAAAATCTCCAAAGTTACCTAAACAAATATGCCAAAGTACATGGATGGGTTTGATGTCATTTCCAACCTCATGCCCTGTGTGCTAGCTGCAGACCCAAGCAACACCTCCTCTGAGTTACGTGGGCTGCTGCTCAGGTAGGTGATCGGTCCTTCCGGAGCAGGTCAGGCAAAGCAGAAAGGAGTTGCTGTTGGTTAAAAAGATTGCTCTGTGTTTGGTGTTTTTTTTTGTTTGTTTTGTTTTGTTTTGTTTCTTTTTTTTTTCAAAGTAAACAAAGTACAAAGAGAACCTAACTGTTTCTTGCTTTCCTATTTTGCTATTGAAACACTGCAGTACTGGCTAAACAATCTTATTTTTGATGTTAGAAATTCTCATCACAAAGTATTTCTGCCACATTTAATCTTACATTGACAAAAAGTCCCAACTTAGTGATGAAACGGGATTTAAATCAGTAGAAAGGTTTAAACTTATTTACGATTAAAATTACATTATAATGTAAGGAGGAATATAAGATACTTGATGCATATATATAGGGCTCTATAATAATTTCTTAAATAGTCCTTCAGTATGTATAAAATGTGTAGATGTTTGTATATGTAATTGACCTCTTATTTTATGACTGTTGAGGCATCCTGAATACTCATTTCTCAATGATACCGCCTGTTTTCTATCAGCACTCTCTGACTGCACTTTTGGAGCAGATGCTACCCCTGTGTTTGGCCCCAGTGTCCTAAATCTTTAAACACATTTGTAACATCATTCACATGAGTAATCTCACTGATGTCAATGGGACTATTAAACTGAAATAAGTTAAACACATGCTTAAGTGTTTCAATGAGAAGCCCCATTTTGCTTAATGAGAGCAAAAATTGTTGAGTCTTTGTGGCTTGAGGGATCCTGAAGATGAAGTTTTTATTTTCTTTTGCTGCTGAGGAGGGAACGGTGATTTTTGGGATTTCCTTTTTTCTTGCTTTGCTTTCTTACTCATCTTTGAGAAAGTTTGCATTACTTTTGGTATGCATTTCTATCTTTTTTTTTTTTCCCTCCCCCCCTTTTTTTAATTCCCTTTTAATCTTTTTTCATAACTTGAATAACTTTAATTTTTTGCCCATTCTATTGCATTTATTTTTACTACCTTTCCTCATCTGCAAGTATGTTTTTTGAAACACTTCACCTGCCTAGAGGAAGAATCTGCAGGCTTTCTATAGTGGGTTTAGGCTGCAAAGTGCAGCATCAGGGTTGTATAAAGATGTCAGAAGGCTGAGCTGTCACAGGTTTTTTATCATATTACAGCGTGAAGATGCTGGGTTGTTTTGAGCTGAGGCCCATGGGATGCAAGTAGAATAGAGCTGTAAAATGAAGAATTTAGTGGTTGCTTTGACATATAATCATAAATTATATATGCTCTCATTTTACAATCATAGAAACCCCAGGGCTGGAATCAAAAGTCCATCTCATAATGTCAGTCTCTGTAGAAAAGTCCAGAAGAGGAGATGAACAAGGTTATCAATTTTTCATCTCTTGAATTTGTTTGATTTGGTCACAGCTGCAGAGTATATAACAGAAAGTGATGACTGGAGGTTGGAGAGACAATCTTGATCTCACTGCAGAATATGAAATAATATGTTCTGGATCACTTCAATTTTTGTTAATTTTTGTTCTGTTCAGTAAAATCAGTTTCACTGTTGACTTGATCTGATCAGGATTTGCATACTTCTTTATGAAAGTAAATGAGAAAATATATGTCCAAAATAGGTGATTTCAGATGGAAGTGCCTGTAGGCTGCGGAGCTTCATTAAGAAGAATCGTTCTGGACTTACCAAAGTGGATGAATTAAATGCCACCCCACTGCATCATGCTGCAGAAGGAGGTCAAATAGAATTAATGCAATTGATTATAGATGATTCATCCTGTGAAGGTAATTAAAGCAGTTGATTATAGATGATTCGTCCTGTGAAGGTAACACACATTTTATGAATTATTTTATTTAACAGAATTAAAAAAAAAAATCAGTAATGAAAGTGTTTGTTACCCAACTTAGGTAGAATTGGTATGTGTTATCTATATTTCTACATGCAAAAATAGTTGAAACTGTCACATTTTGCAGTGTCTTAGGTATGATTTGGGTCGCCCTTATTGTCTTAGTACTGTTTGCTCTCTAATGCAGTGATTTGGTGCGTCTTACATCATTTGGAACTCGGTTTTACAGTCTTCAGATATGAAAAAGAAAACCTCAAAGAAGTACAGCAGGCCTGACTATCTTCCTTATATGCGTTATATATCATCTTTTATCACATTTAAAACACTGGAAACAGAAAAGTATTGTTGTTTCTTGTATTTGTCATTCAAGTTGTTAACACTTGTTAAATATTTCCAAGTCAATTTAGTGTTGATACGTAATTGAATATTATCTGATTGCAAATAAGCACTTCAGACACATTTTAACGGAGTTCTGATATAATTTAATAAAAACGTCAGTTTAGAAGTGATACATTGAACGTACAGTTCAATATAATATAGTAGAAACATACATTTGTTAAGCTGCAGACACATTGTTGGTACTAGCCAAGAGGAAGCAGATATAGAAGTAAGAAAGTATGGAGGTACCCAGAAGAGGATACTAGTTTCTTTCATTATTAGCATTTCGCTCTTGTTTACTTAACAGTGGGGAATAGGTCATCTAAATAATTTTAGGGAAGAAGCATTAAGTGGGAGAATGTGCATGCTTGAATGGTGTAAAAACAATATCTGTGAAAACATGTTGTTTAATAGTTATTAGTCAGCTTAGTGAAACTGCCTAGAACTCCACTGATAGACTGTGGGCTACTGAGCAAACACAAAAAGGTGCTCGTGAGAAATGCTCATTTTTCACCAGATGAGAGACAAATTTTAGATGATTCTGGCTGAAAAATATATATTTTTTCAGTATATGATTTTTGCCTTGATTTTTCAGAGTATATTTTGAAATTAATTTCCAATTTTGAAACTCATATATGTAGAACAGACCAGTTTTATGACTGACATGAACTGATTTACATCTGTGGTCTTAAATAAATTTGAATAGATGAAGGCTTTAATCCTCTCATAATTTGCAAGCAGTTTTTTTGTTGCAAACAATCTCTTAATTGTTTGCACTTGCTTGTTCTGTGTGGCCTCTAAAGCAATGGCTGCAAAGTCAAAGAAGATAGGAAAGAGAAGACGTAAGGAAAGAGGTAAATCAAGTTACTATGGGGAGAAAAAAAAAAAAAAAAAGTGTAAAATAATGTGCAGGAAATAGACAGATGTTTCACCCTTCCTGTCTCTCTGCTATTATAATTTCTAGAGATCTAATAAAAAGCTTTATTGTTATTTCCTAACCTCATCAAACTTCCTCTCTGCTATTGTAATACACTAATACTTTAATGCACTAATATTTTAATAGAACATTTTCCGTTACCAATACACTATTTTCAGCACAATGTGTAGTTAATTCAACACAGCACATTGTGTGAAATGTGATCTTTCTCTTTTTCTCTTTAAAGAAGCACAGTAGCACAGACCTAAACCTTCATTTAAGACGCTTTTTTTTAGAAAACATGATTGTAACATTTGATGATTTTGCTTTGGTTTTGGTTTTGTTTTATTTGCTGTCTTTTGACCTAGTATTAAATGTGATGGATTCTTCTGGAAATACCCCACTGCACTGGGCCACAAAGAAAAACCAGGTTGAAAGTGTTAGTTTACTTCTCAGTAGAGGAGCCAATCCAAACATTCTCAACTCCAATATGATGGCACCTTTGCATATGGCCGTACAGTCCCTTCATAATGAAATTGTTAAGGTAAGTCTAAAGTCCACATAAATATAAAGATTTGATAAGGAGCTCAGCAGCAGCTGTGTGCAGAACACAAAGACCTTGTTTATATATGCTGTATCCTGGATGTAGCTCTTCATATGCCTTCTTTGGCAAGCAGAATATACAACATACAATGCTTATAGAAAGGTTTGGGTCTTCTCAGCACAGCAGAAGGTTCTTTTTAATGCTATTTTTTGTCATTTGACCAAGTATAGTGAGAATGTTTTCATTCCATATATGGTATTTGGATATAATTTTATAATTTGTAAAGTTCTTGAATTTACTAGGTCAATGCAACCACAACACATTTTTTTTTTTTTCCACTTTGAAGATGTCTCTTTTTCTAGTTCATCCAAAGGAAAGAAAATCATGTTTCTGCATTCAAGATTTAAAATCCTTTAGAGATTTTCAGTGCTAAAATATTTTACTGTCCTGGCATCTTTCACAAAGTCTGTATTTATTATCAATAAGAATTATAAAACTATAAAATCTAAAATACAATGACATTTTAAAAATGGTCTTTGTATAAAGTTCTTCATTTGGGTTATCTTGCAGCTCTGCCCTTGACTACTTAGTCAAGGTGCTCTAATTTTTTCCCCACTCTGTTCTTCAAGCTAATTCTCATTTCATTTCTATCATCAAATTCCCTGAGAAAGATTAAAATGTGTGAGTTCATCCTGTACCAGAAAATTCAAAAAAATCATTGGAATTATTGAAGGAGAAATAAATAAATACATGGGTAGAGAAACAAAAATGTGGTGCAGTATGGTCATGTCATTTCCAGATCCTCTGTTCCTCATAAGTATGTGGGAAGCAGTCATAGATTTACTAGCTAACACTAACACATAGGTCAGTGTTAGCTGTCAACAGGGACTGAAATAGGGGTTCATGACTAGAACGGTTCCTATTTTTCTTAAGTCTCATCTCCTTTGATCTTATATATAACTGTTCAATAAATGCCTAATTGACTAGAGTCTACAGCATTGCCACTCTCCAGGGATTACAGATTATCACAGTAATAACAAACTTCATTTGAAAATCCCTATCTGCAATCTGCTACAGAAAAGGTTTTCTCCCAGTATTAGATAAATTGTTAAATAAAACTTTAAGATACTCTGGAGTTACTGCAGCATTTATCTTAGTTAGGCAGCTGTTTGCCATAAAGAATTTAATTTGTCTGTCCTCACCAGCATTTTTCACCTGCATATTTTTACATTCTTCCTCATTTTGTCCCTCCTCTGCTTCTGCACTGTGGACTTTTGCATGCAAAAAAGCAAGTCGTAAGAGTGCTATAGCCGATAAACAACAAAAGTAATAGAATAGGCCTTTGTTGTTCTTTTTGCTTATGAGTGACTGTATGTTTTCTTAAACATCTAGATTTTAGTCCAGCATAGCAGTACAGATGTTAATTTGGAAGGTGAAGCAGGAAACACACCTATAATTGTAGCATGTTACAAGGATAATCCTGAAGCACTGACACTCCTGGTAGGTATAATTATCACATTTTTGATATGATTCTGTTTACTTTGATGCAGTGATATTTTATTCCTATGTTCTTTGCTTAATGAAGAAAGGTTCATGGACCCAATATTCAAGATATTTTGCATAGGTGTGTGCATATGTGTGCTACTTTTATGAGATGTTTATACTGCAAATAAATATTCAGTGGATGCCCTTACAGCATCCCCATCTATTAAATAAAGGCAACATCGTCTGGCGAAAAATGGGATTTAAAATTCAAAAGGAATTTTTTGGGGGGTCTGAAATACAGCGTTTTATCTTCCCCTAGGTCATTCTTTTTTTTATATTTTTCATTTATATGCTTCTGAGGCATGTAGAAAACTGTTCATGAAATACTTAGGAGCTGTTTGAAAAGATGGTGGGAGTAATTCTTATACATGTTCTGAGATCCCTAGGCTATATATACTTTGGAAAAATGAGATGTATTATGTGATTTAGAAAACTAAAAAAAAAAAAATCAGGTATAACGTGTTCCTTTACTTGCCTGTATGTTGTGTGAAAAAGTCTTGCCTGCTTTGTGGAAAAAAAAAATTAAAATGTGTATGAATCAAGTGATTGTTGATTGAGGCTACTAACAAACTTTAATCTTTTAAGACAGTATATAAGCATATTTGTGTGGCAAATAGAAAAACAACAACAACAACTAATAATAATCTTTGGGGGTCATAAAAAAAAGAAGCACATCTGTATGAATAGAACTATGTAGGTAACACACAGAAGATGTATAATAAGTTCATATTGCATATAAAACATAAAAAAGGAGACAGCTGCAGAGGAGACTATCTGCAACAATGTATTAATTAGTGAGAATTTTCTGTATATATCAATAAGCTATATCCAGACATTGTTTTTCAGATAGAAAATGGTGGGAAAATATGTAAACCAAACAAAACAGGATGTATGCCTATCCATGCTGCTGCATTCTCAGGTGCAAAAACATGTATGGAAATTCTTTTAAAAAAAGGTAAATACTTTTTAAAAAAGTATTCAGCACAATTTATTTTCTGTAGTAACATTACCAATTTACATATTATATATGTAAATACATATTACCAATATGTGTTTACATATATATATACACATATATTAATAAGCACTTAAAACTGTAATGGAGCTTAGTATAACTTAATGCAATTATTCCTATGGGCAATTCATGCTCTTAACTTTTGTAGGATTACAGCAGAAACTTTTCTGTGTTCCTAAATGTGCCCATCCATTGTTTATTGAGAAATATGAAAAGTGGGAGGGGGAGAAAGTTATTCCACAGTTAATCTAATTGTTATTTTTTAAAAAATGATATTTTCTGTTACTTTCTTTGTATCTCTGTTACTATCTTTACTTTCCATTTATTTTCATCTCTCAGGTGAAGAATTGGGTCACTCTGCTAAAACCCACATCAATTTTACCAATAATGGGAAGTGCAGTCCGCTTCATTTGGCAGTTCAAAGTGGAGACTTAGAAATGATTAAAATGTGCATTGAATTTGGAGCCCAAATTGATCTGAAACAGGTAAAACTTGGCAATGCAGTGAAATGTAGTTTTGATAAAGCCTAGGTATCTGAAACTGAGTAATACAAAGAGAAGATGAATAGATACTCATTGCTCATTGCATTTTCCAATGCAATGCCTAGGGAGCAGCAAATGAAAACAAATCTCTAGTTCAAATCAGGCAAAATCATATTATAGAACCATAAAATCATAGAATGGTTTGGGTTGGAAGCGACCTTACAGATCATCTAGTTCTAAGGCCCTTGCCATGCGCAGAGATGCCACCCACTAGATCAGGTTGCCCAAGACTCGATCCAACCTGCCTTTGAACATCTGCAGAGATGGGGCATCCACAGCTTCTCTGGGCAACCTGTTGCAGTGCCTCACCACCCTCTGAGTGAAGAATTTCCTCCTAACATCTTATCTAAATCTCCCCTTTTAGTTTAAAACCATTCCTCCTTGTCCTGTCATTATTGGCCCAAGTAAAAAGTTGTTCTCCATCTTTCTTTCTTTCTTTCTTTCTTTCTTTCTTTCTTTCTTTCTTTCTTTCTTTCTTTCTTTCTTTCTTTCTTTCTTTCTTTCTTTCTTTCTTTCTTTATTATTTAAGCCCCCTTTAAGTATTTAAAAGCTGCAATGAGGTCTATCTGGAGTCTTCTCTTCTTGAGGCTGAACAACCCCAACTCCATGAGCCTTTCTTCACCGGAAAGCTGCTCCAGCCATCTGATAAACTTTGTGGCCCTCATCTGGACCCACTCTAACAGACCCACATCCTTCTGATGCTGGGGGCCCCAGACCTGGATGCAGCACTCCAAGTGGGGCCTCATGATGGCACATTAGAGGGGGACAGTCCCCTCTCTTGATCTGCTGGTCACTCCTCTGTTGATGCAGCCCTCGATGCAGCTGGCGTTCTTGGCTGCAAGCTCATGTCGAGCTTTTCATCCACCAGAACCCTAAAGTTCTTATCTGCAGGGCTACTCTCCCAAAACTCCATGAGTTCTTCTCCCAGGCTGTGCTCATGTCTGGGATTGCCCCAACCCACGTGCAGCACCTTGCACTTGGACTTGTTGAACCTCATTAGGTTCATGGTGGGCCCACTTATCTAGCTTGTCCAGATTCCTTTCAATAGCTTCCCTTCCTTCTGTTGTATCGACTGCACCACTCAGCTTTGTGTCATCTGCAAACTTGCTGAGGATGCACTTGATCCCACCGTCTATGTCACTGATAAAGATATTAAACAGTACTGGTCCCAGGACTGACTACTGAGGGACACTACTGATCCCCAGCTTCCATTTGGGCACAGAGCCATTGATCACCACTCTCTGGGTGCAGCCTTCAAGCCAATTCCTTATCCACTGAATGGTCAAATCCACCCTTCAGATCCATATCTGTCTAATTTGGAGATCAGGATGTCACATGGAAATGTGTCAAAGTCCTTACAGAAATCCAATTAGATGACATCAGTAGATCTTCCCTTTCTTGACCAATGCAGTCACTCCATCATAGAAGGCCACCAGATTGGTCAGGCATGATTTGCCCTTGGGGAAGCCATGCTGGCTGTCTCAGGTCATCTCTTGGTCTTGCATGTGCCTTGATATTGCTTCCAGGAGGATCTTCCAGGCACAGAAGTGAAGCTCACTGCTTTGTATTTCCCTGCATCCTCCTTTCCACTCTTTTTAAAAATGGGAGCGATGTATCCCTTTTTCCAGTCACCAGGGTCTTCACCTAACTGCCAGGACTTTTCAAATATGATGGAGAGAAACTTGGTAACTATATCAGCCAGTTCCTTCAGGACCCTGGGATACATGTCATTATAGACTTGTACCTGTTTATTTTCATCAGGTGGTCTCAAACCTTCTCTTTGCTTACAGTGGGAGGGACTTTGCTCCCCCAGCCCTCACCTACAGGTTCAGGGAAACAAGAGATATGGGAAGCCTGATTGGCAATGAAAACTGAGGCAAAAATGTTGTTGAGTACCTCAGCCTTCTCCATGTCTGTTGTTACTAGTTCTCCCTTATTTATCAAAGGGAGAACAAAATGGCAGTGTGTTTTATCACACAAGTTACATAGGATGTCAGGTGTACAAAGAGTTTGCATGGATTCGAAATGGACAAATCCATAGGAGAAAAAAAACTGTAACTGCAGATTACAGTGACATCCCCTCTGGCTCAGGAAGTTGTTGAATCATAAATAGATGCACTAGGGGAGAGCACTCTGGAGAAGTACCACAGTGGTACAGCTTTCTTTTCAAACTCTTTACTATGCACCTTGCCAGAAACGGGATCTTTGATCTGACACTTTCTCATCACTTCTATTAATCCTCAACTTTGCCCTGGACTTTATAGTGTCATCTTTGTAAACAAGCACAAATTTGTGGTACAATTGTTGCACTGAGATACTGTCACTGTACAGGTTCAGCTTCATGTTGAACAGAAAAAATATCTGACATTAACCGAATTGTTTGCAAAGCAAAAGCCAATTCATGAAAGCAAAGAGTTTAGCCTTCTTGTATTTGTTTGGTTCTTCAACCACACAGCTTTTGAATGAGATGGTTCATGGTAACGGTTTTGTGATGGGTAAGAACCATTTTGATAGTGCTTGTGGCTTTGTGAAAAAAGCCCATCCCAATATATTTAGTGAAATTTTCATGTTCTGAAATGGACGAAGACAAAATCCTTGGGCATATATCAAAGCTGATTTGTTCCATATAGCTAAATGAAATTGTGTTTTGGCAAATCTTGTTCCAATCATTTATTTATTGTTTAATAGTCATTATACATGTTTAGATTATAATAATTAATAACTTATTATTAACCAAGTTGTTTTTAATGAAACCTGCAGAAAATTGTATTTAAGAAGCACTTCTAAGGAAGATAAAGAAGTCAAATATGTTTTTTTAAAATGCATTTTCTGTATTACATGTTATGGAGGCAGTTTCGTTTGCTTATTCATTTGTACCGTTCTGCCTATGGTTTTCTGTGTTTTTCTTCTGCATCATCTTTTCTATTTAAGGCTCCTGTGTGTGCTTGTTTATTCAAGTAGACTCACTATGGTATATTGTAAAGGCTTGGCATAGAATAATGATGTTTTGTAGTGATCCTTTAAAACTGTCTCTTTAATGGCTTTGGTCTTTAAGATCTCTTTAAGAGTTCCACTATTTTAGTTAAAGACTAAAGTTTCTTCACATGCATAGGAATTCAGGCATTTAGGAATTATGAAACCAATTTAGTAGGCTGGGGGCTAGGTTGGTTTTAAATGTTTTTTTAAATTTTCATATTTATAGAATGAAAAATGTACAGCACTTCATTTTGCTGCCACTCAAGGAGCAACTGAGATTGTGAAGTTAATGATGTCATCCTATGCTGGTGAAGAATCCATTATTGATGCTGTTGATGGGAATAAGGAAACATTGCTTCACAGGTAGGAGACTGCTCTGCCACTCTTCACTGGCATGATATTCTTAGTTTTACAGCATCCAGTAACACGTTATAAAGTATACTTGGGAACAACCTTCCACATGTGTTGGAACTCTATGGGATGGGAGATGGTTTTAGTACTATATGAAAGTGTCTGCGATTTGGTCAGAATGTTAAAGATTTTGATGCTGATACAAAACAGTATGGTCTAGTTACCTTGGTACCATATCAAGGAATGGTTGCTAACAGTTTGTACCGAAAATTCACTCACAAAAGGAAGTGAACAAGTCTATAGATTTGTTAACAGCTTCTGAAGTTGTGGAACAAGTGTCCTCATCTAATGTGGCTTATGTTCTCCAGAAAATAAGTGTAAAATAATGTTAACAGTTAAAAAAAAAAAAAAAAAAAAAAGAGAGAGAACAAAAAAAATTTTTTAAAAAAAAATAAAATTATACCTGCTCAAGTACAAGTAGATGTTGGTACACTTCCCTATGACTGCAAAGTTGTAGATGGCATTTTAGTACATAATAACTTTCTAGACTTACAGTCTTTTCCAGTCTATTTTAAACCAGAGCACCAAACTGTGGAAGATTTTCCTCAGTCATCTTCAGCAGAAAGGCATGTATTTAAATGTAATGGCTACCAGCTCTGTGGAAGATAATATATTTCTCCATCTGCACATTTTTGCAGTTGCACTGTATTTAAGTAAAGCGTGATAATTTTACAGTGTTATTCTGTGATGAGGTTTACGATACAAATTGGTAGAAAGTTGGAAGCAGTAGAATCATAGAATTAGAAAATGTCCTGAGTTAGAAGGGACCCGCAAGGATCATCAAATTCAACTTCTGGCAACAGGACCACCCCAAAAAATCAGACCATGTGTCTGAGATCATTGTCCAAATGCCTCTTGAACTCCACGAGGTTCAGTGCTATGACCATGTCCTTGGGGAGCCCATCCCAGTGCCCAACCACCCTCTTACTGAAGAACTTTTCCTTATTACCCAGCCTGACCCCCTCTGGTCCCAGCTCCATGCCATTCCCTCAGGTCCTGTCGCTGTCCCGAGAGAGCAGAGCTCAGTGCCTGCCCCTCCGCTCCCCTGTAGAGCATGGTAGTAGAGATGATTGTTCTTTGGAACATGGTATAAAGTCAAATGATTCCAAGATAATTGAAGAAATTAAAAGGGGTACATGTTGTAAAGTTACAATAAGGTTTGAGTACACTAATCTGCAATAGAACGTTACAGAAGACAAAGTGGTGACAGCATGCCAAAGAAAATTGTGCAGACCCAATATAGCCTTACTACTTAATAGATAACTGGGTCTCACATCCATGGAAGTGATTGTCCTGGAAAAACCTTTGGACCAAAAATAATGACACTTTTTTGCTCCATGTGTCTGGGAAAGAGAGGAAAAATATAGTATCAAGAATCAATCGAAAATAGAAAGTCACCCAAATCTCTCTGAATATAAATAAACTGAATTAGAGCATTAGCTTTTTGAGAAGTGAAGGAACCATAAAGCATAGGCTGGATGTGATCCATTCACATTCCTACTGTCATTTTCCATCTACATATTTTTATAAAACTTCACTCTTCTGTTTGGGCACCTTGGAATTTGTTTTGAATGTGTGTGAAGCACTCAGTATTTGTGCCTGGCTTGAGAGTTCTGCTATAGATAATGGAGGCATGTCGACTTATTTGGAACCATGATATGTATTTTCAAGTATGTCTTTTGAGTAATTGGTTCTATCTATAGTACACCCTGTGTTATTAGCTCTTATAATATTAAGGGAAGTGTTATCTTTGAGATAAAGTACAGCCTTTGAATCGTCCCTCTGTGTTGATCACAGAGTAAAAATATTTCATAGAGGTCTGATTTCTGAAAGCATTTAGAATGTGTGTATTAACTGTTCTATACTTTCTGCTTTGATTTTTTTTTTTTTTAATAACACATAATTCAGTGCCTTCTCATAGAATAAAACCCGAGAATGTTTCATGGATATATGCAACTTCAATATATTTTTGTAATGTAACCATCATTTATGTCAGGTTTTGTATAACCTTTTTTTTTTTTTTTTTTTTTTTCAAGTAGACTTGCCTGCCACAGTCAGAATACATTTTAGCTGAGCCATTACAATTTTAATCACACCTCCAGCATTTTTAAACTAAATATATAGCAAAAATTTTGAGGATCAGATGGATGGAATGAATTTCACGTTCTAGATCTGCATGGAATGATTCAAATCCGAAGCTTATGGAATTATATATTGACCTTGTGTGGGATAGAGAAAGATCTGACATATGAAATTAAGCTGTTTCTGTTAAAAAATCAGTAGAAAAATGCCCATTAATCTACCAATGAGGTGTTTGTTTCCCATAGTGAGTTTTCAGTGCATTAATTGAACTGTTAAAAGTGAAACCCTATGGCAAAAAAGGAAATACCTTTTTAAAAACGAAATATGTAGTAAGGGTATTTCTGTCTCTTTATTAAAATATATATATATATTTGAAAATATTAGCAAATAGAGCCAATAACAGTTCGAAAAATCATTGTCCATTCTAACGTTACTCTAATTTTGCATTTATTTTCTCCACAGGACAGCCTTGTTTGATCATTATGAACTGGCAGAGTATTTGATTTCGATGGTAAATATTTAATGAAGTGATATGTTTATAGAGATTATTGCTCTCTGTTACTACAGGTCTGCATAGAGAAATTCATAAAGGAGAACGTTTTCTTAGCTATAGGTTTTATATATATATTTCATAAGGCATAATTGACAGTTAAAGTACAGTGGTAGTTAAGGCTCTTTAATAGTAATCCACAGTTACAGAGAATGAAAGCTTGCATTTTAATTTCCATTTTGCTTACTTAGAAAAGTTTCATAAACATCTTTTACCAGATATGACAGACTGGTTCAGGCATCTTCACTTTTGTGAAATGAAATACGAAATAAAAGCTAAGCATGCATTAAATTTAATCTGATTTCTCCAGAAAGAAATCATTGTCTAATACATGCACAAAGCATTCTTCTGGGATCACAAAGCCATGTATTGAAGCTTGTGCATGATCTAGAAATGCCTTTTACTCTGAGTAGCTTGGTTATATTTCTTCACAGAGTAGCTACAGGCGAGAAAGAGGAAAAAAAGTAACTGTGGATGCTGCTGGCAGTGCTCCAAGTGTCCATTAATACAAATTAAGCTAAGGCTTATACAACCATTATATGCCACACTCTGCTGAGGAAACTTTCAGAAGTCAGTAGACTTTCCCTTTTTATGTCTGCTAAGAATTTTTTTACTTCATTTCTTGGTAATTACATTAAGCATGCAATTCTCTTCTGCATATAGTTTTGCTTTTCCCAAGATTCTCTTAAAGGGATTTGATTTAGTTAGAAATAGATGCTGTGCTTATTTTCAACCCAGATGTGAAATGGTGAGGTTTGACTGCTGAAACCTGGCTGACAAAACAACCTGTCTACAGAGTTTATTACCTGAGAAATACAGGCACATGTTTTCACATGTGGCGGTTTGTGTGCACAAAGTATTAGAGGGAAAATCTTTCACACTGCTAAGAACACACATTTGCTGAAAACAAAGTTAAATTCCTTGAGTGTCATTTCTAATATTTTGGCCTCTTTTATAGAATACATGCTGAGTGTTTGTTTGGCTTTCCATATAGAATATAACCATTTAGAAGTTTTAGGACTGTTTTCATTTGTCTTTGTGGGAATGAATCAAAATATTCTACTCAAGATTAGTAGAGTGCAGCACATGCAACCTGTGTTACCTGCTGACTGAACTCCCAGTGAGATCATTATGTATCTTCTATGCTGTTTTATACATGAGAATAAAAAATAAAAGGTGGAGTGATTTTTACTGCTCAAAACAAATACCACGTTCCAGGTCAGAATGGCTTTCTGGTTTTAATCAAGAAAAAAAGTTTATTTATTTTATGCATTAAATATCCACATTTGTTGCAAATTGACTTACATTGCTTACTTTCTTTATCTTATTTTTGGTAATTTTTGTGTTTGAAAATAAAAATCATTGTAAATTGTTAAATGTAGCTCTTCTAGGTAGAAAGGATAAGATTATCTATACTAAAGAAAATTGTCCAGACACAATGTACACTATTTTCATTTAAATTATACCAGTTTTATTTTGGAAGTTGTAGGTCAGTATGCTATGCAAAAAACAGAATCCAAAACTGTGGATAATTCTTTCACTGTCTTTTGTAATTTTGAATTTGGCTTCTACAAACCATGGTGATGAGTAAAAGATCGTGTTTCAGTGACCTGGTTTGGAATAACTGAAGACTATCTGCACCCTGCACTGTCTGCAAAAGGGAAAGACAGAAACCTATGTCAGTGTTCTAACATTTAAACATTACAAACTTTATAGTTTTACAAAATTGGCGCATATAAATTGCTTTACAAATTAAACATTTTAAACACAGTGACTTTAACAGTAATGTCAAAATGACCTTTGTCACATGTGACAATTAGGTGCACAGTATCTGGTCAGTGCACGCACATGGCATGATTTTGTTTGCAAGTCATGTACACAATTATGAAAAAGAATTAAGACATGAAAATCAGAAAGTTCATTTAGATCATTAGCTTATTTGCAAGTGTATTGCCTGTGTACTGTACAATTGAGCATTGAGATGTCTGTTGTTTCCTGAGTTTAATTCCTTTAAACATTGTTTCTTTTCATAGACTTTGTTGAAATGTGCTTAGTCAAAGTAAATGAGCAGTGCTATTACACATTTTTTTTGCCTTTTTTTGAACTTCCCTTTTCACCTTTTTTTATCTTAATTTTCACCAAATGGAACATATTAAATTGCTGTAAATACTAATTGATATTCACAACTTTAAATGTAATATTTATATGTACCTTCATTTCTGTTGAATTAATAGATATTAATTTACATGCCAAAGTAAAAAGAGTTCAGAAGCTAAATTTACATGTTGTTAATTCAGCTGTATTGTAAATATGGTAAATATATGTGGTAGTATGTAAGTTACTCTGTATCTTGATAAATACAAGATGAATGCTGATGAACTTACTTTGCTGAGAGCTGAACAACAGAGTGAAGGTGATTATAAGATTGTGTTATTGACTGGAATTTGGTGCCTCTGTATTCACTGAAATGAATGAGCCATTTGGATAAACAGGTTTCTGTTTGTTCCTTTGATCAATAAGAACATTTTTCAGAGTTTGTCAGACCTTGTAGAAAGGTGACTGATGAAAGGGTCCTGCAAGTGTTACCCTCAAACATTTCATCAACATACATTGAAAGCTTCCTCTTCTCTGTTGGTAAAGTAAACACAGTGAATTTATTACACTCTTCTTATTACTATATTACAGGTTTTACTGTCCTAGAAATTAAATATTGATCATTATCATTATTAGTTCTCTGTCAAATTTGGACTGGACCCAAAGATTATTCATGTTAATATAAAAACTCCAATTGATTTTTTTTTCAATGATCTTTGGATAACATCTGAAATAGATTTTTTTTTTTGCATGCTTTGTTCACTCGATCCAATTTAACTTGCAACTCAATATCTAGAAAAACTGTATCTACAGCATTGTAATATATATATCTCATTATTTCATTTACTTGTATCACCATACTCCTTTATTGGCAGGATTTTTTAGATAGATATGTTTATGCTCATAACATTTTACTGATATGATCATAGGTCACCATGGTGACCACACTTTCCTGCCATTATGCACCTTGTGCAAAAATAGATAACATCAACATTGTACTTTTGCTGGAATATGTCATTCCAGTCCTTGTGCTTCGCCCAAGGAAAAAGGTCATATCAAAAAACCTTAAGTCTGGAGAATAAAAATGTGTCTGTTGTTGATACAGCTATTTTGGGATCAAAATTAACTTGGCTTACATAATTTACGATCAATAACAGAAAATTAAGGTAGATGAAGCTATACAGATCAAACTTTATATTCCTGGATGTATCACTTCTTGATTAGTATTCGTCCAGTATAGCACAGTAGTTCAGAAGGCTCTTGTTCTGCTAGTTGCTAGATAGGTAAGAGAACATCATCAAAAGGGGTGCAATTTTTGTATTTTTTCCAGAGTTTTAAGTATTTTCAAGTTAGAATTCTATATTTTAAGTATTCATATGCATGGGAAGGTATCTTATTAAAAGATTATGAGGTGTTAGTGCAGTATACTTAGAAGTAGGCATCTAAAGATGGACGGATAGGTAGACTGTGTTGTGGCTGGTAGTTTGAAAACATTTTTTTTATATATAAATACATAATATGTTTATTGAATTTACTTATCTGGAGCATGTGTATTTACTAAGAAGGCCTGTAGTTCTGCTATGCTTCTAAAGGGTAACACCATTTTAAAATTATATTTATTCATTATTCATGATAAGCCTGAAATTCTTTATTGCAGGGAGCAAATATTGATAGTGTTGACATAGAAGGTCGATCCCCGCTTCTGTTGGCAACTTCTTGTGCATCATGGAAAATTGTGAATTTACTGCTCTCAAAAGGTACAAAAGAATATGTGCATATGATATACTTTCTTTGAGCAGGGTTCATGCATGTGAAATCTCTACATTCAACTTCCCTCTCAATATTAATGCAATACTGCAGCATATAGTACAGACGTATCTGAGTTAAACAGCTGCTCTGTGCTGGTGTTCCTGGAGATAAATGCAGAATTAGACCAATGATTTCACCCTTTTTCATATAGAATGGATAGGCTGTAAAAAAAAAATGTGGGCAATGTTTCATGTTTCTCAAGGCAGAGGTGGCAATGGCACTCCATCCCTCTATTCCTTAGCAGTTCACAAAGTAATAAGAACCGTGGAATAAATACACCCCTTACAGAAAATAGTGTTTCATTCCAGAAATCAATCTTTAAGTGTTAAAGCTGATATTTCAAATATTACTTGTGATTTTATAGAATCATGCTTACCTTGAAAATGTTTGAGCTCTATTTTTTCGATTGCTATGCCTTTGGCGCAAGCTAATAATTGTTAGTGTATTTCTTCTTGTTAAGGATAGCATAACTGTCAATAAACCTTATAATAAAAGTTTTAAAGTTGTATCAAGGTCAAAAACTTTAAGACACTTTTTTTTTTTTTTTTTTTTCATAACTGGCAAAAACTCCCATTTCCTGTTGCTTGCTTTATGTAGTATTTCTCTGGATTATTGCTTAAATAGCGTTGCCAGATAAAATTACTGTAATTTTGAAAATAGTGAAACGTTAAAACAGTATGGTTATAATTGGAATGGACTGTAAAACCCATATGAGAAGAGGGTGATCATCTTCATCTTTAAATTAGCTCTTGATCTCTGGGTGCTCTGTATCTCTGAATATAAGGGCCCCATATTAATCTTAGTGCTTCAGGTAACTGCAAAATGCATATGCACTGAATTAATCTGTGTGTCACTAGTTGTGTTGGAGGGGGGGAGTATAAGTAAAATGATCTAATGTTGACTTGAAATGATATTTGTTATTTTACGGATTTATTTTCAACATTTATTCCTTTGTCTTAAACATAGTCAGTTAGTGCCAGGGACCAGCATTTTTGAAGTTGCTGGTATTTATTTCCATATTTATCTAGGAGCAAATGTATCATTAAAAGATCATCTTGGTCGGAATTTCTTGCATTTGACGGTGTTACAGCCTGGAGGATTACAGCATCTGAATGAGAAATTTCTGCAGGTACAGTAAGCATCAATTTATGTCTGTTACACTTACTAGAAAATGTAAAGGAGGAACAACTACCTTTTTTATTTCGGAATGTTGGTAAAAGTTTCTGGTGTTTTTTAAGTTGCCCAGTGTCACAGAAAATAGTTTGAACAGGTACATATCTCTCATAAAAACTTATCAAAGCAATAATACAGTTTTCTTATTGCCAGGCAAAGGAATAACATAATCCCATAAATTATTTTGCTGTTGGGGGATTGAATAGCTCAAGAGGTAGGCAATAAAATATAGAACTTTTCACTTCTACTTTCCCAGTTTGCATGCAGTAAAAGTAGAGGACATGCTCATATTCAGTAAAGCTCTAGGACTTAAGTAGTTTACATTATATTCTGCAGGAATTTTCTGTGGACTGGACTGTAATGAAGTCTTGGATTTCCTTTTAAAAATGATTTAAAATACAGATTTGTATTTGGCTATGCTGAGATGAACTCATATTGATAGAACCCAAGCTTGCTTGAAAGAGTTAAAGTTGTTAGCCTCCAAAGTTCTAGAAACAACCTTTTAAATGTGAATCATGTATAACTGATCTTATGGTGTTGGCTAGACTCTTTAAACAACTTTGATTAGTAGTGCAGAAAGGATTTAATCTCCCTTTTCAGCAAATGTTGGGAATCAACTTTAAAGAATAGTGATAACTCTTGCTTGTCTACATTGACTTTCTAATTACTGATCATACGAGTAATTCATACAAAGAGTGGAGTAGACTGAGGGAGGAGATTCTTGGTTTCTTTAAGAAAGGATATGCATAGGGTAGTGTTAGACAAGGTGTAGAGAAGAACAAGGAAATGAAGATGAGGAAAACAGAGATTTGGGTAAAAAATTATATTGTGAAACAGTGAACTGATAGTTCCTGACAGCCAGAAGTTTTGCTGCTGAATAAAGACTATAGTCTACCCTTGCTTTCTGTACAAGCCTTCTATTAATATCAATAAGTATTGTGGTTGAATGGCAGCAAAGGAGCTCCTGTGTTACGCTTGCTCTGTGGATGGATTGCAGTGAGGGCACAGGCTGGCAAGTTGCTGTGTTCTCTGAAGAGTAATTATTTTTAAAAATGATAACCCACTGACCACCAGATAATAAGTGCTCATTGTTACTACACTTATTGTTTTTAGATGGTGCTTTAAAAATTATTAATGCAATTGTTAGGATCTGTTAGAAGCTGGAGCATCATTGATATAAATGTAATTCTGTGCTTTTGTTCTTTTGGGGGTAACAGATGGAACATATTAAAAATCTTGTAGTGGATGAAGATAATGAAGGATGCACTCCATTGCATTATGCATGCAGACAAGGTGTGGCCCTCTCTGTAAATAATTTACTCAGCCTCAATGTTTCAATTTATTCTAAAAGCAGGGACAAGAAGTCACCCTTACACTTTGCTGCCAGGTTAGTAGTACAGTCTAGGCTGTGGAATCAGTGCCATTTTCCCGTCCATATTTCTTTGACATTAATTTATATGTTTATCTTTCAAAGCTATGGACGCATCAATACATGTCAAAGACTTATAAGAGATATGAAAGACACAAGACTTTTGAATGAAGGTGATAAGAAGGGAATGACTCCCCTTCATTTGGCAGCCCAGAATGGCCATGAGAAGGTAGTTCAGTTTCTTCTGAAGAGAGGGGCCCTTTTCCTCTGGTAAGTGTTCAGATTTCTGTTCATGTTCAGTTTCTGTAAAGAACTATCACCTTACGTTTTATCTCAAGTAACTGGAAAGCTAATACAATATAAATACAATATATAATAATAAATAGTATATACAAATATATACATCTATATACAATAAAGTAAATGTATATAATATTTGTAAAACTAATCTGATTGTACCTCCCTCCTGCCTCATGCATAGAACCAGGGCTACTAGTGCTGGCAAAAATGAGGTTTCTCAAAATCCAAGAGAAAAATTTTTGATGGAAAAAGTACTGTTTTGGAAATAAAGGATGCAATCCCCATTTATACGTGAATAGAGAGATGGAAGGAGAGAGGGGGACCAAAATACTTTTTGAATACGTCTTGAACCTTTTACTTCAGAGTGATGCATTTTTAATCACATAATAGTTGATAGAAGGCATGGACTTTCTAAAGTACATGGAGAAGGCATGGACTTTCTACATTTCTACAGTAGTCATGCCAAAACAAAGATGTTTGAGGCAAAGAACAAGGCAATTACATTTATCTGAAATTTATGGAAGGCTTTTCCATTTCCAATTACTATTTTTGTGTTTGCTATATGTAAGTGATTATAAAGGCTGGACAGCCCTGCACCATGCTGCCTTTGGAGGATACACTCGCACAATGCAGATAATTTTGGATACTAACGTGAAGTGTACCGACAGAGTGGACGAAGAAGGGGTATGTGGTCACATAATGTTATTTGTTTGTCATCTGTTACTTCTGGAACAAACATCGGTGGTATACTATTAGTAGATTGTATTTCACTGTGTATTGCATATATAATATTTTTTAAAGTCAGCTTATATTTCATTGCTGTTAAGGTTCATCACTTAGATTAGCATAATTAATGAAATTATTATCCAATTTTATAAGTGGGATACAAAAAAACAAAAAAACAAGAAAAAACAAATCAAAAAGTAATGAAACACATAAAGTGCAGAGTGTGTTGGACTTGTCTCTCTTGCCCCCTTTACAGTGCAACAGTACTTTAATAATATAATACAAGCATTCATACTTTAAATTTTAAAAGCTCATACAGATTAAAAGAAATCCAACATCGAAAAATACTCATTAACATACTTTTTTAAATCCACCTGTTCTGCATAGCCATATCCAACAAATGCATCTTCTGTCTTTTTCTGAAGTTTGGACAAATCTTTTGAGTAAAGACAGAACATAGTTCCTGGATTGAAAATCTCTTGTATGAACCTGTGTAACAGTTTTCCATCAGAAAACACAGGGTGATCATTTTAAAGAACTGTTCAGTTGTCAATACAGAAGATGTTGCTAATTTCTCAGGGAAATTACGATGAAGACATTCAGAACTAGTAGTTTAGGAAAAACTGTTGCCTAGAAATCAATCAGAAGCCAATGTTTAGTTTCTAATTTCCCTCAGGAAAATATGGGTCACTTGGGAAGGCTGTCAAATGCCAATTTCAGTGTCACTTGATTCCTAAACCACCCATTGCCCTACTTTTATGAAAATAACAAAGAAAAAAAGGTCTTTTCTCTTAAAAAGCTCTGCCTACAGATTTGTTTATATAAGCACATCTGGATATAATTGGATGCTTCTTTTCCTGATTGTCGAATGCAGGCTTTTTGTGTCTGGCGATACCGTCATTTTTTACCTCTGTGACTCAGTTTGTTAGCTACAAAACTAAAAGACATTGACAAATTGGCCTTTCTTACCTACAGTTTAGTTTCCTCTTCAAATGTAATGAACTATTTTGTCCGTAGACAGAATGAAGAACTTGTCTATAATTCTCTGTGACAAGATTCTACTTGTCAATATTGCCAGTAAAAGCATTTAGGACTTGTAACTGAGAGTATCATGTGGCTTTTCAGTGTGCGAAAGGGACTGAAATGCGTAATTATTTTTTTTAAAGAGTCTCATGATTGCATTTCCATCCTACTTTTCTGTACAGAACACAGCTTTGCACCTAGCTGCAAAAGAAGGACATGCAAAAGCAGTAAGGTTACTTCTTGACTATGGTGCGAAAATTCTGTTGAACAAAGCAGTAGCTTCTTTTTTCCATGAAGCAATACACAATAGGAGGAAAGATGTAGTATCAGCTGTAATCTTGCACAAAAGGTAAAGTACACAGATTTTTTTTATTATTTTTTTTTTTAATTGAGATTGATTAAGTTTTGAAAACCTTACTTTAATAAGTAGGACTGAGTTCTTATATTAAATTTCCAGAGATTGTGTTGTGGCCTAGTGATAGAAAATTAAAAATAGCATAACTGTAATGAACATCAGGTAAGTGGCATGTTCTTTTCCATGTTAGACTGTATATTCAGATTCTGGAAACAAAAACAACAACAACAACAACAAAAAAAAACCAACAACAACAAAAGCCAAATGTAGAAATGATGAGAAATAAGTAATCCTTCCCATGTCATCTCTCTACTTATACACATAATTTTGGCCTTTCACAATATTTTTCAATACCTATAGAGTTTTAATCAAAATATAAGCACAATACCATTCAAGGGGATTAATTATAAATTGTTGTTTTAAATATGTTGCAAAATTTTAAAAAGGTGTCAACTGAACTGCAATTTAGAATATTTTATATTAAAATATAGCCAAGTGCCATGTTAGGAGTAAAAATATTGCACCACTGCTAGATGAGTGCATTTTTTAGTAAGACTTGCAGGAACACTGCCAGTATTTAACTGTAGTTATGATTACTCATCTAATCTTGCAACCTGAGAGCTTTAGTTTGTTTCCTGTGGAGTACAAAGAAGGATACTTATTCTTGAGAATGTTTTAGCATAGTTGAAACATTTCTGTTTAATTGATAACAGAATTAGATATGATGGAAGCATCCAAAATATTACTCATTTACAGCTGATTTTCCGTTTGATGGTATGTAAACTTAGTACATATTGTGATTTGCAAGATAATATCTAAAATAAAACTCAAATAATCTAAAACTAGTTTAATTTAAAAGAGAAGTAACTCATTCCTTTTTATTTCAATTCAATTTTGCAGATGGGAAGAAGCTGTTCTGACATTCTCTCACTATTCTAATGCCAATAAGTGTCCTTTGCTGGAAATGGTTGAGTATCTTCCTGATTCCTTTAAAGTAAGTTCACTGCAAATATTAAAAACATAACTGCACCAAAAAGCCCATTTGGTTACATTGCATAATTTGTCATTTTTTTTCTAATGCCATCCTCACTAACAAGGATTATTATAAAATGGAAACAACATGAATTCATACATTGATTTAATGTTATTGTTCTACATGTAAACTGGAATTTTATGTATTCATAACATAAAACATATATCTACTATATAACCTGACCGAATCAGCACTCCCTTTAGATGGCTGCCATATTTGAAGGTCATTTTCTTTAGCTACAAATGTTTTCTGTTCATTCTGAAGAACGTTATCTGTATCACCTTTTCACTTTTCTGTTCATCTTCAAAGCTGGTTTTGGACAACTGCATAATTGAGTCGTCAGAGGAAAAGACAAGTCGAGACTTCTATGTAAGTGGACAAAAAAATTATGAAGACAGTACATTTTATTGTCTTAGACTGGAATATGTCACAATGTCCCTTGCAATAACAGCAGTGCATTATCTGGATAATAGTTACCTTAGAAAATCATCAGTTTGTCTTTTAGCTACTAATATTAATAATTTTACATATTTTCTATAGTTACGTAAGTGTGCTGTTATAAATTCAAATTGACTAGTATTTTAACTTCATTCATGAATAATTCCATAGTTACCAATAACAAATTTAGATTTGTGCTTTTAATATGTATTTGTTAAAAAATTGTATTAGGAAGACTTTAAAGTCACTTCATCAGATACTAGCAATCTTCAACCATTTGTCTTTGTTTTTAATGCAAAGACAGTAATTCTCTTTATTGTATGTTTGCAAGTAAATAATTAAAAACAAACAAACGAACAAAAAAACACAACTTTTTTTACTTGAAAGATAGAGAAGTAGACAATACATATATTTTAATGTTTGTCAAGTTCATATTGATACAGCATGTTTGTAGAAGAGTATAAGGTCTTAACAAAAAACATGGGTGACTGATCTTATTTTACCCTTTGGGCTGCAAATGGCTTTGAAGTTCAGTTTCTGTAATCTTCATGCTTATGCATTTTGGCAAGTATAACACCAAACTTGAGCAAACTATTGACTTTAACCTTGCTGTGTAAATTCTTGCAATCAAGCTGGGTGTCAGAGGTTATGGATATTACAAAAGAACAGTGACAGAAACATTAATATCTATTAATGTATATGAAATACATGCCTGTCATAAGAAATACAATTGTCATAAATAATTTGTAGTTGAATACGTTTCTTTTTTTGTAAATTCTTGTCAAAATCTTAAGCAGTGGATTGCTTCCACAATGCTAAAAGAGAATGTTCTACAGTTATGTTATCTCTAAAACCATATTTTAAAAAATATATGATTTACTACATTATCAGAAAACTTGCGAATTTTCTGCTACTAAACATTTTCTTTATATTGTATTGTCAATGCCATATAACTTTAAAACACAATATTTTCTTCAAAGTCAGCATAAAAATTGAATGAAAGAATGACCTTTTCAAGCTATAATATTTTAAGAATAAATGTTTTATTTTAGTTTATTTTATTTCAGTTTAAAATGACTTTATTCTTACAAGCTTACATCTTGCAATCATACATTGTATTTTGATGGTATGTGTTCACACTGTCTCAGTGAGTAATAATTAGTAGACATCAGAGTTCTAATTACTTTGACACAATATTCTTTTTTTTTTTTTTTCTCTAAAGGATTAGTATTTTAAAATTTAGCACATTATCTCAATCTTAGACTATGAGTTTTATCATATTCAAGTGCTGGTGTATGTTTATTATTCAGATTGAATATAACTTCAGATATCTTCAGTGTCCTCTGACACTTAACAAGAAATTAAAGGATAGTGAAGATATTTTCTATGAACCACTTGCCATTTTAAATGTAAGTTTTTTATTTTACTTTGACATAATTCCATGCTGTCTTGTTTGAGATAAAATCAAGTGTTTTATATTTTTATCATAATATTTATTCTCCAAAAATCCTAGTTGTATATTTAAAGTATATTGTAATAAAGCATGAGCAAAACTTCATATAGTCTAAATAATAATTAATATTCTTTCAGGATTATATATAAATGCTTGGTTTATTTAAACAGCTATGCGTGTTTCAAGAGAATATGCTGTAAATATAGGTAGTACATCAAGAAAAATGTTCTCCAGTCCCTGTAGTGACCATGTTCAGAATACAAGACATTGAAAAACCTGACAAAGATGACTTTTTTATATGCTGAGAAAAAATCTATGCTTAAAGCAAATTTTACTGTTCTCACACACTGCCAATCTGTTCTCACTGTCTTCAGCAGAAAACATTTACTGCTGGGCGGTATTTGATTACTTTTTGGACTTACTGTTGGCAACTAGATTTGGTACACCTTTTAAGAATAAATTATTTTCTAATTAAACGTAAATAGAAAATCATGGTCATTTCACATCTATGGTTGGCAAAATGTTTACTCCCGAAAAATCATATTATCAGTCTGTCTCTGTAGAGTTTTTTGTTTGTTTGTTTATTTGTTTTAAGCTTGAAATAGACCTGTTAGTTTATTCTAACAAGCTGCAGGAGAGAAAGAGAATGGCTCAGTAGGCCATTCTCTTATATATAAGAAGAAGAAGAAGAAGAATTGTAATAGCTTTGGACGAAAGTGAGTAAACAAAAGAACTTTGCAATATTTTACAAACACTGTGGTTTTCACTAGACTAATATTCAGGCTAAGAAGGTGGTCTAGCCTGTTTTTAAGTGTTTTACTCATCTAGAACATTGGATCCTTGCACTTTCTTGTTTTGTAGGCCATGGTACGTCACAATCGCATGGAGCTACTTAGTCATCCTGTGTGTAAAGAATATTTGCTTATGAAATGGTAGGTGTATTTTAATGTACATAAGATACAATATTACATGTCAGGATGAAGGCTATTGTACCTGAGAGCTGTTTACTAAAGTACACATACTACTGTGACGTTACTGAAGCAAATGTGTTTGCACAACACACTCATAAGCGTACTTAGATTATGCTAATGTGGTTTAGTACTTAATAGTGATTCTTTGATACATACAAAAAAAAAAAAAACAAACTTTTTTTTTTTGTTGTTTTTTTAAATATAGTAGTATCACTGAGTTAAAAAGAAAAGGAACAATATTTCAGAATGACTGATACACTTTTTTCCTCACAAAACTCAGTGATTCATCCTGAAAGGATGTTTGAAAAATGCTTGTTACCTCATCATGACAACATTGTTGGCTATTACATTGAAGTGCAGGCTCTTATAAATTTGTAAAGTGTTGTAACTGTGAACATTTTTACTTTCAAGGATGGCCTATGGGTTTCGAGCACATCTGATGAATTTAGGCATATATTCTCTTGGTCTCATCCCATTGACTCTTCTGGTCACCCACATACAGCCAGGAAGACCTTTGAATGGAACAGAAATTTATGAAGCAAGACCATTAGAATATGAGGTACTGAGTTTTCATACTATTTAGAATATGTTTAGGATTTTTATAGCAAGAAGATGTGATTGTTTATGTATTTTCTAGAGTTTTTTTTAGCAACTCTGAATAGAATTGTTTATTTTTTAAACTTTCAGCAACAACTTCTGTAGATAAATTTCAATTTCCATATCTTATTTTCAATGTCTTTTCTGAAAAGTTCATGTCTGCTACATGGCTTTATCAGTCTCTTCCCTGAAATGAACATTTCTTTAACACTGAAGAAGAAGGATTAACATGTGTTTAATCATGAAAAAACAGCAAATAGTGGATTTTTTAGAATCTTATATTCTTTTAATTTTCAGCAAAAATATTTGGATATTGCTTATTTTAAGTTTAAGATGTAGAAATAGTTGTCAATAATAAAGTGTTTTTGAGTATTCAAATACAGTTTTCTTTGGCTCTGTTATGCATTACTTCCCCTTGCAGGCCCAGTATTTCTTCAGTAGATTCATAAGCTGTGTGGCCAAGACACAACAGTTTTTTCTAGTCTTTTTCTAGTTCTTTTCTAGCTACTTTACGTACAACAATAGTAACAAATGTAACAGCAGAATTCATCATATATGAAAGAAAAACTATCCAAAAAAAACTTTTCAGTGTATTGGCTGGCTCCTTGTGTAAAAACTTAAAATAAATAAATTAAAGGAAAAAAAAAAAAAAAAAAAAGTGCCAAAATCTAAATGGCATACCCTTGTTTTAGAATTATATCTCAGAAGGAAAAACATAACTAAGTAACAGTATGCATCATGTTGGCTTTTGAATATTTATCTGTAAGTCAAAACTACAGTACATGTAGGGATACTCTAATAATTTGTGAACATTGATCTTGTTCATGATATGCATTGGATGAAAATGGTGCTTTAGGTCAGTTGTAAGGAAAACAGGCCAGATGAACTCCGTCTTGGGATAAGCCTGTCCTCTAGAGATACTGTGGGGTTGTTAGGAGACAGAAGTGAACTGTTTTCAGAAGCTGGAACTGCAATAAGTAGGACACCATAGTAACGTGAAGAAGTTAGACTTGCCCGATCCAAAATGACATTTTAGAAAAGACAGACATTGGTACGACTGGTTGATGTCCTTTTTTGTGTTTCCCTCCTGCAGTTAAAACTAAGCAATATTCCGTCCCTTAAGAAAGCTGTATTGTCCCAAAGTTAAACATTGTACTAGACTTCCAAAGAAGAAACAGCAAATACTCCTTTTCCTGAACCTGTGAATACAGCTCATGCATAGTGCTACAGTCCTGTGTTCACCTGAAGGGCTGGAGAGTCTCAGAGCTCTGTCTGAAACTGTGGTATACTGGCATTAATGGACAGAATTTATTGTTGTATGGTGAACTCTTAAAATTAATCAATTTAAAATGGTGATTTTTATCACTAAAACCAAGGATTTTGAAGAAATGAGCCAAGAAAAATATTTTATATGTCATTTCAGGGGAGAAAAAATATAAAATTGAAATAGGAATTCAAAAAAGATATGCCAGTAGAAATGTGAAATAATGTAAACTCAATGAATATAAAAGGTCCATGAGGATATCCTGATGCATGAAAAAGTCTGGAGAACCACATGCCCAGCCCAGTGCATGCGGGATTCTCAAAAATTCAGAAGCCAGGACTAGCAGAACTGGAATAATTCATGCTCCACTAACCAACTCATCTTCCTGATGGAAGACGGGAGAAGGACAAAACCAGACAGAGGAAAGATTCTGATTACCCCAGCTCCTTGAGCCATCAGGAAGAAATGTATCTGGACAAGGGAGTCCTATCCTCCTTCAGTGAGGAATGATGATGCCAGCTGGTGGAGAAGCAGTGTACTGATGAGGAGCCATGAAGTTGCTGCCTGAGAGACTAAAGCAACAGCAGTGTATTTCATGCAGTGGGGGAGTCAGTGTCCTGATGACTCTGTAATGGGAATGAAGCTAGGAATGCCAGATCCTGAGGAGAGCATAGCATTGCAGAACATGGTACTCTTCTCTGAATCCAGGTTAAAGTGGTACACCACAATGGGGCACATGCTGATATGTATTGCAGCAACCCCTCCAGTGGCAAATTAGCTTTACAATTTATTTATTAAAGATAAAATTCCCTGTTGTTATCTATGCCAGTATAAGGCATTTCATAATAAAGTTGCCTTTGCTGATACTAACTGTAAAGAGAGATGTCAAAGGGAGCAGCCACATAAGGATGCCAGGACTCTTAAATTGTGCATCATCCAAAGACTTCTGTTGCTATTCCTGACACTGCAATATGATAGTAAAGTTATGGACCATAGAATTTATCTTTATGTTCATGTTGTGGCAGAACACATCAAAAAAATGTGGCATAAATACTGCAATTTCAGTTCCCGAGCTTGAACAGTAGTAATAAGAAAGCTGCACAGCAACAGTATATCGTTGGAATGCTCAAACTTTCATATTTGGTTTGTATTAAACATGATATACATGAAATGGATTTCACAATAAATATTAATAAAATAGAATTTAGTCTGTTAGCTTGCATCAGATAAGCTTATTACTACCCTAATTTGGCAATATAATGTGTATATAGTAGGTAGAGCTAAAATAAACATTGTTAATTTAACAATTTCTGATTTGTTTTGTGCTCTGTTTTTTGTTTCAGGACTCATACTTCACAAGGGTGTGTATGTGTTTAGTTTTAATTATGAGTTTACTTGGAATCTGCAAAGAAATATTTCAGCTCATTCAACAGGTAAATTCATAAGGAAATATATGCATAACATCAATCACAATCATGTGCATAGCAGTTTGTATTATATTGAAATATATCTGATTTTTCTCTAATTGTAAGGGAAGCATAATTTATAATATATGAGATTACAAGTGAGAAGAGGATTTAAATACTGTTATTGAATTCAGTCCTTTAATGATGCACGACTTGTAAACATGCATCTCTCTCTTAAATCCTAGAAATTGAAATATTTGTTGGATTACTCCAATCTACTGGACTGGACAATTTATACTACAAGCATAATTTTTGTGTCTTCTTTATTTATTAATACACCAGCTCATTTGCAGTGGGAATGTGGAGCAATTGCTGTATACTTGTCTTGGATGAACTTCTTGCTTTACCTTCAGCGGTAAAAGTTATTTACATGCTTTGTGATAAATATTTTCAATATTTTACAAATTCTGTATATTCTAGAGTAGAATTGATCATGTGATAGTCCTATTTTTAAGTTATGTATTTAAGCTATACAAGTTTCCAGATTAGGGCCATAGGATTTTTTAATTTTTTGCTATTTTTGTTTTTTACCTAATAAACTGTGAAGTAGTTTTTGGTGTTTTTCATGTAAAGAATCACAGTGTGTGATGGCAACTTAAGAAGTAACAAAATTTATTTTAATGTTAAGTAAGCAAAGTCACTGCATATGTATTAAAAAGTGTTTCATTATACTATTATACTATATAGACTTTAACTTGAAAAGCAAACAACAAAAAAATACATACCATCACAAAAAAGAATGTGAATTACAGGAGTCAAAAGGACAACAATCTGTTGTTATAAGTAACACCTGAGGGAGGGTAATTTCTTTCATCATTTTACAGAGTGAATGGCACAACCCACTTTCCATGATGTCCTGTAAAAGAATTGTAATGGGTGAAATTATTTCTTTAGTTGGCATTAAGTCTATTATTAAGTCTATTAAGTCTATTTATTGCCATTAATGACCCCAATGATACCAGTAGTACAGTGGTGTCTGAGAGTCATGGAGAGTTATGAAGATGGAAAAATAGGGTGGGTGTAGTGCTTAATACTAATAAAACATGTTTGTACCTGAGCAGGAGTGTCGTGCATAAAGATGACATATGGCTGAACAGGAAAAAAAAAAAAAAAAAAAAAAAAAAAAAAAAAAAGGTTTTGAGCTGTTAAAAAATCTAAATGATAACCCAGCATATATGCTTTTCAGATTCCTATTCCGCATGGTTTGACAGATAGACAAACATGGCATTTGCTGATTAATTTTAAGAACATTTTACTGTAGTTGAGATGTTTGAGGACAAGGTTTGTCCACAGAGGTAATATCATAAAGAGATAATGCCTTTATGATATTGCCTCTCCTGACAAACCTTGCCTTGCGCGTGTCTGACCTTAGATGACTAGTGAATGGGCTTATTATCCTCTCTCCTTGTTTGTGTTCAGTGGGCAAAATGAGTATGGAACCTAAACAGTAAAAAGTGCCCAACTTTACTTCTTCTGTGAGATTAAATGCTTCCCTTCCCTGCTTATTTGTATGTCAGTAGAACTTTACAGGTACTCTACAAGTTGTTTTTCTAACTGAGTCAGGCCATCTCTTCTCAAAGCAACCTGTAGTTCTGTTGACTTCAGTGGAGCTGTATCTAATAAATACAAATTTATTTATATTAAGATTAGGTTTGCTTTACTTCCAGTTTGATGTTTTTAGACTTGCAAATAATATCAGGGCGGGGGAGGACGGGACTGACACATCCCTGTGAAGGGATTTTCTCAGTTGCTATTGTCATAGCATAAAACAGTCATCTGGTTTAGAATCTGGCAGAGGACATAAATTTCTATATTTAGCTTTTTGGGGAAAACTGTATGACAGCTCATGTTCTGAGATTTGGTTTATGTGTAAACCAGGAATGGAAGGGGCTTGCCAGAGGACAGACTGTTGTTGGAAACACAGGTGACTTAAAATTGCGCTACTCACCTTCTCTTACTAAGCAATATTTTTTTTCTGCTCATTTGTTTTCCATACTTTGCAGTGTCATAAAAAGAAAAATATTTTTAAATCAGGTGTATGGCTGCTATATGTATCATGGTGCCAGTTGTCCTCACAAAACAGCAAAAATATATATATATATATTAATTTTGTAATATTTAGAGAAAAAGTTGTACAGTATGTTACTTTCTGTGACTATGGACAGAGTAAAAAAAGTTGACAGTAAAAATAATTATCTTGAAATAATGCTCTGGTGTGTTAAGTATAAGATTCTGTAATTTAAGCTCACCATAAATAAGAACATTTACATTCTTTTGCATGTGAAACTACAAAATATTTAAACCATCTCACAATGTCTCAGAGGTTAAATGTTTCTTATCACACATGGAAAGCAGGATAACTGATTTCATATTTAACTGTATTGCATATATAACTGTAACTTCAGTATATAATTTTGCTTATCTTTTTCTGTTTACTTATTGCCCAGGTTTGAAAATTATGGCATTTATGTTGTGATGTTCTGGGAAATTCTGAGGACTTTGATTAGGATTGCTGTCGTTTTCTTTTTCCTGATATTGGCCTTTGGACTGAGTTTCTTTGTCCTTTTGGGTTCACAGGTTAGTTGAATGGCATAGTTATTTTTTTATCATTATAAATATTATCTTTGAGTAAAGAATTTCAAGATCTTATTTACAAATTTCATAGTTTTGTGGTGTTTTCTTGATTTGTTTTTCTTCTTTTTGCAGCAAACATACAGCACGCCACTGCTTTCTGTAATGAAGACATTTGCAATGATGCTGGGAGACATAAATTATCATGATGCATTTCTTGATCCATTACTGAGCAGTGAATTGCCATATCCATTCCTGAGCTACACAGTTCTCATTATATTTACCTTGCTTATTCCAATCCTTCTTATGAACTTGCTAGTAAGTAAACTACTTCTCAATGTACAGAAATGATTATGCATATGTTTATACACAGTTTTGGCATATAGCATTACTTTAGTGCTGACTTGTAACATTCATTCATTATTTAACAAATAAACGTTCTTAGTAACATATTAAATAGTTGCCTTTCCCTTGACTCACTTTCCATCCAGTTACTGTACAGTTAGTTGTTATAGAGCTATCTTGTATATCATCAGGTAGTAGCTGTGTGGAATTTGCTGAGCTTCAAGAAAGACTTCCCCACTTCCTGGGTTCAACTTTAGAATAGGCACGAGCACTGTTAGGAGCACTTTAGAATAGGCAAAGCACTATATTTATTCTTTGCTGAGGCATAGTCCCTCTGGTCTCTACTACATTGCTCTGACTTTGAACTGACAGTGGAAAAAATGCAAGAATTACGGCTTTGTGCTCTGGAGTGATTCTGGACCAACATTCCCTCATTTTGGTCTAACTTCATGTTGGAGAGAGACCCATACCTCCCTTTCCCCTTCCCTTTTCAGTGGGAAGAAAATCCATTGGAGCTGCAATATATTATTATGGGGTCTTTATTAAGATAACTGGAGAACAGTGTTTTTAATGAGCGCTTTGGTAAATACCTGCTCCATAGACTGTAAATAAGTGTAATTATTTAATCCCTTGATCTATTTTATCATCATAACCAAGTGCTAACAATTATTTTTTTAAAAAAGAAAAAGAAAGAAAGAAAGAAAAAAGCCACATCTCAGATCTTCATTGCACACAAAATACCAGTCAACAATAGAAATTAACTGATGTTCTTGAAGTAAACAAAATGAACTGGAAAACCTATTCATAGTGAGAAAGGGCTAAAATAAATAAAATAATAATAATTAAATAATTAAATCATTTTCAGCCATATTCCATTGAACATCAATTACTGTATTTAGGAAATCAGGGTTTCACAGGAGATGAGCATTAAAAATCAATTATTATCTTTTTAGATTATTTATTGTCACTGTGATACTTTTCAACCAGTGGTCAATGTGTAATTTTCTCTCAACATGATTTCTTAACCGTGGATTACAGAAGAAGGGATTTTATTCTTGACAAATCTTTTACATTGTTCTTTATTACTAGTAGACAGATGACCTTAAAAAAGCTTACTACGTTTCTTGATATGTGTTTTTCAAATATACACAAAGGAGTTGTGTTTCCAGATTCAAGTGAAGCAAATTTAACTTTAGAGTCATTTTGGATTTAAATGTGAGTGAGAAATACAACAATAAAAACACAATAAAGTGTTTCTTTGATCCTGTGATGTATTTTTAGATTGGTTTGGCTGTTGGGGACATAGCTGAAGTGCAAAAATATGCTGCACTCAAAAGGATTGCAATGCAGGTGAGTAGCATACCATAGAAGCAACAACTATAGGAAGTAGATAGCATAACTAGAACACCATCAAGATAATTAACTAATTTATCATCAGCATCCCTAACTAACATCACAGCATCTCTATAAGGCAAATTGTTGAACATGGGCACCCTAACTTAACCTTCAGACATGGGGGTCACTCTCAAAAAGGCATATGTAAGCAAGTGCATTTTTAAGGAAATTAGAAGAGCCAGATCAATGAATTTTTAGTTATTTCAATAACAGAATGTCAAAGTGGTTATGTGCACTGTTTGAAATTGGAGTGTTGCCTGTTAAGGTGAGTCAAAAGAGGGTCAAAGTACATGTGAATCGAAAGCTAAATGCATTGCAGTATACTGAATGCTCACGGTGGTTTGTGTACCAAGAAGATACTCTGCAATGACAGGTATAACTAAGGAGCTTAGGGTCACATTTATAAGTGTATTTAGATACCTTAAGATGTATGTAGACATCTAATAGAATTTGCATTGAAAGCAGAAGAGTTTAGTAATTTGTATGCTTTCTTAATTTATTTTAAGAAACAATAAATTTGTCATAGTTTTTTTTCCTTGTGAACTGCATATCAAGCTTGATTTTTCACAAGTGGAAATATGCTAAGTATACACCTGTCAACTAAAGAGTAAATATTGCTTCTCACAATGTGTTCATAGAAACTGTCTGTTCATATGCTTCTGCGTAGAGAACTTATTGTCCATAAAATTGATGCAGAGAAGAGTGGCTTTGCTCATGGTCCCTGCTGGCTTTGCTTTTTCTAGAAAATTTCAGAGCCTACATGGTGCCTATAAAAGGAGAGACAGACAGAATGCTAAAAAAAAAGAACAGCTCTGAAATAACTTCTGCTGGTAGTTACATAACTTAAAATTTGTCTAATTTTACTAAGCTGTACTGGCTTAGTTCAAGCATATTTGAAGAAATACGTAACATTTCCTTCCAAGAGTTATAAAAATGACTGAAGTAAAGGTATAAGGGCAGTTAATGTTTTTAATCTGTGTAAGTATTTTGTTGCCAACATAACGCTCAGGAAAGGTGGTGTCTTGCCACTTCAGACAGTAATGTGAAATCTTTATTAAGCATGTAACCTTTTGTATGTTTGAAAGAATTATGATTGTCTTCTTATAGGCTTATACTGTATATTCTTTACATTTAGATACATATGCTTAGTATTTCTGTAGCAATGTGAGAATGAATGGAGAGGTGGCATCTGCTGAAAAGGCCACTTACATGTTACATATTCATTTTACCCATGGGAATACTTTACTCACAGGTGTTCCACTGGCCTCTTAATCTATACTGGCTCTGTCAGAACCTAATAAAAGGATATAGCACAGTTAAAGGGAGAAAAATCACTCTCATTATTTGGTTTCAAAATCTGTTGCTACGATAGGTATTCTGTCTTCGAACTTTTTTTGCTCTGTAATTCTATGCTGTAACCCTCAAGGTAAAAAAGAGATGTTCAATTCATTTCACAAGAATCAACTCAGTTTTAAAAAAACATTTTAATTGTAAGAGTGTATAACTGTGGAATAATTAACTCTGTTAAAAAATCTCAATACTGTTATGTATAGACGGTATCTAGTGTCTGAGCTGCACGGATCAAATATTATACCATGGTGTGCAGTGTAGATATCCTCTAGGACTTGATGTCTAGTAATAGTGATTTGAATGTAATGACGTAATTGTTATTTTCACATTGTAATGTGTCGGTATCTTAAGAGAATATATCTTACTCTAAATGTGAAATAATGTTTAGGTTAATCTTCACACAAACTTAGAGAAGAAGCTGCCATTTTGGTTCCTAAGTCGGGTGGACCAGGAATCAATCACTGTATATCCAAACAGACCAAGATACTGTGGATTTATGGTAAGACATTGAATCTTAGACTAAAGATTTCATACTTATATGTGTTATGGTTGACTTAATTTGTACACAGATTGCTAGCAATGTTGTATTACTAAGACTTGATCATTATCTGATATCACTAGAAGCATGTTTAGACCATGACTGTCTTCACTGAAAATGAACAGTCAAGTCTTCAGTTAGAACGCAGATTAATTTATTCAAATATAATTAGTGTTTGAGTTCTTAGTGATCTGTGACATTATAAGATGAGACAAGCTACAGAAGTTATTCAGACTGAAAATATAATTACTCCCTTTTGGCATTTCTTCTTTTATTTGTTTACTTTTAATTTCAACTGTTGTTGGTAGACTGAATTTTCTGATTAAACACATTTTGCAAAACAAATGTTTGATATACTAAAAATAACTTTATAACTAAAACTCTTTTAAACTTTTAACACTGTGTTGAGACTGTTACCATTCACCCTTTGGGGATTTTTAATCTGTTTTCAGACTATAAAATGTGGTTTCGTTTTGTTTAGAGTGTGTTCCAGTATTGCTTTGGGTGTGAGGACTCTACCACAGATGCACAGAGCACAGATACAACCTTAGAACTGGAAGTTCTCAAGCAGAAATACAGGTATTCGTCATGTTACTTTATTACTGTAAACACAGCCAAAATTACAAACATATTATTTAAAGATAGTGTTCTAAAACTCAATGCTACACCTGCAAAGTAAAATCCAGTGTATCTTTTGTCCTTAAATAGGCTCCATCACTATGGTAACTTAGTATTTTATTTTATATTCTGTAATGTATTTACTTTCAAAATACTTGTGGGTTAGAGAAATATTTTTATCCCATGGCAACAATGGAGGAGGGTGTTGATTACACATTGAATGGAACTAAACTAATGAGGAAAATGCACTTTCATTTCAAAATCAGAGGTTTGTATATGGAGGTTTTCCAGAGTTATATTAAAATTAAAATTAATGTAATTCCATTTGGTTTACAGATACACACAATCTGTAACTGACAGATGGTAAATCTTCTTCAGCTTTTTTCCCCAAAAATGGATTGTTGTCCTGGTTCTCCTTCAAACAAATCATCTGTTTCCTAAAGCCTGGGAAAGAATTCTCTGTATTGTACTTTTCTTACTTATCTTAACCAATGTTATCCATAGGAATGGTTTCAGAAAAGCCTTCTGTGAATGTACAGCTAGGAACATCTATTTTCTCTCTCTCTCTCCCTCTCTCTCCCCCCCATCAATGACTCCTTCCCCTCCACCCCCAAGCTTTTTCTGTCTCTCCTGTTAATCTACTGAATTTTTACCACCCTGCACAAAATCTGATGAAGTATGTAGGACTGAAGCATGTAGGACTCAGCAAGAATTGAGGGGATGTGGATGCACCCTACAGATGTTGGCAAGCCATGGAATTTAATAAGTCTTTCTTCAAGTCTATGCCACATCAGTGTATTACAAAACAGCATAGAATACACCCTTTGTTTTTCCACAAAGAGGGAAGAAAAATAATATTTTCTATAATTATAAAATTATTTGGAATGTAATAACTTGTGGCCACTTCACTATGGAAAGTTATACTTTCTGCTCTGAAAATACTGTCTGAAAACTTAATTTTACTGTGTTGCCAACATGTTTTTATTGTCAGAGTTCAAAACAGCATTCAGTTCCTGCTGAAGCTAGTGGCAATCAGCACTGAGTGTTTACACTCTTTGTTTTGTTTGGTTTCATTTTGTTTTCATTAATGCTAGCTAATTGTTGCACTACTTTACTTCTTATGGTACTTTGATAGCCACATGAAAACAACAGTAACTAAGTGTTCTTCAAAGAGAGCATTTTCAGTCACTCTCTATATGATTTTGTGCTGTAATTTTGTGAATTCTGAAAAGTAGATTTTCAAAAAGCCTGCTTCACACTTTCGTAAAGACAGTTTCTACACGCATTTACTATTCCATAGTTCCTTAAAAGTTAACAGGTAATGTGTTCTGTATGCATGGTGCTAAATGATGCTTTTCATTTGTATTGACTGCACTTTGGATAGCACTTTTAAAGAGATTAGTATGTGTCTCATCAGTTTGACCCATGTGCTATTAAAGGAGTTGTGAAGTCCACCAGGTGTCTGTGAATGCTTAATTGCTGTTGCACACCTGGTCTTTTTTTTTTTTCTTGCCAGAATAATCGAGCCAGAACTATGGAAGAAAGTTCAGAATTTTATTTTATTTGAGAGTGAGACTGTTCTTAAATTAAATATGTAATAAGTCACATATCTCAAGATCCATAAATTTGTTCTTTAATCTTATTTACTGGAACCTGGAAAAGTACCACAACTTGAAAAATTACGTACTCCAGAGAAAATTATTTGTTAGTAGAAGGGTGAAATTGAGGACTGACAGATCTTTTGTATCTGTCCTTTGAAACCAAATGGCAAAGGCACTTTTATGTATATTTTTCTCATTCTTTTTTTTTTTTTTTTTCTTTTAGGCTCAAAGATCTATCAACTCTGTTGGAAAAGCAACATGACCTCATTAAACTGATCATACAAAAAATGGAGATAGTGTCAGAGGCTGAGGATGAAGACAGCAATGATTTATTTCAGCACAAGTTTAGGAAAAGGCAGTTAGAACATAAGAATAGTAAATGGGATACAGTGTTAAAAGCTGTTAAAACAAATGTGCCTAACCCAAGCACAGAAAAGAACAATAGCTTCTTCTAGACGTGTCTGTGATAGTATGGTGTATTAATACTTTGCTTTTCTTTGGGGTCAGTTATCTTAATGTCTGTGCATAATGTCAATGTGATAAATTATTTATTCAAGTATAAAAATAAAGCCAGATCCAAAAAAGGATGTAGGTGCTCAAAACAGTATTTAAGGAGACTGAAGATGTCTACATCCAAAACTGTGATCCAGAAAGTAGCTGACTAATCAGGAAAGTGCCTAACTCCCCAGAGTTAGAACTCCTGACAGTTCCCAAGGCTTCTTTCTAGGTCTATTCCTGAATTTGGCCCTAAAGCTGTTAGTTATATACTTAATTATGATGTTTTCTGTTACAACTATTTTTAGAATTTCAGAATTTTTAGAAGTTCAAATTCCAATTCATCTAGTATTCAGATGTTTTGAGGGAGCCAATGGGCTTTACATAGACTAAACAAAAAAGTAAGAAACTAACCTGACAGATTCTTTGGAAGCTTTGCTGAGTAAGGACTGCAGGATCAGGCCTGAAAGGTAAGAAATAAAAAAAGATTAAAAAAAAAATGTAATATAAGGCAAGGACCATCTTCTTTGATGGATAACTATATGCAACTCTCAGAGGAATCATTTGAACCAGTATGCCTATAGCAATGATAAGAATGACATGCTAAATACTAGTAATTTACAACTTAATGTCCTTATATTGGTAGTGTGATTTTGGCCTTCCTGGTATCATGAAAACTGACCTTGCTGCTTTAATCTACACACTGGTTCTGTTATTTACTAGATATTCAGTGAATTATGTAATATGCAGTAATATACCAAATGTGGAAATAAACATGAATTAAACTGTGTTTAAGTATCTGAGTATATATGTTTCAAAAATAGTGCTAATAAACTAATTATGACTATATGTGGTTGCAGTCTTCTGTAGTTTGTTTTTGAATTTGGACAATTTAAGAGCTTAACATACATTAATTCTTCATGTAAGGAACAATTAGGGTTCCTGTTTATTTAAAAGCAAGGTAGACACCAGAAAATCAATTCACACTGTACAAAACTTGTCCAATCCTCAAAAACCACAGAAAGATACACTGCTAATCAGGGAGACTTGTACCTTAGAATTACATTGGACGATGCTCTGTTCAGTAGGGAGAATGCTTTCTCATCCAACTGCTTTATCCCAGTTTTGAGACTTTTAATCCTTGCCTGGCAAATAGAAAAAGGAGGAGGTTATCATTATTTATTTATTTATTGCCTATTATGCTGTACTTAAGGTGAACAATAGCTTAATATCTAATGGTAGATGACCTCTGAAAAGATTCAGGAAGCCTTTGGAGTTTCTTTTCACTCACCAGATTCACTGATGCCTTTGAATTCCATAGCATAAATCCACAGCAGCTGTCACTGAAAATGTTTACTGTTAAGACTGAAGCTCCATTCTGCCTTTGCCTCCCAAAATCTGAACAGGCATTTGGTATGTGTGACTTGGTAAAATTAATCCCAAATAACCTGAGGCAAAGAATAAGTACTTGGCTGCAGCATTCAAGCAATTAAATGGGGTATGGACCTATGCATTGCTGTATGACTGTGTCCACAGACGTACTCCTTGATGCCCACCCACTTGGTGAGTCTGCCTCTGGACCAGGTTCTGACTGTGCTGTTGAGGTCTGGTGTGTACCACCACTCTTACCTGCCCAGGTGGAAAGTAATTTGGTACATGGAAAGAGAATCATATCAGTGTTCATTGTTTTTTCTAGACAGATAGGGAGCAATGAACATGTGCCAAAAAGCATGAGGCATCTGCCCTGCAAGCTGCAGGAGGACCTGCTGTGGGATCTGGTTCAGGACCAAGTCTGATATGACAGAGTGAAACAGGGAGAGTAAGCAGACAGAGTGAAAAAGGTAAAAACAAAGGTAACTGTAGTCACAGAAATTGCATTGTGGCTTCTTATATCTAATATATTTATTTAAATAAACTGTTCAGATTTTCTGAGCTACTGTGCTTCTACGGCTCCCTCTGGCAGCTGAAAATGGAATGTCCAGGTTCTCTGGTTAAGGCCAAACTTGAAAAAAATGCAGGTTTTTAATTCTTAAAGCCAGAAATGTTATTTCAAATTGGTGACAATCTGTACCATTAACACTAGATGGCAGTGAGTGATAACATTTTTGAATAAGTAAATTGGGCCTAAATGCATAGTTTCAAATGAATAGGACCGTCAACACGATTACAGCAGAAGTAAAGTAGTCATCAGTCATAATTTTGAAGTTTAAACCTTTCAAGCAGAAGCAGAACTCTGATACACTTATACACAGCAACCTCCCAGGACAGGGATTTAATCTTTTTTGAATTGTTAATTTTCTATTGGAGATTTTTTTTTTTTTTTTCCCCTCAGGCTTTGCTGCTTTCATTCATTTAGCAGCTGTTATTATGATGGAAAGTATGGATAACCATATCCATTCTTCCCACAGAGGCATCCAAACCTGACACGAAAGCCACTGCATTGTTTGTCTGCATAGAGGACAATTTGATGGTGGGAGATAAGAAAATTCCACATCTCCAAGTGGTTTTGTTTTATTTTATTTACTGTGACTTGGCAATAGCAGGATTGCAGCCTGTTAAAATTCATAGCATCTGCTCATCACAAAACAGTGACCTACCATGCAGCTTGGAGATCCAGTGTGGGTTTAAATCCCAATATTGGCTCATGGTTAGGATGCCAATGCATATCATGGCATATAGAAGTGATTTTATTTAATGACAAGCTTCTGAAAAAATGTAGAGTGTATCATAATACATTTTAAAAAGAAAAATACATTCATATAATCAACAATCATTCACACATATAATGTAAAAGCCATTATTAAAGTAGACTGGTAATATTTTTAACCATCTGGATTTAAGGAAAAACGATTATATATATACAAATATGGTATATAAACTGGAGAATTTATATACAGATAGATAGTTGAGTAGATATTGGGATCTATAAATATATTGTTATAGGTATTTTCTCCTGGTTTTAGTGCACTCTCAGGCCATGAGGGTAGAGTGACAGAGGAGTAGCCATTTCCATTTTGGTGATAGTAGGTCTATACAAACCAAGGGAAAAAGTAAAAAAGCTTACAGTGTTTGGGATACATAGAGCCTAGATTTTAAGCTTAATGAAGGAGCAGTTCTCAGCAGGTACAACAGTGGATAGAAAACAGTTTAACCACACGTATGTTAATTAATATGCAAACAAAAAAAACATTTTTGTCAATGTTTTTTATATGGAAAAGCAAGGTATTTTATAACTATCTAACATCACAATATTGAATTAGATATTTTACTTTGTATGGAAATAATCAGACTGCGGTTATTTGATTGTCTCGTGATAGAAATATCTAATGGTCTCAGTGGTCACAGCACTGAGCCTGCTGGAGTTCAAGAGTCATTCTGACAGCACTCTCAGACACATGCTCTGATTTTTGGGTGGTCCTGAGCAATGCCAGTAGTTGGACTTGATCCTTGTGGGTCCCTTCCAACTTGGGATATCCTATGACTCTGTGACAAGTTTCGAGCTTACAAAACTTAGTACACTTATTATCAATCAGAAGCCAAATCACACATTTAAAAAGAATTGTGTAGGTTAAAGTGAAGATAGTGGGTTATTTTAGACATCTCTACAAGTAATCCTGTTGGATACATCCATATATGTTAAATGAAAGCGTTATGATGTGAATTTTTCCACATAGGAGTTATCTAACTATAGATAAATTCAAATGAAATTAATTCTTTGACTGTGAATGTATCTGCAGCCTGTAACTGGTGTTTATCTGCATCTGACCTTCATCACCCACTTCCATTTAACAAGTAGCTCAGTGCCAACAGATCTCTAGCATGTACTTACATGTGTGTGTAATTCATCTTTTACTTCACTGTTTCCTTTCAAATTATTTTTCATGTTCACCATTTAAGTGTCCTAGTAGTCTTTCCTAAAACATCCAAATGCCAGAAGCATTATGGTGATTTCACTGTGGCTAACTAACCCATGAAGAATGCTATCAGTGTTGTAACTGTTAATCTACGTGGAAGTGCTTCCTGCTCTTCAGTCAGGGTGTAGAGGGTACTGCAGGCACACATACATGCCATTTCTCTCTCTCTCATAACTGTATATCAAGTGTTTCTGATAGCAAGGTAAGTAGTGTAGCTCATTTCCTGCTGCTCAGCAGCACTCCTCAAAGAACAACAGTGTGAGTCAGGCAATGTCATGTTCTTCCACCAAAGCCAGGACAGGGACATTCTGGGACATCCCCAAGAGCTCTAGGAAGGTCACAAGTTCGGCCAAGAAATGCTTGCTGCTGCTGTGTGATTTGTCAGTGTGAAACAAATCAGCAGGGCTGTGCAATATAAGTGGCAGTGTAGTGGTTGTGGAAACCAGAGGTCCAGAGGTCTGGCTTTCTAGTGAATGCATCAGACTGTTGTTAAAATGTAAAAATTGTTAAAAATAAGATTGTGTCCATGTGAATTAAAATCTGTTGCAGCAAAGAAATGCATCCTTACAAGAGAACCTGAAGTAAGCAACTTGGAAATGGACTATAGTGAGGTTATTTTAGGATGGCAAAACCCAGAAGGTAGGTTATAACCCACTTCAAACTCTGCAGTGTGCATATTTGTGTCCTTTATATAATATTATACTACTGGAACAAAGACAGAGCTGCACGATAAACCACCTGCACGATATTATGACTCTCATTTTGTCTCCAAAGAAATAATCTTGCATTCTCCTTTCTCTACTGTGTAATGCCATGTTCTTACCTGTAACATCTTGAAGATGTGGCTGTGAAAAACAGATCCAAGTGAAGCCACGTCAGATCTCTGGACAATACCTGCTGTGTGGACAAAGGTATTGTAGAGGATGGATAGAGGAGAAAATCCCCACTGAAATCAGCAGTAAGGGTTTAAAACCTTGGGAGCTACAACTATTGGCGAAGAATAGAATTCTTTGTAATCAGAGAGATGGTCATCCTAACTGCTTAGGTTTTTGTTTTGTAAGAGGATATACCCATAAGCAGAGCATGCAGCTAGAGAAAAGAATAAATAAAATAAAATATAAAATAAAATAAAATAAAATAAAATAGGTGAGAGAACACCCCTAATTGGAGGACCTAGAGAAGAAACCAGAGCAAAATTTTCCTTTAAGTTAATTCCCTTTTACACCACTTCATCTGTCAGCGTAGTGAAGGTTACAACATAGTATTAATCAATTTGAAGTTATCTTTATATCAAATGTCCAAAGGAAGGTGTCTCACTGTGGCCAGAAATTAGACCCAGGGCATCAGTAACAAATGGAGAAAGTGTAGGAATGTAGCAAACCCCACCCCGGAGTTACTGACAGCAGGAGAGTGGGGTTTGATCTCTTTTTGAAATTAAGGGGAAGCTGTTATGGATGCCATAGGACATGAGAAAATCTTTGATTCAGAAAATAAGAGTGCTACGTGAAGGCAGCATCTTCTGAGCTGTACAAAGATAGAGGGTGGTAAAGAGCTGTACCTCAGCTCACGAGGTGACAGAGAGCTCCTGAGCATCTCTGTGCTATATTTGTAGTTCTGGGGTTGGTCTGTGCAGGGGCAACTCAAGAATGTCTGAACCTGTTGCATAATGATGTTGGCACCCCTCCAGTTTAGTTTAGAAAGAACTGGGAAATGTAGCAAAGATAATATCACAATAATCAAGAGAGAAGTTGGTTCAGACACTTAAATAAGTAGCTCAGGAGGGGAGAAATCTCAGCAATGGTAAGAGTTTAGAAATCAAGATGGAAGATAATACAGGTGATGAGAAGCAATACATTTTGTATTGTCTGAAGAGCAGGAATCACAGCTTAGAAAGCAGAGCAAAATTTAAAGCTATTCATATCAGAAATAAGTAATAACATTCTTAATATTTATTTATCCAGAGAGGTGACAACAGTCTGAAATTGTTCAGTAGCAGGAAACGGGGGACTGACAAAAAGAGAAAGTGCAAAAGAGCCAGAAAAAAAAAAAAATGAAGGGAGAGAAACTGGGAGTGACACGGACAACAGGGTAATAATTCTAGAAAAGAATGAAGGCCCCAGGAGGCCACCTGTCCAGTCTGAGTACTACGCTGGTACTCCAAGGACCATCTGATTCAGCTGCATTCAGCCATGCAAGATTGAGGACAAGGAGAGCTAAGATCATTTAAACTTTTAAAGCCAGGAAGCACTCTTCGCAACTCAGTCCTAATGACAATGCTTGGAGCTGGCAATGTCCACAGGAACAATTTGGCAAGGAAGCATGGAAGCGATGGATAGGCATAATGGACTGCAGCGTAATTTCTCATCACTGAGCTGACTCCCTGCCAACCCGCATTTTAACATTTATTAGCATCTTTTCCCCATGGCCGTGATAATTACAATTGCATTAAATGGCTGCAAGTAATCATGGTAAAAGTTACCACTGATGCTGTTACTGTGTCATGAGGAAAGAAGCATCTATTTCAAAGGATTTTGTCTACCCCCTTTCAGCTGGAAGGTAGGATCCACATCTGTGCAAGAAGAACTGAAGGATGGTAGCTTCACCCTAATGATGCAAAGGGATTCTCAGGGCAAGGCATAGCTGCATGTTCTTAGGCTGAAACAGTTTGTGTTGCATTAGCACCAATCAGCCTTCAAGCACTGTTTTGACACTAGGGCCGTGCTCTCTCAGAAGCATTTACTGTTCTGCCTCTTGCTTTGTGTATTGAGCCCCTTCCCTCAGTGCATCTGCTGCTGCAATGCCACCTCCAGCCATCATCTGTGTCTACCAGGCCTCTGCTAGGCGATGAGACCAAAATGATAACCACAGCTGGGTGAGTCCTCTCAGCACTCAAACTTACCAACAAAATTCCTACAAGTTCAAAACTGAAGTTACTTGAAAAACAAGTATCAAAACTGAAGAAATTCAAAGTGAGAAGGAACAGACAGAGTTGGATTCATATTTTCAGCTTGGGTAGAGTACTCAGCCAAGGCACTGACACCTTCATTTTGTCATCCTGTGAGCAAGGTATCTGTAGGTAACAGGTTTGTATGCATGCATTATATTTTAGATAAAAGCTATAAAGCAGAGAGATCTTATCATCCAGAACCCCAGTTTGCTTCAGTAGGAGCTCTCACATACCTGTGGTGATGACAAGACTGTAGTATTTCAGTTGTTCAATACTGCTCCGCTGCATTAACAGGATCAGGAGAGAAGTAATTTTGCTTTGGGGAAATTTCAGCATCTCTTCTGGTCTATGCCACTGCAGAATCACAGCATCCAGGGTGTTATACATAAAATCTATATTCCTCTGTAAACAAAACAGATTCCTCTATAAAACAAATAAATAGAAGTAAATTAAGTACTTGCAAGTTTAAGACAGATCTTGCTGGGAGCATGATGAAGAGACAAAAAAAAAAAAAAAAAAAAATTGTTCTTGTCAAAAGAAGCATTGTTATCCTTCAGCACAGGCTCATTTCTCACATTTAGTATGACACATATGGGATGCATATCACTTAGAGAAGAAGATAAAATATGGGAATGCTGTTCCTTCATCCTAACAAGCTAAGAATAAAAGTCAGTGCCTCCTAAATATGCTGTTATCCCAGAGCTGTTTTGGTCACTGTTATGATGAGCCTCTGATGGAATTCAAGCATTAATGAACTACATTCATTGCACACCAGCACATGAACTTGTAATACCGTTACTAATTTTTGATAGGAAATTTAACTTTTAATGTAGAAAGAGAAGTGTAATGAGGTTTGAGTGTGGCCTGGACTGTCTTCAAGGACATTTTATTTACAGTGAGGCCTCACTTTGTTTATTGCCAAGTTAAGGACTGTGCTGGTAGTTTTGTCTCTTGTCTGGCCAGAAGGTGGTTTTGTCTGGCCTTGACCACAAGACCTCAGCCTTTCTAAAGCAAGGAAGGGACAATTTCTGATTCTTTGGGGAAAGTATCAAACCAGCCCCTTTAAATATGGAGTATGTGAAGTAAAAGAAACCTACCTATGGCAGATGGGTCATGTCAAATGAAATGCTCCTTGACAAAATGCATACCTGAAAGCAAATGTGTCCTCAGGGCAGTACTAGTCTATTCAGCAGAAGCAACATCTTGGCTCAATAGAGTTGCCTAAGGGTTGGATCCTTGCTCTGGCCCTGTGCAAGCATCCAGTTTTCAAGGAGTTGCCTCTGTTTCATTCATGCAAAAAAGCAAACTAGCTCTCTGTCTGAAAGAAACAGAAGCAACTTCTTTGAGCTAAGCAAAAAAATGGGTGAATGTGCATTTATGTCTGAACATCTGACTAGCAATGTTCCACATACTTACATTGAAATAATTAATGCATTTATTTTTGACCATTTACAAATACATGTATCATTACTTTAACTATTATGTATATGATGGCGCATATATATATGAAATAAATGGCTGGTATTTCATACCAGTGAGAGTGGCAATCCATGCACAGGGTGATAGTGTGGCCCCCATCTCCAAATGGAGGATGAGGGGGGGCACACTACAGCCCAGAGTAGAGGATAGGGGACTGCCTGCACAAAGAGAGATAGTCAGCAGGCAGAGGGGCACCTCTTCTCTGAGATGTGTGTGATGGTCTGGATCTAGTCCTCAAGGGCCAAAATGCTTCCATTGTCAGATTTTAGCTGTTTTGTTAAAAATATTTATTTATTTATTTATTTATTCCTGCATGCAAAAGAAAAGGAGAGAGCTTGACTCTCAGCCTTCTCTAGTAAGTTTGTAGGAGGTGCTCTGAGCAGGTGTACGTTGCTTGGTTTTGAGAAAAATCTAAAATGCTTGCCTAGGATTAGTGTTTCAAATCCATATTTCTTGGAAATCTGGTCCACGTCTGAGCATTGACTATCTCTCCCTTAAGAAAACTAGCAGATATACCTGTAAAACATGCACTGCTTCTTGAAGAAGTTTCACATACAAAGGAAAAGACAGTTGTGCATTACCTCAGCCTTTAGCTTCAATCCACCAAGCTTTGCTAGATAATAGAGATGGGCTGATTTCATTTCATTACAACTTTTTCCCTGGCTAGTTATAGCAAGACTTTCTTTCTAAGCATGAAAAAAAAAAAACAAAAAAAAAACTTTAAAACCTTTCATGGTTCTTAATTAACGTATTAATCTAGTCAAAAGATTTCAGTATTTTTTTTCATGCCTTCATCTGAAGCAAATAAGTGATATTTTGCTTTGAAGACTTCTCTGTTATTCTGTAATATAAGTAAATAATTATTAGGAATGTAAAAATATGCTCCAGTTATCGTAGATGACAAAGAGAAAAATGACTGCAATCAGAACCCTGCATCTCCAGCCTCCTGTCCTCCAGGCAGGACGGGTATTGTGGAAGGGCTGAACGCAATCCAAAGGTTGTGATGTTACAACCTAGGAAAATCAGTTGGAGAAGTTAAAGAAACAGTTTCCCACAATCTGTTACAGGAAGGCAAGGAGGAAATATGTCAAAATACTGTAACAGGATGTTAGAAAGTGAAAGTGATGGGCCACATCAGCTGTGGCCTGCATTTGGGAAGCCTCCCTATGACCTGGTGGTTCCCTGTGTCCATTCCTCCCTTATACCAAACCTGAATGTTCCTTTTGTATAGGTCCCATCTGCCTTTGCAGCAGCTGAGGTGGATCTAGGATACCTTCTCTTCTTGAGACCAGTCATACAACTGGTATCACTCCCAGGAAAGAACAGTTATAAGGCGGCACATAGGGGTGCTACCCCTCAAAAACCTTTCTTGTCCAGGGCACACAGAATCATAAAATGGTTTGGGTTGTAAAGGACCTTAAAGACCCTCTAATTTCACCCTCCCTGCCATGTGCAGAGCTGCTTTCCACTAGACCAGGTTGCTCAAGCCCCATCCAACTTGGCCTTGAACTCCTCCAGGGATGGGGCATCCACAGCTTCTCCTGGCAACCTGTGTGAGTGCTTCACTCTCTGAATGAAGAATGTCTTCCTTATATCTAATCTAAATCTTCCCTCTTTTAGTTTGAAGTCCTTCCCCCTTGTCCTATCATTACACCCCCTGACAAAGAGTGTCCCCCCCAGTTTTCCTGTAGGCACCCTGTAGGTACTGGAAGGCTGCTGTAAGGTCTCACCCAAGATTTCTCCAGGCTGAACAACCCCAACTCTCTCAGCCTGTTTTCTTAGGAGAGGTGCTCTGGCCTCTGATCATCCTCGTGGCCTTGAAGCCTCAGCCACATCCAATGTTTACCCTGAGCTATGTAAAATGGGTTTCTGCAGAGAGAACGTGCCTTATTAAAATTACTATTTTCTCAACTGTGTAACCTATAGATGTGGCCAAAGAGCTGAAGAAAGATCGATGTAGTGTTAGTGACAGTCAAGGAGAAGGTGCTATTTAATCACAAAAGGTCCAATGCACATATTAGCTGTGCATTAGCTAAGCTAATAGCTTAGCAATAGCTTAGCTGACCCAACCTGGGGCTATAGGCAATTATGGCAGAACTTAGAGAAGACAGCATGAAATGTGTAGTAGGACAGCTAGCTTAGAGGACACTGGTCATGTCAGGGTTTGGTATAGCAATGTTTTCAATGCTGTAAAGCTCTCTAAGTTTCACTGGTGAAAGAAAAGGCAAGGGGTGCTGAGGGAATTAAGGCTGGAGCCAATAGTCCACAAGGAATGTGAATCACTAAGGAGCTTTGTTTGTTTTCCAGCAGAATCATAAAAGCATCATCCACTTATCTGAATAAACACAACAATGCACAAATTATTCCTGAGGAACTCATAAAACATGTATAAATGACTCCAGAGATAAACAATAGAATTCTATCTCTAGCATGCATATTTTCTCATTTAAAAGTCTAATTTTTAGTCTTCTGCCTATAATCCTGCTTTACAAAATAGTCTTTAAATAAAGACCAAATGGTTGGGAAGGAACTTGCTCTTGAATTATAAAATCAAGTAATAATACTTTCCTAGGCTCACGGGTTTCTTCCCTTTTAGCCTTTAGAAACAGTTAAAATGTCTAACTAGGGAGGAATGAGAGGGGCTGAAAAAAAAAAAAAAAAAAAAATCACTTAAGCTTGGATATTTGGTTTACTTTATGATGCATCTAAATAGTTAGGGTCATGAAAGGCAAAATGCTTCAATGAGACTAAAAAACCCGTAAAGGTGGGATGGTCATTCCTAGATTCAGCATCTACAACCTTTCTCTGTTCTCATAGCTCCTGGTACACCCTAGTGTATGCATTTGATAGTACTTCATTAGACAACAGCAGATAAAGGTGGGAATTAATTATTCTAGTTATTCTGGCCCCCATGACAAATCCACTATCGATTTCCTTGAGAACTGTTTCTCTCAAGCAATTGCTCCTTTGAGAATCTCACCTGGGGGCTAATTCTCATACAGCTGCACCTTACACCACACTGCCCCATGATGGCTTTCCTGAGCCCTGACCCAGCCCAGGCATACTACTCCAAGCACTCTGAGTTCACCTGTGCCTCCACCCAGTGGGCTATATTGCTGCGCTGTTTTATTCAAATGGAATGAGATAGCCTTAGGGTAATTTATTTCAGGTAGTCCACTTCTAGGTTATTAGGGTTGTTTTTCACAGTGAATCTTCTGCAGTTCCCTGCCACATTCATCTTCATGTTGTCTAGGAACTTAGAAAATGCTTGAAGTGCCTACTGACTGCAGGTGACAACCCCAGTCCGTGGCTGGGAACACAGATATTCCTAGCCTGATAAAACTTTGGAAATAGCTGGTAGATTCATGCAAACCTCCTAGCAAATTATGCTGGTTTTCAGAATAAGTGTGGGATGTCTGAGCACATCCATGGGAGAATTGCCAGTGACATTTTGCACTGTTACAGAACTCCCCGCTGAGCACATTCTTAGATGAAGGAGCAGCAAAACTTGGTGTCTTGCAGCACTTGAGCAGAAAGTACGGTCCCTTTACTGTTCAAAATACTGTTTGTTTGTTTGTTTGTGTTTGATTTTGGTTTGGTTTATTATTTATTTATTTATTTATTTATTTATTTATCAATTTTCTACGTTGGTCAGTGCTAGAACCTCTGTGCTAGCACAACACTTATTTCTTGGTTTCTATCAGCAGTTTTCCAGGGAAGCAAGATACAGTGAACCATGGTTGTGACAGCATTACTGACATCATTAGGAGTACCCTTTTTACATGAGCACCCTGCTGTCCATAATCTAAGTTGTCTGGGCTCCTTCTGAGGGTGCCTGGGGGATTTGCTCAATTTTTGCCAGCAGTGCCAGCTATTCTCAGGGCTGAATACTTTGGTGGCACCTCAAATTCTCCATAGTCCCCGAGCACATCCTTCACCCACAGCAGCATCAATTGGGTAAAATGTAGTGTTGACCCAAGTGGTTGCCCCAGACTGCTGCGAATTTTTGACTTGCTGCAGAAACTGGACTTTTACCAACTTCTTTGCTTTTTGCTGGTTAAGTGGCCTGTGTTCTTCCTGTAACACAGCCTCAGTATGTTTATAAGGAGAAGCATATATATTACTGTGGTGGTGTTATCAAAATAGGAGGGTTTTCACAATCACCTTCTACACCAGAACCAGCAAAGCAAAGGAAAGCGGTGAATGGCAAAAATGTGTAACAGGTGGCACAAGCACTGCAACGTGTGTGGTCTTTCACAAATTGAAGCCATATGAGATTTTCTGAAAGGCTTTTGGAGTCACAGAGCCTCGTAGATGCCCAGTCTGTAATGTCTTGTGCTAGCACTCTGTAGCATTTGTAGCACAGCTCGCAGCCATGGGAGTGGAAGGATGGTGCAACTGCCCTCAAAGCCACCAATGACTGTTTATCCACACCTTGTATTAAGAGCTGCATAGAAACTACAACATAACCATGGCTGCAAGTCCCATAGGTTGTTGAAAGCAAAGGAAAGATTTGTTTTACTTCAGAGAGCTTGAGTTTACCTTCCAAGTGTGGCTTGATGCAGGAAGCAACTTGAAGATGACTCAGGCATAGTCACTATAATGGATAGACCAAAAGAAAGTAGTTCCAAGAAGGACAGAAAGTTGGAAACCGATAGGCTATTCTTCAAAGCCCATAAATTAATTTGTCTTTTGGTACAGACGGAGGATTGCTTGAATTTCTAATCTGATGACTGTATTTGGCCTCCTTTATGGTAGCTGAGAGCACTTGCACTCATAGTAAACCTTAAAACATCCTTAATTTACTGATGACTTGGATGACTAACTTTAAAACATCCTTTCAAGGTTGTTCCTTTTTTTTGGCATAAGGAGTCTGAAGAAAAGGTTTACGATTCCGTCCTCATCCGGTGAAGGCCTAACCTTATAAAAGGATTTCACGAAATACAATAAAGAGAACCCCATTACAATCCATGTAAGACAATACCACTGGCCCTGGGAAGCTGTTCTCTCCATCTCAATATATAGTAGAAACATATCTATTAGAAAAGAATAGACTCTTCCTTCCTAGTGAAAAAAAAATAAAGATCTGAGTTTCAATTATGATACATATATTGTATTTTTAATTATAATATGTCACTTTAGCAGCCTAAAAAAAGCTTTTAGATAGGAGTTACCATTCTTCTGTTTTCTCTTCAAAACAAAGCAAAAACAAACACATAACCACCATACCTAAAATAAAGCTTTCAATTTCTATAACAGTCAAGAAGCTAAGGTGCTTTGTAAATACTTCATAGCATCTTCATTAGGTTGCTGCTTTTAGAAAGGAAACAATAGCACATGGTCATTAGATTGTTTTAAAATATTTTTATAGATTTTTTTTTCATCAGAAAAAAAGGATTCTTGAAAATATAAATAATACACAAGAAAAGTAACATTTAAAATTTTGTTTTATTTTGAAAACACCCTATTTTTTTAAGTTAGACGGTATTATTATTTAATTTTAATTTTGACATTTGAGATTAATGAGTAAATAAAAAAGAAAAGATAAATACTGAAGCTGTATAACAATGACCAGAAATAGGTACCAGAATTCACTGTACAGTGGTTTTATTTATTTATTTATTCATTAAATAATGATCAGCTCTGTGTGCTTTATTTTGGATTGAGATTTGTAATTTGCTGTCTTCATTTGGCCCATTAAATATATTTTTTAAACCTGCACAAAGATGTAGGAAGGTGCACCAGACACAGCTGTCTCTAACTGCGGATTTGTCTGGGTGCTCCCACGTTGCCCATCATGCAGATGGCTGGGGCCAGGACCCCTGGAGCTGAAAACACTGCTTTCCCCATTCAGCCCCTGGAAACAGAGTTGTGCGAGCTCCTCTGGATGGCCTGTGGAAGGTGGAGTAACTCTCCTGCTCAAACAACTGCAAGAAGATCTGAAGATAGGGCACAAGCCCAGCTCTCTGGAACACTGTTTTAAGCCTTTGCTCCTCCAGCAAATGGTTCAGGATGATAGCATCAAGGAATACAGATAGAGAAAACTCTTTTTTTGTTCTTCCTGCCAGCTCTCCGTTAACCTCCAAGCCCTTTGGATTAGGAGTATAGTGAATATGTGTGTTTTGTACATTGTTTGTTGACTTCCAAGTCACTCTGTAATGCTCCTTTCTGGGAAAGTGAGCAGTGAGGACTGACTTTAGGGGAATCGTAGTTTGATGGATGTGGGAGGTTTTCGTTCGGGGAAAAAAAAAAAAAAAAAAAAAAAAAAAAGTTCCAAGTTTCTTGTGATTACTTTTTTGTACACATGCCCAGAGATGTGGCTATGGGCCCACTTAGAGCTAATTAGTAAATACATTCAAGGCTTTGGGTGTTTTTAAGGCAAATTTAACCCCCTCTATTATTCACTACATGGACAGTGGTGGTGAGTGGCTCACTGGTCACACACATTTTGTATTGAAGGCAGCATACAGGAGATGCCATTGTCACTCTTTGTTACTCTTGTCACTCTTGCTGTAACCCCTGCCAATGATGTTATTTGGCAGAGGAGAGTGACAGTATCAGCAAATTCATCATTAAGAGCTCATCAGTGGCTCTGCCTTTCACCCGTTCCTCTCTTTCTTTTGGGACACTCCAGACACACTCGACGCGATGCTTGCCCACATCTGCATGTCGCCTGTGCCCTGAACATCATGTCCCTGGCATGGACAAGGCTGCTCTCTTCTCTTCTTCCTGCCCCAAAGGCAACCACCCTGAGATGTGACACCCTACCCTTTCTTGCCTTCCGTGGAGAGCCCTGGGAGCTATTAAAGCACTGTTATAAATCATGGTTATTAGCCAGCTGACTCATCTTACAGCACTGAGAAGGAATCTCTGATCTCCTGAGTGCACCGTGTCTCGCACAGAAAGCACTGGGGTGTTGATAAATTGTTGTGGAGGCCTTATCTTGCATTTCTAACAGCAAAACTCGACCTGTGTTTCACTCTTGCTGTTTATATATCTAATCAAAGTGGGTCAGGAAACGTGGAAGACAGCACCAGGGCTGCCTGAGAAACATAATATTTGTCAGAGAGCATTAACTCAGCCGCTCTCTTTCAAGGAATGATAGATGAAGTGTGCCTGAAACTCTGTTTAGATTATGTGAAGTAATGCACTGGTGGTTACATTCATCCTAAGCAAATCATTTTCACTCACACGAGCTGCCTTACAAAATTTTCCAATAACACTCTAGGCAGCCTAAAACAAAATGAAGTCTTCACAGGTCCTTCACGTGGGAGTTCCTTTCGGATCCCACTTGTACAAAGACAGGCAGATTAAGGAGACTCTCTATACATAAAATAGAGGTGGGCACCAGGCCAAAACTTGGATCAGCATCGGGATCAAAGTTTGGGAGGTGCCAGGGTGAAAGCCCATGTCCATTGCACAGTATTTAAGCTGCTCCCAGAGAGCTGGACACCAAAGGAACCCCAGTAACGCTTTGTGAAATGGTAGATTGGCCTTCCCAGAGGATCTGAGAAGCTTCTGTGTCCCCACAGTCACACCAGCTAGGGCAGCCACCCATTTCCCTGCTGGGGAAGCAGACGAGGGCACCTCACCTCCTGCTGGGGACTTCTCCCTCACCCTGCTAGCTATACCTCCAAGCAATGGTGAGCCTGGAGGCATCTCTTGGGCCCCTTGGCTTGAGGAATGGAGTCCACCAGCTCCTTGAGCTCGTGAAAAAGAGAAATAAACCCATATGCTGCACTTCTTCCCCAGGTGAGTGCAGCACAGGGAGCCTGCCCAAGGCCATTCACCAGCAAAACAGGCTCTGGACCGATGCAAACCATGCTGCTTCATGAAGTGTAAATGGAATGGTTGCTCTGACAGAGAAGACTTTAACTTAAGCACATCTCCACTGAAGTACAGGGACAAGTACTAGGGATAATTATGGTTTGCTCAGTTTCATAATTACACAGGGATATGTCTCATCTGCACTCGGTGCCAATTCTATGCCAAATTTGATGTATTTGATCAAGTTTAATATTTTTTTTTTAGGGGGGAGTGCTATAATTTTCAGGGGAGGAATGCAATTAGATGAAGCCCAACAATGTTTCTGCTAGCCAGCATGTTTTTAAATAGAATTGAATTTACCTTTTTTTTTTAAAAAAACAAACAAACAAACAAACAAACAAACAAAAACCTTTGTTGACATCAGCTTCTGCCTTCACATGTGGTGTGGCTGCAGCAATTAGGAGTTCTGGGGATTAAGTAAAAGTCCCCTTTAAAACTTTTCAGAAAATACTTTGAACAAGAGAGGAAAACACTTAAGTCTGCTGCTTCTGTGCATGTCTTTTTGTGCTATGAAATATGACTTCAAAGAAAACCCTTCTGTTTCCATTTCAAGGTCTTTTTGTAGGGAAAGAAAGATAGGCAACCAGCACAGGAATGCCGCCTCCAGGAGATTTATTGGAAGTCTTGAAGGGCTCAGTAGACTGGGAAGGTAATTTCTGCATCCTACTGCACTCAAGACTGATTTAATTTTGTGTCAGTCCTGGAACTGCAACCAGAATATGAGCTGTGAATTTATAAATTGCTCCTCTGAGTGCCTGACCTTGCAGGGGGATGGAAACTAGAAGGAATTGGAAGATAAAGAGATCTTGCACAGCCAAACAGATGCATTTCAGTGGGGCAGTGGACCTCTCACTTGTTCTTCATTTCACCTTCAAGTGCTCCCACTCTGACAGGATGCCGACATTCTCATCAGTGTTCATGCTGCACACGTGCCATTGTCCACCGGGGTATGTCTGAAATTTCGATCTAGTTCTTCTGAATGGAGGACACAGCTACTGGGATGATACCTCTATCACCAGCATGGGAGCTGGAACATGAATTAGGAGAAACCATGTGCCTTTTTAAAAAGCTTTGTGTGTGACAATTATTACTAAGAATATATATATATATATCTTAATTTTAATACTGTAATACATGCAAAACTTGAAGTAAAATGGAAGTTCAGAGAAAATATTTATGGGCAGCAAATTTCATTCAAATAGCAGGAAAAATATTAATCAGTTGATTAGATTTGGGAATATACTCTGAAGGGGAATGCCGGAAGTACTATCATATGAGTCACTTAAATATACATTAGAGAAAGCTCTTGGGAAAGCATTTCAAAAAGTAGTTTGATTTTGGAAAAAATTAAAGAGAAAATGAGCTAATAACTCTGTAGGATTTTTCATTGTTCAGGTCCAACTCAAAAATCTATGATTCAAGTACTGAAATGTGTGTAATCTCTGAAATCCCATTAGAACTTACATTTCATTTCTAAAGAAAATTTGATTAGAATAAATTGCACTTTCTCAACATGAAATCATTCCTATACATAAGATATGAAGTATAGGGTGACTGCCCTTAAAAAGCATTTCAATTACCTGATATTAATATAAATGTAATACTGTTGTTGCAATAAGTTTAATTTTTATTTATTTATTTATTTTTCAATAGATCTTCTCAGTAACAAGCACAGAGCAATTTAAACAGCACTGCATATATCCAAATAATATTGTCTGATTGTGGAGACAATAAACACCACCATGCAGCAGATTCTTCATGTGGTGAATGTATAGTACAGGACAGGGACTGCCAAATGGCAGCCCTGATCTGTGGTGGGCTAGCTAGTCATATTCTGCTGAACCTTATCCTTGTTTCTATTTAATATTATTGCTAAAAGAAAGCTAAATTATTCCACAAATGTTGCCCCAATATCATCTTACCATGTAAGCACTCATTGCTGCACCAGGAATTCTATGCAATCAGTAGTGGAAAGCGAAGTGATCCATGAAATATGCTGGTAAGACAGAAAACCTGAAATCCCCCTGCTTCATATCCTATCAATAAAGTCTTACTGTATTATATATAGTTCATTAATAAATGTTATGTGTAATTAGCATTGGTAGAGCTGCTAGGAGAATTACATATTTTACCTTTATATTTGCTGCATTTTCCATTTCAGTGGTCATTTCACTGTTTTGTCTTTTGAAGGAGATATCTCAAGGACAAGCGGGAGAGATACCTCCTCATTCACCCTTTTCTTTTTCATTTACCACTGTGCACCAGTCATGGAAGGACTGTGACAGAGTTTTCTTGGGAGTAATATCTCCCTACATTGGGATATTTCAATGAAATTGGGAATAACCTCAGAGAATCAATAGAAAATGCAGTAAACCCCATATACTCCACATCTTAATGGGATCATAAGACATTGCACATTTTTTATTATAGAAATATGTTGGTCTGTCATTCTTTCCCTTCCACCCTCCATTTTGTCTGATTTTGACTATGCCTTATTCTTTCTTCATCTTTGGGATTTTGGGGTGTGGGGGAAAAGGGTTATTCTTTGTAGCTGACCCATTACAGCACTACTGCAACAGCCTGCTCTTTAGACCACAGTGAAATGTACCCAATGTGAAAATCCCATGTGAGACAGCCTACCAGATACCATCTTGGAAGCCTTTGACTTTATTTACTTTATTCTTACTTGCACTGGGGAGTTCACATTTTAGTGTGTATCTTGATATGTTCTGTAAAAAAATAATAATAATAAAAAAATAATAAAAAAGTAAAATGGTAGTTGGTTGAACTCAGCTGTAACTAGCAGTGGAAATCTCCAAGGAAACTTGCATATCATTTTATCTTAAATGGAGCCGATTGCCTTGCTTGCTCACCTTAGTGTTGTGATTGTACTCTGTGCCTGATGTAACATTTTCTTTATTATATATGTTGGACAACAGAAAACTGTAGAAATAAATAGATCAGCAGATGTCAAAGTGAGATTTAAACCTTTAAATGGGAAATCCATCACTCAGATGCTGAATAGGACCGAACAATACCCTAACTGAATAAGCAAATTATCAAGGAAAGTTTTCATTTTGTGTGTTTGTGTTAGCTAAACAAGTGTGATATCCTAACTAGGAACTGAACAGATAGGGGCTACTGAAAACTCTAGAAGGACCAATCAAAAGGAAATTACAAAAGGTTAGAGCTGTATTGTTACAGTTGAAATATCGATCCCTTAATCTTAGCTAGAGACTAATTTATTTCTTGACACACAAGCTAAACTTCTTGTCGTCTAACCATAGAGGACTGAGACCCAGTCCAATCTGGAATTCAGGATTCTGTTTACATGACAAGTATTTAAGTTCAGGAGAGGAATTCACAGGTGTCTTCTCATTAGAGAAGATCAAGCAGTCAGATTATAACATTTATGGGCATGCATTTGGCATTTCACCCCCTACCCCATCTCATTTTGCACCAACCAAAAGGGGCCAAGAGTTTGAAGCAGCTCTCAAACCCCCCCCTCTGTCCAGGAAAAGGGGATACCTTTGGAAGAAAGCTGTAAGTCACCTTCAGGGGACACCATGGGGCTGTATGGGCAGCATACTCTAGAGGCAGGGAGCTACATCTCCAGGGCTTCAGCTATTGACAATACTTTCTGAGATATGCCCCAAACCCAAACTACAACCTTGTGCCTTTGAAAGGAAGATGATGGGCAGAGAAGGAAGAGAAACACTGTAAAGTTTACCCTTCACACACAACAGGGTTTATCAAGATATGAGAAAATCGCCAACTGGATTTTCAAGCTCTTGCACTACAACAGCTGTTTTAAAAACCTTTATGTTGACCCTGGGTATTGGGATACTTCCTTTTGGCCAGATTATTAATGACATGCCCTAAATGAAAATGTCAGGCATAACTTTAGCTTGAAAAAATGTTGTCTTTGCTAGATATGCAGAACCCTGAATTATTGCAGAAAAATCTCTCTAGCCAGCAACCAAATAGGTTGTCTCTGCAGTGGCTGTTGGTGAGTCACACTAACTGCTCCTTTCTGCTGCCCATATAACAGATTTATTCTAAAAAAAAGTGATATATTTCTCCTCTGTCTGCCTACAGTATCAGCAACTGGTGCATTATCATCATAGAAACTGCTGCATACTCAGCTCTGAAAATAAGTGTCACTAGAAAAAGTCTGTTGCATCTGCAACTTGAGCTGGGTTAAACCTAAAATACAAGAGCTTTGGCCATGCCCGTTGAAATCATCTTTGTGTCACTGCACTATAGAGTTGTTATTGTTGATGCTAACATGGAATATTTTTTATGGTTAAAAACATCACTTGGAGACAATACAGATCCAGTGTTATTTCTAACAATTTCAGTTTTGTGTCTTAAAAAATGAATTAATGCTTCCACCAATATTTAGACCTGTTCTGCTCCAGAGAACATGCTGGGCTAATATGTTTTTATTTGTAGTAAGATTAAAAAAGATGATGCTTAAACTGTGATATAGCTTGATGTTAACTAAGAGTCATCTATCATAATTTTCTGGCCAAATAGAAACTCAGCAGACCTTTAGTATAAATGGCTTTGGTGGATAACATTATGCATCGGCTGGCACTGATTTTACTCTTCTTCCATACACGTTTTTTATTTTCTGATATGTTTGCAGGAGATGTATAGTTCTTACAGTGTTTTATGTCCTCTGCACTGAGGACAGATCTATGTAGTGAAAACTCACTGAGGCTTATATGGAGATAAACACCTTGGGGGTCACAGACTGGAAGATCTATTTCATTTTTATTCTTAATTTTTCCCATTGTGATTCATGTATTGTTTTGACTGCATGAGTAACTCACAATGTGGAGTTCTGCACACAAAACAAAAGAAACCTGTTTCACAACTCTTTATGAAAGAACCACCCAGATTGTCTTGTTGTTATCACAGTTTTCCCAGCTGAGCAGGTACTTAGACACCATTCCCCTTCTACCTCTCATTGCAATTTCTCAAGTGTAATCGGGGGTGTTTTACAATAAAAGTTTATTCTGGCAAAAAAATAGAGTCTGTAAAGTCCTTGAAAAAAATCTTTCATTTGGCTCTGTGGTATTACTGTTTCAGTATTCATGTATATATTTTTCTTCCCAAAACGAGCAAAAGTACTACATGACATTCTGGTCATTTTTTCCTCTTTGGCAGCACTGTTCATTATATGGAACTTTCCCAAGTGGTTCTGATAAGTGGTAAGTATTTTTGCAAAAATGAATCATGTCAGCTACCTAAAGCACAAAAAATCAAACTGAAATAAATATTTTGGGTGAAGGAGGGGAAACATTCTGAAAATTCTCTATGTATTTTCCTGGGATCTGATCTTCTGCAATTTGTCTGTGAGCATGCTAAAAGACTTTTAACTGTTCCTGAACAAATACTGTTTTTCTTTAGAACTCTTCACTGTTTTATTCAAAAATATAGGGGATCCTTGGATAATTTGCCATATTATTATTCAGTTAGGGAATTAAAAGTCTGAGGAATGTCAAGGGATTATTATAACAGTATAATGAGCTTGCAGACAGCTCTGTTCTCAACAGCTTTCAAAAGCTCTTCTATCCATCTCAGTTACCCAAGTAATTAATTAAACACAGCTGCAGACTAGAACAACCACTGGGAAAAAAAAAAAAAAAAAAAAAAAAAAAAAAAAAAAAAAAAAAAAAAAAGTTGCTGTTTTGTTTGCTTTTCCTGCTCACTTCTAGTCAGTAGGAGAAGAGGAAGTCATGTAGGAGCAGTTATGACAGCTAAGGACTGTCTGCTTCACCCAGCGGCCTGAGATCCTTCTGAGTTAAGTAGCAGAGAGGGGCAAAATCATCTGTGCTGCACGACACCTACTAAAGCCAATCCATGCCTGCAGCAGGGGTGAATCTTTTAAAATCATTGCTGGTCTCATGTGACTATGTCCTGGAAATGACCTAAGGAGGAAAAGCCCTAAGGATCCTTGCCAAAACTCCTGTGTCATGTCTTTTTTACACGGTGTTAGAAATAAAGTACATAAGTGGGAAAAATGGAATAACTGAAGCAGTCTGATTTTGGAAGGGAACTGGCACAAAACTGGAGCAGGTGACTTAAATACTTTCAAATGTTCCTGGAAGCAAGTGGTGCTGAAAAATAAAAATAAAAATAAAATAAAAAATACTGGAAATGGTGCTGTCTTCTCAACTGATAGATGTGGCAGGCTCAAAGGTGCTAGGGACTTGCAATAAATTCCTTTGGGAAAATTAGAAGGAAAGCAAACTGCTCAGCAAAATCACTCAAAATGTTCATGAATATCATGATCCATGGAAGAAAGTGGGTTTGGAAAGGTACATTTTCTTCCAAGAAGCCAGCTATCAGGACAGAAAAACGAGAGTTAAATGGCAGAGTTACATAATGAAGGTATCGTTAAATGTGAACCGTTAAGGCATGGACAAGCTGAGCAATGCTGGGCAGCCATGTTATTCTTTCCTTTTAATGGCCTGTACCAGCCAAACATAGCAAAGTCTGCAGAAAGAAAGTAACCACACTGCTCACCATAGCCAGCGTTACTTTGGGCCCTAGGAGCATGAAGTAACTGTAGAGGTAGAGAACAGTGAATCATGCTGTGTCTTTGTTGTCTTTCCACATATCAGCCAATTTCCTAGCAGAAAATGTGGAGAAGCTGTGGTTAGACTTTTCAAAGGGTGTCTGGAGATGCACGTTTGCTGTGACAGTCTTCCCTGTTCCACAGTAACAAATGGCCTGTTACAGTACAAAATATTTTATGAATTGTGTGATTGCTTTTCTAAAAAATGGCAACACTGTCAAGGAGTAAGAAAGCTCTCTACCTGGGTTGTTTGATTTTTTTTGTGTGTGTATTATTTTTTTCAATGTGTTCAATGGCAGGGATTCTGATTTGAAAATAAATGCGAATTTTGTCCTGGAAGGGGAAATCATTTATCCTCACAAGATACAGGTTGTGTGATCAGTGAAATGTCATCACTCATGTCCCATCCAGCTTTCTTCACTCTCTACATGATGATGGAGGTCTTGCTTGCTTGTCCTGCATGAGTCAAGGACCATAATGAGGTTTCCAGAGGCATGGCTGGAGCCTATGCCTCTTTCCAGACATTTCCAATGATATTTTAAGGGCAACCTAGACACATATACTTGTCATGAGCTTCTGTGCAGACTTGAAACTTTTCACTTTTTTCACAATTTTCAGCTTCAACTTTTGAAAGTAGATGTATAGACTGTAAGCTAATACTTGAAAGTCCTTTGCACTTTCCTGTGTACGTGAGGTGATGTGGGCTGAAGATTTGTCTTTTGTCCTAACTGGAAACAGGACTATGAGAAAGCACAGCCTTGTCCCCTAGTGATCAAGATGTTTGGGACGCAGTGCTTAAACTGTAGGGCTCTAGCTGCCCATATATGGCATATATGCATACTATGTATGTTACTGAGATGTTTTGTCTTAGAGGGAAGGCCCAGAGAACACGATTAACTAATAGAAAGAAACACAAAATAGCAAAATGGGTCAAAAAAGAAGTAATGGCTCTTAGCAAGATTCTTTAGGGAAGGAGACACTCTTCCAGATATCTGTATCTAGTATTCAAATCTGTAACTAGTATTCAAATTATGCAGTGTTGGATTCTTCTCAGTATTGCATAGATAGCAATAGATATCTAGATATCTATTGCATAGATAGCCAGCTGCAACAAGCCATCATCTTGTACCTTCCCTGAGATCCTGAAGTGGTATAGCTGGTGGGAAGAATATACTTTTGTTTTGTTTTGGTTTGGTTTTCTTTCTATCTTTTTTTTTTTTTTTTTTTTTTTTTCCCAGACCTTGAGATACTATGAGATCTAGCAAAAGTGGGGGTAAAGCAGTTTCCTTGTTTTTCAGAACATATATCATGCAATTTTTTTCAGGCCTTTCTTTAGGCAGTGTGGATGGGTTGTGCTATTCCTCCTTACTCTAAGTTAAACTCTAAGTTAAAAAGAAGGCTATGTCTGAAGGCTATATATTTGGTGATGTCCAGTAATAATGTCATTAATGTGCCCTCTATAGATTTAAAGGTGTACAATGACTGCCTTGCAGGATGCGGTAGTAGAGTCCCAGCTATCTTTTTATATTGTTTCTCTTCAGGCTAGTTAGTAAAGCCTTATGCTGGAGGCTTAGGAGAATATTCCCACGTCTTTTTATTCAGTATTCCTCATGATCTTCTTTCACTTTTATTTAACTGCATCATGTTTTAAGTGAAGGACCTTATTAATTTTGTGTATCTTTCAGTCTGTAGGCTTGATCAGTAGCCAGTTTCCATAATTCATTTCCAAGTGTCTTGTATGTGCTTCTTGGTTGACAGTGTCTCTGCCATATACTCGTATTGCACCTTCATGATGCACCGGTGGCTTGCCCACCGTAGCACTCTCTACAATTCTCATCACATGACAGGAAAATCTTGATTCCCACTGCAGGCCAGGCTGTGTTGGTCTGCAGCCCGCAAAATCTTCCACCTCTGTGTTTTGTCCTGGGTCAGGCTGAGTAGGATGATGGAAAATTATCAGAAATCACAATGCAGAGCTGTGGTGCACCTGATCTTGCATCTTCTGTGAAGAAATACCAGACTGAACACCATCTCACCGCTCAGTTATCTCTACCACCAGACAGAAAACAAACAAGGCAAAACAAGGCAAAGGACATTTCTGTCAGACATTTCCCACTATAACAGGTGATGAACATGTCACTGCTCTTGTTTTTCTGGTTTCTACTACAGAAATCAGATAATTAGTTTGTTTTAGGAACAGTTTGAAGAGAATGTCCATATATATATTTTAAAGACATAAAGACATTTTCTCTTTGTCACATCTGGGCTTTCTCACTGTTTGTTTTGTTTGTTTGTTTGTTTGTTTTATTTTTTTTATTATATTTTCCCAAGTTTCTTGCTCTGAGGTCAAGAGATGGACTCTTTTCACGCTCCACTCAATACCTGAGACTCACAGAGTTGTCATTCTTGACTGTTCCTGACTCAGGTATTGTGTGAGTCCAGGAGAGGTTTGATTTTCTTTATACAGTTCCATACTCCTGCTGATCTGAGACATTCCAGGCCATACTCAACCAAGCCTGTCTGCAGATCTGGAGTTTCTTTAAAAGGCTTCTTTGAACAACAGTAGACTATTTAGATGTAAATATGAGGAAATCCTTTCTAAAACACCAAATATTTTAGTTTTAAGCAAGCCTGATAGACATTTATGCTTTTATATTAAATTATCACTGTAGGAGGATCTGCCAAGGCTTTTATTACTGAAATGTTTGTATGCTAGGTTTTTGTCCTGATTTTGGCTGGGATATAGTTAATTTTCTTCATAGTAGACAGTATTGTGCTGTGGTTTAGATTTTGGAAGAAAATGTTGATAACACTCTGACTTTTTAGTTGTTGCAGAGCAGTGTTTACACAGAGCCAAGGTTTCTTCAGCTTCTTGTACTGCCCTGCCAGTGAGGAGGCTGGGGGTGCACCAGGAGCTGGGAGGAGACACAGCCAGGACAGGTGAATCAGTGACCAAAGGGATGTCCCATACCTTGTGGCATCATGCTGAGCTATTAATATGGGGTGGCTGGCCCAAGGGGAAGGGAGGAATACTGCTCAAGGATGGGATGCACATTGGTCAGTGGGTGGTGAGCAATTGTATTGTGCATCATTTGCTTTGCATATGTTATTATTATTACTATTATTATTATTTCTTTTCTTGAGCTGCCCTGCCAGCGAGGAGGCTAGGGGTGCACCAGGAGCTGGGAGGAGACAGAACCAGGACAAGTGACCCAGTGACCAAAGGGATGTCTCATACCACGTGGCATCACGCTGAACAGTAAAACTGGAGGGGTTGGCCAGGAGTGGGGCACTACCTGGGAACAGGTAGCTCCCTCCCTCCCTCCTTCCCTTCCTTCCTTCCTTCCTTCCTTCCTTCCTTCCTTCCTTCCTTCCTTCCTTCCTTCCTTCCTTCCTTCCT
>CM021766.1:124567855-124631502 GCA_011076525.1 Nettapus auritus | reverse complement strand
TTTCTTTTCTTTTCTTTTCTTTTCTTTTCTTTTCTTTTCTTTTCTTTCTTTTAAGTTTGAAAGAAAGCTGCTTACTTATTTTATAACTACATGCACACTCACAAGATGTTATTTTAAAGTTAATGCCTTTCTTCAGAAAATTGTTTTTGTACTGGAATGACTTGCAGTGGTTTGAATGGTGGCAATGCAGTTTTGGTCTTAGATAGCTCAGCATAAGGAATGTGTGTGCTTTCTCGTTCAGAAAATGCAGATAGAAAATTAAAAGAGGATATAGTCTCATATTAATAGTCATCCGAGATGTGAAATGTGGGACAAGTAGATAGTTTCTTTCCTGATCTTCACCTTTTGTTCGACATGTAGGCACTGTCTGGCAAAAGCCAACAGTATGTTGGAAAGGGAACTGTGACTGATGAAGAAAGCCTGGCCTGAATGTCATCGCTCTTCTTCTCCTGCACTGAGGACCTGTGAGCCCCCCTGAGCAGGGCACAATGTACAAGGCAGCATTTGAAAGACAGATTCTTCCACATCTACAGACTACATGTGGAGCTTTTACTCTCACTTGCAGCCTCACATCGGCACAGTCCCAGACAAAACCAAATGCAAAGTAGTGAATAGCAAGAGGTGGCTTGCTATTTATTCATTGTGAGAAGATGGTAGACCAAACACAGATGCATGACAGCTCTCCTGGATGCAAAACTCCTCCATCAGTAGGAGCTGGACACCAAAACCCTTTTTCTTTTGCACAGTGGTAGCAAATTTTCTAAATAATTACTCTACTCAGTTGTGGTGATGTGAGGACTGATCCCCAAATCAAAGTGAATGTATGGTATTGAGGCAATTATGCTGTTTCTCTTGAATAGTGTCAAGCTGCTTCATACCAACCAGCCAAAGGCCATGGAAGCTTTAAGCAGAAAGAAATTTGCTAGGCATAAAAGGTTAATCTGGCTCATTAAAGGCTTTAGTGTGCAAGAGAACCCCTGAGTGACTATAAAACATCTTTTTAAAGGACCAAATGAGATGAACTGTTGGGCCTTCTCTGAATAAATCTGAGGGTATATCAAGAATGGGTTGCTGCATCCAGACAGCTGTACAGATGTCCTTGGAATAGGCTGTTGGAAGAGCACAAGGGAAGTGAATTTGAACTTTACTGTATGCTGATCTACATTACCTTGAGCTCCACTTTGCCTAAATATTTTATTTATTATTATTATTATTATTATTGTTATTGGTGACCATCTTAGGCAAATCTCTGAATTTTTAGAGGCTCAACTATATTTTCTAGTTTGCTGAATGTAGAAAACAACCAAAAACAACCTAGAATTTCATTACCATTTTTTTTTTAGATCTTGGATGTTATCTTTAATCAGTATCTTAGAATATCTTTCTTGTAAACATGTTTCCTTATAGGCCAATATTCACATGCCCTAAAAGAGGCATTAGAGAAAAGAATCTGCTGGATCTCCACCCCAAATGCTCTGCCCAGCACAGGCATTCCCCTAAGTTTAAGCAAAGATTTGCTGGTGTTTTGCTTCATGCTTATCTGGAAAACGGAAGTGAATTTGTATCTACAAAGATCATCTAATTGTTTTGCATAAAATAATATGAGGTGGGTGGAAAAGTGAGCTATTCTTCCCATTATAATGATATGTGGGATGCTGATACTAAATTGCAGACAATAGCCTGCCTTTGTAAATTTCCACAGGGAGTCTTTTCCTGGCATGAAAAACACTTGTAATGGCAATGACACAATTAAAATTGGTCTTTCAGATCTTCCTTGCTCTGGTAGACCTTCTGCTTTTTTTTTGAAGTAAAAGGGAACTTTACTACTGACCTCAGTGGGGGCCTGGATACTTTTAAAAATGCTCCTTTTTCATGGCCTCATTTGCTCCATCTAAAACTGCAAAGGAGCTCAGCTGTATGGAGTCTCTTGCACTAAGCAGTCTTTTCCTCCATGCCTATTAAAAGAATAAAGATGTTTTCTTTGGCTAAGAAATTCTTGTTTTTACTTCTGTGCTTTCATATACTTTCGAGGTCAGCTGGGGCTGGCTTGTCTGAGCTCATAAGAAGTTTTTGATTAATTAGCAGAACCTCATTTCAAGATGTTGCTAGTAATTTGTAAGGGTGGGTTGAATCTTTTAAACGAAAAATCACTGCTCAGCTAAAAATAGAGAAACATTTACCTTAGTTCACTGCAAGATAAATCTAGACACATAAACAAAGCAGAGAAAGGAACAGTGCTCATTTATTGTAGCTTATGAATCTAAAAGATCAAAGAACTTACAAATGATTAAAAAAAAAACTCTGCAGAGCTTTGGTTTTATATGCTGTTTCTATTATTCTAGCGTTTCAGCCACTGTGAAATATTACAGTAACCTTAATTGCAATGCCAATTAGATTTTGAATGGATTCTGATGAGAAATGGGTAAACTTCTAAACTTCCTGTGTTGTGGAGGAATTTTGATTTGATTGTTCAGATCTATTTCCCACACTAACTTAAATAGTTATACTAACTTATGCTGACACAGATATAACTTCTCAAGATCAGCTCTTCACACTCAGTCCAACTTAAATGTATCTTAGAATTTGTTTGCTAAACTCAAAAATACGTAAGATTTTTATAAGGGAAAATAAATAAATAAGAAAAAAAAATATATATATATATGAAAATGAACTGAGACAATTTTGGTCCCAACTCTTTTCAAACCTTTTGAAATATCTGTATTTTAAAGAGATTTATTTTCTGAGATGCTATAAAATATAGCTGTGGTTATGTAAACTTAATAGACTTGGTATGTATAAGACAATTAATGATCACATATTGATGTTTACAATCTGAGGGAAGCCTGTTTTATTGTTTGTTCCTCTACCATCAATGTCAAGAACTCTATGTTAATGTGAATATGAATAATGGTTTCAAATTGGAAATGATGAAAAGTCTACAGATTGCTTCTGAGCATTGCAGTATGGATGCAGCCTGCAAACTGTGAATCCTTGAGACTAATGAGATATTTTGCTCTAACAGCATCAAATATTGCCGTCCAGACAGGGTGCTTCTGGCACTTGCATACAGGCTGGGAAGATGACAACTGGAAGGAATGAGGCCCCAAAAACACCTGCCCTTGCAGCAGTAGGAAACTGATCTTGTGGGATATACATTTGTGATCCCACGTGACAGATACCACAACTGTGCAAGTCTTGGACTCTCTCCCCTTGCTGCTTGGAGAGGATAAACAATCTTCCCAACCTTACCTTCTGCCACCATACCATGTGGTCCTGGTGGCCCCAGCCAAACTCCACAGGCTCCCATGCTAAGTAGCAATTTACTTGAAGTGTGGTCCTATTAATCATGAGTAAAATTTTTAGGATCCTACTAATTCTGTAAGAATTATGACCCTATAGCACCAATGTGCACTTCCAGTTCTGCAGCTTATTTCCAGACATTCTTCTGGGAACAAGCAGGAAAGCAACATGACACAGAGATGTCCACGATAGGCAGTTTATGAGAAAAGAGCAATTTTATTAATAACTCAAGATATTCCCTTATATGAATGAGATTTCTGAAAGCTAGCTTAGCCTACCCACACAGAGTTTACATGCGATACTTAATTTCAAAGCAGATTTACCCTGGCTGTGTATGTGCTTATAAAGATAGAAATCTGTTTTCTCCTAAGGTCTTAGTCTCACTACACAGAAAATGCCTCACAAATTGACTCCAGCAGAAAGCCATTACCCTACCCTGCTGCTTTATCCCCTTACAGGATGTGATTTGGTTTATAGCTGCAAGATGAATTTAGCTGAGATGAACAGAATAATTTGCACAGTAATTCATATCCTATAACACATCGATTTCATTTATATCTATAGCATATGGGGGATTTCTTTTATACAAAGTCCCAATAGTACTGTAGAAGTGGGCTGTCCCCCATTTTTTGCCATCAAAGACCAGAGATACTACACAACACATTGAGAAGCACTAAAGAAGTAATAATATTGCTTCTTTACTTTATCTAACTCTCTGATATTATTTGTCCACTCCTATGGTTATCATGAATTCCTGGACAAATATTCCAAAATCTGCTTCCAGAAAGAACCTTATCAATCTTTCCAGCACTGCACAGTCTCTTACAGTGCTCCAAGGCATGTGTATGCAGTGAGCAAGTAAAATAGGTAGAGACTTTTCAGAGCTTCCCCATAGTACATGCATAGTAGCGATGAAACTATGATGAGAGCACAGCATTAAAAATGCCCTTTGGGGGAAGCTTTATGATAATTATCAGCTGTACCTGTCCCTATGATGGGCATTATCTGACTATTATAGGACAGAATGCAGAACTGGTTGCACCTGCAATTTCAATTGTACCTTGAGGAGAGAGGCTGTTCCCTGCTAGCTTCCTTGCAGGCCACTCTAGACCTAGAGATCCCTGCTGAAGGAGAGATAACTAGGTTTGCCTTTTCATGTCCTTCAGGACTTTTCTGGAAAGATGGATTGCTAAAGATGCACTGTCGATTCAGCATCTTTCCACAGCCTGCAGGGGCCTTTAATCTCCCTGTGTTTGACCATCTTGAGAATCACTTTATCCAGATGATTAGACCCTCTGATTGAAAGGAACTAGTGCTAGTTATGCTCAGCAGAGGAAAAGTCTCTGGCCATGCACCATAGTGTAATTTCAGCCCTTCTCAGTACTTTCCCTACATATTAAACTTTAATAACCTCAGTGTGGCAGGAGTTCAAGTCTACTAGCTTTCGCTATGTTTCTGGATGTTAATGCTAATGTCCATTTGCAGCTCTGCTGCACAGGAAAATGTCTATTTAAAAATGCTAATGATTTGCAGTTGTGACTTCTAATGCATCAAACACTATCAGTTTTTCTTAGCAACATTTAGGTTTGCTCATTCCTACGTGTTTCATTATGACAATTTTCAATATAAATTTTGTTGTGCTTTTTATGACAGTCATTTGAGATGAAATTTTGCAAATTTACAAACACAAACTCCAAAATGTACCCAGGGGTCTCATTTGCCTGTACATAAATACTACAAATACTTTGTAAAAGCATAGAAATGATTGGAGTTGCACATGTGTCGTTTATTGCGAGGCAGCAAGTAGGCAAACTAAGAGAGGGCCACATACAGGCATGAAATCTGTCCCTGCTGTGATTTTCCCCTTAAATAAAATACATGCTGAGCTCCATGAATCACTTGCAGGATCTTTGTCTAACAAGTGGTGTATATTACGAGTGAGGCCTGCTAGGCAAGGTGAAGACAATATGGGCAATACCATGATGAAATTAACAATTAAATCTAGAGTAAACCTTTAAAAAGGGTTTCTTATGTACTTGCTTAATCTTAGGTAGATTAGCAGGTAAAGAAACACATTAATACATTGCCTTTGATGAAAAATGAGAAGTATGTGATTTAACTTAAATCCCCAAAAGCTAAGGAAATCAAGACTTAAGTCAAGTGAAGAGATCTGGCTGCAAAGCTGGAATCCAGATCTGCATCTGAACTGCTCCAGGTTGAAAGGATTTTGGCACTCAGGTGATTTTGATTTGGTACCTGTCCTGAAGTGAAAATTTCTGCCCCATTTAAATACACAGCTGGATTTAAACCTCTACTCAGTCCATAACTCGTGGTTATTTTTCTGTTAAACCTAATATTCTGTTATGACTTTTCATTTATAAATTATTATCAGTGCCCCTTATGGCTTGTCACCTTTACCAGATTGCTTTGGGAGGCTGGATCCTGCAAATATATGAATATATATTTATAATCTTCTACTGGTATCCCAAGTCCAACATAAAGCCAGGGACACTTTAGGCAGCTTTTCTTCCTTTCCTGAAGATCCATAATACATTTTTGGATTCCATTTTCCAATGATTACAATAGTTTGTGAATCCTTTAAATATCTTCTATCAGATAGATCCAATAAAGAAGACATAGCAGTGTAGTGGGCTGCCAAGCACTGTTACCAAGCCAAAAATGTGAACTTTCTACTGATAGGAGTAGATTTGTAATTTGATGCTTGCTAATGCTTATGAAAGTTTGTCTCTGAGTGCAAATGGATTCATAACCTCAAACTTAACACTATTTTGTGCTCTTCTAGGTAAAAGTTTAGACACTGCTCTTACAAAGTATTTCATCGGAGTTCATTGGATTTTATATGATATATTTAAAAAGAATATTAGCCATGAAAGATAATACTGAAACACATTTATCTCTTTTCTAAAGGGGCACAAACTAAACGGTGTTTTAACCAATATATTATGATTCTGATTCTGAGTTCTTAAATAAGGAAGTCCCAGTATGATTTTTTAGTGAAATCCCAAATTGCCCTGCCAAGAATATAAATATAAATCACTCTATACAGCATACTTCAGCATACTTATTACAGAAAATAATAGGTGAGTCTTTACCTAAAAACATCCATGATCTTTTCCCCATTACATTTTGATCAAAGCATCCCAAGATTCTGTGAACTCTGTATGTAGAGATTTTAAACAGAGCTCTAGGCACAGCTCTTTGGGTTGGGCTTGAAAAGCAGCAGGGTAGATGAGAAGGTAAGATATGGAATCAGCCTGAGCCAGTGTTTTTCAGGGTTCTCTCCTCATTTCCTGACCATTTTAGATCTTAATGTATGTGATGTGCCTCCTAGACTTAGTAGACTGTCCAACTATTTTTGTGCCTTATTCATTCAGCTTTCAGTGAGAAATTTCAATCTAACACAAACTTTTTTGACTTAAGTTCAAAACCATCTGGAGCACCTTCACTCACTAGTGAGAAATAAGACATGAAGGAACATCTAGCGTTAAATTAAGGGCTGCAATGTAAGAAATGTTGACCTACACTATAGTTTTAACCACAGCGTCACTTTATGATACAATACACTAGTGGAAACTCCAGGAAATTATGTGTATTGGAATTCAGGGTCTGTAAATGCTCTGTGGGTTGTTTCTCAAATGACCATCACCAACTTTCAGTGGTCCCTTTGCAGAGTACTACTGCTGTGAGTGGAGGCAGAACAAGGAAAAATCATAAACTTCATTTCTTATTTCACTGGCAGGCAGTAATGGCCTAGAAAACAATAGAAGTATTTATTTAAATTATTCTATACTCTCTAATTGAAATTATATGCATAAGGGAATATATCAAAAACATTCTCAGAATCAGGCTGGCATCAGATTCACTGATGATATATCTAGATGGAGGTGTCCTTGTCCATGGCAGGGCAGGGTGGAACCACAGGATCTTTAAGGTCTCTAAACCCAAAATTCTATGGCTCTGTAATTCAATGAAATTAGTCCTCTGTTGCCTGGTATGTTTAGTTAAGTATTTTTAAACCCTTACAGTTATGAGAATCAATCCACTCATAATTTCCAAATCAACCTTTGTGGTTGTGTTTTGTTTTGTTTTTAAAGAAAACCAATACACCACTGAATGAAAATAAATAAATAAATAAAAAGGGGAAATCATTATTCATTTTGAATGTGCTCTTTAGTAGTCCATAACCTGTTGATGTGATCAATTCCCATGAAGAAAGCATAAAACCCCTTAAAATGTAACTGAGGCACCGAAGCAATGCTGACTTAGGCTACTTGTTAATTATTCCATTTGCTAACGTGGAGTTGGAGGGTGCTCTAATTTAACGGGGTAAAGCCAAAGGTTACATTAGGCTGGTGTGAGTAGACATGGGGCTCTCAGATAGAGTTGCTGGGAGCAGACAGCACTGAAAGGAGCACCTGGCCTGGACTCCCAGCAGTGCATTAGTTAGAAACAGGAGAGAGAAACAATTGCAGCACTAATGAGCCCCAGGTGAAAAGACTATAGAGCTCAACATGGGTCTTTTCTTTCTTACTTTCTCTCTCTCTCTTTTTTTTTTTTTTTTTTTTTTTTTTTTTTTAATATGAATGTTTTGATTGATGAGCCATATTGTTTGAAATTCCTAATTGTCCATTATAATAAAACAGCTATTGTCTTCCTCTTCTTTAAAACACAGGTTTTTCACTACGAAGAGCACATATAACATAATGATCAAGGAAAAAAAATATCCAGACACATTGGGAGCCACTTGGTGAGATAAAGCTCTATCCTATCCCGTGTTTGCTGAGTGTTTATGAGTCAGAGTAGTGCAATGGGATTCCCTTTGAGCTAAAAATGGCTTATTAAGCATTTACAATACAAATTTTCATATAATTGCTTCTTCTGAGAGTTTGGACTGTTCCATTCCTTTCAGCAAAGTCTTTTTTTTAATGTGTCATTAAAAAGTGCTTTTGACAGCCATAAATATATATATACGATTACGTATGTGTTGATGTGGATAGATTTACTCTGAAAAATTGTTAGTCTAATAGACAACTATAGAGTAAGATGCTAGCTATAAGCATTGGTTGTTGTCCTTTGGCATTGCTATTATTTATACAAAGTCACAGAAGAATGGCAGGGACCTCTGGTGATCATCTGGTCCAACTCCCTGCTCAAGCAGGGACTTGAGCTTGCTTGCCCAAGACCATTTTATTGGTGGTTCATTTCACATACTAATATTTTAGTATTGTTAGCAGTGAAGAAAGGCAAAGCAATAATAGCTACAGCAGAAGAAATTATAAGAACGAATTTTCATTTATATAAAAAAAAATAACAAAAGCATCATTATTTGTGTCCCCTCTTTTTTCAGTATCTAACCACTGAGAGGATCCATACTTGCTTAAATACTGGGCAGTTTTCAGTTTTAATCTCCATAGGGCAGAAATGTGCAAAGAGTCAAAGCAGATCATTTCCATAAGCATCCAGGTACATCTCTGGGATTGATGTCAAAGTCTGGCTGTGTGTTTTGTTTTCCAGTTTTCCCAAAGTAAAAAATCAAACCAAGGTTAAAAATGAGCACTCAATTTCTGCTTTTGTAAGGGCCTGGCTCTGAGTCATTGAAATGTTTTTGTGATGTCACTGTCCACATTCGCTTGCTTATGGCTGTCTTTGACAGGCAGTGAAAGGACACGCCAAAGGACTGCATACAAACTTTGCTCTCAGACGAATTGTACATATTAATTTCAATTCATGCAATAGCTTCACTATGTGTAATTATGCACAAAAAGGGAGCTCATTTTGACACCGCATGATTAGCAGTGTAGCCATAAGGTGAAGGCTGTTCAATACAACTGTAGTTAGTATGTTATCATGGCCTGGTTGCTTGGTGCCGTTGGCATGGGGAGATTTACAGGGGCTGCCCCAAAGCTGGCAGCTGTCAACTTCGGTTTTTGGCCAATGTCTTTTCAGAGAAGTTTTGAGTGACAGTGAAATAACAGTAGCAGAATTCACACCTGGACACTGAAAACTTAGGGTCTGCTAGCATGTTCCAATGAGGAAATAATCAGTGAAGTCCAATGCTGCTGGTGCAAATGAAGGAATGGAAGCTAAAACATTTAAAATCAGAAATGAAAGCTATTTGGGTTTGTGCAGACAGAAATTAAATATTAGTGAATGCCCACTGTGAAAACTCTCCCACATGACATTCTGCACTTTTAACTGAGCACCAGACCTAATCAATGTGAATAAGCTCAGGGAAATTCACTTTGTATTCAGCGAGGATAATCCATCACAATTCTTATAATGCACCGTATTCATTATAAGTGGTATGAAAAGAGACTAGGCAATTTTTAGTTATAAATGTTAGGAAATGCACCTGCTGATAAACCCATCAATTTTAATCTGCTAGGGAGCTTAAATGGGCAAAATCAGAGCTATGACCCGTCTCTAAAACCCACAACAACTTTCTGGGCTTCCCCACAGGAGAACAGAGACCATATCAAACTTTAGTGGCTTATCCTGACTCTGCTCTGCCTAAACCAAAACCTCAGCTGCTAAACAGCTGTAAAAGCTCAAACTCATATTTTTTTTTCTTGACATTGAATTTGAAGGGTGAATCCAAAGGCCTAACAGATCCATTCCATTGCCAAGATTTCTTTGCCAGTTGATATAAGTACATGTTGGGTCTTCAGAAATTTCTCATTACCATGATGTGAGTCAGCCAAAGTATAATCTGTTCGGCAGCAGAACTGTCACACACTTGCTCCATTTCTGTACCAGATGGATGGGTTCACAGTAAATTCTCATCTTGGTTCCTAGACTGGAAATCTCACATAAGAATTGACTTTTAAAAGGTTTTGTTTTAAGAGGTACTTCATTCCAGTGACTTTCTAGTTAGCTTCCAGCCAGAACAGAATTGTTCAAATTCACATCATGTTCTTCTCCTCCCTATTGATGCAAGATACAAACTTGTTTTCCCTTACAAAGAGTAAGCTATAAGCCTACTTTTAGTTGGCTCTTTATTTTCATCTGACCACTTCAGACACAATTTGCTTTTCCCAAGGAGGATTGTCTTTACTTACATCCAGGCTTGTTCCCAAATTTTATATTTTATGTTCCCAAATTTTGTTTAAATCTTCAGCTTTGACTACATTTCAGCTGATGACTTTGTCTCTTTCAAAACAGTTTTGGATGAAACTTCCAAAAATGAGTCATCTGAGTGAGATTTGCCCTTGCTAATTTACTGGCTGCTGTACAGACCTGGTTGACGAAATCTTACTGATTCATATGTTAATTAGAGATAAAGACCAAAGTTAAAAAAAAATTTGGAAACAGGAACTTTATTCCACACTAAAAAATCTTCACACTTATAACCAAAATCTAAGTTGAGATAAATCAGCTCTTCTTACACCACCAAGTAAAAATTCATACTGATAAATACATGCTGTTATAAATGCAGTGCTTACATTTAGTTCAAAATGATACTCCAGAGAACCAGCAGCAAACTACATGCATGTTGCTAAGGCACTGAATGCAGAACTTAAAAATGGGATAGGAAACAATATAAAACTAATGTAATTTAATAGAAAAATGATCCTATTAGAAGCATGATGAGATCTCAGCACCCCTGGAAATGAGGATATGTATTTATGTAGAGCAATGATACGGTCCTGGCGGCTATGTTATAAAACTTAATTAGATTACCTATTGCAAGAGGAAAATAGTTGATATTGAAAATTTTCCACTGAAGGATGACAAAAAGTCTAGCAACAGGGTATATGAGTTCAGTTCAGTGTTACAACAGAGACATGTTTGGAGTTTTTAGATGTTTAACTTTTGTTTAACAATGCATGTTGAGCATTTTAAAATTGTTCCAGCATTTATGGTTTTACAAATTTAAATTAAAATTCAGAATATACTTTATGACAGTAACTCCTTTCAACTTATTTTATTATTATTATTTGAGAATTGTATTTTGCACTACTGTTGATAGGACATTTAACTTGAAATTCATAAAAGTGCTCAAAGATATAAAAGTTAAGGCCCAGGTCATGTAATTGGTTATGCAAATGTTGATATATGATAAAAGCTGTATCTGTAGTAAATGTATATCTTTCAGTAGAATAAAATTTTTGACATAGTTGTTTTCAGTTTCAGCAATGATAAATCTTATTTTAACTTACAAAATTATGATGGAATCACAATTTATATATGCATATGCATATGTGTGTGTATATATACATATATGAATACCTATCTGCACATAAGTGTGCACATATGTATCCCCAGGGCAAATTTTTTAAATATGGGAACACAAGTGAGCAGAGATTAACAGTATCAGAGTGATGTAGCTGTTTTATCAATGCATCTTTCTGGAGCTAATATACTGTATTTTTCTCAGGATTAATGAACACTTATGATGTGCATTGCTAACACTGCCCTCTTCTACATCAAGCTCCTCAGCATTGCACTGTGGAGACATATAACTAAAGGACACTTATTTCCTTAAAACTCCTGAAGGAAAAGTAGGCCTAGACAAAACATCTGAACTTTTTGTAACCGTGGAATTTCTGTACTGGGGAAGAGAGCTTTGGCAGTATGTACAGCATAAGTTTATTTATGTTTGAAAGTGTTTTCCTCATGAAAACAGTTAATTAGACTTTTTTTTTTTCTTTTTTTTTCTTTTTCTTTTTTTTTTTCTTTTTAATGTCTACATGAATGCTTTAAATATAAGATTTTTTTTTTATTAAAAAGATTTCATTTCAAATCTAAAATTTAACTGATGTTTGACAAAACAGTTGGATGAAACTTGCACAAGTATAAATTAAGATCATAAAAGCAGAAATGAAGTAGAAAATTATCATATACATTTTAAAACATCATTTCTTGAAAAAAAAAAAAAAATACACTTGTTTTAACCAAGCTGCTAAAAACATTGTAAAACAGATTCATTCATACAAGAAAAGCAAAACATTATAGTTACTTCATAGATAGATATTTAACAGTCCCTGTCTTGGTATGTGCACAGAAAGCTCTCGATACATGTAGTTGCACACAAGCACAATTCTTTCTCTCCCTAATGAGAGTTCAACTAATCAGAAGCAAGCTGAATATCTGATTTCAAGCTGCTGTAGATATAGGGGTCAGGGAGAGACATAATCTTCCCCAGACACCTCCCTTCCTTCTTAACCTTCCTCTAGGCTGCTGGGAGGTTTACAGGAGTTCTGCTTCTCCTCACACGCCATGCAAGGAGTCAGATGCTTTCACTGTACATCCTAATGTTACTCAGACTCGATCTTGCTGCAGCCACAACAGTTAAACCCAACAAGATAAGATGGGAAATAATTGAGAGTATGACAGCTGCAGCTTCTGCCAGGCTGCTCAAATTTCTGGTAACTAAGCCTTGGGGAAGACATTTTTCAGTCACTTAAAGATAACTGCTACAATTGTGATCCTCCCTCTTCATCCACTTGGAAGTCAATTTTTAGTTCTTATTAAGAAAAGCTTTTTAAAACTAGTGCCTAGTGTTTCTGTATACATTGGTGTTATAGGCCAGCAGTAGGGGGTGGGAAAGATGGACCTGTCTATGGGAAAAGAGCACCTGAGGGCTGGGAATTTAAGGGTATTTTTCCAGGTGAAAGCTTATGCAGGCTCCCAGCTTAGAGAAAGAAACCATCAGTGTGTGGGAAGGAAGAATGCTTTTCTTGCAAAACTGATAAGTATAATTTATATCTAAGTTAGATTGTATTTATTTACTTATGTATTTAGGTGAGGAATTGGATTGTGCTGACGCTTGTTTATCTAGCTGAAACAGACCTTATATTAAGGGACCTTTGACTGAAGTTGCAGTCATCCACCTTTGCTGGAAGAAAGTGAGAGTAGCTGGCATAGGATGCAGAAGGGAGGAGGCTTGTATTTTCAAGCTTTAGCCTTGATTTAGTAGTACAGGAAGAACTTTGCACCTTCAGATTTGGCCCTCATGAACTTAGTCACAATAAATTTCTCCTACATTACTTCTAACTCTCATTCCTTTAGTACCAGTAAGAGAATTAATAGTTCCAAACTCCAAACGGGATATTTGGCTACTGTAAACACACTTGTTAAAGGACATGATGTTAGTCATGCTGTGTTGCACTCCAGTGATTTCACAGTAAATATCCCTGTAGGCGAGTCTGAGAAACATTTGCTCATCATGCAAGACAGGAATTTGAGCCCTCTACCACCAACACATCTTTTGCTTCGTTTAAGTTATCTTGTGGCAAGAAAAAATATTCAGGAAGAGGAAGTATTCTACAAGTTGATTCAAAATGTAAGCGATTTCTCTATTTGAAAGGTTGTGTGTTTTTTTTTTTACAGCCACTGTAATCTAGAAACTTGTTCTACTCAAATTACTCCTATCTCAATACATAATAGTAGCACAAATCCTGGAAGACAGAACATTTAGAAATAACAGACCAAAAAAAATTTAAACATATAAACCCTGATCTCCAGTTATTTCAGTTAAACAGATTGATAAAAGGAATTGTAAAACAACACTGTGATAAAGAAGATAATATTACATTGTCGACAAATGAAAGTAAAATCCGTGGAATTTTCTGCATGAAGAAACAAAACAAAACAAACAAAAAAAAATGTGATATATGCTGTTATAGTTAGAAGAAGTTTAGACTTCACTTAGATGTATGCATTAGAAGTATGCATTAATCTTGTGAATATATACTGATCCTCCTTATACCTTATATCTCAGCAAGAAAATCAAGACTATTAACCTGTTTGCACTCCTTTAAACTGTTAGTCATCATTCAAAGTAGTAACTTGGCTTGAATTTTGGCTTTATTGTCTTTCGTTATTACTTTTTGGGGAAAAAAGATTGATCTTGGTTTAGCTTGAGAAATTAAACAGAAACTCTAGCTGGTTATAAATTTCTAAATGTTCTAAAGCAAATATAATTTTATCACTACATTTGGAAGTCCAAATAATTTCCAGTTAAAACTGGAAGGAATCAAAGATCAGTTTGGAATGTAGCAGCTTAATTTTAAGAGTATTTATATGGATTGGATACTGAATATTATTTACGGGTAGACAGTTGTTGTAACTGCAATGTAGTGAAAACCTTTTTTGACAGCTGAGTGATACAGTGAATCAACAAACAAATTCAAATGGTCTTGTTCTGTATTGGTTTCTGATATGAGCATACAAAGTACTGAGCCCCTTGAGTCCAAAAAATAAAAAATGTAATGGGGCTTCACCAGAGCTGTAACATCCATGATGTGGCTCTTGCTAGAATGTCTTTTAAAACAAATGCATAAAGTTAAAAGTCAAATGCCTAATAAATAATAATGATAATAATAATAATAATTTTTTTTTTTTTTTTTTTTTCAGCCATGTGAGGGGTGGCCTTAAGTTGGACTTTAAGGGTTGCCTTAAAGTGCCAAGGCAAAACTCAATTTCTTGGCCTTTGCTTTTCAAAGTCATGCAAACTACCTATTCAGAAGCTCTCCTAGGTCTTTAGGATGTAAGTAGGATACCTCTATAGGACAGCCGGGCAGTCAAAAATATTAGCTTTATTTTTTAAGACTTGCACTTTAAGATTTTTGATAAATGCAGTAGGAATATAAAGCATAAAAAACAACAGATTACCTTAATAGACAGCCACAGACTGCAGAATCTTCTGGAGAACACCAAGGCAGTGTTAGAGGTCAGCCTACCTTGGCAGAAAATCAGTGCATTTTTGCAAAATGACTGAAGACATCTGAAACTTTGTTCAGCATTTCTTTTCCTTCCCCCACTCTGAAATGACATCACTTAATTCTTAGTACCTAACAGACAGTGTTGGTTTACTTATTCAAGTGATTTAAAAAGATTAATGAAAAAATTGTCCTAGTACTTGGAATGACAACAAAACAAGTCCAATGGATGGAATATGCAAGAACTCAGAAGGAATGTAGTACCAGTGCTGTGACCTGTGAATATCTATTTTATTTATTTATTTTATTTTATTTTATTTTATTTATTTTATTTTATTTTAGAGATGACCTGCTATGTTCACCAAGCTTTTGTCTGACTGGGGGTCTGCCTGAGTGCAACCAGAGTCAGCTGTGAGACTCCACCAGCAGTGTTCAAGCACCAGCTGCTAGCACAGAATTTCTGTATCTGATGATGTTTTTTATTAACGTTAACAATCACATAGTCTTGTTTTGCTGGTACCAGCCTTTCTACGGCATGGAAGTTTACAATACAATGCAGGCAGAAAAATAACAAGGAACCAAACTTCTCAACTCACCTTAATATAAATTTTGTCATTAATAAAATAAACACTACTTCTGAACCTACCACTCACCAAAACCAAGTGCTCCAGGGATGCACGCAACTCTCATCCATGTAAAGGAGAAGACAAGGAAAACATCTGCAGCAGTCCTACAAAGTGTTCAGACCTTCAGGTGTGCAATATGCTACCTTCTGGGGTATTGGTTTCCTGACAGTGCACCATGGTTCCTACACAGCTCATGGATCACCTCCCTTGGGAGGGGTATGGTGCTTTCTTATTCCAGTGCATGAGTTTCATACGTGGCTCATATGAAACCAGACTCACCTGAGCCTAGACATCCTTCCAGATTCTTGATTCCGGAGGTAAGTATTTAAGTGCCCTATTGTCTTCCAGTTATAGTGTCTCTGTAGCAAAGGAATTGCAACATGACCAAATACAGAAAGAATACAGCCCAGAGAAAGCAGTCTAGGAGGTTTCTAGAGAGCGTGGAAGATAGCTTCCTGACGCAGCTGGTTAGTGAGCCCACCAGGGGTGGCGCCCCGCTAGACCTTCTGTTCACAAACAGAGAAGGACTGGTGGAGGATGTGATTGTCGGGGGCTGTCTTGGGCAGAGTGACCACGAAATGGTGGAGTTCTCTATTCTTGGCGAGGCCAGGAAGGGGACCAGTAAAACCGCTGTATTGGACTTCCGGAGGGCTGACTTTGAGCTGCTGAGGACACTGGTTGGCAGTGTCCCTTGGGAGGCGGTACTGAAGGGCAGAGGAGTCCAGGAAGGCTGGGCGCTCTTCAAGAGGGAAATCTTAATGGCGCAGGAACGGTCTGTCCCCACGTGCCCAAAGACGAGCTGGCGGGGAAGAAGACCAGCCTGGCTAAACAGAGAATTGTGGCTTGAGCTTAGGAGGAAAAGGAGGGTTTATAATCTTTGGAAAAGTGGGCAGGCCACTAAGGAGGACTATAAGGATGTTGCGAAGCTGTGCAGGGACAAAATTAGAAAAGCCAAAGCTCAACTGGAGCTCAATCTGGCTACTGCCGTTAAAGATAACAGAAAATGTTTTTATAAATACATCAATACAAAAAGGAGGACTAAGGAGAATCTCCATCCTTTACTGGATGCGGGGGGAAACTTAGTTACAAGAGATGAGGAAAAGGTGGAGGTGCTTAATGCCTTCTTTGCCTCAGTCTTTAGCGGCAATACCGGTTGTTCTCTGGATACCCAATTCCCTGAACTGGTAGAAGGGGATGGGGAGCAGGATGTGGCCCTCACTATACATGAAGAAATGGTTGGTGACCTGGTACGGCACTTGGAAGTGCACAAGTCGATGGGGCCGGACGGGATCCACCCGAGGGTACTGAGAGAACTGGCAGAGGAGCTGGCCAAGCCGCTTACCATCATTTATCAACAGTCCTGGCTATCGGGGGAGATCCCAGTTGACTGGCGGCTAGCAAACGTGACGCCCATCTACAAGAAGGGCCGGAGGACTGACCCGGGAAACTACAGGCCTGTCAGTTTGACCTCAGTGCCAGGGAAGCTCATGGAGCAGATTATCTTGAGAGTCATCACGCAGCACTTGCGGGGCAAGCAGGCGATCAGGCCCAGTCAGCATGGGTTTATGAAGGGTAGGTCCTGCTTGACGAACCTGATCTCCTTCTATGACAAAGTGACGCGCTGGGTGGACGAGGGAAAGGCTGTGGATGTGGTCTACCTTGACTTCAGCAAGGCTTTTGACACCATTTCCCACAGCATTCTCCTCAGGAAACTGGCTGCTCTTGGCTTGGACTGGCGCACGCTTCGTTGGGTTAGAAACTGGCTGGATGGCCGGGCCCAAAGAGTCGTGGTAAATGGAGTCAAATCCAGTTGGAGGCCGGTCGCTAGTGGCGTTCCCCAGGGCTCGGTGCTGGGGCCGGTCCTCTTTAATATCTTCATCAATGATCTGGATGAGGGGATCGAGTGCACCCTCAGTAAGTTTGCAGATGACACCAAGTTAGGTGCGTGTGTCGATCTGCTCGAGGGCAGGAAGACTCTGCAGGAGGATCTGGATAGGCTGCACCGATGGGCTGAGGTCAACGGTATGAAGTTCAACAAGGCCAAGTGCCGGGTCCTCCACCTGGGACGCAATAACCCCAAGCAGAGCTACAGGCTGGGAGATGAGTGGTTGGAGAGCTGCCTGTCAGAGAAGGACCTGGGAGTGATGGTTGACAGTCGGCTGAATATGAGCCAGCAGTGTGCTCAGGTGGCCATGAAGGCCAACAGCATCCTGGCCTGTATAAGAAACAGTGTGACCAGCAGGGCTAGGGAGGTGATCGTCCCCCTGTACTCGGCTCTGGTGAGGCCGCACCTCGAATACTGTGTTCAGTTTTGGGCCCCTCGCTACAAGAAGGACATCGAGGTGCTTGAGCGAGTTCAGAGAAGAGCGACGAAGCTGGTGAGGGGCCTGGAGAACAAGCCCTGCGAGGAGCGGCTGAGGGAGCTGGGATTGTTCAGCCTGGAGAAAAGGAGGCTCAGGGGCGACCTTATCGCTCTCTACAGGTACCTCAAAGGAGGCTGTAGCGAGGTGGGGGTTGGTCTGTTCTCCCACGTGCCTGGTGACAGGACGAGGGGGAATGGGCTTAAGTTGCGCCAGGGGAATTTTAGGTTGGATCTTAGGAAGAACTTCTTTACCGAAAGGGTTGTTAGACATTGGAACGGGCTGCCTAGGGAAGTGGTGGAGTCACCATCCCTGGAGGTCTTTAAAAGACGTTTAGATGTAGAGCTTAGGGATATGGTTTAGTGGGGACTGTTAGTGTTAGGTCAGAGGTTGGACTCGATGATCTTGAGGTCTCTTCCAACCTAGAAATTCTGTGATTCTGTGATTCTGTGAATAGATTCAAGCATGCAATCTATATAGGCCTGGAGCTACAAGAGCAGAATATGCTTTTATCTACAGTAAATCACAGTGCATTTGGCAGGTCTTTAAGTCTTAGAGATCTTTTCCAACCTAAATGATTCTGTGATTCTATGATTCTATGATTAAGTCTCTGTACTGCAAGTGTTGTGAGGAAGGAAGTAAAATACCTCCACAGAAATGCCTAAACAGAAATCAAAGGCAATGTTTCCCAATCCCCTGTCCAGGGACCCATCACCCATGGAGTATTAGAGGCATGACAGGGTGGTAGTATACATTTATATGTTGGGTTTTGTTTTGTTTTGTTTTTACAGAAAACAGACTCACTTGTGGAAGCTAGCAAACAAACAAAGGGAATGAAGGGAACATAAAAATAAAGCATGGATAGCCTAAATTTACTCAGATTTTCAGGAATTTTTTAAAGGCCCAAGCAATTGTTTGCTGGTTGGTTTCAAAAAAGGTGGATGATGATTTAATTAGACAAATTTTCATAGAATCATAAAATGGTTTTGGTTGGAAGGAACCTTAAATATCCCCTATTTCTGGCCCCCCAGCCATGGGCAGGGGTGCCTCCCACTAAACAAGGTTGCTCAAAGCCCCTCCAACCTGGTCTTGAACACTGCCAGGTATCGGGCTTCTTCCAGGATGGGCCAGTGATAAGGGAATTGAGTGCACCTGCAGTAAGACTGCAGATGACACCAAGCTGTGGGGAAGTGTCAATCTCCCAAAGGGTAAGAAGGCCCTGCAGAGGGACCTGGAAAGGTTGAATTGATGGGCAGAGGCCAATGGGATGAAGTTCAATGGCACCCTGGCTTGTATCAGGAATAGTGTAGCCAGCAGGACCAGGGAGGTGATCGTTCCCCTGTACTCTGCTCTGGTGAGGTCACACCTCGAGTACTGTGTTCAGGTTTGGGCCCTTCACTACAAAGACATAGAGGCCTTGGAACATGTCAAGAAGAGCTACGAAGCTGGTGAAGGGCCTGGAACACAAGTCCTATGAGGAGCGGCTGAGGAAATGGGGTTTTTTAGTCTGGAGAAGAGGAGGCTCGGAGCAGACCTTATTACTCTCTACAACTACATCAAAGAAAGTTGTGGGGAGCTGGGGTTCAGCCTTTTCTTGCAGAAAACTAGTGATAGGACTAGAGGGAATGGCCTCAAGTTGAGCCAGGGGAGGTTCAGGTTGGAAACTAGGAGACATTTCTCAGAAAGAGTAGTCAGGCATTGGAACGGGTTGCCCAGGGAAGTGGGGGAGTCCCCGTCCCTGGGGGTGTTCAAGAAAAGGCTGGACCTGGTGCTTAGGGACATGGTTTAGTGGGTGATACTGGTGGTGGAGGGATGGTTGGACCAGATGATCTTGGATGTCTTTTCCAACCTTAATGATTCTATGATTCTATGATCCACAACTTCTGTGAGCAACCTGTTCCAGTGCCACACCACCCTCATAGCAAAGAATTTCCTCCTTATATCTAGCCTAAACCCCTCCTCTTTTTTTTTTTTTTTTTTTTTTTAAATCCATTTCCCCTTGTCCTATCACTACACTCCCTGACAAGAGTCCCTCCCCAGCTTTCCTGTAGGCCCCTTTTCAATAGAAGCAGTTCTACTCCAGAAAGTCCAGACTGGGAGAAGTTTCAAAGCCTGACTCCATTCAAAGTCTGGGCAAATGAGTAAATGCTGCATACACATCATCTACAATAGATTCCTAGCTCGGGCATATCTGCATTTGTAGATTACTTGAATAGCATTCTTAAGCACTGATAAAGTGTCAGACTATAAAAAAGAGGCTGTTTTTATCTGTATGTTTTAATATGCAAAATGTGTGTGCATGTGATGCTGCAAATTGAGGAGCAATGAATGAATAAATTCTGTCCTGCCAGAAGCAGAAGACAATGTATATGGTGTCATAAAAGGAAGTATGATGGCTGGGTAACAGCCTTATAAATCAGATTTAGATGAAATGTAAACTGAGTCATGTTATTTATTCAGCTTAAATGACATATTCTGTCCTATGCAAGTCTGAGAAGAAGACATTTTCTTTGTCCTTACAATGCAACCAGGTCAGCCAATAGAAAAATAAAGGCAAATCTATCAGAGAAAAAGTAATCCTAGAGAGTTTAAAACCCCTTTGAATTCATTCTTTACTTTCCCAGACTGGGGGTCTGGGACTTTGGGTTTAGAAACAATTGTCTGATGAGGAACATGAAGGAAAATAGTTGATAGAATCCCTTCTCTGACTAGTGCTATCATGAAAGAAAAGAGAGCAGAAAATCTTGTATCATGTCTGGATAGTAGCCCAGGAATATGTGGAGGAGGTCTCTCATCCCAGAATACATTTCAGGCACAGCCCCCTAAATCTCAGTAAACAGTATCTGGGTTCTTATTTTTCTCAGTTATAAAACAAGCTTAATTTTAAGTCATGACAAAATCTCATTCATCATCTGCCAAAAAGCACTTAGATATTGCATGGCAATAAGAGAGTATGTGCAGAATTATTGGGATGGTTGATTTTATTAGTGTGCATTTTTGGCATTCTGTGCAAGCATGAACCTTCAGCAGGATCTGGAGCAAGAAATTTTTGTCAATCTAATTGAGAAAATGGCTGTGGTTCATTTCCAGGGTCCTGAGGACCACACTTATTATTGTAAAGGATACTATAATTCTCCAGAGTCTTTTCAGTTCACCTCCTCCATTCACCTTCTCTTCAACACCTACTGTATCAGTGCTTTTCTTGGAAACTACCCTTGAGAGAAGATGATGGCTAGAAAATGCTCTTCCTTATATATATGGAGGAGCATTTCTGATTCTGTTCTTCATCCACAGGAAGCCTCCCTGGACTAATTAAACAGAATGAAGTCGTTTGAATTGGTACTGACTATCTTTACTTCCACAAAGTTCATTACAGTGTCAGTCTTTAATACAATGCTTTCTTACACTGGGAGCTGTTTCAGATGTCCCTTCCTGTGTAGTGCACAGTGGCACAAAATTATGTGGTCACAACTGTCCCTTACTGTCTCAAGATCTGTGAATCTCAACTAGCTTTTCTAAAACCCATCAGTTGTTTTGATATAGTTTTGTTAGTCAATTTTGTTAGCAATTACTTAGCTCTCTGAAATGCCCAGCACGTTTTGTTCACTCCCTGAAAAAATCCAGATATATTGGTTTGTCAGAAGGAAAATCTTATGTGACAGCATAAGCCAAACACCTTTAATTTAGGGTGGAATTTCAGTTTAATACTCCCTTTTTGTGATAGCTTGGCCTTCTCTTTATTCAGAGGCTGTGAAAAAATATACACAAACCTTTCAAAATATTATCACCTACTAATATCTCAAATCAAAATTTTTACTATAGTATGTTCTGGGAATTATGCCAGCTAACCAAGCCTGTACTTAATGCATCATTTTACTGCTCTGCCATTTAACATCTATTCTAAAGGTTCCATTTAAGACTCTGAAATATCTGTTGGAAATGATAAGTTTATTGTACGTATGTATTTCCATTACTCTTAGCTGCTACTAGCAGAGGTTTGATTCAGTCAACTAAGCTGAACCTGATTAATCTGAAAGTCATCACTGAGGCAGTCCAAGTCTCCTTGGTTGTTAGGGAAAAGAAGGAAGACATTTTTGGTAATTTTTGGCAATCTTGTCCTCCAAAAGCTGTTTTTTTCTTGCCCACTTGAGTAATCTTATCCATATACAAGGGAGTCCTACAAAGTGACTTGAAAAGCAGCAGTCAGATATGAGGTCTGAGCAGTGACCATTTTCTCTTTCAAGTGAAAGTGTGGTCCAATCCAAGGGGGGTCATTTTGAAAGATGGGCTGTTGATGCCCTCTTTAGGAGTCCATCCTTATACAGATGAGATGGACACAGTCCTTCTCTCCCAGTGGAAGACTCTGCAGGGAAAAAGGACTTCATCCAAGCTAGTTGCCTAGACTCCCACTATAATCAATGTTGAAATACTGGCACTTGCCAGGAATGAATGGCTTCAGTTGAAGGTAGATAGTTAAAACAAGTAAGATGTCAGTGACTGTTGTGCCCAGGAAAAGCTTGCTTCTCTGCACCATATAGCAAAAGAAAGGTACAGCACAAGTCTGCACTGCAAACTCAACTTGGCATTAGAAAGATCCCATATAGAAATAAGGCTAGTGAAAGACATTTGACTTCTTCCTTTGGTTCTCAACATTTTTTTTTCCTGAAAGTCTCTTTTGCCTACTCCTCATCTTGACAATGGTTAGACAATATAGCATGTGTGTGCACTGATGTTTGACAGTATTTTATATTTTTGTAAAATGTGTTTGAGCAGAATTCCAGGGAAAAGGGTTAGATTTGTGATCTGGTTCAAATAAGGAACTCAAAAGTCAATAAATATATTTGGTCTGCCTTATGACTTATGGTTAATCTATAATCCAGTACTTGCAGTACCAAGAATAAAACCTGACAAGTTCAAACAGGAGAGAAATCAAGACCCTAGAATTTAGAGAAGTGTAGTTTGGGCAAGTAAGTAAACTCAGTATTGACTGAAACATATTTAGAGCAATATCTACAATGAAATTCTAACTTCTTGCTCACCTCTAACATTCTTCATGGCTGGACTGCTACCTGAAAGACTGGATTTCAGATGTTCTTAGATTAAAACTCTTAATTTCAGAAGGGCACAGTGTTATCACCCAGTTTGACTCTTTTCTGACACCCACCTTGTCTCATCTCTTTAATTTCATAGACTGTAGCTTTAATAGATGTATAAACAATATTAACTTTTAAAAAAATGCTTCCCATACTCTTTGACTTGTCATCAGCTCTTTTAATAAATAGTTTACTTTTTCTGCCAAATAATTTCATCAAATGTGTCAATGGAATCTTACTCAAAACACAACTGTTTTTGACAATTCTCTTTCTTAAGTCTCAGTTTATCTGATAGATTATGTTCAATGTTTAGTCATTTAAAATATTTTTTTTACAATATTGTTTTTACTATTATTATTCAATTTATTTAATTTTATGTATTTGTTAAAAACACTTTCATCCCTTAAAATGACCTCTTCCAGATTTAACCGGACTTCCCCACAGAATTTGAGACTTAAGTACTCCAAAGAGCATTTTGGAAAATGAGGATTGTTAAACAGGAAATATGAAGCCTGAGGGAACTTGTTGCAAATGGTTTTGCTCCTGCAGTCTTCCAAGCACAGTGTACTTTTATCAGAACTGTCTGCATCCCAACTGCATTTTGCAGTCATAGCATACATTATACAGCACTGTGCTTTGAACAGGGAGGTAAAATTTCCTTCTTATAACATTTATCTCTTTCATTGTTTGATTGAAATGAAAGCAAGTTCCTGCTGTAAAGTGTATAATTCACTCTTAAAAAGATTACTCGGGCTGAAATTTGATATACAACATGATGCTCAAGGAACAGACATGCTTTGCTTTATATGTCATGCAGGTCTGCAGAAAAGCAAGCGAGGTATTCTCATATTCATAATTTCAGTTTATCTCTACCAAAAAATAAATAAAGAAAGAATCAGCAACATAGTGTGTGAATAAAGAGAAAAATTTTGTTTACATGCTGATTAATTTCCAGGAACATAAGTTTTAAAATATATATATATATATATGTTACATGCAAACTTGTTCCCATTAGATCTGATATAAAGAACTGAATTTTAGTGTGTGTTTATACATATACATGTAGTCTCAATGTTGCTCCTTTAAGAATTGACAGAAATAGTGACTGTGCAATAATTATTTTACAGTTTATGGAGATTTGAAAAAGACTATTAACACAGCAAGAGTTTCTGTGCTGTTGGATCCTTCCCCTCTTACACTTTAATATATTAAATTATTAATATTAAATTCAATATTAAATTAAGAAAATACTGTTATTTTTAAGTCATGCATGATATAGGAATATTTAAGAAGAAGCCAGTCATATGAGGTGTTTGTACATCAACCCATCTTGATTTTAGAGATGGTCAATCATGTTCACTGCTTCATGGAAGGAGCTCCTCTTAAATGGTTTCAGTCACCTTTTTAACACAACTCTCAAGCATTTACTTATACTTAGCTTATACTTAGCTGTGCTAATCTGAACCCTGGCCTTGCCTTATCCCATTTTATTCCCAGGGTTGCAGTTATCTGATTCATATATTAAATTCAACTTATTTTGCATGCAAAACCCAACTTTTGTTGGTACTTTCACACACATTACATCTCTGAAACAGGAAAAAAAATCCAGGAGATTTTTTTCTGGAGATACATTTTTCTAGTAGCTGTGTGGGTTGTTGTGAATATGCAAGTCAGCAACATCATCCACCTTGTTCCCCTGTGATTTCCTTCTGTTATTCGATACCCCTAGTTCTTGCTGAAGGAATCTTTCCTCTGGATTCCTCTCTCACTGACACTTCTCCTGTTTGTCTGTCATTTCCTGCTTGGTAACTTCTTCTTAGTTGGGTCTTGGCCAGCTTACCCGTTATGATCTTCTACTTTCTCTTTCATCCTCGTCCCAGACTGACTCTGACTCTGTGACTGGAAATCCACTGACAGCTATTAAATATATATCAATGCAAATCAAATCCCATGAGGAGAGCCCAGCTAATTATGTGATGACTCCCTTGCTGGTACCAAGACTCAGTTTCTCTCATCAATCACCCCCAGGACTGTACTGAATATCAGAGCCTGTTGTGTGTTAGTGACTCTCCTCCATGCCCTCTTTGTACATTATATAGTCTATTTCTTTAACCTCTTAGCACTTTGCTGAAATCATCCTTTTGAACATCAGAAGATTCATGGATCCACTATTATCTCAAGCCAAGATGCACAAGTTCATCTGGATTTACTTTCACCCTTCCTTGGCCTCTTTTAATTCTACTGATGTACTCTCCATTCTCTGTAAATTCTCATTTCACTGTTAAATCCCCCTGGCCATTTGGAGGCTTTTCCTTGCCTTCAGTTATTTACTGTGAGCTTTCTTGTGCACTTCAGTGCATTTGGTTAGCACGTTGTTTGCCTCATTTCCACTGTTTTTGGCTAAAACGCAGTTTAATTCTGATTCTGTTCCTGTTTCTTGTTGTCAGTGATTAAATGTTTCTCTTGTATAACAAGTGGTCATACTCACCTGCAGACACAGATGTAAACAACACAGTTTACAATGAAATTAGGTGCAGTCAAAGGCAGCTGCTGATGGTAGTTTTTGGTAAATCTCCCCAAAGACTACAACATTATAAAGCCAGAGTCTAAGGCTCAGAAGCATGCTGTCAGGAGCACTGCACCTTACTGTTCCTTGCCTAGGGAGTAACTGCATGGCCAGGCAGATATGTAGCCATGGGTACAGTCAACAAGACTGTACCAGGGCTGATGACACCAGGACTGCAATGCCTGCAGGTCCACAGCTAGAGCAGCATGCTTCTGCGTGCAGGCACACTAGCATGGAGCTGCTGCAGGAGCACTGTAGACTCCTGCAGTCCCACCTGAGGTCAGGGTCTTCCAAGCTTTCCACCAAGATGTAGTGTGTGGGGCCCTGCATCCAGTTTCTCTCAGACCAAATTTTTCTCTTTTACCCTCATTGGGTAGAAATAAAATGGACAGTTTCACTAATGGTAAGGCCTTGAGTGAATACTGGGTACTAAAATACCATGTTTGCTGATTTAAGAACAATATAGTTTCAGAAATTTTAGTTCCTTGGGAAATTGTGAGGTTTTTGATTTCCATTATAAGCCAGAAATTATTATTCAAATATTGTACATAACCAAAAACTTCCTTTTTTAATGACTTTAACTGTCATTCTGGGTCACAATATTATTAAATTGTTTGGCATTTATGTATGGCTGATGAATTCTGCTTCATTTTATTACAGTTTTTAATACATAAATTGTGGTAATGTTAATACCAATATATATCGGTATTGGCAAATCCTCTGCCAGGCCAGGTACAAGAATTATGTCATTAAACCTTGGAAGAAGATAATAAAAGGAAAAAAAAATATGGAAGAAAATACCATTCCTGCCAATTTTTCTCTCATTAGTCTACTTATGCCCAGTTTATATAGATGCAGTTGCTAGCATTAAGCTTGTTGTGATCAAAGCCAAACTTAAAGAAGGTAAGATATTAGCTGGATGTGTTTTGAGGGTAATTCAAAGAGCGATGGGTGAACACTTTTGCAGCAGGGGTCTTCAGCCTAACTGCTCTAAAGTTTATCAGTTCAGACAAGATAACAAACCATAAGCAGTGCCATTCTTCAGTCTGTACACTGATCCTACACTATACTGGAAGATTTCTACTTCACCTATATGTTATGAGGGAAAAAATGAGGGAATTTAAGACAGAAAACATATTTTCAGAATTTGTTATTTTTGCTTATATTTGACAAACAACCAAAATAAAAAGAAAAAAAAAAGAAAAAAAAGAAAAAAAAGAAAAAAAAAAATTGAACACTCAGCATCTGCCAAGGTTGAATCACACTGTATTATATTAGCAGGACGTATTCAAATAGAAGAATGAGTATATTGAAGTCTACACAAAGCAGAATACACTAACTGCACAAACTATATTTGGTAAAAAGACTCACCTTTCTTTCAACATCACATCTTATCTGCTTTAAAATGAAAATAAGAAGCATTTATTTCTGAAAAATTTTGACAGCTAGTTTTAATACCTGCATACATTTTCTGGATTTACAACTTCTTATTTCCCAGTGCCTGAATTCCACCAATGTATTGTGTGTCTGAGCTACACGTTTAATAAAATTATTTCTTAAGTCTTTGATTACTAAAATAAATAAAAAGTACAGAGAAAAAAAAATATTGGTTTAATAAGATGAATAAAAAAAAAAAAAAAAAGAAAAGAAGAATACATTTGATTATTCAAAACCAGAACTAAGAGTAAAATGAAATAGCCTATGATTTCTCATCATTTCTTCCTGTCAATTTTCTTCCTTTTAAAATCTAGGAATACAGCATGTCTCTTTTCTCTTCCTAAAGCTGGTGCAAAATCAAGTCTCTCTTCTTTTTCCCTGTGAAAATTCTGAAGAAGTAAGGGGAGATATAAATTACAAAAATTAGATGAATGAGATGACTCAAAACTTCTACATTCTTTTCTCATTAAAAAAAAAAAAAAAAAAAAAAAAAGCATATTGTGTACATCTGAAATATATATTCAACTTTTTCCTTTTAATGCACTTCTAAAGCTCTGCATAAAGTTCTTGGGACCTGATTCTGCAGTCCTCGTGGAACTGAAAACCTAGAGGCTTTTCGTTGATAAAAGCCTGCAAATGTGAACCTTATATGGCACTGTGTGTTGTTTGAATATTCCCTGCTGGGATTTCTTCTTTTTTCACATGTAGACATTACAAAAAATAGAAAAAGATAATATCTTCAGTTTTGGCATCACTGGAAAGAGTTTTATTATATTTGCATGGTTTGCAAAAAAAACAACAAAAGCCACAGGGAAGTACACTAAAGAAAATAACTCATTTTAGATAAATAGCAGGAACCTAATACAAAGTCTATGGAAGTCCACAGTTACTGAATTCAGTTATGGAAAGCATCAGATCCAAGTGGAAATAAGTTAATCTCTTTTTTTTTCCTGGTCCATTTCTCATGCCCAGGCATAGATTCCCATTGTCCTATGAGTTACCTCTGGAAACTTCACACCCCACTGTTTTTTTGAAAGTTTGTGATTTGTTACAGGGTTATTAAACAGCTTCATGTCCTTAACAAAGTATCCTGAACAAATTCTTTGACAAATGACAGAGGCATGTTACAGAGTTGTGGCTCTTCAAAAGAAAGTCACTTGTAAACAAAGTAAATTATATATGTAATATATGGGTCATATATGTTATCAAAATTCTAATTTCCATTTACATGTCTTGTAGCTATGTACAAGAATGCAACCTGGGCTTTTTTTAACCAAAGCTAAAAAAGCTAAGACCAAAGTATCTACCACAGTTCCTACATTTACCAGTTGTGATGTAGAAATATCTTTCATTATACCATGAATACCTGAGCTGGCTCTTCAAATGGAAAATAAAATGTAAAAGATAAAAAATGCAAAAAGCCTTACATTCAGGCAGTCATAGTATTCTTTATCAAGCAGTTTACCCACTTTCACTTAGGAAGTCAGTGGCCTTTTGGGGACTAAGATCTTCCTAATATCCAACAAATAATCAACCTAAAAGGAAAAAATTGTCTATGGACATTCTTATAGAGTTCAGAGAGTTACAAATAAAATACAGACTTCATATTAATGACAGTATTAAGCTTATATACCATAGCAAAGACAAACTTGGAATACATGCTTCTGTCAGTAATTATTGAAGCATCAAGTATTCCCTAAAATAAATCCACTACACTGTTACAGAGGCTAAATCACATTTTGAAGTATTTTTAATTAGATTTTGTACTTAACCTCTTCTGTGACCAGTTCTTTGTAAATCCCTTTTATTTCCTGCTACCATGCTGTGATATTGCTTTCTTATGAATGAGAGACTAAGTAAAACACCTGTGCCGAATATGTGAGTGATTAAGGAACAGTTTATTATAAATTACAGTTTTGTTAAAGGAGAGTGGTCTGTACCTGTTTCTAGTATTTTAAGCAAGTATTTGAAAAAAACTCCTTTCTACCAGTTTCTACAACTTCACTAACTTTCAGCCTATTAAAAATAATAATAATAATAATTTTTAAAAAGCATGGCTGATGCTAGGATGGAGTGTTTTCAAAAATGTCCCTGTGCCTTCATGCCTGGATTATTGCTTTACTTTAAAGGTACTACTTTTTTAAGTTCCAGTATTATGTCCCAATTTTGTTCTGTACCAGTTTAGTCAAGAAACTCCTAGGTCTCTCTACAGAAATACATGCATTAACATAGACACAGAGCACTACGTTATTGAGAGGTCTGCTTAGCCTCTCGCTCAGTGTCCTGCTGCATCTAGATATGCATCATTTCCTATTTTCTTTGCTTCTCTCTCTTTTTCACTGAAAGCAAGCACGACATTAACCCACACAACCCACACATTCCCTGATCTGTGCCAGTTTAGACAATCAAGGAAGCATGATCCTCTGAATATCCAGGTGCAGTGTAGTCAATAAAACACATTAACATGTATTTTAACAACTATTTATAACATCAACAGTAACGTTTTCAGCAATGTTAATTACTAACCTCCACTTCTAGACAAACCTCTTGATTCCTAGAAGTATGGTGGCATTGATTTCTTATTTGCTCAGATATTATAAAAAATACTTTAATTTAGCCATTCACGTTGGATGGAAGCAGAAAATTCTAATTTTGAATTCAGATATTAGCTCAGTATTAAAATTAAAAGATGGTCTGTTCAGAAAAAATAATAATAATAATAATAATAAAATAAAATAAAAATCCTTAGTCCATGCTGTCCTCAACAGTTTTTATAATTGAGAAGAGAATTATAAATACGGAATATGTTTTACAGCAAACACTCCACCAGCAACTCCCTCTTCAAGACCCAGAATTTCATGAGACTATATCAACAGGAGGCAGTCTTTCAAGTGAAGCATTTTAGGGATTTCAGAATTAAAATCTAGGTTCCACCTAGATGCTTTAGAGAAGCCAAAGCTACCAAGAGCTGCCAGAGTCTAACATAATCACAACACCCAAACAGGCTAAAATATTACAAACTGTTGTGTGTAGACAAAGTGCTATTTTTAGAGTGCCTGACAGCAACCCAAAGCTGGAGAGGAATTTGCATGAATATTTGTGATTGTGAGAACTGCAGCCACTTTGAAGAAAAAGCTTCTTGAGGTCATCTGGAGGCATGCTATGGTGACAGCTCATCCCTGGGCTTTCTGCAGTACTCTGACCAGTACCAGTGGTGACTCCCGTCATTCTAGAGTAATGCTTACAAATATTTCTCACCTGCTAACACTACCTCCGCATTGTTTAGATTTCAGTTTTCATTGAATTCGGCCATCTCTTGCCTACGTTCATCCAGGACAGGGTCTTCTTCTTTTTTTTCTTCTACTACTGTGGTTCCAGTCAGTCATGCATGGTGGAGATACAGAAGCAGATGATGTCAGCAAAATGAATCCACTAAAAACCCATTCTTCTCTAATTCTCTGGCAGGTTCATGACAGAACTAGTTAAGGCACAGATCAAAACAAGTCATTACAAATGTAGGTATCTTGCACTATCTAAAATTATTTTTGTTCTGTTCAACATATGAAAACAAAGCAGCAACAACATTACCTTCTGTTATCACTGGAAATGGAAAATATAATAATCTGCACATTCTTTTGAAAATATGTTCATAGATACAGATTTATGACAACTGAAATTAATGTAAAGCCACAATTATTGACTAAGTATCCTCACTCAACCCACAGCTATTATTTTTACTTAGGTCACAGTTCCATCCAACTTTGTTGGAAAGTGTACTTAAGCTATGTTTATTCTAGTAATTAAACATTGTAGTAAATTAATAGTTTTGGTAAATCTTCCTGAGGATTTGAATGCAATAGCTGATATTATTAAAGCATTAGAAAGTTTTTTGGGAATGGCTCTGGTCTGGACTAAGGAGCGTTAACCCCAGACAAGCCCCTGACAACACTTGGGGGAAGGCAGAGGTTGTGGACACTCCCAGGTAGGCAGCTGGATAAGACTGGCCTTTCTTGAGAGATAAAAGATATTAACAATATGCAAACAGACTGTTCTGTGCTAGCTGGGCCTCAAATCCAGAGACTGATTCTGGGCAGGATTAATGTACTGCAAAAAAAACAAGGTCTGAGATTTTTTTAGTCTGGCAGACATGTGAGTTATTCATATGATGATGGTCTAATGGAGGTCTGGACCTCCAGCATGTCTGTGCCAAGTCAGCCCAGATCTCTCATATTTGCTCCATCTGTGACATCCGAAGTGCATGGTGTAGGCACGCAGATATTGCCAGAGAAAGTTCAAGCTCTTACTGGCCTTCTCATTTTATTCTGAGAAGTTGTCTCCAACTTCTGACTGTCCAGGAATTTGTGTCCCTTCACAAATTCATATCTGAAAGGCCTGGTGAGTTGTGTTTTTTTTCCATGCCTTACTTATTCAAAGGACACTTTCATCTGCTGTCTGTCTCACATTCCAAGGTGGCTGGTTGCTTTGCAGCACGGGTGCTGCCCTCTACCTGCAGAAGGACATTCCCCGGAAGCCTTTTCATCCTGCAGTCTCTCAGTGATTCCTGGCTTAGCTCCTATAGGTCCCATTTCAAGTCGGTCTTTTCCCAGCTACTGTTCCCTAGGCTCCCTGTGGCTTCAGCAGCTGTTCACTTTTCTTGATCTCCCTGGTTGGGTAGAGGTTTGTCCTTCTCACCAGCTCCCTGCTGTCTCTCCCACCCCACAGATATTCATGCCTCAGCCCCACTCCTTTATCTCTTTTCGATTCTTCCTGCAAGTGCTGATCAAGCCTTGCTGCCTTCCCTCCACAACCACCCAGGGCATCACTGACTCAAGCTTGCAGCTCACTCACCACCCTTTGAATATCACTGTCTCTCTCCTGTGCAGAGACGGTGCCCTGTAATAGTACTACGTGATCTATTCCAGTATTACGCATTTGTCCAAAGTGTTTTGTTTCAACAGAAAGTACAACGGAAAGAAAGGGCAGTTATGCTCTGCACTGAAAAGCAAACATGTTGAAAAGTAATCAGGGATATACCTTACATCCCTGACTTTTTTTTTTGTTTTTTTTTTTTTTTTTTTTAATAGTTTTCGAATTATTAAATTTATATTTGAAATGTAAGTTTAAAAGACAGATTTGCTTGTTTGAAACATCTTTGGTAAAGCTATGCTCTAATAAGCAACCTACTCTTTTTGCCTAGCAGCATTATACATGCCATCAGACAGTGAAAATCTGCAGTTATGTTAATTGTTTTATGCTTAATAATTATAATTAATACAGATTCTATGATATTGTTATGTCACAATCAGATATGTACAGTGAACTCAGTCCAAAAGTCTAGTGAACTCAGCTTTTGACTGCTGATACAGAAGTGAAGACATGAATAATATCTCAGAAAATTGGTTCAAATATATATATATTATTTAATAGGGAATTTACTGTGTATAACTAGTTTATGAAAGAGTTAGTGTTTTTTTTCTAAAACAAGTGTTTTTAATGTAGCATGCTTAGTTTTATTTTGCTTTAACTTTGGTCTCCTTGGTTTGAAATATTTGGTTTGGTAATCAGAAAATTTTTTTAGATTAATTTTTCCTGTAATTAAAAATAACGTTAGTTAATGGATTATCTCAATGGTCAATGAATATTGCTGTAAAGATAGTGCACATGTATCATATTTCTGTCTTCCACCGTGAGGAAAAACAAACTTTGCATATAGGTCTGAATCAGATATAAATTTGTTACATCATGCTTGCTAAATTCTAGATGAAAAGAAATAACGTCCTTTAGTCTTATCACAATGTAGGAGATAAATAAATTTTACATTTCCTTAGTAGGTATTTTTTTAAAAGATGTACAACTTCCTGTTAAGGGTCACTTATAATTGAGGTATTCCTGAAATTAAACAGTTAGATGCAATAACATTTGTTCAAAGTTGAGAAAGAAATGGCAAAGTGCCACATTCTTAAGATCATGTAATTGAGTGAAATCTGGAATTTAATACCTCAGCAGATGACAAGTTCAAGGATGACCCTGCTTTACAAAAGCCCAGTTGGAACACATAAAGCCATCTGATTTTCAGTTTTCATGTGAAACATTTTAGAGCAGCAGGATTAATGAATGTATGAGAATGTGTCCTTGGATTAGAATGCATTCCTTTAGAATGAGAATAAGAAATATGAGAAATATTAAAAAGAAAACAAATGCAGCATTGTTAACTTCTTGCTATGTGACTGAAACACTTGTAACTAAGTGTCTATAATATGACTTCAGTAGTGGCTCATTTTCTCACAATGCACCTGCATGTCTTGGAAACAGTTGTAAACAGTACATGATTCTGCTAAGAGACAGAGCCCATAAAGTACCATTAAACCCTGCCCAGTCTTCTATAAGTGCTGGTAGATTCCTCTTCTGGAACTAACAAGATAATAAATATAAGTCTTCTCACATTTCTAGTTTAGACCACAACTTTTTCTATCTAAGAACAGACCTTTGTAAGGAGATGAAAAATAACATTTCAAGGCATGTGAGATGGTCATGAAAACCCATATTTGGTGAAGAAAACAAACTGGAATTCCAGTTTAAATGAACACTAGCATCACAGCTGCTACATACATCTTTATCTTCGTCTTATGTTCCTTAGTTTAGTTGCTATATGAATAACTGATGAACACAGGCACTAGCAAAAAATAATTAATATCTCTGCTCTATTTACACAAAGAAAAAAGAATTAAAAATGCAATACAAGGCAAAGCTGTCTGAATTGTGAACTTAATTTAAGTTCACAGTTCTGTTCAAAGTGTTCCAGCTGTTACATTAGATAATTCCTTGGCCAAAGATCACTCTGTTAATAAGAATGAAAATGTTCACACTCTCTAATGACAAAGCATAACTACTGAAGAAATTATTGCAAACATTCAAGATGCCCACGAAGCTAACTTTTTCCCATTACTATATCTGCATCCTGAGCCAGAAAACAAACCATTAACATCCTGTTGGGTTTGGATGTTCAGCAGTTTATGAGCATCTGCAGGAGCAGCGCAATATCTATGCTGATTCTTTCAGTAGAAAATAGTGGCTTTTTAAAGTGTTAAGGACTGGACACTACTTTTGTTTAAAGCTAGAAGGATGTATTTATTATCTCTTGTGATTGTCCTGGGTTTGATCATTCTGGAATTTTCCCTTTAAAGCAAAGTTCAGTTTAGTAAAACATTATATCGAATATCCTAGCTCTCAAAATCCAGCTCTCTGGAAAGACACTAAAAACACCTACATAGTGGAAAGAGCAGGAGGAGTTATGGCACTATTGGCGGTCCATGACAAAAACACAGGTGGGTGTGTTGATAAACAAGTTCAAGCTGCAGCTGCTGCTGGTTCTGATGGGAAAAATGCTGTTCTAGGGATTAGGAATATATTGTAATCATGCCAGCCAAAACATGCATGACAGTTGAAAAGGAAGAGAGCGGCTATATAAATGACCATGTTATCATAAATGATTTCTTTTAAATTTGCAATAGAAACACCTTCTTTAAGCTTTTCTCACTTTATTTTCATAATGATAATCTATTCAAAAGAATATGAAAAACAATTATATTTCATTGCAAAATAGTTTTTACTAATTTACTAGAAAATGGTTTTAGCTCTGCTGGGATTTAATTCATGGAGTAACCTGAATTCCTGCTGAGGCGAAAACTTGTATCCTGTTTTCCATGAGACTTCTCAGGGAGTAAGGGGTACTCATCTTGAGAAAGAACATCAGAGCCTGGTCTGGGGTATTTAGAAATGAAACATGTACTCCTTATTCTTTTACCACTGAAGATATTTCATACCACATATGATATGCATGGTTGACATAGAGTAATACTATATCTACATTTTTCAAGAAGACAGAGAGTAGTTGATGTGTCCTTTTCCAGGGCAGATGTTTTCCAGATATGCTATTGTCACTCATTAAGATAGTAAGGAAGACTTGTATGAGTTATGATATGGTAAATACTATATATGCCAGCTCATCCATAAAATACTATGGATTTCTCAGATAATTCTCCCTCTGGCTTGCTTTAATCATTTCAATATGACTAGTTTCCCTATGAACTCAGAATAACTTTTACATGTATCAGTGGCAGTATAAGCACTATAAGAGAAATTACTGATGGTAATTTTTATTGTTTATTATTATTTATTTATTTATTGCATAAAATGTATTTTTCTATCTTGTACCTCCACATAACCCTTCACCTGTGTCAGAGGAAATGAATAAAGTTGCAATACTTTCAGAACCTGAATTGCATTAGCAGAGGGCCTGAAATGGTACAACTTAATCGAATTGCTTTATATGGTCTAAAATAGAGTGCTTTCCCATTTGTTGTTTGTTCCATAATCGTGACTGTAGAACCATCTTACTGGCTTACTTATTATTAATAATTATTATTATTTTATTTTTTTTAAGTTACTTTGTTTTTGTATGGATTCTCACATCTGTTAGGCTGATGTAAATACGTTTCTACTTCATAGAAATATGAAATTGCTGTTCATTGTGGTGGCTCTGTGGTCCTGACCGAGGAAAAATTAAAATGTGAATGCTATTATGTTGTTTTTACTCTGAGACTGTGCATCAAGAACCTGGATGTAGCTGGAATGTATTTGATTATTTAAAATCCCCCCCCCCCCCCCCCCCCCCCCCCCTTTTTTTTTTTCCAGGGGGAAGCTAAAGTACTCAACCTTCATCAGGGCTGGAGCTAGCAAAGAAGCCACAAGTGCATCACAGAATGTCATGGATAAAGAAACATGCAGTTATGTCCTGCATGTCCTGCAGCCCAAGTTGAATGTATTTATTTTCATCAAACCTGGGGAGTTCACACTTGGGCCAATTTCAAGGAGTGACTAAAGCCACTCTGCTTCAAATCCCACCCCTTTTGCAGAAGTGCAGCATGTGGCTATGACTGAAAAGCTGAATTACTAGCACTCCGCTGGAAAACTGTGAGTGGTGGCTAGAGAAGAGCTCCTTGCCTCCTTCCTCCCTACCTCCTCCCTCCCTTTCTTCCCATAGGAGATAGTGGGTTGCTCAGGGCATTGACTTGGCTCCCCTCTCTTGATTTTTCTCTCTTGCTGGTGAGTATTTTTCTGAGCTGGCTTTTGTCCTGTTGGAGGAAAGACAAGTCCTTTGTCTGGCAGGTTTTACATCCTCTTCTAGGCTAGGCTGCATTCAGCTTGAGCTTAGTTCGTAAGACAAAGGATGCCATTCAACTGCCCTGAAAATTAGATGTCTCTAGAGTAGTCATCTCTGCAGTCACCCACTATATCCACGTAATCACCATCAGCAATTTGTAGAGTCAATGAAGAGACGTAAGCCCTGTTAAAGTTTGCCTTTTTTAGTCATCTGTTTAAAGATGAAATTAAGTGCAAGGCAAGGCTTATTATGTTTCAGAAAAGGCTGAAAACAAAATAACTTTATATCTTCTTTCTAAGTTAGTGTTCCTTACTTAAATTACTTCTGTTCTTCAAAAGTTCTCACTTTGCTTCTTCTTCCAATGATTTTTTTCCTCTTCCTTTTATAATTCCTGAACTTCTTCCTTCTTCCTTCACTATCAGCCCCTTAAAAAAAATAAAAATAAAAATAAAAAAAAAATCTCCCCTAGCTCCCTTGCTTTACAGCAAATATTCATATATTCATATATTTCTTTCTTACTTTCTCCACATCCCAGAGCTCTATTCACCAGGTCTTCAAGCTGCATTTGCACACATTTGCAGATGAGTTTAGCAACTCTGGTGGTCCTGGTACTTCTGCAGTATCATAGGTTAAAAAAATAAAATCTCCTCATCTGCATTATGCTATTTGTAATGACATGAAGCACCCTTATGACTTTGGTGTTACCTTCAGAATTTCCTTCTCCACTGAAAACTGGGTCACTTGACTGCTGTGATGCACACTTTGTTGTCCTTTCTCAAGCTAAAAATGAATGTTCTGAACAGAATCATGGTCTGCACGTTAGCTAAAACATTTCTACTGATCCAGTTTAAAGCACACCCTACTTTCTCAATACTGTCTGGCCTTTTCTGGATAGCTGTTCTTGGACAAAATTAAAGAAAAAAAAAATCTTTCAAATCTGATTGGCTTAGAGCCATTAAGCATTATTGATAAATATATTTGCATTCACTTGCCAGCCATGTCTTTAAACTAACCAGGTAACTTAACTGGGACATAGGCTGCTTCTCTTTGTATTAAGGATATGGCTCTCTCCATGAGTAGCAAATGTGCTACTCAGCTCCTCACAGTTCCTAGAAAGTAGAGGTCTTAAGGCCCTGCTCCTTAAAGCTTGAAGGCCATAGAAACGTATGTCAATGTCTCTCTCTCTCTCTCTTTTTTTTTTTTTTTTCTTTTTTATGTATTTATTTTATTGTTGTTTCAGAGTGCAAGTCAGAAGAAATAATCAGCTCTTGTTTTCTTCTCCTCAACAGAAGCTTTTTGGATAGTTTACTCTGCAATGTATTACACAGTTGAGGATCATAAAATTTTATATATTTTTGTCCTCATATTGCACTCTCCTCTAGTACTACTACACTTTTTAGACAGTGTCATAGAATACTGAGCTAGAGTGACTTATACCAGTTACTGGGTCTGACTGAGGATACTACTTGTACAGTCTGTCCATATGCAAGTGTTCAAGCAGTACCAGAGGAATAAAAATTTTTAAACAGCTGGTTGGAGCTGTTGGTGTAATATTGATGCCTCCTGGACAACCAGAGAACTTGGTTTTTGCAGCACTTTATGATTTTCAGGAGACCACTAGATCTATTTGTGCTTAGGAGCTTAGGAGCTTAGTTTATTTGACAAACCACACAAGGTTTTTGTGAAAAAATATTGCTGCAGTTCTTAGGGATTCACATACTTCCTCTCTGTTATGGGGCAGATGCACCTTCACACAAAATGTTTAAGGTAAGACTTCAAAATCCGCAGCACAAATTTTCTTGAAATTTCTATTCAGAAAATCACTTTCCAATAAAACAGATCAGAATGAAGCCCCCAGACCAGATGGAGTCTGTGAGATATCTCACAGGAGATAGTTTAATGGGGGTCATCTTGTAGTGTATTGTGGGAGAATTTTGTTATGAGACATTTCCCACCAGAGATCGATGTCCATGAATAGAATTCTGGAATTTCTGCTCTGACCTTTAATACACAGAAGCTGCAATAGTAAAGCTTTCTTTACAACATCAAATGTTTAAACTATTCTGAGCTGTTCTAGTGTTTAAATGTATGTGTCCCGTTTGCTAGGGTTGCAATAAGTTGGTGTGTATATATTTACATGCTCATTCAGAAGGACTAAGAGAAACTTGATGAAGAGGAGTTTGATTTACAAAGAATCAACTGTAATTCATATTTTGAAGTCTGAAAATAATACCTGAAGCTTAATTGTCACAGTAGTCTTCCTTCTTCACCCTTGTTGCAATAACACACATCTGGCAGGCAGGTGTATGCTCTCAAACTCTGGGTTTTCCCAGTATGTCTCAGATCAATCTTTCAGGATATTTAATCACTGTCAGTATAGTCAGGCTCCATATCATCCTCAAAGCAAAATGCTATGGTTATTAACTGGTATTTAGTTTTTACATCAGCTTTGAAGAATGCTCAATATATTGACGTAGGGAATGTCTCTTCTTGATGCCCTCAGCATCCATAACATATCCTCAGAGTAAACACTAGATGGTGGAAAAGTCAAGTTTAGAGAAAGATTAGAGATGTCCAAGCGTATTAGTTTTTTGCTTATTTTTTATTTTTTTCTCTTTGCGTTATTCAATTTTTTATTTATTTGGTAAATTAAATGGTAATAATAAATTTTAACTGTCAATTGACCTTTTATTCTTCTTGTTTCTCCCACTATTACCTTCATGCATTTAACAATGTTAGGTACAATACAGTGAGGCTTTATTGCTGATTTTCATAATTTGGACACAACTTCTAGCATGTATGTAACGTTGGCAGATGCAAGTGTTCATATGAGGAACTGGTTGGTTGCACACACACAAATCTGACAAATCGTCTTCTGACACCATTTAAATTACTGGAGTTTCCATAGGATAAACTCAAAATATGGTAAAAAACCAGGTCCATCATTATAAATCTAGAAAACAGCTGCATTGATGAAGAAAATTGGATGTAGCGTTTACTGCTTGCTTTGTTATTCTAGCTATTTCAGTGAGAGGCTCCTCAATATACATGAGTGTGTGTATATCCACACAAACATTGGATTCCCTCTTTGCCTCTGACTTCTGTGTAAACATCAAAGTACATGTATAATTATTTGCCTGCATGAAGATCTATCAGTGAACTCAACCTTTTAATTAAGTGGGTTTGTGTGGAAATCCCACACATATGGAGGCTCATTGAAAAACACACAGTTTGAAGTTTAATTGAGCTCATTAATACTCTTTAGCAAGTTCAGTGCTTCCAGCTGTTTACAGTACAAGGGCTCAGATTAACCAAAGAGCTAAAAATCAACTAAACAATTCATGTTTTACCAGAGAATGAAGTGTTATTGGAGTGAAAATGTCTTTTACTAGCAGAATCTGGAAGCAAACAGTACTAGAGTGATAGGTTATATATAGTCAGGCTTTGTACTGCACAGTACTGGTGATAAAAATTATATTGTACCTATTTATACTACACCTCTAGTAATTTTGTTATTAATAAACACAAATTTCCCAAATAACAATTAATAAATTGTATTACCCTTGCAAGACCTGTTTATGTTTGGTCAACCTTTTGCCATTATCTTGTTCCAGTTTCACAAATCGGAACTACATTAGGAACATTTTAAGATAAAGTTGCCTGAAACTTTCATCCTTTAAAAAAGTATGTGTATTTTTAATCCTCTATACCAAAAGAATCCACTCTTCTTTTGCTGAGTTATTGCTCCATGAGCTGTTATTTTTTAACAGGTCCAGTTCTTTGGATTGTAACTCAGCTGAATCCTCTGAATGACAGGTCCTAACTATCTTAGATCTATCTTAAACTTCTGCTTTATATTGTCCCTTAAATTTTTGGTAAATCAGACCATTCCCACTGTATTCCCACCTACTATGTCCCATGTTCTGCAGCACTTTTGGACTCTCTCTCACTCTTTTTTTTTTTTTTTTTTTTTTTTTTTTTCTTTTTAATGCTTTTGCTAATTAAGTCTTCTGATATACAACTGATAATTTTTCCTTAATATTTATGCAGACAGTCTTGGCTATCTTCCATACATTTTTCCCATTGTGATAAGGTAATATCTACTTTTATGTCCTTTCCTATTTCTCCATAAAGGCAGCCTTGTTTTCTAGTTTCATTATAATTCACTGCACAGAAGGATCAGGCCCTTTAAGATAGCCTTTCCTGTAGTTAGAATTCCTGTCCTTCTTGCACTAGACTAGGTATTACCAATTGGAAATACAGTCCAAACTGGTGTATTGATAAGTCCTGTGAATGCTTTGATGTTCTACTTTCTGAGATGTTATCATTGCAGAGTAATTGGCCACTAGCTGAATGTTGGTTTTGTTGTTTTGTTGTTTTTTTTCCTTAGTGCCATATGCTGAAATAGATACATTTCCAAAATAATAATAATCATCATCATCATCATCATCTTGAATGTTTTTCATAGAAGGAAAAGATCTGCCAGTTCTGTATAACAAATTTCACTACACAAGCTGAATCTTTTTTATTTTTTTTATTTATTTATTTATTTATTTATTTATTTAGGGATCAGGAGTGAAAGAAATGTGTAGTTAAAATTCATTGTGTTTCATTGTTCATCTGCATTTATCTGGGCTCACCATGAAAATATAACAGGGAATCGGACATAAAAAAGGAACCTAAAGAGGTGGAAGAGGGACAGATGAGCCAGAGGAATACAGAGACACTGTCTCTGTGTATGAGTATGCAGGGATGGGGCTAAGAAAGCCAAAGTCCACCTGAAGTTGACTTTGGCAAAGGACATGAAGGACAACAAGAAAAACATCTATGGGTACATCAGAAGTCAAAGGAAGACTAGAGAAAAGTAGGCCAGCTGCTGAGTGGAGCAGGGGACCTGGGGCAATGACATGGAAAATGCCAAGGTATTCAATGCTCTCTTCCCCTCAGTCTTTATTGGCAAGGTAGGCCTTCAGGCATGCCAGGCCCCTGAGATCAGTGGAAGAGTCTAGAGAAAGGAAAAACTACCCTACATGGAGGACATTCAGATTAAGGAACATCTAAACAGACTGGACATACGTAAGTCCATGAGACCTGATGAGATGTGCCTGTGCATGGTGAGGTATCCAGCTGACATCACAAGGACACATTTATCTTTGAAAAGTGGTTGTGACTGGGAGAGTTCATGTGGACTGGAAGAAAGCAAGTGTCACTAATATTGAAGAAGTCCAGGAAAGAGGATAAGGGGAACTACAGGACAGTCAGCCTTACATGGAGGGGTAATGGAGCAAATAATCCTGGAAACCATTTCCAAACATATTAAGGAATAAAAGGTGATTCAGAGTAGTCAGTATGTATCTATGAAGGACAAATCATGCTTGAGCAATCTGATAGCTTTCTACAATGAGGTCACTGTCTTGGTGGATGAGGAGAGAGCAGTAGATATCATTTATCTTGACTCTGGCAAGACTTCTGACCCTGCCATCCACACAGACAGAGCAATGAAATACCAACTATATTAATGGACATTGAGGTGAACTGAAAAGTGCCTGAACTGCCACGTTACAAGGACTGAAGTTAGTGACACATACTCCAGCTAAGGCCAGTCACCGCTGGTAACCCTTCAGGGCTGATACTGAGGCCACTGCTGCTTAATATCTTCATTAATGACCTGGAGGACAGGCTGGAGCACAACCTCTACAGAACTGGGAGGAGAGGTTTATACACAGGTCATGCTGCCTCTCAAAGGTACGTGGACAGGCCAGAGAAATGGTTTGACATGAACCTAACAAAGTTCATAAAAGGGACATGAAATCTCTGCACCTGGGGAGCGTGTAGGCCATGAGCAACAGGGTCTCAGCAGCTGGAGGCTGCAGGGGTGGCTGGTACAGGAGTAGGCCAGCAGTGCCCTATGCCAGTCACAGCCAGTTTGAACCAGAGCACACGGCATGCACCAAGGCCTTGAGCAGTCAGAGGATCCTGGGGGGCTCTCAGCAGGTGCATTTATGAAACCAGAAGCCACAATGGTGGGGTGGGAGTGAGCCATACGTACATGCACCCCTGGCCAGAGTAAATAAATAAATAACAGTATAAAGCAAGGTGGAGCAAACAAGAACATAAGCAGTGAGTGTCAAACAGAAATTCTTATGTGAAAGACCCCAAAAAGCAGCAAACATAGAGAACACTGAGGTTAGGAAGGGGGAAGAAAGACGTTTACCTATATGTTTGTTTCTTTCATTCTCTATGTTTTCTTTTTATCAATACCAAATAAAAGATTAGAAGTTTGTGTTAATTAGCAATAAGTGAAATTGAGAAAATACCACAGTAAGACTCTTTTGCCAGAAGCAGGGATAATAGCCACATGTAAGAGTACAGGCTGGGGGTCAACTGGATGGAAAGCAGACTATGAGAAAAGGATCTGTGTCTCCTTGTGGACAATGTGACCATGAACCAGCAATGCACTCTTGCAGCAAAGGCCAAGCATCTGGGCTGCATTAGAAAAGTGTTGCCAGCAGGCTGAGGAAAGTGACCTTCTCTTCTACTTAACACTGCTGAGATGCATCTGGAGTACTGGGACCAGTCCTGTGCACCCTGGTACATGACGTACTGGAGTGGGTCCAGCAGGGGGCAAGAAGATGATTAAGGAATTGAAGGGTCTCTCATAGGAGCGGGTGAGAGACCCAGGACCGTTCAGCCTGGAGAAATGAAGGCTATTGAGGATCTTATCAATATGTACAATTACCTGTTTGGGGGAGTGGATAAAGACTGATCCAGACTCTTCTCAGTGGTGCCCAGCAGCAGGACAAGAGGCAACAGACACATCCTGAAACACAGGAAATACTACTTATATATAAGAAAATTTTTTTTTTTGCTGTAGGGGTAGTAAAATATAGGAACTGGTGGGCCAGAGATGCTGTGGAGTCTCCATCCTTGGAGATATTCAAAACTTGACTGGATATATCTGTGAGCAACTGGCTCCAGGTGTCCCTGCTCTGAGCCGGGGGTAGTAGACCAGCTGATCTAGAGGTATCTTCAGTGATTCTATGTATTTGTTATTCATTCACACCCATCACAATCCAGATATATATCAACTACCACAATAGAAGATATGGCCAGATGAGTAATTTGTCAACACAATAAGATCTATTATAAAGCTACTATGGATGATTTTCTAGTAAGAGCCGAAAGATCCTGTGTGAACAAACAGGAAACCCTCACCAAACTGTGTGCCTGCTACAACTGCCAGATTTGATCACTGTCAGAAATAAAAGAGAAATGTCTTTTAGGTGTTTTCCTACTGTAGCATTCCTTGTCTGAAACAACTGTGGTCCAATACTCACAGAGTGGGGCAGTCAGCAGCATCCACTGTAACAGAAGCTACACTGCTCTTATCTCACTTAACTCCATTTTAAGAAAAGCAAGTTGAGAAAATGTCATGCAAAACTTGATGTCATAATAGGTAAGACTGAATCGGTATCAGTATATAATGAACGGTGCATCAAAACAGTGTGCACTATCTCCAAACAGCACTTTCTAAGACACTGTTGAGTCAATTAGATATCAAAACTGATATCTGAAGCATGAACAAGTATATGAGGATGATTTGTTTGCTGAGAAAACAAATGCATCTGGTTAAGAACTGGTTACTGCACACACTGAAAAATCTACCAGTTATCACAGAGGCTAGATGAATAATTGCAAATCATATTGAAATTATTTAAAGAACAGTGGTTAAGTGCCATGTGCAGTTGCTCACATATCACAAAAGCAGTCAAGTAATAAATAAGCAAGACAAATAATGAACTAAGAATTAAAAAGAGTTTTTATCCTGGTGTGCAAGTGACTTTGCAAAAATGTTCCTTCAAGATGGGAAAAAAAAACATACTTCTTGATCACACCTGCACTAATCAAATAAAATACTTTGTACCAGCAACAAAGCACTGCTTCCTTTAAATTATTAATATATATTCTACTACACATAATTTTATCTCTAAGATAAGGTGTCTCTTGAAACCAATAAAAGAGACTTTCAAGGGAAAAAAGAAAGGACTATATTTTTATTATATTAATGTTATGAATCATAGGATCATTGCATTTAAACTACATATCAGATTTTGTTACTGTCTTTTGTCCCAGTGGAAACTATATATTCCTTCAGGAAAAGTTGTGTAACAGGTACATGCTGAATATCACTAACAGGTGTAGTCCTGACAGCAACATAAGACACAATAAACAACCTAAGATATACTGAAATGAAAGGTCAGCATACAATCTGGCAGACACAAACTCTATTAGAAAATCATTGACTTTATATTGAACTTTTCAAGAAACAGAGGCAATGTCAGAGACAACATCAGGGAACATGTTTTTGCTGATACTGTTCGATGAACATTTACCATGATTAATTACTGCATCATCTTTCAATCAGCTCACTCACAGAACCTAAGTGAATCTCTTTCATCTATATGATAAACACTTTATTGTCATTTGAAACATGATGCCATTTGCCTACCAATCATAACTGCTATCAGTCCCAATGACAATAATGCTGGATTTTGTGATTTTCTTTAGGTTACACATGAAAAAGACAAAATCTGAGATAGGTCCTGAGGATGAAATGCTAAAAAATTTCGCAGTTCTCAGCAGAAAATCAACAAAATAATGTTATAGATGGTGTATTTACATGCTGTTATTCAACAGCTGAATGTGCATGCTTATTGGCAATAACAGGACTTGAAGTTAGGTACTGTACTGAATAACTGCTAGTATTATTTAAGCCACCATTATGGGTGAAGTAAATCAATGAATACACATTCAGTTTGTGCATGTACCAGACAGAGTGAGTGATTACAATGAAAGGAGAAAGCATAACAGATTGAAAACACAAGACTGATGGAAATTACAAAGATTTCTTGTCACCTTCTTTCTAATGTACCATCAAAAAAGCAGAGGTGTCTGAATTATTGGGAATTTGAAATTTACTAATCAATTTTTTAGTGCAAGATTAGAAACAACTGCTGTTCCCACATATATACCTGTTCGCGTAGAATCCAGCTGGCTAACCTAGATATACGTGACCATTGTAAAAGTATAGACACATATGAATGTGGGGAAATGCAACTCCAGGGACACCTATTGGACTCTTGAAAGTGTCAGATAACACTGAGAACCTGGTCAAGATTGAAAAAAAATATATATATATTTTTAAGTACTTGTTCAAATTGGAAATAGTAATAATAATTGTTTGGTAGTGGAGATGAAAATAGAAGAGAAAAAAAAAATGATACCAGACTGAGAAACTGTCTGCAGCACTCTTAATAAAGAATCATACATGAACATAGGAGGTGAGTGCACTCCCAGATCTGCCTCATGTCTATATCACTGCCAGGTGGACAGCCTGTAAATCTTCTGAATGCAGAAGATGAAGATGGTCACACAAGCTGTCAAGCCTAGATATATGAAACACTTCAAATGCTTTTCCCAATTTTCTGTCCAAACAGGCAATGTGATATTTAGAGAGGTTTCAGGATGCTCCTCAAAATATTCTTCCAAGCAGTTGGGACAAGCAATCCAGGATTCCTGGTGAAGCCAGTATGAGCCAAGGATTTATTTAATTGAGAAAAGAAAAACATGGCAGGCTTTGTACCTTTGGTTTGTCATTTTAATTTGATGTTTTGTACTATTTCATTCTAATCTACTAAGATAGGGTGTTGTGTGTTGAGAAGTGTTGTCTGTGTCATTGCAAACATTTGTTCATGACAAAACGTTTTGAAAAATAAGTCTGCTGGGTTCCAAACCAGGTCATGAAATCACAATGACAAACAAAGGTGCATATGTCAAAGTGGCTTTAGAAAGCTTTCTTCTCAGCCAAGTTCAATGCACAGATATACCTCCAAAAAAGGAGATCCATCTCCACAAGGAAAGCTGCATCAATTTCAAAGACATTACTCACCCTGAGGATATATCAGAGTTCTGTATAAATGTAGCAACTTCTACTTGGATTTCCTCAAGAGCTGCTTTGGGTGTCCATACTGGCTGGACCTAACATAGGAAATTGATTTCTGGCAAGGCATTTGTTTTAACCACAGCTATCTGGCCAAGCCAAGTTAAATGTAAATTTTTCCAATCCAACAAATCATTTTTTTAATTTTGAAATAACGGGAGGAAAATTCATCTTATGAAACTGATGGAGGTGAGGAGAAATATTGACTCCTGAATCCCTCATTTGTTTAGACCACACAAATGCAAATGTATTTTACAGCTGTTCAATCATGGCTTTCTGTATCTCATATTTCAGATTTATTATAATCAATTTCATAAAATTATATCTGGTAGAATGTATTAATTTCTTCCAGAACATACATCATAGACTTTAATCAATAGATAACTATTACTAGGACATCAACTATATCTAGGACAGATCTATATAAATGGTACTTATTTTGTGCTTTCAGTAAAGAAGTTGAACACCAATAGAAAATGGGGAAAGGGGGTGGAGATAGAGTACAACACTGTTAAGGTACTTTTTATAGCTGAAGTTCCCTTAGCGGAGTATTCTTTTAATTTTTATCCCGGGAAGCAATTGAAATGTATTTATTCAAGTCACCTTTCACATCTGGTCCCTCTTTCAAGAAGATTTCATGATTTAATATTATTGCTTTTACTGTTTAATGATAGCATAAATCTTTTTTTGCTTCCCCATTCCCCACACCCATAAATTATACACTATGCCTATATTTGTCCATTCTTTGGTTGATCAGTTGGGTTGGGTGGGAATTTTATTGAGTCTATGATGCCTGAGCAGATTTCTGAGGGTAAGTTCTTCATAAGAAAAGTGCACCCAGAAGAGATACAGAAATTAACTACAGAAAAAAGGCAGCATTAGACACTCTCTTGTCCTTCAATATCTCCCTCTTCTTCTCCTCAAATATGTATTTATTTTTCTGTTAGTACAGAACCAGAGATTATTTGCTTCTGGTTTCATTTACTCTGGTAATTGCATCTTGTAAATGATCCTTATGAAAAAATCTTGAAGAAATAAAAAGGTGAGAAATTAGCATCAGTTTGTTATACTGACTGTCTGTTATACTGACTGTTATACTATTCTGTAGTAGTGACTTCTGAAATCTCATCTCTTAATCTGGATGAGATCTGTGGACTTCTTCTCAGGACTCTATGAAAGATGACTACAAAAAGGAAGTTCAGCTATGTGTTGTCTCCAATGATTGTAGAGAAGTTTCCACAACTCTTCATTCCTCATTCACGCCTTTCCTGAATTGCTATGGAAGTCTCCTAAATCTTTTTAAGAAATCTTTTGGTAGGACTGCAGAGGTCTGCAAATTTAACACTGTCACCCGAATGGCTTTTGCTTAAGAATTAGCAATTACTTCTGAAGATAAATTTTCCCCTTACATCAACAAAAAATGCCCTGTAAACATATTTGACAGAGATCTAACTTCAGTAAAGCAAGCTCTGAGAAGAACCTTTGTTTTCTGGCAGTTTGTATTTTGGTTTGGTTTGGTTTGGTTTGTTCAGTATGGTCTTCCAGGTTCGGGAACCAGTGGTTACCTTAAGTCACAGAATCATCTCTGATTCCAGGTCCAGAGCATCCAATAAAAGGGAGCAATGAAAAATCAGTGGACTTCTTCTCAAAAAGTTGTGGTCAGGGACTTTTTTAGGTCTTGCAAGACAAAGCCCTAGCTATTAAAAACCAGAAGACAGATGAAATAGATGATATTTGCTTCTTCCTAAAAATAAAAATATTTTTTGACTTTAACAAAGTCAAAAATATTTTGAGTTCATAGACAGAAAATAATTAGAAATGGAATTATTCCTGCAAAACAGAAACAATTCATATAAATGATCCTCTATCCACACTAAAGGACTTGGATCTCAGTGTGTGATCCATGAATTGCAAAGCATGGAAAGCTCAGACAGTGACAGAAAACTTACTCCTACCTGCAGGGACAGACATGTTGATGGCAACACTGTGTGAAGAGGCAGCCAAGCAGCCTGGGCCTCTCAGACAGTGCTGTTGCTTGCCAAGCTCAAGGAATGGCTGAAGGTGTTCAGGATGAACTTAGAGCCAGAATGAAGAATAGTAACTACTTGCCTTGTTTCTAGATTAGTCTACAGGATTATGTTTATTTCATTTATTCTAGCTTACTTTTGTAGGAGAAATACAGATTAGAAAGAAAGCAGTTGGAATATTTTTGGTCCTGATATCCTTTGACAATCTATGCAAAAGAGAGGTACTTATTATAGAATACGTGTGGTTGATGTTTTCCTACAAGAAAATTGAATTGGTTGTGTAAATTAATAAAGATTTGTATATACCATAATTAATCAGCATCAGGAACTTGCACATTCCCATTGTATAGAAAAGTACTTGATTCAGAAGTAGACTTTTCTTCTTGAACTTCTCTATAAACCAATAAGCTGCCTAGATAACAGAGTACAAGGATTTACTTTTTTTTTTTTCATATCTTCTCTTCATTTGGCTATCTCTGCAACAACATCAGCAAGGTACTTCACTGTTTGATTGATGACACTAAAGTCTTAGCAAAGAAATTTCAATTATGTGTGTCTTCAGGAGCAGAAAACTGATAAAATAAATCCTTGAAATCTGTTGTTTAGAAACAAGGGTTCAGTAGAAAGTAACAAAAAGAGTAAAGTAAATGAATGTTTGTTTATTAAATTAAAATAATAGCATTCACAGAAAACTGCAGTCCTGTTTTCAACAGTAAAGGAAAATGAGTAGTCATTTCAAGGATGGAGGGCAAATCCTCTATTCATACAGAAACTTCTTGGCTGATACCAGCTAAAATGGAAAAAAGGATTAGGCAAATTGAAGCATATAGACTTTCCATGTGTTTTCGGAGCCAAGATATAAACTTTGTTTAGGGAAAATACAGTTTTTAAACAGTGTATGGAGTAATTTCCTATGTTATAGCCACTATAGGAAAATTATTGACACTGACAGTGATCATGAAACTGTTCTGGGTCACTCTCTTTGACTGTAGTGTGAATTGCTATAATTTGCTTTCAGGGCATTGTATCCTTCCTGAAAAGTTAGGGAAATCCAGAGGTGGAGGTAGTTATAATGCCAAGCTAGGCACACAGTGTGCTATCATGTCTTGCTTTTCAGACAGCACAAAATGTCCGCTGCAAATTTTGGTGTGAACCTAAGGGATTATAGCCTACATTGGTCTCAGTTCACAGTTTGAATAAAGACTCAGCAATCATCTTTCAGTCCATCTTCTGTCCACTGCTTGATGTGACAAACCCACTGTATCAATTCCACCCAACTCTACTGTGTATTCATGGAAATTATCACACACAGGATTTACGACATATACCCAATGCAGACAGCACAGTCCACCCTCACTGAAAATATGATTTATTGTGTTCTGAAGTAGCCTGAGTCTCCTATAAGCTATAATCTACCCTTACTCTACTCCTAAATTAATGAAAGTGATTGGTGACCCTTTGTATTTCATTAGGCCTTTCTGCAGAACATTGGGATAGTAAAAGTGTACATGAATTCCAAAGTCAACTCATGGAAGAAAAATTTATCAGGGTCCATTACATTTGAAGACAAAATATCTGGCTCAGGAAATTATCAAAACTCAAATTATTGGGTGTTGAGAGAGCATTTTGAGTCATATCACAATATTCTTGCCTTTTACTTACATTTTTCTAGACACTTTTAGCCACTAAGACAGAACTGGATTAAATGGGCCTTAGGTCCCAACATCACTAGTCTTTCTTCTTAAATTCATGTTTGATGTGCTTAAAAACAAGAGCTTCCCTATTCCTGAATACTTTATCTTTCCTGAATTTATCTTTAAAAAGATATTATCAATAAAGATGGGTACTGTGGCTGCCTGGAAATGGCAATGATGTTTGTTCAGACAATATTTTTCAGCATAGCAAGGAACAGGAGAGGAACCTAATGAAGAACAAAAGTCAAAGGTGTTTTTATTTTGTTGTTGTTTGATTGTTTATTAATATTTTATAAATATTAGTATCATTGTTATCATCATTATGTAACTATTGATTTTATAACATGTTCTACCTCCATATTGATGTTCATGACAGAGTTCTAGAGACACAAAGGACATCTCATGAAGGTTTCTGTCATTCAATTGAAATACATGCTACAAAGTCTAAGCTCTCACTCATCTTTTGCCTCTGTTAAAAGTCAAAGTTCTCCTAAAAATAATGGTATTTCTAATCATGTTTCACTTTCTGTTCAAGTCCTATGCCTGCTTCTGTCTGAGTGTTCCTGAGCTTTGTTTTCTTATTCATCCATAGAAGTCAAGGGGAGAAAAAAGAAAAACAAACAAATAAACAAACAAAAATAGATGCATTTTTTTTTCTCAGATAACTGCACAAAGAAAGAAATAGATGTCAATGCACTGTTTCAGTGTGCTGCCTGGTGAATGCTTCCCTCATTGTGACATCTTGTGATAAATTTAACACATGGCATTTTATGACCTATAAACCTAATAGTAACTCCTTCACTCCTAGTTAGATGGATCGTGATGCCAAACATTTAGGTTGTTGGGATTAGCAGAAATGAACTGCATCCTAAACAGGATTTAAGCTAATTTATCTACATTTAAAATGCTACACATATCTATGAGCAGAGGCATGTGTTATGTATCTCATGTAAGTGCTAATCTTGAGGTAAATAGTGGTAGAATATACCCCCTTGAATCATCCTACCATTTTATGAGCATAATGATTTAAATAAATCATGTCTTGTGGATTGGTCTTGTGGATCTTGGACATGACCTTATTCTGCTCACTTCCATTGGATTTGCTACAGACAGATGCCAACTATAAATTATTATTATTTTTAGGTGTATCATGAAACCAAAGAGTAAGTTGTTATTTCCATATTCTTGAATACGTTCCCTCTAGATAGTTTTATTTTAATATGTATTTTTTCACTGGAAAGCTTGCCCATTTTCACAAGTGACTACTTCCAATTTCAGAAGCACGTAAGAATTGGTTATTGTGGTCATCATCTATCTTAACTTACATCTTAGTTTAGCATCAATAGAATCTTAGCTTACTAAACTGTTCAAGTGTTTCTAGTAAAATTGAGCTGTTGTTTCACTGAAAGGTCTCAGAAGGTGTGTTTGGACCTTCTTTTCAGTGTTTCTACTCATGCTGAGGATGCAGGATTTGATCAACATAAATGTACAACTAATATATTTTCATACAAATTAATACATAATCCATCCAAATTCTTCCCTTTGTGTTATTATATCTGCTTCAAGATACTGAATAGAATTCTATATTACAAGTTTTTCAAACACTAATAACAATATTTTGATGCTACACAAATCTCTACAGCATTGGCATCTATAAGCTGAGTCTCTGTTTAGATGAATGCTTCAGAAAGACTACTGTGAAGCTTTTCTTCCTGAAGTTATAAGCAATACCAATACCTTCCTGTTCCCTCCTCATATGCCCTTTTAGCTAAGAAAGTTGATCATTTGCGTATTGCATTTGGTTTGTCTTTCCGCAATGTGATACATAACAGCAGTCTTGAATATTACTATTCTGGTTGGTAGAGTCCCTTGGGAGGCAGTTCTGAAGGGCAGAGGAGTCCAGGAAGGCTGGGCGCTCTTCAAGAGGGCAATCTTAATGGTGCAGGAACGGTCTGTCCCCACGTGCCCAAAGACAAGCTGGCGGGGAAGAAGACCAGCCTGGCTGAACAGAGAATTGTGGCTTGAGCTTAGGAGAAAAAGGAGGGTTTCTAATCTTTGGAAAAGTGGGCAGGCCACTAAGGAGGACTATAAGGATGTTGCGAAGCTGTGCAGGGACAAAATTAGAAAAGCCAAAGCTCAGCTGGAGCTCAATCTGGCTACTGCTGTTAAAGATAACAGAAAATGTTTTTATAAATACATCAACACCAAAAGGAGGACTAAGGAGAATCTCCATCCTTTACTGGATGCGGGGGGAAACTTAGTTACAAGAGATGAGGAAAAGGTGGAGGTGCTTAATGCCTTCTTCGTCTCAGTCTTTAGCGGCAATACCGGTTGTTCTCTGGATACCCAATTCCCTGAACTGGTGGAAGGGGATGGGGAGCAGGATGTGGCCCTCACTATACACGAAGAAATGGTTGGTGACCTGGTACGGCACTTGGAAGTGCACAAGTCGATGGGGTCAGATGGGATCCACCCGAGGGTACTGAGAGAACTGGCAGAGGAGCTGGCCAAGCCGCTTACCATCATTTATCAACAGTCCTGGCTATCGGGGGAGATCCCAGTTGACTGGCGGCTAGCAAACGTGACGCCCATCTACAAGAAGGGCCGGAGGACTGACCCGGGAAACTACAGGCCTGTCAGTTTGACCTCAGTGCCAGGGAAGCTCATGGAGCAGATTATCTTGAGAGTCATCACGCAGCACTTGCAGGGCAAGCAGGCAATCAGGCCCAGTCAGCATGGGTTTATGAAGGGCAGGTCCTGCTTGACGAACCTGATCTCCTTCTATGACAAAGTGACGCACTGGGTGGATGAGGGAAAGGCTGTGGATGTGGTCTACCTTGACTTCAGCAAGGCTTTTGACTCCGTTTCCCACAGCATTCTCCTCAGGAAACTGGCTGCTCTTGGCTTGGACTGGCGCACGCTTCGTTGGGTTAGAAACTGGCTGGATGGCCGGGCCCAAAGAGTCGTGGTAAATGGAGTCAAATCCAGTTGGAGGCCGGTCGCTAGTGGCGTTCCCCAGGGCTCGGTGCTGGGGCCGGTCCTCTTTAATATCTTCATCGATGATCTGGACGACGGCATTGAGTGCACCCTCAGTAAGTTTGCAGATGACACCAAGTTAGGTGCGTGTGTCGATCTGCTCGAGGGTAGGAAGACTCTGCAGGAGGATCTGGATAGGCTGCACCGATGTGCTGAGGTCAACTGCATGAAGTTCAACAAGGCCAAGTGCCGGGTCCTCCACCTGGGGCGCAATAACCCCAAGCAGAGCTACAGGCTGGGAGATGAGTGGTTGGAGAGCTGCCAGGCAGAGAAGGACCTGGGAGTGATGGTTGATAGTCGGCTGAATATGAGCCAGCAGTGTGCTCAGGTGGCCATGAAGGCCAACAGCATCCTGGCCTGTATAAGAAACAGTGTGACCAGCAGGGCTAGGGAGGTGATCGTCCCCCTGTACTCGGCTCTGGTGAGGCCGCACCTCGAATACTGTGTTCAGTTTTGGGCCCCTCGCTACAAGAAGGACATCGAGGTGCTTAAGCGAGTCCAGAGAAGGGCGACGAAGCTGGTGAGGGGCCTGGAGAACATGTCGTATGAGGAGCGGCTGAGGGAGCTGGGATTGTTCAGCCTGGAGAAAAGGAGGCTCAGGGGTGACCTTATCGCTCTCTACAGGTACCTCAAAGGAGGCTGTAGCGAGGTGGGGGTTGGTCTGTTCTCCCACGTGCCTGGTGACAGGACGAGGGGGAATGGGCTAAAGTTGCGCCAGGGGAGTTTTAGGTTGGATCTTAGGAAGAACTTCTTTACCGAAAGGGTTGTTAGACGTTGGAACGGGCTGCCCAGGGAAGTGGTGGAGTCACCATCCCTGGAGGTCTTTAAAAGACATTTAGATGTAGAGCTTAGGGATATGGTTTAGTGGGGACTGTGTTAGGTCAGAGGTTGGACTCGATGATCTTGAGGTCTCTTCCAACCTAGAAATTCTGTGATTCTGTGATTCTGTGATATCTTTAAAGGTCTGTTGTTCTGTTTGTTCTTTTCTGTTTCACTGGAATGAGAGCGCCAGATTTTTTACCAGATTGTGACATCGCAGTTTTTTCAAAAGCCTCTTTTTCACCCACAGAAATGTTCAGTGCTTGAAAGAATGATTTTATGCACCTGTAGATTTTTTATTACCTACATTCTACTACAAGTCTCAAAATCTGATGAACTCACTGAACCCAGTGAGCATTCCACCAAGCAGAGCAATAAACTATCTGCTGTATCCATGCCCTACCAATTCCCCATAGAGCTGGAGTTACTCATCTTTCACCTTATTCTTTCATTTTTATAAATAGCAGCCAAATCATGCAGCCCTTAGTTTATATTGGGTCTGTATATCAAGTGCTCATGAAAGCAGAATGCACAGCAGTAAGACAGGATAGCTCCAGCCAAAGCACTGTGTTACATTTCAGGCAGTTCTCTCTATCTTCAGAGCCTTTTACAAGCTTACAGACATAATGTGCACATTAACATAGGAGCATTCTGAAAAAGGCAGAAGCATTTTGTCTTTACTTTTGTAAGTAGTCTTTTGTAATAGTCTTTGACTCTTAATCATTAAGCAGCTGTGGAATTTTTCCAAGAACAATGAACACCTTGCTGCTAGACTCAGCAAACTTGTTAAGGAAGACACTCAAAAATGGCTATATCAAGAAATATGACTTTCCCTGCTTCAAGGTTAGATAATTTCCATATTTTAAGCACTTAGTTATTCTAGGACTTTCTGATTTTCTTGGGAAGAGTACCACTTCACCAGTTCACCTTTCCTTATTCAACCAACATTCTGAAGATTAATGTGTTTATCAAAGGTTCAAACTATCTTAATCATTTTGCTTTAGAAACCTCAATAAAAGAACTTAATAAAAGAAGGCTTTCCAGGGACCATCTTGAAGTTAGTAGATCGGTTAGCTTATCATAATTTCAAGAAACATAGTGCAAATGGTTTACATATCTCATTTCTGCCTTCTATTTAAAGTTTGTTCAAAATAAGTGTAGGATTTGATTAATTTGGTTAGGAAAACTTTTATGCCAAAATTAAACAAGAAACTTATACCAATGTCCATATAAATTAAAGAACCTTCTCGTCTTCTTTGATTTATCTGCAGATGCATTTAAAGTTGCTAATTAAGTTGATAGACTTGGTCATCAGTGTATGAAACTTCAGATCCCTGAGATTGTTAAATGTTTAGGTCAGGACAGAGAAAAAAAACAATTTGTTGTCTCTCCATTGGTATTAGCTTGAAACAGCAAACAAATCATTTTCAGACAAAATTGCAATTTGAATCAGATCATATCATGAATGTCTGATGCAAGGTATGTGTGTTCAGGAGTTTCAGAGACCAAGAAGAATGCAAAGATAAACAAAAAAAAATATAATTGCTCTTTGCGTGAGGTTTCTAGCAAAGTTTTTCTAATTAATTTGTGAGAAGAGTATTATTTTTCTGGTTTTACTTGGAAAACTGGGGCATTGATTGTATGATAAGTAGAAGAACATGATCTAGAATAGATGTCTCAGCTGCATTTCCTCCTATATAACCAATCAGCTTTATTTCTGCTGACTGCTTTATTGCTTTGTATAGACTACATGCATTTGCTCTGTATGAATAGAGACCAAAGAGCATCAACACTTTCCATAACAAGCACAGCAGTTTTCTGGGGGCATTATTTCCAGATGAGCAGGTTGCACTAACTTCTGCCTTGTCCATCACACTATCATTACCCTTCGTGCTCCACTAGCAGTGGAGCACTGGCATTGTGTAAGGTGTTCTCCCTACCTTTTAACATAGATTATGGTCCTGATTCATGAGACCAAAACAACAACTTGCTATTTTTGGCATCCATTACATTATGGCATCATGAGATCTTGACATCTGATGGGCAAAGTAATATTGAACCAGCTGCCTCATGGTGAGGTAGTGCAATCACAGCCTGAAAAAGAGGTAAGAATAATACCAATCAAGTAATAATAGTTGAGATAAGACAACTGTAAATGTGTTTTTCTGTAACTTTCTCAGGTTGAAAAGGATGTTAAAGATCATCTAACTCCAACCCTCCCTAACATCCTTAGTCAAGCTCTCTCGCTCTCTCTCTTTTTTTTTTTTTTTTTTTTTTTCCAGAATTAGAACAAATTTAATTCTACATATTTTGGTGGGAATGTTTCCTAATTTAAACTGCAGTCCACAGAAAAAGACCTAGACATTGGAAATCACATTTTCAATATGAATCACTGTGTCAGCTCCATTAAAATTGGTGGATCTGCAACTTCTTGTTCTAGTGGATGACCTTGCTCAGTTCTGTTTTAATTTGTCTTTTAAGAAGCATACTTTGAAGCATACAAAGTATGCCACTAATATTGCAACAATAGTGCTCTTAAATTTTAAGTAATAATTCCACAAAAGGTGTTATATGATGTGTACAGGTTCACTTTTCTAGCACCTTGTCAAGAACCATGGTATAAATAGAATAGCTGTTTTGTTTAGCAAAAACCAGATAAATCTAGATGCATTTTCTTTTCCAACTGCTGATCCAGATAAATCTACTATGAAAGAAAGAAAGGTGTCATTTCTAATCCTGGTTTATGCTTGATAATTAATTATTAACATAATTCAAACTCATGGTAAAATATGGAAAGGTTTATGAACAAAAGCTTGACCTCACCTATGCTCTGAACAATGAAGCGTCAAAGAAAGAAGGTAGAATTTAAAGGTCTAATGAGAGTTGAAAGAGATCTCAGATTCTCAGTGTCATTGGTTTAAGAGCTGATATTCTGCTAATAGAGATGTTCTGCAGGATTAAATCACCTGGAATCTGTCTCCTACAAATCTGATCATCATTATATGAAATCTAATAAAAAGGAAATTTGCTCCTGGAGACAGAAATGAAAGACAGCAGCTGTCTTTAAGCATTCACTATTTGAGTTCTCGTTATGACAGCCACGTCTATGAAACATTATTACACTGCTGTTCATAATAGATGGCACCAGACATCCATCTTCTTTTTAAGGTCTTATTCCTTTTCCTAAGCAATAAAACGAAAAGCCATGTACATTAATATGGCCTCAACCAAAACATAAAAAACTAAAAAGGTAAGCAAGCCCCAAACCAACTTGCAAAAGAATTTAACTACAGCCATCAAGAAGTATCTGCAAGGAGCATATTTTAAGACGGTTACAGGAAGCAGCCTGTGAGACTCTGGAACATTTTAGCTACTTAAAATTTAAAGCACTACTGCAGTAATGAAGTGTTTTCAGATGTCGGAGTACTTTTTGAAGTACTGTGAAAAGAACAAAAATTTCTGGTTTAATAGTGTGTAGGATATGGAAACAAGTATTCAGAAAGTGGGAAAATCGGTGTTAAAACCTTGTAGCAGAATTCTTAACCTAAAAGTTTAAGTTCTTCCTTTTTAGATATAGGCATATCTATATATGCCAAAATCACATGCTGGAATAACCATGTCTACTACATCAGAAAAATCAGCATATTATCTATCATATGTTTCCAAACCAGAATTAACCCAGTAGTGGGAGACATGATGTCTTGAAATTTTATCAATAGCATCTAGGCTCATTTTATCAATAGCAAATCTAGGCCCATTGCAGACCTACCAATTCGAATAGCTGAAAATATTGCATATGAAATATTCCGTGAAGGGGAATAGAGCACAGCCAGAGTGATGTTGTCTATTATAAAGGAAAGAGCATCTATCCCAACATGGCTTGCGCTTCTTTAGAGACAGTGCTGATGAGGTAAGGTGTTGCAAGATGCTGACCTGCCTGTTTGCCAAGTGTTCAAGAGCATGTGACTTCCATGGAGAATTTGTTCCCTGGAGAAAATGAGGAATAATCTCGCTGAGCAGCTGAACACGAGGCTGCTGTGACTGCAGTCTGCTTGTGAGAAGTGTGGTCTTTGCAGCTCTCCCTCTGTTCAGCTAGTGATGATAAAACTAGAGCACTGGATGATTTTCACTCTGGACGTCTCTGGGCTGTCCCTTTCCCCCTGCTGACCATGAAGCTGTCTCACCGGCCCTGTGCCCCCTCTGAGAGCCCCTAGTGCCTTCCCTAGTGGTTCCTAGGGAAGCCGCACTCCTCTGTCTGCTCTGCTGTAGCCCATCCAAAATGAGGGAGTGTGGTGGAGCGTTCAAGTATAATGAAGTGCTGTGGTGGTGTTATCTCTCCCCATCTCTTCCGTCTTGCTCTGGTGGGCTTCCCTCTCAGTGAAACACAAGGAGGAGAGTAACATAGCGTTTCCTCTAGCCTGATGTTTGCTTGTTATTCCAGCTAATTTGCTCCAAGAGAAGAAATAAACTGCTCTTTAAACTGTGCCATTAATTCTGGTCCTTTTAGGCCAACTGCACATCTCCAGGCAACCTTTAAAAATAGAATTAGGGAAAAATCTGTCTTTCTCTTTTTTAATTAAAAGAAATCCCCATCTCCCCCTCCTTGGCTCCCCCCACCGCCGGCTGATTGACAAAGTGAGCAGAATCCGTGTTCTCACACCAGCGGGTATCTATTACATGAGAACTTTCTTCTGGCGCCAGGAGGTATTTAGAGAGTTTGCCTGGCTATTCCGCAGGGAAAACCGTGTTGAAAGTTGGGGATACCTGAGCAAAAGTGAACGCCGTCCCGTTGTCCTTCTGCTCTGGACGTGGCGAGGAAGGGGGGAAGGAGGCAGCGGGAAGGATGCTCCCGCCTTGTGCTGCGGGGCGGGATCGGTGAGCAGCCCCGTGGCCTTTATCCCACACTTTGGTGCCCTTTTTCCCCTCAGGGCTTTCCCGGGACTGCCCCGGCCCCGGGGGGCCGCTGCCGGGGGGGGGGGGGGGGGGGGGGAAGGGGCTGCGAACCCGGTGGAGCCCCAGTCACAGCTCGTCACCGGGGGGGCACGAAGATGTTCCTGGTGGCGAGGGTGGCAACCGATGGGCAAAATAAATTCTATTATATACATATATATATTGTATATATATGTATTCTATTATATACATATATATATATTATCTTCCAGAGCTTCATCTATCCTCTGTTTTGTTTGACATGGTTTGACCCGCGCGTTTATTTATTTATTATTTATTTATTATTTGTGAAGTGGCAATATGAAAGAGCATCCTTCGGTGCTGCCCGGACCCGTGACGGGTTTCTGGCTAAGGACAAGGCACGGTACAGGAGTTTTTATTGGGGGCAGGAATGGTGGGGGAGTGAAGGTCACAGCACATTTCTTCCTTTTCTAGGTGCCTTTACGAGAGGATCTGAGCCCTGCAGAGGTGTTCTTGCTCTAGGTGGCATTTAACAAAGGTTAGAATCCACCCACCTGCTGTGCCTACAGCACCAGTCAGGCCGAGCATCCCTCCGTGGCAGAAGCCCCGTACGCCTTTCACGCAGCCTGGATGCCTATTGTGGGCACTTGTGGAGAAATCAAGACGGAGATGTTTGCCAGACGCTGTCCTCCGCCCCTCCAGACATCCTGCCTTTCTCACCACGGCGAGAAGCAGAGTAAAAATGCCCTTGTTACAACGAGATCCTCCCGAAAGTGTGAGTCCACTTTAGGTGGGAGCGAAGTGACTCGGTGACTCTGCTGAGTTCGATGAAAGGACAAATACCAAAGGAAAGCCTTATTTAAAGCACTCTATCGATAACACATCTTCCTCCTCCACCCTGCTTTGTCGCTGCCAACACCCCAGAGAACGAATACAAAAGACACGGGGCTTTTAGCAGTTCCGCCTCCTATCCTCAGAGATAACCTGGCTTTTACGGACTTGGCCTCTGCATTTTTTTTTCTCTCTCTCTTTTTCGTCTTCCTGTAATTTTACTTTAGGAAAAATAAAGAATAAAATGTCTGTACCTCTTCTGCCCCATCCCAGCTACACCCCAGGGATGCTCTCCATGCCTGTCCTCGGCTGCAGCACGAAACAGCCCGAGCTGCTGCACGGAGGAGCCCAGCTTCGTGGACTACTCTCTCGGGCATGTTGCTTTATTTCCCTTCTGGGAAAGCGTGAAAAAAAAAAAAAAAAAAAAAAATCACTCCCTTCCAGCATCCCCCCTAAATCAAGGGTGTCCCCACAGCAGGGAGAAGATGCGTTCAGTGACCGTAGGGGCAATAACGGGGGCTGAGCTCCCCGAGGAAGGCCCATTCTGCTGCTTCTGCCATCCAGGAGCTGCCCTGGCTGCTGCTCCTCGCCCTCTGCCCGCAGGCTGGGCTTTGCAGCCCCGGCACCGCAAACCCTGCGATGCTGCCCTGCCCTCGGGTCGGACCTCGGTTTACCTTGTAAAGGAGACAAGGCTGCACCTGATAACGGGCGCAAAACTGCCCCGATGTGCAGGGACATTTTCCCTCCTAGGCACACGGAGAGGATAAAGCGGACAGATGGGAGCATGAGTTAATGCCCCGGTCCCATCAAAGACTTGAAAATGATCCTGAATCCTGAAAGTGATACCTTGATCGGGGTGGCAGAAATTAAAGGAATTTGATGGATCTGAGTCAGCCCCGCTCAGCTTCGTTGGGTGTAAATCCGAACGCGGGTTTCACTCCAGATTTACTCCCTTCTTAAATGCGGGTCTCACTCCAGATTTACTCCCTTCTGAGTCCCATTCTAATTCCCTTCTAATTCTAATTCCCAGAAACCAAGATGCAGGCAAAAACGATCTGAGAATGGGGCTATTTGCCCTCCTCCCCCCCCCCCCCCCCCCCCCCCGCCCCAGCTTCATTCCCGATATTAAGCGAGACGAAGTATCCATTACGCGTCACCTTTAATCCACCGAGGAAGAGGTAAACGCTCAAGGTGAGGTTTGCCATTGTGGCTTTTAGGGCTGGGTACCATTTTCCCCTTTGTTTAAAGAAATTCAGCACTTTCTCCCATTAATCTTTAGCAGGGAAAGCGTTCAGCCCGCACCTGTATAAACAACCCAGATGGGGGGGTTGGGAAGTAAACCTATATCTCTTCCCCTGCAGTATCTTTATATATGTATATATTTATACGGATAATGTAGGCTAACTGGGGAGGCAGAGAAAAAAAAAAAAAAAATCCGGCGTGCTCCCCTTCCATCGTACAGCCTGGGGGACCCGGCGAGAGCATCTCGGTGTCAGCCGGAGTTCAAGAGCTCCAGTTGCAAGCCCAGCCGCGTGTTCCGGGGGTTCAGGCAACGTCAAGTTTCCCTTTCAGAGGTGAGGTTGCTCTTAACCCCGTCCCCGGCGTGGATTCGGCCCCAGAGGGACAAGCCGAGATTTACACGGATTTAAGCGGTCCTGGGAAAAGCCCAGGGCTGGCGGGCAGGGAGCTGCTGCCCGGCGCTGGGCGAAAACCCTGCCGGCGCTGCCAGGAAAGTTGGACGGCAGCAGCGGGGAAGGTTCCACTTGCTGGGGAGGGAAATGTAAAGGAAAAAAAAAAAAAAATCAATTGAAAAAAGCTAAAATAAAAAGTCATGACTGGATGATTTGTAATAATGCATATATTTTTAAGGGAGCAAAATTTCGGGAGCAGATCTTTCCACCTGTTGTAGTCATTAGATTCTTTTCTATCCCGCGAGCTGGAACTGGTATTTTGCTTAACTGTATGCAGGCAAGGCAGGAAAGGCCGGAGAGGAAGCAAATGCCCGTTATTCACCCAGGGAAGAAGGGTTTTTCGGGGGTGTGGGAGGGATGCACGTCGGGGGTCCCTAACGCACACCTCTGTTGGATTTGCCTATCGGCACTTCCAGGGGGCACTGGGTCTCCCTCTCCGCCGCCGTCTCTCTAAGAGCTGTACCGCGGGATTTGTTTAAAGCAAACCGCGAACGGCTCAGAAAGCTGCCTCGTTTGCTCCGGGCCGCAGAGCCGCACACAGCCCCATGGGTTTTGGGTAATTGCCCCAGCCAGGCGGAGATCTCAGACGCGTTATACCGCAAGGGGATTCCCTGCAGCTTCCCCCCCCTTCCCCCCAAAGTTCCCGACCCTACCAAAGCGCAGTGCGCACGTTCCCAGCGATATTTTACACCCTCTATAAAAATAAAATAATAATAAAATAATAATAATAATGATAATAAAATGATAATAATAATAATAATAAATAATGATAATAAAAATAATAATAAAATGATAATAATAATAATGATAATAAAAATCCCTGACAGCCCCGTGCCCCCTGGCTGGCGGGACCCCCCCCCCGGGGGGGGGGGGGGGGGGCCCCCCCGGGGGCCGGCCCTTTCCGCGCCTGGCCGCCCCCGGAGCCCCCCAGTGCCCCCCACCTCCCCCCGGCCTGCGGGGCCGGCCTCCCTCGGGGCAGCGCGCAGCTCTGCGCGGGGCAGCGCGGAGAAGGCACCGCCCCCGGCCGGCTCCTACCCCCTCCTCCTGCCCCCCCCCCCCCCCCCCCCGGCGCCCCCCCCCCGGCCCGGCGGCCGCTTCGCCCCGCGGCCAGCCGCTATATAGGGCCGGCAAGGGGCGAATGCCCCCCTCCGCGGCCAGCCCCCCCGCAGCCCCTGTCCGCGGCGGGGCCGCCCCCTGCTTCCCTCCCGGCTCGCCGAGCGCCTCCCGCCGCCCTCCCGGGCCGATGTCCGCGGGCTCCGGGAGCGAGGCGGAGGAGCTGCCCGGGATGGAGTTGCGGGGGCTCCAGCTGGGCTACCCGCAGCCCCCCGGCAAGCGGCAGCCCCGCGGCGAGCTGTACCCCTCGGGGGACAACTCGTCGGCGGCGGAGGAGGAGGAGGAAGAGGAGGAAGAAGAGGAGGAGGAGGAGGACGGCGAGGGCAGCTGCGCAGCGGGCAGCGGCTGCAAGAGGAAGCGAGCGAGGGGAGGCGGCCCCGGGGGCAAGAAGGCGCCGTCGGGGCCGCGGGGGCCGCCGGCCGAGGGGAAGCAGTCGCAGCGCAACGCGGCCAACGCGAGGGAGCGGGCGAGGATGCGGGTGCTGAGCAAGGCGTTTTCCAGGCTCAAGACCAGCCTGCCCTGGGTGCCGCCCGACACCAAGCTCTCCAAGCTGGACACGCTGCGCCTGGCGTCCAGCTACATCGCCCACCTTCGGCAGCTCCTCCAGGAGGACCGCTACGAGAACGGCTACGTCCACCCCATCAACCTGGTACGGCCTCGGGGGGTTCGGACCGGGGCGGGGGGCACAGCCGGTAGCCCCAAGGCGGTGCCAGCCATCGAGGAAAACGCGCACACCCCCGGCGACCCTCGCCCAGGGGCGAGCCGGGGCCGGTTTGGGGCTGAGGGGCGGCGGGCGTGTGTGCTCCGGGCTGTCGGGGCAGGGAATCCTAACGAAATAAATTCCTCGGGTATTAGGCAAGTTTAGCGTCCCAAAAAGGAGCAACTCGCTCTGCCAGCTAGCTGGGAGCACGGACGAGCCGTCCTTAGGTCCTCCGTACAAAGTTAAATGCCGAAGGTTTGCTCCACTGGTTGGGTTTGAAGAGTTCCTAGGCCTTTTATTTATAAAACCATGCAAACAGTTGTAAATGTTGCACATTTGATGGGAACAATTTGTTGCTGACCGTAGCAGCGCTGTGGCGGAGCGTTTAATTTCAATGAAAAACTTCATGAAAATACTTGTTAGAGGAAAGCTGCGCTTTCTGCACTTCCCACAGGGACGAAAAAAAAAGATGACGTGGTTGCGACTGAAGCACACTTAGACATCTATCACTATTAAAGCTCCAGTTTCATGCTGGGATAAACTTTCTTTCTAATATGACTTTTTTTTTTTTTTTTTTTTTTTTTTTTTTTTTTTTT